>OX465285.1:42759448-43416448 GCA_949987705.1 Thereva unica
AAATAAGAATTAACATACCTTGCTTGATCACCGACATAATACACTTCCATAGATTTAATCGTTAAACGTTAGAAATTGAAGAGCTTAGATGCAAAACCCGCCAAGTCCAAAAAAATAAAAAAATCGAATTATAGCAAAAAAAACGAAAAAAATTTTTCTTTACACGTTTATATACTTTATTTTTAGAAAAAAAAAATTTTCCTTCATTTTTATCATTTTTTAATAAAATTTTAATTTCAAAATCCGCTAAGTCCACGCTGCTAAGAACCAAAACCCGCCATACTTTTTGTTTCAAAACCCGCTAAGTCCATACTTTTTGTTTCAAAACCCGCCAAGTCCACACTTTTTGTTTCAAAATCCGCCAAGTCCAAAATTAATTTGTTTATATTTCTCACACATAAATGTTAAAATCTGAGCGAACATGCACATTTTAATATTTTTCGATAACTATTCGAGTGGACCTATTTTTACATTTTCTTTCTTAATTTATTATATGAGACTCGTTTTTTGCTTTTTTCTCAAAAACAGAAAATATGGACTTGGCGGGTTTTGCATCTAAGCTCTTCAATTAATGTTTTTATATCGCGCATAAACTGGCATTCCTTTTTCGCAGAAGTATTATTTTATCTAAACTATGAACTTTATGCTCATGCGCTCGATGACTCATAGCAGTCAGCGACTTAATATTTTTACACGTGATCTGATACATTATTACAACTACGATGATACATTTTTTTTTTAAAATTTCCACCTTTTGAAAATTGAGTTTTGAGCAGAACCTTCTATGAGCGGGCCCCACTGTGCGTCATGGCCTCCTCCTCCTCCTACAATCCGAACAAGGTAGCCGAGGAGCACCAAGAACACGATCGCAACAAACACCATGCCCCCGTACTTGGCAATGTTGCCCAGATTGCGCATGAACCACGAGGCCCCCGCCACCGTGCTGTCGACCAGGTTGAGCAAATTGCTCGTCGGCTTGCCCACCATCTCGTTGAGCGCATCGATAAACGACATTTGCACGCACTTGACGTACATCGAGGCCAGCACATCGTCCGACTTTTCGGCGGCCTGCTTCTCAATCATCTCTTCGAGGTCCTTGTGCGGACAATTCACACAGCCGTTTGGCGAATCGGCGCAAGTTGGTATATAGGTGGTCATGCTCTTGGGTAGCCGGCTCAAGACAGTGTCGCCGCAAGTGTTCTCGGCCGGCCTGCCGTTCTGGCACGTCGACCTGCCCCACCGGCAGGATCGCAGCTGGCCCCTCTCGTCGTTGTAGTAGATTGTGCAGCCAGATTTGTTGCGGCGGTACTGTTCAACCGCCTGCACCAGCAAGTAGGTAGACCCGCCGATAATGGTGGCGGTGCCCATGGCCGACCAGACCTTTTTGTTTTTTAAAAAGTCGCCAATTTTCTCAAACACCGGCTTCCTAAACACTGGGTCCGCCGCATCTAGGGGCGCGTCGCCCTTTGTGGTCAGCTTGGCCATCTCGTCTGTGGTCAAGTGGTTTGAGAGCGCCTTGGACAGATCCTCGCTGGTCTTTTCAATCTTGCTCATTTTAAAGTGCGGCATCTGGGACACCTCCTCCAACAACTTTACCTCCAGCCCGTGTGGGATGGTCGGCACATCGTAGATTAGCTTCAGCGTGCCCAGGTCCCCGAATTTCAGCGCCTCTGTGATGGAGCGCAAAGACCTGTTCTTCAAAAACACCCCCGCCTCGTTGATCGACACGCGCTGCACCTTGAGCCCTGTATCAAAATCTTCCAGCAACTTTACCACAGCGCCCGCCTCCGTCATGTGGACGGCTCTACCGAGATCTGATAGAAATTGTAATTTCATCGTCTTATGTATGTATAAAAACACAGGCCATCAATCGCGCTAGTTAGTCTCATCAGAATGTCGGCCGCTTTTTAATCTACAGTCAGCACATTTATTTTATACCCATTGATGTCGTGCTACCGCTTAATGGCCTTTTTTTTTTGTTCTGTATATTAGTGGTGTACTTTTAGAAAAATTGCATCGAGGATTTGTATTCGCGTGCTCTCGGGCACGATATATAGGAAAATTGAACCTAATGAAGCCAACATAAATGTTAATAAAATTATGACACTAATCAATCTCCTTGTTTTTTCCTTCATATCGACTTGGTGCTGCACATAGAGTTGGTTTCGCATGTATTTGTTGATGGTGTCAAAGAACGGGTTGCTGTCAATCTCCCCGAGAAAGCGTATATGGAATGCCCGGCTGTACGACCCCAGCGTCTCGAGAACGCCAATCAGATAGTCGGTCGGCACAAATTTGCTGAGCGCGCCCCAGTCCCTGATGATTAATAGCTTTATGATGGGGATAACGTATTTGGGTAGAATTGCAAGGTAACCGCTTTCCGTTGTGTAAAATACCTTGTCGCTGGCCAATATCTGCGAGAGAGTCCTGTAGTCATAAAACGACATTCTTAGATAAGCGCCCGGCTATATAAAGGCGACGGTACGCGAGCCAGTCCCCCAGTATTCACAATGCATAACAAGTGCATAGATCCGCTAACCATCCGGCACGCGGGAGTACAGCGGCTGCTTCCAATCGAGCCACGCGGCGCCCTGGCCGTTTTGCTGGCGGGCCGCCAGCTATTCAGTATCGATAAATCCCTCAAGAGCATCTATTTGCGGGCGCTGGTAGATGAGCGCCGCCTGGGGGGCCTAGACTCGCTGCTGGCGCACTTTGACCACATCTATGTGGACCTGTTTGATGATAAACTCTTGCCGCTGCTGGATTCCAAATATGGGCACAAGATTGTCGTCATACTCAAGCATGCCGTCATCAAGCAACTGGATCGCGGCGAGGACATGTGCCTGGTCGACTCGTGCCGCGTGCTTCTCAACACCGACGAGGAGGAGGAGTTTGCGAACCAGTACAGGGAGCTGGCAGCTCGACTCCGCGTGTCGCCCACCACGGGCTGCACCCGGGTCTCGAACCACCACTTCATCAACGCCCTCATCAGGTCACGGGCGCAGTTTATCTCGCACGACAACTTTTACAACACCGACAACGCCTACGGCACGGTGGCGCTCGACAAATGTGTCGCCTATGGCAAATTTGACCCGCTAGCCCTAATGAAGAACATCTGCGCCATGACCGACCACCTGATCCAGCACCACACAAGCTACACCATCTACATCAACTTGGACGGGTTCGCTACACTGCTGCAGCGCCTGTACCTGCCGTTCAACTCGGAGGAGGCCCTGCTCATCAACATGCAGATTGCCACCATCGCCAAGATAATTGTGCAAGAGTACGAGAACGCCACCGTGATGCGGTTACTACAGATCAACCAGGTATTCGAAAACGACGCCAGGCGGCGCATCGAGCGCAGCTTCCAGTTTGCGCCAGCCCAAAACGTGATCGCCCTCGACAACGGTTACTTTCTCAACAACACTCTCGTCGAGTCGCTGCATCGCTACGGCAAGCTGACGGTCGACCTAGTCAACGGCATCATATCTACCGGCTGCCGCGATATCGCCGCGATAGACGAGCGCCTGCGGGGGTTCGAGGCCGTGTACGAGGTGGACGCCCACTTTCTCTTGATGCTGGCGCGCGACCGCTACAATATCACCGGTCAGTACCAGTGGTCCGAGCTCTGTGTGCCCTGTGAAAACACGAATCTCTTGAAAACTGTCAATTTTCCATGCCTATTAAAATGCCTTGTATACTAAATAAAATATCTATAATATGTCATTTCTGTTTTGACGCAAAAGTCATATTTGTTTATTATCGCCTATATCGGCGTGGGTGCAACGAGTTGATGGTTACCCCACGCGATATCAAGGGAATCGTCTACCATGCGCTGCCCGACTACGGCGGCACCGATGAAGCCGATGAAAATGCCGGTTTCATTCTATCGCCGCCCTATATTGTCGATGGCTTGATTGGATCGTATGCGCGCATGCGTCGACGTGTGCGCCCAGGCCGGTTGCAACATCTCCGAGATCTGGTGTCGCTGGCGCCGTTCTCAAACTACTGCCGTGGCGGCCGGTTCGCGCAACTCAGGGGCGAGAGCATGTGCATCCGCACGCTCGGCTACGGCGACCTGCACAATTACTACACCGCCAAGTACTCGGGCACGTCGGCCGCCATCCCCATCATCGCCGCGCAACTGGCTCACGTCCAGAGCTCGAATATCAAGCAACTGCAGTGGTACCTCAAGTTTGGCGACTTTAAGCGCCTTGTCAAGGACTGTGTCAGCTTGAGAGCATGCCGATCTCTGTCGGTGCTGTAAAAAAAACTTGTCTAGATCTGCACTCGTCGGCGGTCAGCGGCAGACTGAGCATTTTTGTCATTCCGTCACGCGCCTTTAGACATTTTCATACAAAAGAGCTTTTTCCTGCAACTCGACTATATATTGAGCGGTGGCTTCGCGCGCGACCCATTCACTCATTAAACTTTAGTTGGTGAGGAGTGAAGCAGGCAGCTCCCTACCGCCTAAAGTTTTTTTAATTAATAATTAATGATTAAGAATGGCTAGAGCTCCTCGAGGCGTGCAGCTCCTCGGGTTGAGCAGCTCGAGTTGAAAATTGCGCGGTGCACTTTTATGACCTTGAAACCACTGCCCGCCTTGATCTAGCCCACTGGCGACTTGACAGCAGTGTCTATACTGCAACTCGTCTCTGCTAGTCCGGCCAGCACCTTGTCTCTGCCGTTACAAACTGGTTTTATCCGCTCCAAACACCACATTAATACAATTGACCGCACCACGCAGTAATCCCCTATTTGTTCGAGCCTCAAAAATGTACCAGAGGTCTGCACTCGTCGGCGGTCAGCGGCAGACTGAGCATTTTTGTCATTCCGTCACGCGCCTTTAGACATTTTCATACAAAAGAGCTTTTTCCTGCAACTCGACTATAAATTGAGCGGTGGCTTCGCGCGCGACCCATTCACTCATTAAACTTTAGTTGGTGAGGAGTGAAGCAGGCAGCTCCCTACCGCCTAAAGTTTTTTTTAATTAATAATTAATACTTAATGATGGGCTCGAGCTCCTCGGGGTGTGCAGCTCTCGATGTCTCGAGCAGCGGATCGAAATCGTGAGGTGCACTTTTATGACCTCTGACCTCTTAAAAATGGATATATGGCGTGTAGGCACTCTACGCCTCAAGTTTGGCGACTTTAAGCGCCTTGTCAAGGACTGTGAGAGCTTGAGAGCATGCCGATCTCTGTCGGTGCTGTAAAAAAACTTGTCTAGATCTGCACTCGTCGGCGGTCAGCGGCAGACTGAGCATTTTTGTCATTCCGTCACGCGCTTTTCGACATTTTCATACAAAAGAGCTTTTTCCTGCAACTCGACTATATATTGAGCGGTGGCTTCGCGCGCGACCCATTCACTCATTAAACTTTAGTTGGTGAGGAGTGAAGCAGGCAGCTCCCTACCGCCTAAAGTTTTTTTTAATTAATAATTAATGATTAAGAATGGCTAGAGCTCCTCGAGGCGTGCAGCTCCTCGGGTTGAGCAGCTCGAGTTGAAAATTGCGCGGTGCACTTTTATGACCTCTGACCTCTTAAAAATGGATATATGGCGTGTAGGCACTCTACGTCATATGGTGTGAGTCCCCGCGAGTTGTTGGAGTAGAAGGGGTTCATCACAGATTTCTGGTCGCTGCAGTGTAGCAGCCCCAAGATGTGACCAAGCTCGTGCACGGTGGTAGTAAAGAGCATTTGCCTTGTCCATGACTCCGCTGCGTCGAAGCACAATTTCTTTCCGGGTGGCAAGGTCGCATGCGCCAGCACATTGCCCTCGCCATCAAAGACATCTGGACAGCCGTGATTTCCGTAAACATTTCTAACGACAATCTCGTTCGCGGCCTTTTTTCGTGGACCCTTGGCTGTCGACAATTTAAAGAAATCAATGTCAGTTTTATCGGCAAAGTGTTTAACGACTTCTTCGAATGATTCGCGCTGACCCCTAATCTTGATAAATTTGTCGTCTATAATTATCGCCAATGGAAAATTCATTTTGCCATAATGCCTTGACACTTTGTACGTTAGACTAGCGTGGCTGGGTATACGGTAGTAAATTATCACAATAACGCCGATCCCGGCAATGACTAGAAACAACAATTGCATCCTTATCTGACCGCTGTCGTCCGCGCCAGTTCAATCTGACCGCTGTCGTCCGCGCCAGTTCAATCTGACCGCTGTCGTCCCGCAAGTTTCCCGCCAGTTGACAGTTCGATGGCGACCGTCATCAAGAAAGGAGGCATCATTGCCAACCGGCACCTGATAGACGACCCAAACATCGATGTGCTCATCGCATACCTGAAGAGCGGAGCGCACCAGACACCGACACCAACCGACCTGCCCGCGTACATAAATGGAGAGATTGAGATCGCCTTTAAGCAGCCGCGCAGGCCGCGCTTCAACCCATACATCGCGGGACGCAGACCCAGGCTCTCGATTTTCAATCTAGAATAAATAAATATAGATAAGGAGAATGACGATTTCGAGTTTATTATTTGGCTTTAGTTTATTAGGCATGCTTGTCGGGGGGTGCACCGATCGAAAAGAACCACCGCGTCTTTGTGGTCAAAAATTTCATCGAGGGCAATGGCTCCCTGCCCGCCGATGCGCGGCGCGGTGACTTTCTTCTGTTTCAACGACGTGCTCGATGGCCAGCCCAAGATGCAGTCTTTCCTGATGGCCGACCATGTCAATTTTCGCATTGAGGCCCTGTTTCTAAACAGTAACGAGCACCTCTACGTATTATTCCAGTACATTATTCGCCAAAACATAGATGGCCGTAACGTAGTGTACTTGGTATTTATGAACGGTGCCAATACCCTAAACAAATTCAACAAAAACATGATGAGGTCCATCTTCCAGAGCGGCCAGGTGCTCGTAGTTTTCGGCGACAACAACGACTTTTTAGGCGAAAACGAACTCGATTTGCCCGTATTTGTCCCGCTAACCGACAGCCTCAAGATATCCATCTTTAACCGCGACCTGCCCATCTCTAAGCGCGTCTATAACCCCCGCGAAGACCTATACTACGTACCCAAGTACAAGCACATCGACAATGTATCGGAATATCCCATGTGGTTTGTCAAATGGCTGTTTGTTATCAACTTTTTCAGCACACAGCCAATATTCCGATACAAGGTCACCAAAAACTATGCGCTCTTGCGCGACCACGTATCATTCCTGCCTCGGCTGCTAATTTCTGAATTTCCGCGATGCTACCACGGTATCTATGACCTGAAAACAGCGTCCATTGTAGGGGGACGTGAGTTTGACTGCCAGAAATATAACGTCGTTATAAGTAAGTAAGATGTCCTCGTTATTGATGACCATTTTATATGCCCAGGAACACAACAAAATTCCCGTAATAACGCCGCAAAATATATGGTGCACATTCGTGTTAAAGCTTAAGCAGATTTGCGCCATTGAAACCCACCTCAAGCCCGCCAGCGACGTGCATGGACACTCTTGTAGCTACGAGAATGCCACTCTCCAGCACTTTGAAGACAAAATACTCCTAAAGTTCCACAACGACACGGAGGCGAGGAGGCGTGATCGCCATCTACTACTCCATTCTGAAATTTACTACACAAGCGAAAGTGATTCATTCACTCCGCTCAAGTTCTCCGACACTGAGCCGCAAACACTCGACAGACTGGAAATTACCGGCACCCAAGAGGACTGGGAGGCCTTGTGGGGCACACTTCATGCGCTTCATAAGGATCCATTGATAAAAACCTTTTACCCGGCTAGCGTGTTGGAAGACTACAACATGCTAATCGAGCTGTTTGAGCAGATTGTTGGCAAGCTCAAGGACGCAAATCGGGGTGTAATCGATTTGAATTTCTGGTACAAGTTTCTCGATAATTTGGTCACCGAGTCGAAGCACTTTATCATCGGCGGGGCCTCCTCCCTAGGCTTTACAAAACAGGCATCTGACGGCCTCGATAAAGTTGAGATATCGTCGCTGCAACCAGAAATTTCCTTCATGGGTTCAACCATGCTCGTCAATACAATGACCGAGGACCACAAGACTGTTCGCTGCGATTTAGTGAAAAAGGTGGGGGAAAGCAGTGGAAGCGATTAAAACATTCAATTAGAATTAAATACAATATTTTTTTATGTATGTATTTTAAATTTATTTATTTTTAAATGTACATATAATTCTAGTTTTAAGTATTTACATATATGTTTAGTTATTTATAAGTATTTAATTAGTATTTTATTTTTTTAGTCGTTCTGAAAGATACCCGATATCCACGAGTAGTCGGGGCTGGTCCACAACAGGATCGAGGCATCGTCTGCTGCGTTGGTATCAGGCCAATCATCCATATCGGTGTAACTGGGGGCGCTGCTATACCAATTATCCCAATCGTCCTCATCGTATGTGCAGGGGGAGTTAGCATCTTCGCTGCTATACCAATCGTCCTCATCGTATGTACAGGGGGAGTTAGCATCTTCGCTGAAATTCCAATCGAGAGTGTCGGCATCAGACTCGCTACCTAGGTGGATGGTCGCTGGCATCGCCATCCTGGTCCGCTGGATCTCCGGCTCCGTAAGGTCTATGGTCGCTGGTCTATGGTCGCCGACTGCATTAGTCGCCATCCTGGTCCAGTTGATCTCCGGCTCCGTGAGGTCTATGGTCGCTGGTCTATGGTCGCCGACTGCATTAGTCGCCATCCTGGTCCAGTTGATCTCCGGCTCCGTAAGGTCTATGGTCGCTGGTCTATGGTCGCCGACTGCATTAGTCGCCATCCTGGTCCAGTTGATCTCCGGCTCCGTAAGGTCTATGGTCGCTGGTCTATGGTCGCCGACTGCATTAGTCGCCATCCTGGTCCAGTTGATCTCCGGCTCCGTAAGGTCTATGGTCGCTGGTCTATGGACGCCGACTGCATTAGTCGCCATCCTGGTCCAGTTGATCTCCGCTGGCATCGCTATCCTGGTCCAGTTGATGTCCTCGCAACAGCAACAGATTTCAATTAAGATCCGGTTCATTGCTTTTTGACTTGGGTTCTAAACAACTGATGAATGACCAGAACTGGTTCTCACTATATATACCCTGGCACCCATACAACCACTCACCCACACTCAGTTGCGGATACACGAGTTGCAATAAATGATGCGCGGCGATAAGAACCATTAGAATGCGGGGTTATAAAATGCATATACAAATTCCGATATCTAGAGGTGACCCTACACTCAGGCATCGGCAAACAAGGCACTTCTTTCAACGTGACCCATTTGGTCGAGTCGCAACAAGCGGCGGCGAGGCGATAAGACCGGTCGAGTCGCCCACACGCATCCTTTGGAGCCGCGCTATCTGGAGTGGTCCGTCTCACATTACAATCATCACATTACCCATCAACAAACAACGATAGGAACGCTCGAGTTGCAATTAATTGCTCTCAGCTTCCTCTCGAGTGGTGATAGCAACCATTCATCTTGATGATCCTAAAAGAAACATTCATCGAGTCGCAATAAACAGCGATACAATGTTTAGCACGTTACAATCTAGAGGTGACCCATCAACAAACAAGGCAGTTCTTTCAACGAGACCCAAATACGAATCGACAGAGTCGCAACATTGTATGAAAAGCCCGGCGAGGCGATAAGACCGGTCGATTCGCAACATTGTATGAAAAGCCAGGACAGAAAAACATGAAAATTGAAAATTTAAAATGACTACTACTTTACTGTCATTTTCTTTGCTTGCCATCTCTCGACTGATATAAAACCTTCCGGTTTACCGTAGCGTGTGTGTGCTCTAGCCTGTACAGGTATACCTTTCCGATTTACCTGTGCAGGTTTACCGGACGGGTATACCGGAACGTGTGTACCCGGCCTAAGTTGACTAAATTAGGGAACTGAAAAATTAACAATAAGTTGCCTTCTGAACTTCCCTACAGCACCAGCTCGCTTTACATCTACAGGTAGAGAATTCCACAAACTAGTGACGTGAACGAAAAAAAAGCGTTTAGATTGTAAGCACGAGTAATGGGGCATAAGTAAATTATTAGTTCTAGTAGATTGAAGGAATGTGAGTTTTTCTCGGAGACATTGCGGTTTACCCGAAACGAGGAGTTTATAGAGGAATACGATAAGCCGAATTTTAAGATATGTCAAGAAGGAACAACCAAGGAAATCTTGAGAATATGATGAAACTTGATTGAATCGGGGGATTTTATAAACGTATCGGACAATAGAATTGAATGCTACATTCAATTTTAGCTGGGAGAATGAATCGAGTTTACAGAAGATTACATCACTATATGTTATTAAGGGCATTAAAAGAGATTTAGCAAGCTTTGAGCGAGTATGGAGTGGTATAAAGTTCGACGTACACCAAAGTTTTCGTAGACTGCTATAGACCTTGCCAATTATATAGTTAATATGATCCGACCATGTTAAATTCTTATTCAGAAAAACCCCCAGACTCTTTACCTTATCACAAAACGGAATGATATTACGGTTTAATAATACTGCAGGGAATCCATTGGTATTTATAACATTTTTAGATATGACTATTGCTTGAGACTTGTCAGGGTTTAGTTTCAATCTATTCCCTCTCGCCCACCCAGAAATCGCCTCGAGGTCTTTATTGATTCGCCAAATACAATCCTCAATCATGCCAAGTCGGCAGCTAAGGTAGATTTGAACATCGTTCGCGTACAACAGGGCTTTACAAAAATTCAGTTCTTTTGGGAGATCATTAATGAAGAGAGAGAAGAGGAGCGGACCAAGTATAGAACCTTGAGGTACGCCCTTAGATAGGAGTGAGAAACTGGACTCATAATTGTCTGTGAAAACCTTTTGAGATCTACCGCTTATGAAATTCCAAATAAGACGGACAGCGGACGATGAGAAGTTGAATTGAGAAGATATTTTCTGGCATAAAAGCGTATGATTTACAGAGTCGAAAGCTTTCGAGAAGTCCAGCAGTGAGAGAATGGTTAAATGATCATGATCAATGTTCGTTCAGGTGTAGATCATCAGTTAATTTTAGGAGGGCAGTACTGCAACTGTGGTTATTCCTAAAGCCATGCTGGAATTCAGTTAAAAAGGAATTATATTCAAGGTATTGGACCATTTGAATGTACATTCACTTTTCCAGAATTTGGGAAAGGCACGAAAGGATACTAATGGGTCGGAAGTCCTGTGGAAGAGAGGCATTGGATTTTTTAGGAATTGGAGTAACTTTTGCTTTCTTCCACAAAGATGGGAAAGTAGAGGACGTTAGACAGGAGTTAAAAATGTGGGTGAGAAAAGGAAGTATAGAGGGAAGAATAATTCGAAGAAATTTTAAACTAATGCCGTCAACGCCGACTGCATTTGATATAATAGAGTTGATGACAGAAATGACGTTCTCCTCTGACACTCTCATAAAGCAAAAACCGGAATCAGAAACGATGTTCGAAACGACACAGGAGAAACTACTGGAGGATTCTGATATTGAAGCTGAGTTGACTATATCACTGTTGCCGCTGGAAGCAGAGCCAACAGACGTAAAAAGTTGTTAAGAACAGTGGGTTCAATGTCAACTTGTGATAGATGTTTGCCGGTAACTCCGATGATGCGAAGGTTCTTCCAGAGCACTTGAGGGGGTAAATTAGCATCAAGTTTGGCTGTGTAATAATCCGATTTGGCTTTTTATTGCGTTCGTAGTACGATTTCTGAGCAAGCGGATTGTGGTCCAGTTTTCATTCGATTTGCACTTTTTCCAGTGAACGTAGGCTTTGTCACGCTGTCGAAACAGGGATTCAATTATAGGCGAAAACCAAGGATACACCTTTTTATTGGATCTGTAGTACTTTAACGGCACGTATTTGTCTAGAAGATATAGGCTGAGATTGTTGAAGTGTTCAACCTGAGCATTAACGTCTGGCATTGAATATATATTACTCCAGTCGAGTGAGCACGCTTCAGCAAGTAAGCTGACGCGGTCGAGTTGAAAAATTAATATATATTTATATTTATATATATTTGTTAAAGATAGAGCTCCTTTGCTCTAACTGTAAGGGGTAGTCAAAGTGAAGCACCTTGACTTATTGTTGTGTGTGCACAAGTACTTGAACCTGTACACTCAATCGCTGTGCCTCAAGCAGACTCTCCTGAAATAGAAATAAAAGTCTTAATTTGTGATTGATCACTAATAAACTCTCTCTTTATTAATCAACCTTCCATTTATATATATACAAGAATTGCTTAAATAAACAATAATTAAAAAAGGTGCAAGCATTTAAGGTTCATTGATCATTTAAAGTTCATTGCTTACAATTTTGCTGATGGCGCAATAATCTACAATTATACTAAAGTGAAAATGTACTTTAATTTTACTGATCGTGCAATTAAATTTATTAAAGGTAATGACCGATGGAAAAATGCAGTGTAATGAATTTATGACAAGGTGTGCAAGTTTTCTTAATGTTTACGTTTTATTCAAATAATTAAAACTAGAATCTAATCTAATGGCTTATGTTCTAACAATATTTACTTAAAGCTTAAGGGATCCAATAATTTTAAGTGGTACAAATGACTTATCTACTAGTTTTACTTTAACAAAATAAAAAAATTGGCAAATGATTTCGTAATTATTAAACTCTTCCTTTGGTAAAAGTATTGCGTGGGTCATCTCTATGTTTTTAGATGGCGATATGCAAAGGTCCACGTTGTCCTCGTGCAAGATCATATCACAGTAGGGCGAGAAGAGTATGTAGTGGGTACAGTCCCTGTTGGTTGTTTCAATGTAGCACTGTAGGTCCGATATCTTTTCGCGCGATGAAGGCAGCCGGGAGTACTTGGAGGCGCAGGTGAAGTAGTGTAGACAAAACGCAGATTGCGGGAATGTAAAAATTCGGGCACGCGTGTTATTGCGAATTTTGTTGATGTTTTTCTGTTCCCTTTTATCTATGTGGCAGCTAAATATTCGGCCACCCCTGTCTTTTTGGTGGTCTAAAATTTGTTTGTATTTCTTCATCTGATTCGCGTCCTGTATGTAGATATCGGTGGTGGTTTCATCATTGATATTTGGTTGCGGATTCCTTGAATCGAGGATGTTTACCTTACCAAGGTGAGCACACAGCCGAATTTCCTTACCCGCTTCATTATTTAATCTGGGGGCGCCCTTTATAAATGAGTCTGGATATACGATACCCATATTAAAGATATTGGCAGCGTCGTCACTTGTGGGGGTGGTGGCCGGCGGAATCATCTTGGACGCCTTCTTTAGCATCTTTTTGGCCATGTACTTGGATGGATGGAAGATCCTTGGCCGTTCTCTCCTTCTTTTCGGCGGCGATTCTGGTTCAGATTCATCCTCCGAGCTCGAGGAATTTGTAATGGTGATCGGCGATGTACTGCATCCAACAGGTGTCTTGGTGGTTTGGCTTGGTAACGCAGGTGATTCTTCATCGCTGCTGCTGGAGCTCGAGTCCGGAAATAAAGGGCTCCCTGAACGCATATTGTGCTGCTTGTAGATGCGGCTCATATGCTTCCTGGAACGTTTTGGCACAGGTGAAGTTTTTGGCTCAATTGCATCAGTCTCACTCG
This sequence comes from Thereva unica, assembly GCA_949987705.1. NCBI lineage: Eukaryota > Metazoa > Arthropoda > Insecta > Diptera > Therevidae > Thereva > Thereva unica. The sequence continues at coordinate 42,772,991 of OX465285.1, forward strand.
ATTCATGGCACACTACCCTTATGGGAACCTTATTTTTTCGTCTTTTTAGCACTTTTACAACTGGCTGCGGCGATTGTTCTACTTTCGGCGATGGCAAGGGCTCCACTTCAGTAGGCAGGAGATCATTAATTATTTGGTCCAAATTATTAAACTCGGACACTATTGTAAAATTTAAATGATCACAAATATTTTCCAGAATATCGAAATCCTCGGTAAAAACAATTTGCCCTTTTTGCGGCGCACACTGTGAGGAAGAAGGATGCTGCTGCTCCTGTAGGATCTTCTGCTGCTCCTGGATGATGTGGTGCAGATCCGATACACAGGACGTCTCCAGGGGCCGCGAGTGAATCTGCTGCTCCTGGATGATGTGGTGCAGATCCGATACACAGGACGTCTCCAGGGGCCGCGAGTGAATCTGCTGCTCCTGGATGATGTGGTGCAGATCCGATACACAGGACGTCTCCAGGGGCCGCGAGTGAATCTGCTGCTCCTGGATGATGTGGTGCAGATCCGATACACAGGACGTCTCCAGGGGCCGCGAGTGAATCTGCTGCTCCTGTAGGATCTTCTGCTGCTCCTGGATGATGTGGTGCAGATCCGATACACAGGACGTCTCCAGGGGCCGCGAGTGAATCTGCTGCTCCTGGATGATGTGGTGCAGATCCGGCACACAGGGCGTCTCCAGGGGCCGCGAGTAGAAATCAGGACTCGGCGAACACTGTTGTTGGGGGAAAAACTCCTGCGGCGAAAACCCTATATACGGCGACTGGTTGTAGGACATCGTAAATGGGGTCACTGGCTCGACGTCGGGTTGGTAAGTTGTATTAAAAACTGATTCCTCGTAGTATTTCTGGGGCGTATTAAACGCTGGCGAACCGTCCTGACGATACATTATACGCGGGATAACTGCGGGCAACCCGGCACTATGCGACTGAACTAAATTATCGCTATTATAAATGAATAATTCCCAGCTTGATCTGGGCAACTTGCGGGAACAACCACCTTTGCCCGTGATCTTGGCTGGACGAACTATTTAACACGATGTGCTACGCCCTTTTATTTGGGCACGCAATTTTGGACGAATCCCACGAACCGCTTGTATGGGTGCGATTTGTTATTGTTTTTAATCACGACTGATCCCTGATCCCTGTTGATAACTTCGGTAGTATTGGTGCCGATAAACTTTAACTCGGAGTTGATGAGTTGCATTTTATTATCAGCGGAAGTGGTGGGGGTCCTACTGGGTGGCATGGTGACAATCTTGCCCTCGGAGTTGAAGAGTTGCATTTTATTATCAGCGGAAGTGGTGGGGGTCCTACTGGGTGGCATGGTGACAATCTTGCCCTCGGAGTTGATGAGTTGCATTTTATTATCAGCGGAAGTGGTGGGGGTCCTATTGGGTGGCATGGTGACAATCTTGCCCTCGGAGTTGATGAGTTGCATTTTATTATCAGCGGAAGTGGTGGGGGTCCTATTGGGTGGTATGGTGACGTCATCGCCCCCGGCCGCCGCCTTGATGCTGGCCGTGGTGTCGATAGTGGCAGCGGTGGGAGATCGCGTTTCGATGAAAATTGCCACATATATTAATTGAATTACAAACAATGCTAGCAGGGCTGACAGGATATTTACAACAATGTTGCATCTCATAGTTGTTTGCTTACAATCGTCGCAAATCCGCCATCGCAGACGTACCGATTCTCAAATATGTTTTTTCTCTTGCATTTCTTGCAGCGCGTCTTGGGTGGGCAATAATCGCACAAAAAATATGTGCAGCGAGCACTATAGATGGCAGAGACTGTGTCAAAATGCACGAACATTTTTTTTTCACCTGCTCTTTTAGTATGTTATCGGGGACCTGAAAAAATGAATTTTGCGCGAAACTAGACCTTGATTGATTGAATCTAACAGGTCGCTCAAGGGCAAACTTTCAGGACCCTTTTTGACCCCCTTAGAGGCAAATGCGGTTTTTTCGTTATAATTAAAAAATAACAGCAAAATCCTCACTTGCCTCTAAGGGGGCCAGGAGGCTCCCCAGGGGGCTGAAATTCGTAAAATGCACTTATGCACTTTACACTTTTACCTCCCACGCCCCAAAAAAATCGTAGGAGGCTCGGAGACCCCGCAAAATCTTCGTAATTTAACGTACAACAATCTAAAAATAATATAAAAATCCGCATTTGCCTCTAAGGGGGTCAAAAAGGGTCCTGAAAGTTTGCCCCCCTCAGATGCACCCTATGCACGCCACCCATGTCTAAATTATAAAACTAGCTCATTTGATTGTAATAATTTATAATCAATCAAAAAAAAGTCATTGCACCTCACCTGGGGCTCTAATTACATCAATTTGTAGGTGCATCATAAAATGCACTCAAAAAATGCACCTGAAAAACCCTCCCACGGCCCCAAAACAAATCGTAGGAGGCTCCACGACCCCTCAAAATCTTCGTTACAGTCCCTACTATAATTAAGAAATAACAGAAAAATCCTCACTTGCCTCTAAGGGGCCGAAAACAAAAAAAAGTTATGTTGTAGAACGTGTTTTTTACGATTTTTTCACATTAAAATTCATATTTCACATGTTTTAACTTGAAAAAAAAATCTGAAAAAAATCAGGTAACATCCTCACGTACCAAACAATTTTTTTGAAGCGTTGGGGCGGTTCAAAATGTAATTTTTATAGTCGAAAAAATTAAAATCACGTTCCAAACTTTTTTTTTTACTTTTGTCACTTGAGCGACCTGTTAGATTCAATCAATCAAGGTCTAGTTTCGCGCAAAATTCATGTTTTCAGGTCCCCGATAACATACTAAAAGAGCAGGTGAAAAAAAAATGTTCGTGCATTTTGACACAGTCTAAGATGGCACCCATGTGCACATTCCTTAATAAGTAATTAAATTGTATATTCAAGTTTTTATATTTTGAATATTATAATTTAGACATTCGCAGCGAATATTATTGTTAAAAATATAACTAGATCGCAACATTGTATGAAAAGCCCGGCGAGGCGATAAGGCCGGTCGAGTCGCCCACACGCATCCATCGGAGCCGCGTGGTCCGTATCACGTTGCAATCTAGAGGTGACCCATCAACAAACAAGGCACTTCTTTCAACGTGGCCCTTTTGGCGATAAGACCACCCGAGTCGCAACAAGCGGCGGCGAGGCGATAAGGCCGGTCGAGTCGCGCGAAATCTGGAGTGTTCCGTTTCACATTACAATCTAGACAAACAAACAACGATAGGAACGCTCGAGTTGCAATTAATTGCCCTCAGCTTCCTCTCGAGTGGTGATAGCTATAATCTAGAGGTGACCCATCAACAAACAAGGCCTTCTTTCATCGTGGCCCATTTGGCGATAAGACCAGCGAATATTATTGTTAAAAAATATAACTAGATCGACAGAGTCGCAACATTGTATGAAAAGCCCGGCGAGGCGATAAGGCCGGTCGAGTCGCCCACACGCATCCATCGGAGCCGCGTGGTCCGTATCACGTTGCAATCTAGAGGTGACCCATCAACAAACAAGGCACTTCTTTCAACGTGGCCCTTTTGGCGATAAGACCACCCGAGTCGCAACAAGCGGCGGCGAGGCGATAAGGCCGGTCGAGTCGCGCGAAATCTGGAGTGTTCCGTTTCACATTACAATCTAGACAAACAAACAACGATAGGAACGCTCGAGTTGCAATTAATTGCCCTCAGCTTCCTCTCGAGTGGTGATAGCTATAATCTAGAGGTGACCCATCAACAAACAAGGCACTTCTTTCATCGTGGCCCATTTGGCGATAAGACCAGCGAATATTATTGTTAAAAAATATAACTAGATCGACAGAGTCGCAACATTGTATGAAAAGCCCGGCGAGGCGATAAGGCCGGTCGAGTCGCGCGAAATCTGGAGTGGTCCGTATCACGTTGCAATCTAGAGGTGACCCATCAACAAACAAGGCACTTCTTTCATCGTGGCCCATTTGGCGATAAGACCACCCGAGTCGCAACAAGCGGCGTCGCAAACTCGCCATCTTGGAGTTGCATCCCAATCTCAATTATGGTGCGCGTAAACCTCGCCCGTCCCAGCCGCTCGGCCAGCCAGTTTCTGTGCCACCGCAGTCATTCCGTTGACGGCCATCTCGATGCCCGTTTCGGGGCTAGCGAGCGCCTTCAGAAACGCGTACACCCGCTTCTCGGTGCTTGCTGCCACAGTGCCCCGCTCATCAGCTTCTTCCGGCAACTCGAGCTTGGCTCGCAAATGCCGGCGTATCAAATCGACCGCCTCGTACTCGTCAAACTCGCGCCGGCCCTGCGGCAGGTTGGATTTGCTCGACCTGGAGCGACATATGCATGCGCGCAGAGGTCGGCGTGATAGTGCGACTGCCACAGTTTAACCTGGCTATCGAGCTAGATTTGGAGCCCATCATGCGAAAGCTGGGCGTATCGGCCATCCTTGAGCCCGGCAGCGAGTCCGAGTCGGTCATCGTCAGCAAGATGATGCACACTACGCAACAAGCCATTTCTATTGTTGTTAGAGATAGGCAAACTGTATTTTTTTTTGCCGCTTTGATATCCCGTTGTAAATAAATGCTGGGGAGAATTTAAAAATTTGGCATCGATATCGAAAATGATACTCGTCAGTCTTGCGACTTTCTTTGCGCTAGATAACACGTCGTGTCGGTTAATTTATTAAATTTTTTAGTTTTAAAAATGAATTCTCGTGAATTTTATCGTTTAATCGATAGCAGAGATATGCTATTAGAATATTTAATTAGAGTAAAAGTGATCCGAAATGAGCTTATCTGCTTCAAATGTGGCTCTGAGATGCATTTTTCACGCGATACGTTGCAATTGTCATGTGGATCATCGCAAGTCATTCGTCGCCGCAAACAAAAGGCACGCCGGGTCTGGTGCAACACACGAATATCAGCTCTTCACGGTACGGTTTTTGAAGGTTCGCACTTATCACTTGACACCGCGTGCCACTTGATCTACCTTTTTCTTAACCATCGGCCACCACACCATAACAAGATCGTTGAAGATGTCGGTGTCTGCCCTACAACAGCCTCTCACTGGATAAATAAATGTCGAAAGGTACTTTTTTCATTCTCGATTAATTAAATTTCTTCTCTCACTTTCTCTGATTTATTCTAGATTTGCCATACATGGGTTAAGAGTAATACCGCTCGTATTGGCGGCCCCGGTCACACAGTCCACATTGACGAGACCAAGATCGGGGGCCACCGCAAATACAATCAAGGGCGGATGTTAGGTGGAGATTGGGTGTTCGGGGGAATAGATGTAGCTACTAAACAGTGCTTTATAGTACCTGTCCCCGATCGCTCCTATCTCACCTTGATACGAAGTATACAACGTCACATTCGTCCAGGGACTACAATAATGTCGGACTCATGGCCGGGATACCGAAAACTACGTAGGCATGGTTGGTATCATTTGACGGTAAATCATCGTCTCAATTTTGTTGACCCGATTACGCAGGCCCATACTCAGAGTATTGAGCGATTGTGGAGAGATTTACACGATAACATCCCTGTTTACGGTGTTGTTCGTCGTCACTACCATCTATATGTTGCTGAGTTCCTCTTCAAACGTGCCTTCACGTACTCGGACAGGTTGACTGCGTTCCTTACTGAGGTTGCTCATCAGTATACACTAAAGAGTGACGATTTCCTACATATTGACTAAGTCTTCATGTATGTACATATGTAAATAAGTTTTAATATAAACCAAACAAATTAATTTTATTTTATTTATTTATTGCATATTTTTTGAACAAATTAGAATAACCCAGCGACGTCGCTGTGGTATTGCAGCAAGTAAACATTTTGCAAAGCACAGGGTCCGCTGTGAGAGAGGCATCTTTATATGCTCAGGGTCGTGTGTTCGCAAATCTGCTATTATATATTATCCCACGATGATGCTGATTCAATACATGCTTCAGAATTTCACCTGTATTGAGGATTCTCTGCTGAAATCGACATCTATCGGCAGCGCATATATGCCATTGCCCCATACGGCTGGCTCGGTATGCAAAGTCCCACACATGTATGATGTGTACTTCAGGTGTTAATGTAAATCGAACTCTTTTCCTCATTCTCTACAGCTGTTTCCCATATAATTATCAATCAGTGCAATGACCTGCGGTTGCGGAATATTAATTATTTCGTTTTCTTTTATCAAACTCCTTTTTTAATTTAACTCCCCTATCTCCTGCTACTTATTTCCTCCCGTCGCTGTCATTTTTATATATTTGTCATCAGCATGTCCCCCACAACATATCCCAAAATCAAGGTCATCGGAGACTTGCACCTTAAAAGCTACCCAGTCAGGCTTGGGTGATAACCTTTGAACCCCAAAAACAATATGAAGGAGGCGAGAGCGCGCCCTACATATATATATCAGCGTACTCAGAATGACCCCAAAAATAACATATTTAAAAATCGAGGTCATCGGAGAGTTGTAAGTTAAAAGATAGAATTACCGAATTTTTTTTAAAAAATTTTTTTAACTATTTATTTTATTTTCTACTTTTTAGTTTATTATATGTATTCCGCCATTTTATGATGGCAATTCTATTAGATTTAAAATTACGTCACACAGTTTACTGTATTCATTTGATACCCATGTCGTGGGCTCGGTGGAACATAATTGCAAAAACGGCCGCCATCTCGGAACCGTCTTCTTGATTTTTTTACAAAAAGGTCAAATTGCATTTAGTACTTATACATGATGAGTTGAACTCAAGTTGAACCCAAGTCTAACTACATGTAAACGGGAGTCGAGTTGGGTTAAGGTTGACTGAACTCGACTCAGCTCTGCTACCTGGGTTTAGTTGAAATTATGCATACGGACATGAGTTCAGTATTTGAGTAGTTGAATTTAGTTGACAGCAGCATCTCTGTGTTTGTTTGTGATTTTTTGTAACGTGTATTGCTTCTTTATTATCAACTCACCCTTAACTCAACTATTCATCTCATCATTCATACACATTAACCACCCGAACTACGAGTGTGTGCAAAATTGGAAGTTGATCGGTTATATTTTCTACTTTTTAGTCTATTATAAGCTTTCCGCAATTTAGTGTTGGCCGCCATTTTGAATTTGGAATGACGCCACATAGCTTATTGTGTTCTACCTGTCATATCCTTTCATTTAATACCCATGTCAGAGGGCCGCGGAGCACAATTTCAAAAATCGGGCGCCATTTTGGAACCGCCATCTTGATATTTTTACAAAATGGCCAGATTGCATTGTCATCCAAACTAAACGTGTATGCAAAATTTCAGCTCTATCCGAAACCGGGAAGTGGGTCAAATTTAACTTCCAAGATTTGACGACAAACAGTGCAAGTGTTGGCCGCCATTTTGAATTTAGAATGACGCCACATAGCTTATTGTGTTCTACCTGTCATATCCTTTCATTTGATACCCATGTCAGAGGGCCGCGGAGCACAATTTCAAAAATCGGGCGCCATTTTGGAACCGCCATCATGATATTTTTACAAAATGGCCAGATTGCATTGTCATCCAAACTAAACGTGTATGCAAAATTTCAGCTCTATCCGAAACCGGGAAGTGGGTCAAATTTAACTTCCAAGATTTGACGACAAACAGTGTAAGTAAAATAAAAGCGGGCGCCATTTTGGAACCGCTATCTTGATATTTTTACAAAATGGCCAGATTGCATTGTCATCCAAACTAAACGTGTATGCAAAATTTCAGCTCTATCCGAAACCGGGAAGTGGGTCAAATTTAACTTCCAAGATTTGACGACAAACAGTGCAAGTTAAATAAAAGAATTTAAAAACAGTACATCAATCAAACAGCTAAAATAAATTATTTGTCGTGTTCGAAGTGAGTACAATACAATATAATACATATATATAAGTAAATATAAGTGTATCGTGAACTTAATTAAATACATACGAATACAGATAAAAGGAATACGAAAATGTGTATGAACTTGAATACATATTTTGTGGAATAGATCCTAACTATTTTGTGGAATGTTTCTTCTATTCAATAATTCAATCAACACTTTAGTTTTTTTTAAAAAAATTTTCTCACGAATATTTGATAGTCAATTCGAGTAGTCAGATTATCCATAAATAAATGATCATTAAAAAAATGAATTAAACGAATTTGGATAAAAGTTTTTAACGTTTTTGGTAGATATCGGGCGTTTTTTTTTTCTTGAAGAGCTTATTGTATTAAGAATGGAAGGAGATTTGCATGGTATTTCATATTCAAAATTTACTCTACGATATGTGGTGCTACCAAAAAATTTTAAAATTAATTTACATCAAAAGAGAAGATTGCTATAAAAATACTATATACATAATAACACATCCATCGTGCATTCTTTTATTTTATAGCAGTGTTGGGCAAAACTAAATTTCTGGACGATTAAAAATTGACAATTAATTAATTGTTAATCACGTCTATTGCAATTAACAATTAATTAATAGTAATTGTGAAAACTCGCAATTAACAATTAATCCTTACTAATATTATAAATGCGAAAGTAACTCTGTCTGTCTGTCTGTCTGTATGTTACGCTTTCACGCCTAAACCGCTGGACCGATATTGATGAAATTTGCAACAGACATAGTTTAGACCTTGGAGACGGACATAGGCTACTTTTTTTTGGAGAAAAAAGGGTTGAAGGGGGTGAAAAGAGGTTCAATAAGTTGTAAGGGGATTTTTTTTCTTTACTTTTTTTCTATTGTATGAAAAGTAACTGACTGACAGACAACGCACAACCTAAACCGCTAGAGCTAAAGGGCTGAAATTTTTGACAGTGCATCCCTAGCGATTTTTCGAAATTCATCACCTAAGGGGGTGAAATGGGGGTTTTCCAAACCGCTAAAGCTATAGGGCTGTAATTTTGACAGTGCATCCCTATAATGGCGTGGTCTTCCACTATTAAAGCGATTTTTCGAAATTCATCCCCTAAGAGAGTGAAATGGTGTTTACCCAAACCGCTGGAACTATAGGGCTGTAATTTTGACAGTGCATCCCTATAATGGCGTGGTCTTCCACTATTAAAGCGATTTTTCGAAATTCATCCCCTAAGGGAGTGAAATAGGGTCAACTCAAAACCGCTGGAGCTATAGGGCTGAAATTTTGACAGTGCATCCCTATAATGACGTGGACATCCACTAAAACGCGATTTTTCGAAATTCATCCCCTAAGGGGGTGAAATGGGGTTTTTCCAAACCGCTAAAGCTATAGGGCTGTAATTTTGACAGTGCATCCATATAATGGCGTGGTCATCCACTATTAAAGCGATTTTTCGAAATTCATCCCCTAAAGGAGTGAAATGGGGTTTACCCAAACCGCTAAAGCTATAGGGCTGTAATTTTGACAGTGCATCCCTATAATGGCGCGGTCTTCCACTATTAAAGCGATTTTTCGAAATTCATCCCCTAAGGGAGTGAAATGGGGTTTACCCAAATCGCTAAAGCTATAGGGCTGTAATTTTGACAGTGCATCCCTATAATGGCGTGGTCTTCCACTATTAAAGCGATTTTTCGAAATTGATCCCCTAAGGGAGTGAAATGGGGTTTACCCAAACCGCTGGAGCTATAGGGCTGAAATTTTGACAGTGCATCCCTTTAATGACGTGGACATCCACGTATAAAGGGCGTTTCCTGTGACTCTAGTCTTTCACATATAAAAAAAAAAAAGCGATTTTTCGAAATTCATCCCCTAAGGGGGTGAAATAGGGTCAACTCAAAACCGCTGGAGCTATAGGGCTGCAATTTTGACAGTGCATCCCTATAATGACGTGGACATCCACTAAAAAGCGATTTTTCGAAATTCATCCCCTAATATCATATTTATGGATTTGATTAAAAACTAAAAATTAAAATTTATTATTATATGGAAAGAGTAATAGTATGTTCTTTTTTATTAGTTCATTTTAAAAAGCGTGTAGTGCGTAGTTTTTAAAGTAAAAACTTTTTTAGCCACGTTGCGCACCTTTGCGTCACGGTTAATTTTTTGCGTGCCGTGGGGGAACAATTTGGCTTTGGCGATTTTAGTTTGTATTGTATGAATTATCTATAATAACATTCTAGTTGTGCCATTTTCAACATTTTTCGAAATCGAAATCAATGGAGCAATTTTTTAGAAGAGATTTTTTATATTTTATGTTTTTTTGTTTGACCGGAAGAGAATTTTTTATAGAAGAGAATTTCGTTTTGTGTTTGATTTTTTTTGCTAATTTTCGTTTTGTGTTTAAAGAGGGACTAGTGTATTATATATTATTATGTAATATATAGCAATATGTACTACGTGCTATATACTAAGTGTTATGCACTATGTATTAGGTACTATGTACACGGACTATGTACTATGCGATATGTACTATGTACTATTTATTATGGACTATATACTGTCAACTATGTTTTATGTGCTATGTACTATGCACAAGGTATTATGTACTATGTATAATCTTCTATGTACTAGGTATTATGTACTTTGCATTACGGACTATGTGCTATTTACTATGAATTATGTACTATGAACTATATATTTTGTACTTTGTACTATGTATTATATACTATTTATTTTGGACTATATACTACCTACTATATACTGTCAACTATGTTTTATGTGCTATGTACTATGTACAAGGTATTATGTACTATGTATAATCTGCTATGTACTAGGTATTATGTACTTTGCATTACGGACTATGTGCTACTTACTATGAATTATGTACTATGAAGTATGTACTATGTACTTTGTACTATGTATTATGTACTATGTATTGGGGGCTATGATTAGGTACCATATACTGTTCACAATGTACTATGTATTAGGTATTATATACTATGTACTGCGATTATGTACTATTTATTCTGTACTATGACTAAGTATTATGAACTATGTGTTATCTGCTATGTACTTTGCACTATATACTCTGTATTATGTATTTTCTACTAAATATTATGTACTTTGTACCAAACACTATATACTATGTTCTATGTAAAAGGTATTATGTACTATGTACTAGGTACTTGCACTATGTACTATGAACTATGTATTATGTTTTGTATTATCTATTATGTATTATGTACTATTTACTATGAACTATGTACTATGTACAATGTTCTATGTATTATGTTCTATGTACTAAGTGCTATGTACTATTTACTATGAACTATGTATTATTCACTACTACTATGTACTATATTGTGTAATATGTACTATGAATTATGTTCTATGTATTATTTACATATGTATTATATATTACGGATTACGTATTATGTATTATATATTATTGTATATACAAAATTTATTGACCTTTACCCTTCTGTAGTACTAAGATTGATTTGGACATATAGAATGACCATAGAGGTCTTAATTTCCAAAATGTGCCTAGACACACATACATTTTTTTATGATATATATTTTTGTTTAGGTTTTTTGAGATAGGTTATTGATAGTACATTTTATTAGGGTTATAAGGAACAAGTACTGTTATTGCGCCCATGATCAGTATTAACGCGTATTATATTCATGCCAATTTTTACGGTAATTCGCTTTACCATATAACATAAAATACACCACTACAACGCAAAAAAAACATTACGGTTTTGTTTTTGATATACAGTATCCGTTGCTTTTTCAAAGCGGCTGACTTTGGTTAGGTTTTGGATAGTATGGAAAGGAAAGGGGGTGGTTGTAGTCGTAATGGTTTAGCCGCTAGTGCGATTTTGTTTTGGTGCAGGTTTACGTATCACCCTGAATTTAAGTAACCCTTGGACCTATTTTCATGAATATGGTAACAATGCTCTTAGCCCATATGATGAAGCGTCGGATGAAATAATTGTTTTATGCATTGGATTGTACAATTTTAGAACCGGTGCTGCACTCACGAGCATTTGTTTCAACTTCTCGAAGGATTCTTCTTGTGGACTTTGCCAATCGAAATTTATATCGTTACGCAAAAGCTAGTTTAGGGGTTGACTTACATCTGAAAGAAATGGAACAAATTTTCCTAAAAAATTTACCATGCCAAGGAATCTTTTCAACTCGGTAATGTTCGTTGGCCTTGGATAATATTCAATCGCTTTGAGCTTGGAGTTGCATGGATGAATTCCGTTTTTATCGATGCGATGTCCCAGAAATTGCAGAGAAGTAATTCCAATTTCGCATTTATCTTTGTTTAATAAGACCCCATGCTCTTTTAACTTGGTTAAAACTCTCCGTAGGGTTTGGTCATGAGCTTTTGTAGTTGGACCAAAAACTAAGATGTCATCTGTCTGGCAGACAACATCTGGAATATCTTTTAAAATATTTTGCATTAGCTTTTGATAGATTTCGGGCGCAGATGAGATACCAAATGGCAATCTCAAAAAACAATACCTTCCAAATGGAGTTAAAAAGGTAGTTAATAACTGTGAATTTTGCGATAGTCGTACTTGCCAGAATCCCGAGTTGGCATCCAGTTTTGAAAATACTTTAGCTCCTGATAGTTGCGCTAATGTGTGATCTGCTACTGGCATAGGGTGTATTTCTCTTTCAACTGCCAAATTTAATTTCGTTAAATCGACACATAGTCGAATATCTTTATTCGCCTTTGGCACGATAACCAATGGAGCGCACCATGGTGTAGGTTCGTCGACTTTCTTGATTACTCCCATTTTTTATATTTCGTGTAGCTTAGTTTTTAAAATATCCTTTAGTGGCACCGTAACGCGGCGAGCTGTAAATATTTGGAATGGTTTGACATCACGTTTTAATTTAATTTCACATTCAAAATCTTTTATACATCCAAGCCCTTTAAATAATTGAGGAAATTCATTTGCTATATTTACATTGGATTTGGTTTCACCATTCACTTCATTAGTGCTTAATAGCTCGCATCTTTTTATTAATTTTAGTTTTTCGCTGGAATAAAGGCTTAACAACGGGGATTTTAAGTCATCAATTATGTAAATTTTGCTGTTAATTTCAAAAGAGTTATACCTTAATTTTGCATAAAACATTCCTGTAACGTTTAATTTTATACCGTCAGGGCCAGTTATAATTTTGTCCGCAACAGACAGTTCTTCATTTTTAAAATATTTTTCATAAATTTTATTTGAAATTGCATCCACTGGAGAACCGGTATCGATAATAAATTTAATTTTTACATTGCTTATATAAATGTCAATGGTCCAATTATTTTTATTGTTTATGTTGTTTATTGTTAGTAGCCCCAGAAACTCCTCATCTGTTTCTTCCGAACTGTTATCGATGGCCCGGTTTTCACTGTCCATATTGTGAACGGTATGTTGTTTCTTACCTGTATTATTGTCTTTCGATCTGCATACACTTGCAAAGTGATTCCATTTACCACATAAGTTGCATATCTTCCGGTATGCAGGACATTCAGATTTCCCGTGTGCCCTGCTAGATCCACACCAAACACATTTATGCTCGAATTTTATTTTCTCTTTTGAAGAATTATTACTCCGTTTGATACGATCAATTTTATTGGTAGTCTGCATTCTATATATTGCGGAGGAACTCAGTTCTATCTGTTGTTTTCGCACTGCATAATGCTGTCTTACTTCTGTTACAGCTTTTTCTAATGTGAGATCCGTAACCAGCTGTAATTTTTCTGATAGCTTTCGGTCTTGCACCCCGACCACTATTCTGTCCCTGATCATTTATTCTCTCAAATTACCATAGTTGCAGTTTTCTGATAACAAATAAAGGTCCGCTATAAAATCTTCAACCAGTTCGCCCTCCAGTTGATATCGAAGGTTAAATTTTGCTCGTTCGTAAATTACATTTGTTTTTATTACAAAATGATAAGTGAATGCTTTGATGACTTTTGAATATGTCTTCTTATCATTTTCTGATAATTTAAATGATAGGAAGATATTATCTGCTTGATCACCCATTAAGTAGATGAGGGTGTTAATTTGCTCTTCTTCTGAGCCTTGATCTAATTTAGAGGCTCTCGAATCGCCGTAGCCATTTTGGCCATTCGGATGGATTGCTGAAAGTAAATGCTTCTGGTGATCTCACGGTGAAGCTGCTACCGCTGGGTAGTTGTTGCTGTTGCTGTGTCATTTTGCTCTTTACTTTGGCTCTGCCACGCTTTGTTCGCTTTGACTTTGCCACGTTTAGGACGCGCGATTTTTCGACGGTCCGCACTAATCAGGCTTAATTAATATATTTATTTTATCACGTATCAACGAGACTATCACCTCACTTTAAAAAAAAAAAAAGCCCCGGAGAGTTTACTCCTTTTATCGCTGCCACCATGTGGTATTCGGGGTAGCCAAGCGAAACGCACTTGTCGAGTTCTGAGTAGCAACTGCCTTTATTGTATTTTGATATTCAGTCAGTACTCTACAACTCCCACCCATCTAAAACTACATAAGTCAAAGCTCTCCACCTCAGCACCTTCCAGAGTATGTATTTTTTTCCAATAAAATTTCAACTTCAACTATCTCTATCTCTATTTTTTAAATTTAACTAAACTATATTTTATAACAAATCCTCCCATACTATTCATACTCGGCACGTGTTTCACTATAATGTTTCACTGAGGGAGTGTTAACCACAAATTTGTCATTTGGATCCCTCAAAACCCCTCGACACTAATTTTCATTACAATCAGAGCACAATTGCCAAAATTAGTCCGCCATTTTGAATTTTAAAATTTTGGCCACAAATTTGTCATTTGGATCCCTCAAAATCCCCTGACACTAATTTACAGCACAATCGGTGCACAATTGCCAAAACTAGTCCGCCATTTAGAATTTTAAAATTTTAACCCCAAATTTGTCATTTGGATCCCTCAAAATCCCCTGACACTAATTTACAGCACAATCGGTGCACAATTGCTAAAACTAGTCCAACATTTAGAATTTTAAAATTTTAACCCCAAATTTGTCATTTGGATCCCTCAAAACCCCCTGACTCTAATTTTCAGTACAATCGGAACACAATTGCCAAAACTAGTCCGCCATTTTGAATTTTAAAATTTTAACAACAAATTTGTCATTTGGATCCCTCAAAACCCCCTGACACTAATTTACAGCACAATCGGTGCACAATTGCCAAAACTAGTCCGCCATTTAGAATTTTAAAATTTTAACCACAAATTTGTCATTTGGATCCCTCAAAACCCCCTGACTCTAATTTTCAGTACAATCGGAACACAACTGCCAAAACTAGTCCGCCATTTTGAATTTTAAAATTTTAACCCCAAATTTGTCATTTGGATCCCTCAAAACCCCCCGACACTAATTTTCAGCACAATCGGAACACAATTGCCAAAACTAGTCCCCCATTTTGAATTTTTCTTCTTTCTGCCATTTTGGCCGCCATACTTCCCATATTTTTTTTCATATTATGCTCTTTATATGAATGATTCTCCAAAAAAATGGCAGGATCATATAAAATTGGAGTGTCTATATCTATATTGAAGCGGAATAATTGTTAGTTTTAATTGTTTTTTAGAACAATTGACAAAATTAATTGCAATTGATAAATTAATTGCAATTGATTTAGTTCTAATATACTCGTACAATTAATACAGATTAATCCAAATAAATTAATTGTGGGGTGCAATTAATAGTTCAATCGCAATTAATTTTAATTGCAATTAAATTAATCGCAATTAATTTTTTAATCAATTAATTAATTGATTGAAAATTTAATTGATTAATGCCCAACACTGCATCATGCTTCTTTTCACTACCTTTTTTCTCTTTATTTTCATCTGTTTTTATGCTAGCCGTTGGATGTGTATAATTGTCTATTGTATTCTTCAAAACAGGATGTTTTCTATTCTTCCTAAGAACTTGACCAAATACATCATCAACAAAATCTTCAATTTATTCATAGTTCTTATATTTTAAAACATTATTCTGAAGTCTTTTTCCTTGATATATGTGCAATATGTATTCGTCTGGCTTCTGCTTATAGTTTATTTCGGGAATAACTTCATTAAAGTGGTCATCTTCTAAGCGCTTCCACATTTTCGATATAACATCATTCAAGTACATGGTATACCATGAAGGTGTAACTGCATTATAAAAAGTTAATAAAAATGCTGAAAGGTTTATTTGTCCAGACCTGTAACTAGTCTGTTCAAGATTTTCTGGAGTCCATTCAAGTTTTACATTTTCATTTATTTTGATGCTAAATATTTTAAAATCCTTTTGATGCTGCTTTCTAGTTTCCTTTAACTGGTCATATTCACGCCTCACTCTTTTACGCACATTTCTCCCATTGTTGGAGATTGCACGTTTTGTTTTTTCAAAATTTGGTAATGCAATTTCAGTTATTCCAACACGCCAGATCCCATGAAACTTGCATGGTTTCGCAAGTGCATTGGTAAAAGCCGATAGCGTATTTCCGGGTAAAATTGCATAGAGTTATTACTTAAAAGACATACGTAAAAATCATTTTCTTTTATTTCCACTGGCATTGTTTACAGTCTTTCCCAAGCAATGTCCGACGTACTTGTAGTTCTATCCTTTTTAGTCTTCAGACGCTCACTCTGTCTAACACCGAGCTTACGTAGAGGAAATGAAAGCATATATTGACCAGATTCTAGCTGAGAGGGTATTAATATAGACTGTTTCTGGATTGCTTTTTGTTTTTCACTTTGTTCTAATTCTTCTACATATATGTTCGCTAGCTTCATCGGCAGTCATATTCGTAGGTACAGTATACTGCGTTACACCATCCTCATCTGTGATTATTTTATAATCCTTTTCACGTGCATTAGGAGCACATGTTGTTCTTAGTAATTTTGGTGGTGGTCTTAGAGTTTTTGCTATTCCGCTAGCTGACAATCGTCTTTTGGCGGTTGGTGATAAAGATCTTCTTGGCGGGGTTATGTTATGTGGTTCTTCAAAGACTTCTTCTTCGGTTAGGAAATCCTTTGCTGGTGGTGGTGAAGTCTGTGTTAGCACATCATCTTTAAAAATAATTTTCGTTTGTGTGGTACTATCTCTTAAACTTTTTTGTTTGACATTATGTTCACGTGGCAAGTAAAAATTTGTTTTTTTAAGCGTTCGTTTGGATTTCCGATTGTGATTTAAAAATGAAATTAGTTGGTTTCGATAGCTATACTATTTTTCGGAATCATTCATGTCTTTATTCTGTAGTATTTTATTCATTGCTCTATCAAAAATGGACTGATTTGCAGTCATTTCAATTTCATCTTTAAGCCTGTTGTAAACCTCTGGCGACAGAAGTAGCATCTTGTTAAGTCCATTATTTCTATGCATATTTTTCAATTAATGAGCCGATAGCTCCTGATAGTACACTTCCTAATAAAACTGGTAAAAAACCTCCTCGTTGCACTAGAATTTTACGCGGTTTCCAACAGATCTCTTTGCGCAAATCAATTTACGCATGTCCTTTTTATACCTACACAGTGAGTTGTAGATATTTCCATGCGGCATGTGGTTACCTTTTAAGGAGTTGAATGTAATTTCACAAAGAGTTTTTATAACCTCAGGGTCAGCATTTTGTATGATGGACTTTCTCAGATTTGGTTTAGCCTTTTTAAGCACATATAGCATATGCTTGTTCTCCCTTAATCGTTTCATTCGTGACGCCATTCTTACCATTTAAAGAGTTTTGCGGACAAAAACAGGTTACAAAGTGTTTATTAAATATATCAGTACGAAATCTTAAGACGTCGTTAATGTCCTGAGTTAAATCAATTAGCAAATACCCGTAAGGCATTTGAGTTATCTCTTTATATATTCTAACAAGCTCTAAACTATTTTCTGGGTAAATTTGTCGGGCCAGATGGGTAAATTTGCTTTCATCCCGGGGATTTTTAAATACAAGATATTTACAATTGAGCGATATATCACGACTGAATTTTCCTTGATGGAATACGTTTCGTGTCACAAGAATTACTGAGAAATTACGATGATGAGACCCCTTAGTGAATAGTTCACAAACTTCTTTACTATATGCATTTAACATCATGTCATCTATAACAATCAACGTTGGTTCGTTTACGTGATTTACAAACTCCTCCGGTATAGCATTTAAATATTCAATATTTTGTAGTTTAATATCTGTTGGCAGTGCACCGTGTTCTGCATTACACCATATAATTTTTCTAATTTGTGGATATATAAATACATTATTAGTATTAAGAAGATTTTTTATAAATGTTGTTTTCCCGCATCCCGAAGGCCCCTCAACCATCATTGTAAACGGATGATTAAACCTGATCATTCTTGTTTTGTATATAAACTGGTTATTCAACCGCAGGTATTTATACATTCCGTACAATGAACAGAAGGCAGATAATCAATGAACTGCATAAACCAGTGCGAAAAAATTTTAAACGTCGACATGTCACTACCAAAGGTTTAGATGATTTGTGGCAGGCAGACTTGGTCGAAATGAGTTCTTACTCATCAGAAAATCAGGGGTTTCGTTTTCTTCTCACTGTAATTGATACCTTTTCAAAGTACGTATGGACACTGCCTTTAAAATCTAAAAAGGCATCAGAAGTTGTAAAAGCATTGCAGTCTATTTTTAATACAGGACGCATTCCAAGGAATTTACAAACCGATGATGGAAAAGAGTTTTTTAATAAACCGTTTCGTCAACTGATGAAAGATTACGAAATAAACCATTATTCCAGTTACAGTACTTTGAAAGCCTCGATTGTAGAAAGATTTAACAGAACGCTGAAAAATATGATGTGGAAAGAATTCAGCATGAATGGCAATTATCACTGGATTAGCATGTTGACCAAGTTGACAGACGACTACAATACAACGAAACATCGTACGATTAAGATGAGACCTGTAGATGTTGGGCTGCATAACGAAAAACGTTTATTATCTGTGTATGATTACCCTAAAATAAAATCAAAGTCTAAATACAAAGCAGGTGAATTTTTCCGTATAAGTAGACATAAACATGTATTCGAAAAAGGCTATACACCTAATTGGTCCACAGAGATATTTAAAATAAAAGAAGTTAAACCTGTTAACCCGACAACATATATTCTCGAAGATTACCAAGGAAATATAATTCAAGGTAGATTTTATGAACCAGAAATAGCTCCTGTGAAAAACCCTGATGTTTATTTAGTAGAAAAGGTTATAAAAAGACGCGGTAATCAAGTTCTAGTGAAGTGACTTGGTTTTCCTTCAAAACACAATACTTGGATTAATATAAAAGACGTGATATAAAACCGGTTACACTCATTCAAAATGTTAAACTTGAAACAAGAATGCGATCGTTTAAAAACATTCGATAATCTAGCAATAGACTTAGATACAGCAGACCAGCTAGCGAAAAGTGGATTTTTTTACACAAACATCAAAGACCGTGTTCAATGTTACTTTTGTTCTCTGCAGATAAATGCTATGAGTTGTGCATCGGATGTAGATTTCGATCATAGACATCGTTCACCACACTGTATCTATGCTAATAGGATAGACGAATGCGGACGATTCAAAGATCATCTAGCACCACTTACAGAACAACCTAAATCAAAAACCATACTTTGGCCTTTCAACACTTTGAAATTTTTAGCTGGTATTTTATTCGTTCTAGCAATTCATTATTATTTCCATGAGCAGATATGAGGGAGAAAATAAGTTTCAATGAATACCCACAAGTTAAATATATGATAGTATGGAGTTTCGCATACAGACAAAGTAGGAAAGGCCCATGGGAGCAGTATGCAGTGGATACATTTAGATTTAAAAACAGAATTTCACAACTGAGTGTAATAATAAATCCGGTTTTAGAAAATAAAATAAAAATATTCAACAAGTAGCATATTGTTTTTTATTATGATCATTCCCTAGTCGTTTTTCAGGTTTTGTTTGGAAGCCCACCCTCACTGACAAGTGATTGACCTAGTTCCGTGACCTAGAAAAAAGTTCCCACGCTACAGGGGGCCCACTAACTACTTCTACACCTCCCATAGACATGATGTACCCGTCGAGCCATCGAATTCTCAACATTCGCCCCCAGCCCCCGCCTCCGCCACAAGTGGGCGTGCCACACACACAACAATAACAGCCATGACCTTGATCTACACAAACAATTAATACGTCTGGCACACATTCCAAGGTCAACCACTTACCATAATTACAGGTTAATGACCTGTCAACATAATTACACGTGATTAATCACCTTGACCTTGACCAAGTGATCTGGTTCCCACCGCAAACTGCCCTAATACCTACTCTAAGGCGTTTAAAAGATCTATAATTTATATAAAAACTCCCTTTCAGCAATAAGTGATTTAATTTCATCAGTAAACCAAGGTTTGGATTTAGCTAAGCAAATTTTACTTCTGATAGTCACAAACTCATCATACAGGTCAAGGAACGTTCTATTGAACTTAGCAATTTTCTCATCAACATCAGTTACATATTGAGAAAATGTCAGTCCATGGTAAACTACGACATCTAAGGTCAAGACATTCTTGGTCAATATTAGAGAAATCACGATAGGTAAACGTTTTCGCCAGTGGGGAATCGACATTAAATCTATGACATGCGAATAGAATATCATGATCCAGATAACTGGGCGGAGAGATTTGGTTAATAAAAAGAACAGAATCGATATCTTTTGTCAGAAATAGGTCAAGCAGGGAAGGTGATCTACAATTAAAGTAAGTAGGGAGCACATTCACAGAGTCCAAACCAAGGGATTGCACAAAGTACCAGAAAGATTGTTCTAGGGAAGAATTTACTAATAAGTTGACATAAAAATGACCACCAGTATGCTTTTATACCCACTGGACAAGTGCTCAAGAGTATCATAAAATTCTTTAGCATTGTTAGAATCAAACATGCCAGGAGGAGAGTACACACAGACTAGTAGGAGCTTATCGACAGAGCTAGAAACTTCGACACATAAAAAGTCAATTTCAGGTTGTTTAGTGAAACCAACAATTTTTCACTTTAAATTATCACGCAAGTAAATCGCCACACCGCCGCCGACGCGACCTTGACGATCATTACGAAATAATTTGAAACCATCAATAGAAACCGAAGAGGAGGGAATAGAATTGTTGAGCCAACTTCCACAGATTAAAAGCGCATGCACACCTGAATTAATAAATATCTCGTTAAGTTCTTCAATTTTCGGTCTAATACTTCGCGAGTTCATTAAACAAGCATTGAAACCATCATATCTTGCACTACAAATTTTGACCAAAGTTCTCACTCGATCTTCGCTACTAAAATCAAACGACATTGAGACGACGAACACGAAACAACGAACATCAGCAAGAAGCGGATATGCGGAGCAGAAAAAAGGAGATGAAAATTTCGCGAAAAGCATGAATACATAACGAAAAAAAGGAGTATATGAAGATAAAATAAAATATGAAATTAAACAAACAGTTAAAATAAAATATTAAAAATGAATGAAAAAAAAAAGTAAAATTAAAAATTAAATTCAAGAAACAGAATTAACAAGAAACAAAAACAAAAGAAAAATAAGAATAAAACAAACAGAAAAAGAAAATTACTCCCTCTCTCAAACGCTGACGCTGCGTGGATCCAGTGTCTCCATCGATTGGCCTTGCAGATGAGAAATGTCCCGCACCACAACGAAGTTGTCCTCCTTTATCCGTTTTATTCGGATAAGACCGTCCCTGGTAGAAACAGACTGTAGCCAGCGAGCAATAATAATTCCGAACTGCGCAGAAAAAGCTCGCGTTGCTCAACATGTTGGCCTGTGTATCATCCCCCTAACAAAAGCACCTATTCTCCATTGAAGGGGCAAGAGCTTTGAGCTTTTTCCCCGTTTTCTGTTTTAGCTTTGTTCATAAGTTTTCAGGACTGGACAGTTCAGAACAGAATAGAAGAGAATTGGAAATCAAGCAATTAAACGTCAAACATTTTAGAACAACTTATAAAAGAAAATCTAATGAACGCTAGTAGTAGAGCTAGGCGGGTACGGGGCCACCTCTCAGGTGGCTTCGTAGTGACATAGGATTTGGGGGGGTCTGAAAGCTCTTCATGTACGTGTACGAGGTGTTTTAGGTTTGTGTCTTGGATAAGGTGGCTTGAAAGCTCTTCATGTATGGGTATGAGGTGTGAAGGTGGCTTAGAGTTGGTGTGTGGAGATGGGTGAAAGCTCTTTATGTACGTGTACGAGATGTTTTTGGGTTTGGGTCTTGGGTAAGGTGGTTTGAAAGCTGTTTATGGAGGTTGGGTGTCTTGGATGGGGTGGCTTGGAGTTGGTGGGTGGAGATGGGTGAAAGCTCTGCATGTAGGTGTGTGAGGTGTTTTGGGTGTGCGTCTTGGATGGGGTGGCCCAGAGTGGGCATGGGATTTGGCGTGTGACCGGCGTGGGATTTGAAAGCTGTGTTGTTGAGTGCCACCTGTGGGAAGCTAGTTGAATTTCGGTGTTGATTTGGTCCAGAGCTGGCATGGGATTTGAGGTGTGACTTAAAGCTCTGGATGTATGTTTCTTGGATAGGGTGGCGCAGAACGGGCATGGGATTTGGCCCAGAGCAGGCATGTGATTTGAAGGTGGCGCAGAAATGTCATGGGATATGGCCCAGAGCTGGCACGGGATTTGGGGATGTGACTTAAAGCTCTGGATGTATGTTTGCATCTTGGACAAGGTGGCGCAGAACCGGCATGGGGTGGGAAGTTGGTGCGAGATGTGAGCGCCAGCTGTGAGAAGCTACTTGAACTAAGAATTAAAGAAGCTCTTGAGGGATCTTTTGTAATGATCTTTGATTCAATTATTATGTATATAAATCCTTGAAGGGGGAATGTTAGGTTAGTTTTCTTCCGGTTGCGGTGATGAACAGTTATAAGGATTCTACCAGATTGCTTGAGGAAAAGTGTGATAAAGGAAGCAAAGTAAAAGAATTAAAATATCAGCTGAATTCTCTATCAATTAAATCGAAACAATCATCATCATCATCTGAGAGTAAAGATACTTCTTCATCCATAAGATATCAGCAGATAAAGGATAGGTAAATATGAGCATCCCAAAATTTCTCGAAGAATACTCTAGTATTCTGCTGGAGGAGCATAAGGAAAAAATAGAGAAACTCTACAGATATGTCCAAGAATATGAAAATGCTGGAAAAGTTTATTCTATACATGGAGCACATTACAAGAACTGCCCATGGTCGAACGATAAAACAACTTGTGGACCAGATACATGTGGATGCTGTTTTGTGGAGCGGTACAAACGGGAAGTTCAACGCCTAGTAAATTTTTATGTCCGGATCACCAAAAGCAGCTGTAGAGAATGCTGAAAAGGGTTCGATTTACACTAGCGCCTGAAGTACACATCATGTATGTATGGGATTTCGCTTATAGAGCTAGCCGTATGGGGCAATGGCATATAAGTGCCCTTGATAGATGCAGATTTCAACAGAGAGTCATCAATACAGGCAAAATCCTAGAGCCCATATTAAACCAACATCATCGTGAAAAAATATATAGCATAAAATT
Organism: Thereva unica; assembly: GCA_949987705.1. Lineage (NCBI taxonomy): Eukaryota > Metazoa > Arthropoda > Insecta > Diptera > Therevidae > Thereva > Thereva unica. The sequence continues at coordinate 42,796,443 of OX465285.1, forward strand.
TGAAAATAAAACAAATTTGTTATAAAAAAATGTCTTTTTATTTAATCTATAATACATCATTAGCATTTATCCAAAAATTATGTTCTCGTGAGAACCCCAACCATTTAACATAAACTTTATCACCGCTCTTTTTCAATATTTTTTCAACTAGGTAGAGATCTGAATGTTTAACTTTCTGCAATTCCTTTTCATAGAATCCACCTTTAATGGGGTTGCCCTGGTAGTCCTCAAGTTGATATGTCGGTGGATTAGTCAGTTGAACCTTGGAGATTTTAAAGATTTCAGTTGTCCAGTTTGGTGTGTAGCCTTTTTCAAATAGATGTTTATATTTGCTTATGCGGACGCGGTCTCCTATTTTATATGCAGGTGAAGGGGCAATTTTGATGTGATTATAGGCTGTAGCAAGAAGTAGCTTTTCATTTGTCCTATTAACATCACAGGGACGCATTTTAATTGTTCGATGTTTTTTTGCATTGTATTGTGATAGCAGTTTTTTCATCATAGAAATCCATTTGTAGGATCCATTCATGCTAAATTCCTTCCACATCATGCTCTTTAAAGTTCGGTTGAATCTTTCCACTATTGATGCCTTAAGCGATGTATATGTTGAGTAGTGGTTGATTTTATATTTGCTCATTAGCTTTTGAAAGTGAGAGTTGTAGAATTCCTTACCATCATCCGTTTGCAAATTGTTAGGTGTGCGCCCATCTTTAAATATTGATTGCATCGCTTCTGTGACTTCTGGACCGGTTTTTCTTTTAATTGGCATAGCCCAGGCATATTTAGAAAATGCATCAAATACAGTCAGTAAGTAGCGGAATCCTTTGTTCACATGTTTATATGCATCCATTTCCACCAAGTCAGCTTGCCACAAATCATCCAGACCTTTAATGATAACTCTCCGCCTAGAAAAATTTCGACGAGCAGGTTTGTGAAGCTCATTTACTACTTGCCTCTTACTCAGAGATGCCATTTTCAGCCTTCTTATTAATTATGTGTGAGAATATATAATTTTCGATCTTCGCAATTTCGCGATAAATGAACATCGTTAGATTCTCTACTGCTTTGTCAATGCTTTCCCGTATTTCTTCGTCGACATAGTTTTTGGTTGCAGCGTCAGCATTTTCTTTTGGATCACCTAGGTTTTTGATTCTTTTCAAGGTAAGATCATAGTCACCATCTGATGTTAAATTGAAACCGTTTCCTTTTGGTCCAGCAGGACCGTCTTTTCCAGGAATTCCAGGTGGACCGCGATCACCCACTGCTCTAAATTTTTGCCGTTTAAAAGATCGACCAAACTTGTCAACGCTCATTTCCGAAATGTTAATAGTTCTATGTGGGTGGGAATATTTATACTATAATGTCAGCTTCCCGCAACTCCTCAATGATTGACACTATTTCATTACTATGGCTATTATTTCCAGCTTGCTGCGATGCTATCAATATTCGGAGCCTATCAACTAGCTCATTGGGGTCATCCCAATATATGTAATCGATATTTTTCTTTGGAATTTGCATTATTCCCGTTCCAGTATGAGGAGTGTAAATCAACTTTTTTATTATGTTTCTATATTTGAAGCTATTTGTTCCTTTTATTTGCTGGTTTTCCTTAAAATCACGTCTGTGGACGCATGTATCATTTACAATTTTTTGATAATTGGACAAGTCTTCTTTTGAGTAGCCTCGAGGCTTTTTCATAAAAATTAATTCAGCTAGACCTTCAGTTATCTTGTACCGCTTGCCATCTATAAGAAAGTATTCTTTATCAACTTTTAATCTCGAATTACCAATATTCCACATATCGTTCTTATAGTACGCTCCATACGTTTTATCAATTCTCGTGCTATCATTTTCCAGTAGTTGTTTATATTTGTTTAGTATCTGGTCTGCAGACTCTAATTTTGGTTCTTTTGTAGGTGTGACAAACTGATCATCATCATCATCATCATCCTCAGAATAACTCGGCGGCTCTAGCTTTAAGGATTTACGTGGTGGTGGTGGTGGTGTGTATTGCCCTCTTGCTTAATTTCATCTTCTTCTTCTTTTGGTTCAAGTTTCACTGATGCTGCTGTTGTTGTGAGCTTTTTCAGCGTGTTGGTTATAGGTTTAAATGTTTCCTCTAATTTAGCTTCAGATTCAATTTTACCAGTCTTGAGAGCTTTATATTTTCTTCGTATAGCCTCACGAGTCTTTATAATATCCTTCATCAATTTTTCATTCATGTTGCTACACAGGTGGTTACAGCTACAATGATATACAGCTATGCTAATAAGCATTTATATAGATCCTGACAGGTCAGTCAACCAGACAGACCAGCCAGCCAGCCAGCCAGACAGATCAGCCAGACAGACCAGCCAGACAGACCAGCCAGACAGACAGACCAGCTAGACAGACCAGCCAGACAGACCAGCCAGACAGACCAGCCAGCCAGACAGACCAGCCAGACAGACCAGCCAACCAGCCAGACAGACCAGCCAGACAGACCAGCCAGGCAGACCAGCCAGACAGACCAGCCAGCCAGACAGACCAGCCAGACAGACCAGCCAACCAGCCAGACAGACCAGCCAGACAGACCAGCCAGGCAGACCAGCCAGACAGACCAGCCAGCCAGACAGACCAGCCAGACAGACCAGCCAGACAGACCAGCCAACCAGCCAGACAGACCAGCCAGGCAGAGCTGAAAGACCTGGTCAGCTGATTAGGTGGGCTCCTTCATAGGCTCATGAATGCATCAAAGCCTTTTCGATATCGACCTTTGCCCATGGGGCTGTCCTTATCAATTACTTAGAATCCATATTTGTCTTTCCAACAGTTTGCACACGCTTTTCTGAACTTTGCGAATTCCATATCACTATTCACATGATCATTGTATACATGCTTCAGGTTCAAATCATCTTGTTTGAAGATGATCAGAAAGTTTGCATTATCTCGGATTAGATGCTTTGGTATATGAGTATAAGTTTGACAGAGGTAAAAGCTGTCAATGTCGTTATGTCTCCCCATACAAAAGTAGGCTCTAATATTATTTTGTTTATCGCAGGCTACATCATCAAAGATGAAAATTGAGTTTGGCTTTGCTTCCTCCGGTGGTATAACATCGTGGTTGTTAGAAAACGTATAATAACCCAAACCTGATATGTGAGCTACAAGTTCTCCTAAATACTCGTATTTCGGCTGACTTAGCGACTTTGAGTAAATGTATATATTCTCGAATCTCAGACCGTTAGGATGCTCCAGTAGACTTAGCATAACATTTGTCTTGCCACAATTCGACGGTCCAACAATAATACCTCTTATACTGTTTGGTAGCAGCACCCCATGCTTCTTTGATGTACTTGTAATTTCCACATCAGTATTTCTAACTGGTAGACACGCTTGTTGCTTGATAAACTTCATGTTGCACACTAACCCAATCCCTATAAATACCCGTACTTTTATAGATTTTAATCAGTCTTACAGTAAACCTATAAAATGATTGACTATAGTAAGAAACGCACCATTCATCGAAGAGCTGCCAAGGGGGGAGGACTGTTAAACACTGTTATAAATAAGTTACCGCTTGAGCTTCATCTACCGGGATATCAATACTGTGGTCCAGGAACAAAGTTAGCTAAAAGACTAGCCCGCGGTGATCCTGGCATCAACCCACTAGATGCAGCTTGCAAACAGCATGATATTGCATATCGAGATCATAAGGACTTAAGCGACCGACATATAGCTGACCGTATTTTAGAAGAAAAAGCCTGGCAACGAGTAACATCTAAAGACGCTAGCTTTGCAGAACGTGCTAACGCGCTATTAGTAACAAACGCCATGAAAGCTAAAATAAAAGTTGGAATGGGGGTCAAAGCAAAAATTACCTGCTCGAAGAAGAAGAAGAATACGTTACGTCCATCATTCCGCGAAGCTGTACGTAATGCTAGAAAAGTGTTAAAGCTGAAAAAGCCGAAAGACCTGTTGGAAGCTACTACAATTGCCCTAAGTGCGGCAAAGAATGTTATCAAGGGGAAGAAAAAATCTTACACTACGCCTAGAGTGATACCAGTACCTAAAGTAGGAGGAGTTTTACCGTTCCTCATTCCACTTTTTGCAGGTCTTTCCGCCGTTGGAGCGCTATCTGGAGGTGCAGCAGGTATAGCTAAAGCTGTAAACGCCGCAAGTGTCGCACGTCGGGAGCTGCAGGAAGCGAAACGTCATAATGAGACAATGGAAGCTATAGCGCTAGGAAAACCTGGACAAGGATTATTTCTAAAGCCATATAGGAAAGGACTGGGACTTTTTCTCAACACCCAACCAAAAAACTAATAAAGTCGCTACCCAAAAGAGCACTCAATGAAAATGATCTGCGTAAATATGCACAGCATATAGCCCACTTTAGAGGAGTATTTATGCGCGATCAATTACCTAAAAAACCATGGAGAAATGAGAGCGGAATTATAAATCTAGATGTTTCATCTGGACCTGGAACGCATTGGGTAGCGTATAAGAAAAATGGAGATATCATAAATTACTTTGATAGTTTTGAAAATCTGCAACCGCCGCGGGAAGTTGTAAATTATTTGGGTGATGCAGTCACATACAACTATACAGCACATCAAAATTTCGACTCAGTGATTTGCGGACACTTATGCTTAGAATTCTTACATAATGTATAAATAAAGGCCTTCAAGTGCAAACATAGACATTTCATAACAAGTAGCCATGTCGATAACACTCTCTCTTACTGGCAATGCATCGGTTCTCACCGCTGAATACTTTCCCCCATTGGAATTAGCTGGAGACTACGTTTGCGGATTAATTGACTTTCAAACATACAATTCTATACCGAATATTGATGACAGCAACAACTTAATGCATGTGGGAGATGCGTGTATCGAAATACCTGTTGGATCATACGAGATTGATGACATAGCAGCTTCAGTACAGCAAAGCTTAAATAAGAGCAGCAGCAGCAGCAAGGCAACAGTCTTAATAAGGGCAAACAATAATACCTTGAAGAGTGAAATAAAAGCTACTGAAGTTATACATTTTGATAAAGAGCGATCTATCGCACCGCTGTTGGGATTTGGGAAACGTGTACTGGAAGCAAATATATTACATACATCAGATCTACCCGTCAATATTATAAAAGTTAATACTATAAGGGTTGAATGTAACATCATATCAGGCTCATACATCAACAATAAACAGGTGCATATGCTGCATGAATTTGCCCCAACCGTGGGGCCGGGCTATAAAACAGTAGAGGTTCCAGCGAATGGGATCTATTTACCGGTGAACGTCAAACGTGTTAGTTCGCTCACACTAAAGCTAGTTGATCAGGACGGAGATTTAATAAATTTTCGAGGTGAAACGATAACTATCAGGCTACATTTAAAGCCACAGAATGATAGTCTACGGGAGCAACAGCAGCAATAAGCATATAAATAGGATGAACTTCATGGAAAACATTAGTCAACCGGCAACCTTGAAGCGAGCAAGACGTCAACTGAGAGCTGATAATATACAATTTCTAAAATCAATAGGACTAAATTTGAAGCAATGAATAACATCTTGGATATTACTGAAGGCACAAGCCATGATAATAGCATAACAAAAATTGACTACCACACTTACTCATCGTTCGCCTCTTCATTTAAAAATAGTGATGAAACCCGCATTCCAGTGCAAAACCAAGACCTGTATATCCTCCCAGCTGAAAGTTTCATATACATTGAGGGAACAGTAACTAAACCTGACGGAACAATATCCAGCACTGCAGGGCTAGTAAATAATGCTATAGCGTTTCTCTTTGAGGAAATTCGCTATGAAATCAATGGTGTAGAAATTGATAGAACTCGAAATCTTGGAATAGCAACAACACTAAAAAATTACATATCATTAAACCCAAATGAGAGTCGCATGTTATACAACGCTAGTTGGTCGCCAGATAAATCAATTACATCCCCCCATGGATTCTTCAATTTCTGCATCCCTCTAAAAACATTGCTGGGCTTTGCTGAAGATTACAATAAAATTATCGCCAACGCTAAACATGAACTCATATTAATACGAAGCAGGATGGATGAAGATGCGGTCATATCACCGACAGATGATGTAAACATCTCAATCTCGAAACTTCAGTGGCGCATTCCCCATGTTAATGTGGCCGATCATGAGAAAATTGCTTTATATAAAATCATTGAAAGCGGTCGTGAAATACAAATGCCATTTAGGAGCTGGGACATATACGAGTACCCCACGCTACCAGCAACGACTCATCACACGTGGTCTGTCAAAACGTCATCGCAGATGGAAAAGCCCCGATATGTCATACTAGCTCTCCAAACAAATCGTAAAAGTGATAAAACAAAGGATGTCAGTAAGTTTGACCACTGCAAGCTGACAGATGTTAAAGTGCACTTGAATTCGGAATCATACCCATATGATGACCTGAACTTGAAATTTGATGCTCATAAATACGCTCTCCTATATGATATGTATATAAAATTCCAAACTTCATACTATGGACGCCAGTTGCAGCCACTACTCTCAAGGGAAGAGTTTATGCGTGATGCTCCGATCGTAGTCATTGATTGCTCTCGGCAAAACGAAACCATTAAAACAGGTCCTGTGGATATAAGGTTGGAATTCAAAACATCGGAAAACGTTCCCACTAACACAACAGCATACTGTTTATTGCTACATGATCGAATAGTGGAATATACACCTCTAACCAACGAAGTCAGGAAAATTGCTTGAAATGAATATCATTATCATCGACATTCAAGGATTCAAATTACAAAACAATCAATTTATTTTCAAAGAATTGGCCCTTTTAAATTGTGAAAATCAAATGCAGCACTACATATTCCAACCACCATTCCCACATAAACATCTAACTCGGTCTGAAAAGAAACAAGTTGAGTGGCTAGACACAATCACCATGGATTCAGATGGGGTGATGGATACATTCCCTACCGCACACTATATTCAGTTGGAGATCTGTTGCATGATAAAATAATCTATGTTAAAGGAGCTGGAAAGAAACAATGGATTCAGGAATTATTTGGAGAGGAGCTAACCATATATGATGTAGAAGAAGAGGGATGCCCCAAACTATCAACAACAACAACAAATGGCTTCTTATCCTGCATAATACACGAAGGCCGATGTGCTCTGAAAAATGGTTTTGTAATAAGGGATTTTTTAAATAAAACAGATTTTTTATAAAAAGTTATAATTATTCTTTTATTCATACTATTTACATATTGCACTTGTGTGAGTTTTACCCCTTTTGCTTTCTTCACTTCATCAACACCATCTATTTCAAGGGAGTACATTTTAGACCTTAAGCCTACAAACAATGTCATTATTCGGCCATTTAATTCATCTTTCATCAATCCAGGAACTTTTTTATTTGCTTGCGGCATATTAAACTGGTTGGTCATAGGATAATCACTAGTATCAAATTTATCTATGTTTTTCTTCATAATATTGTATATGTCAACATTTTTTATTTCATATACTAATGAATCCGTATCCATGTACATTATTTTGCATTTATCAGCATCCAACTCTTTTAGCATAAAGTCATAATGGAATTCGTACAGTGCTATTTTAGAAATATCGAGAATCGCCATACCAATGTATAATGTTTATCGAATTTAACTACCAGCTTTCGTAATTCAACTGCTACTAAATTTTCATTGAAAATTGCGCGACTATGGAAATTCGGTGCTGCAATGAGGTTTCTAGCGCCATACCGCCCCTCCCACTTTGTACATAGTTTTATGTTTGAATATTTTCGCACATTTTCCATAGTTTTTCCGAAAACAGCATTAATTATTTTCTTATATTGGTTCTTCTCGTAGGCATTTTTGGCTTGTTTCCTTTTATCTGTATTTAAGTCCACATATGGTTTAAGCCATGGTGATTGATCGAACTGCAGAATGCGGTGAATTTTCTTGAGTATTAGTCCATGTGATAAACATTGTTTTAGGTTGCGGTAATGTATAACATATTTTTCTTTGGTGTGTAAAGTGGTTAAAAGTTTGCCTTGTTGTGGTTAAAAGTTGTCCTGGTGGTGCTGAATGAGTGGGGCAAAATGGAAAATCTTTATGCAAATTATGCAGCTCCTGCGGGTATTCAAGATCTACCTCCAACATATAGCCGATCGGTGAATTATCATCAACACTCATAACATCAACATTATCAATCCATTTAAAGTTTCCGGTTGGAAGTGATTGCGACATGGCCCATCCATATAAATTATTCACGTCATAGTACATCAGATATTTAGTTTCTTCATCCGGTTTAAAGTTTTTCATATATTTATTGTTGGCTTCACTATATCTGCAGCAGCATTGGCTAATTCCACCTCGGCAAGATTTTTCAATAAATAAAAGCATGTCAACATCCATTATCCTTTCTAAGCGCACTCCCGTGTAATACAGCATCGCTGTCCATGTATATCCAGGCAGTGTGAAGACGTGTGCAGGGTCAAGTTTGTAAGTCTCCAGTCCCATAGCTCTAAAATTTGTAAAAATATCCGCCAGCAGAAGAACATCTGTTTTTAAATACAAATCTGAATACTCTCCCAGGCTTTTAATGTTAAATTTTTCCCACACTTTTTGCGCATGTTCATAATCTTTTTCAGTTATCGGCTCATCAATCATTTTATTATAAAAATGCTCCACGCTAGGTAAACTATTACACTCCAATTTATCCCAACCATCGATGAAGTCATATGGAAAAACTCCTTTGCGCGTGAGAAGGTTGAAGCTTTCATCATCCAGGTCTTGCCATTGAGCTTTTGTTATTTTTAATTTTTCCTTAGGCAGCAGTCCGGCTAGTTTATCCAATAGTCCAATCAATCTACGGAAATTCTCCAGACAATTGAAGGCAGGAAAAAAAAAATATGGGCGTGTAGAACACTTAATTTGAAGAATGATAGCGTTTTTTTTTACGGAACTGCATTGGCGAACTTAACCTAAAAAATTCGCAAAAGTCAAAAAACCGGTTTTTCGCCAATAAAACAAAAAGTTGAGCCCGTATCCGAAAAAGTTAAATTATAAAGTTATAGGTATTAAAATTATCTTTCAATTGATGTGGTACAAAATATTGGTTAGTGTCTTATACATGGAGAAAAATGCTAAAAACCGCTAAAAATCGCTTCTTTTTCTTTTATTTTTTTCTTTTTATTGATGCGACCTAGAAACTTTTTATTTGGAAAAAATGTTGCTTTTGGCAATCTGAAAACTCATTATTTTTTTTGGCTCGAAATTTTGCAAAATATGGGTGAAATTTCGATTTATGTAAAAAAAAGCGTTTTCGTAAAATCCTTCGTCTACAGCTCCTCGACCTCGTAGGACATTTTTTCGAAGCTCTTTTTCTTCGTTAAGAGTTGGACTATCATGCACTATAAGTTAAAATTGGAGTTTTTCAATTTTATGTACAAAAAACTCCACCGCAAAAAAGACAAGTTTTTTTGCCGCTAAAAAGACAAGTTTTTGTACTGCAAGTTTTTTATTTCATTATTTACTAAAAGTTTATATTCTTTTTACTAATTTTAAAATAAAATAAATTAACCGCACGACCGTCAACAGCGAAGACATTTTTTTAAATAACGGAGCCCTTCTCCTTTGTTAAATACCTGTGAATTTGAGACATATTGTTGTTCAATATTTACTGTTCAATATTTACATACAAGTTGTTATTGACGTCTCAACAGCACGGATCATGTGCAACTTCATCTTTTACGTAGAATGCTTACTTGGTGAGCGGCCACTTCTAACTTTTCGCGCTGTAGTAATTTCTGGTTGTTCGAATCAATTTTTATTATATAAACTAGCTGGGACCCGGGGCGCCTATGCTGCACCCATAAGCCAATAGTAGTAATCAGGTGAAGCATTTTAATATACCGTAAGGGAGTTTGAAAAAGGCAATTTTCTGGTATTTTTGATTCCAAATAACAAAATGTGAAACTGACATGTTGATCGCGACAATAAAAACCATCCATTGACATATCATTTTTCGAGATATGAATTTTCATACACAGATGCAGTGTCGCAATGAACTGCTTATTTTCTGTATTTTGGATAGCTAGGACCCGGTGCGCCTTGCTGCAGCTAACGTTTAAATATTTAAAATCATTTCAAAGCTTCTAAATTCAACTTTTATCAACCAATAATTAAAAACCAACTTTTCCTATAAAAGTTGGAGTCATTAGATTCAAAATACATTTATTTGAACTATGACCAAAATTGCCTGAACGTTAAAATATTTAAAATTAATGCAAATAGCCGCATCCAGGACTCGAAATTCGAGGGCCATTTTCTATAGCTTTTTTTAATTTAACTCTAGAAGTCTGCAATAACAAAATTTTTCGAGAAGAATCGAAAAATGAAACAATTTTTTATAGTTGGAAAAAGCCATGCCAAAAAATCAACTTTTATTATCATTTATATAATGTATGACCAAATTACCTATTTATTCTCTAAAAACCACCAACGTTAAACCATTTAAATAAACCCAACTCTTCAAAATACAACATGCAACTCTTCAACTACTTTTCATGTAGATCAACCAAAAACAAATTATTCCTATAAAAGTGTGAGATATTAGATTCAATATACATTTATATAATGTATGACCAAATTACCTATTTTTTCTCTAAACAGAATATAAACTTTTATTAAATAGTAGTTTAGAGTCGAAAAATAATGAAATAAAAAACTTGCAGTACAAAAACTTGTCTTTTTTGCGGTGGAGTTTTTTGTACATAAAATTGAAAAACTCCAATTTTAACTTATAGTGCATGATAGTCCAACTCTTAACGAAGAAAAAGAGCTTCGAAAAAATGTCCTACGAGGTCGAGGAGCTGTAGACGAAGGATTTTACGAAAACGCTTTTTTTTACATAAATCGAAATTTCACCCATATTTTGCAAAATTTCGAGCCAAAAAAAATAATGAGTTTTCAGATTGCCAAAAGCAACATTTTTTCCAAATAAAAAGTTTCTAGGTCGCATCAATAAAAAGAAAAAAATAAAAGAAAAAGAAGCGATTTTTAGCGGTTTTTAGCATTTTTCTCCATGTATAAGACACTAACCAATATTTTGTACCACATCAATTGAAAGATAATTTTAATACCTATAACTTTATAATTTAACTTTTTCGGATACGGGCTCAACTTTTTGTTTTATTGGCGAAAAACCGGTTTTTTGACTTTTGCGAATTTTTTAGGTTAAGTTCGCCAATGCAGTTCCGTAAAAAAAAAACGCTATCATTCTTCAAATTAAGTGTTCTACACGCCCATATTTTTGTTTTCCTGCCTTCAATTGTCTGGAAATTAACATGGTGATTCCGTAGATTGATTGGACTACAAAGATTCATCCATAAATCTATAAGAGTCGATGAATCTCAGCTTGATGGAGCTATTTTCAATGTGTTTGGTAAATGAAATGTACCGCTCTTTGTTCAACGGTAAAAGATCCACTTTTCCTGGTATGGTTAGTGCTACATCCTTGATTATGAAATGCGCATCATATCCTGATAAATTGTGGAAAATGACTGGGATGTTGCGACAATCATTATAATTGATGTTGCAGCTGTTGTGTGCTGGTCCACGATATTTGCCTGTGAGGTGGCAATGATCCCTCACTCTGGTTTCACCAAGCGCAAAGGGTTTCTCGCACATATGGCAGCATGGTTGGTTTAATTGAATGCACTTTTCCTGCGCTGATAACGGTGCTAGTGGTTTTATATCCTTTATTTGCTCTTCGGCTATATTTGCGATCTCCTGCAGCTGCAATGTAAACCACTGAAGACACGTTTTTCCACGATTTGATCGGTAAAATGATAAAGAGTCATCGTAGTAGCAGTGAAAATATAATCCAACACTATGAACTTCATGTTCTTGAATTTTTCTCGTTTTATCACGATTACTACCACCATCGGTAACAGGTATCAATACCGACTCCAAATCTGCATATACTGTAAATGGTACCGGATTCTTGTAATTATAATTTTTAAAAGTGATAAATTTCTCCTTGTGAAAAGCCTTCTTCCAGCCAGCCAGCCAGCCAGACAGACCAGCCAGACAGACCAGCCAACCAGACAGACAGACAGACCAGCCAGACAGACCAGGTACACCTCATTCACCGAAAAGCTGCCAAGGAAAAAAACAAAATAGTTATTTATTCAGTGTTTTATGTAGCAAATTCCTAGCCCTAAATGTTGTTTACATAGGTGCATGGAACTCATGAACAAGTACAAAATTTACCAACTTCCGGTATCCGGCTATCATAGTCACATACAGGCAAATTTCTAGCCCTCCCCCCAAAAGTTGTTTACATAGGTGCATGGAATTCAATTTACCAACTTCCGGTCTATAGCTTTCTTACGCAGGTGCAAAAACTGCTGACATGGCAAATTCCTAGACCCCAAAAGTTGTTTACACAGGTGCATCATGAAAACTTCCATTTCCATGTAATCAATTCCGGGCCGCAAGGGAAGACATATATTTTCAAGTTTGTACAAATTGATGCTATTCCAGTCAATTATAGTTTTTATACCGATAATTCAAGTGAAATCCCTAATTTTTACAATCCTAACAAAAACAACAAAAAGAAGTGAAGTGTCTTGAAGTGTGTGCAAATTAACGCGCCTTCAGTTAACATAATGAAACAATAAAAAGCTCCTCTTCAACCCATTGTGAAATAAATATTTTAAAAACAAATAAGATTGATTCTAATTAATAGTTTTTTTATTTGTAATAATAATAATAATAATAATGCAGACAAGCAATTCTAACCTAGCCTAATTAAATATTTTAGCAATTTGCATCTCTGTTTGACTTTTTTTCTTCTCACTATCAGCATGCTGAAGATTCAGCTTACACTCGCATATAAGCTGCGCCATCCGCTGCACCCATTGCTGCTCAATAGCCATCGCCTCTTCAAGCGCCCTGAGCTGCTCCTTGGCATTTGTCTTGGTCCACCTCACCCTTCGGCGCTCCTCTCTTAATAACTGTGGAGCTTGGCTACCATGCGCAATCCATCATGTTCAATATAATAATAATAATTACATCATAAGTGTGATGAGAAGGGGAATCTTTACTGTATAGTTGTTGCTAATGGAAGAACTTGTGGGAAACGTCTTTTTCAGGTATGACTTCTTACCACTTAGTAATTTTCAAGTTGCGGTTGTTGTAATATCTGCGACTTGAGATGAGTATTTTGATTAAGATTTCTTTGAAAATATATCTGATAGCAGTGACATATGTTCTCACATCTCGCACCAACTTCCCATCCCAAATCCCATGCCGGTTCTGGACCACGCAAACATACATCCAGAGCTTTAAGTCACATCCCCAAATCCCGTGCCAGCTCTGGGCCATATCCCATGACATTTCTGCGACACCTTCAAATCCCATGCCGGTTCTGCGCCACCCTATCCAAGAAACATACATCCAGAGCTTTAAGTCACACCTCAAATCCCATGCCAGCTCTGGACCAAATCAACACCGAAATTCAACTAGCTTCCCACAGGTGGCACTCAACAACACAGCTTTCAGTCACACCCCAAATCCCACCCCGGTCCCACACCAAATCCAATACACGCTCTGGACCACCCATCTCCATCCACCAACTCCAAGCCACCCCATCCAAGACACCCAACCTCCATAAACAGCTTTCAAACCACCTTACCCAAGACCCGGGATCCCACCCCGGTCCCACACCAAATCCCATACACGCTCTGGACGACCCATCTCCATCCACCAACTCCAAGCCACCCCATCCAAGACACCCAACCTCCATAAACAGCTTTCAAACCACCTTACCCAAGACCCAAACCCAAAACATCTCGTACACGTACATAAAGAGCTTTCACCCATCTCCACACACCAACTCTAAGCCACCTTCACACCTCATACCCATACATGAAGAGCTTTCAAGCCACCTTATCCAAGACACAAACCTAAAACACCTCGTGCACGTACATGTAGAGCTTTCAGACCCCCCCCCCAAATCCTAGGCCGGTTCTAAGCCACCTAGGAGGTGGCGCCGGAGTGACATAGCTCTACTACTAACGCTTTCTTGTACTTTTTTGTTCTACAATTTCCGTTGTCAAAATTTCATATACGACATATTTGTCAAAACTAGAAAAAAGCAACAACAAAAAAATCTTGTCCAAAACAGTCCCTAAAAAAATCGATAACAAAAAAGTAAAGCTTCGGACTATTTAGAACAACTTAATGAACACCAAACTAGAACAATTTCGGACAAAAAATAACAAGTTGTATAACTAATGAACGCCAAAACGCGTGAAAGCTCTTTACGTAATCTGGGGAAGAGTTGTTAGATCTAACAAAAATCTAACATCTAGAATCGCGGGGTTAATTAATTTTATTTCCTAAAGATTCTGCTAAATGTTCTTATACGCGTTCCCCTGCCTGAGAAAGTTCTACTTACGCCTCGTAGAGATCATCTAATTGACGAACTAATAGTTTTAACGCGTCTATTCTACTTTCCGTCATGGTCTCACTAAGCAGCTTAAAAGTAAATAATTTTATGTTTTTCAAAACATCGCACCTTTTAATCGAACTGGAAATTCAAGTAAACAAGAAATTGCCTTTGGAGAACAATGTGCCCCCTGTGAAATAATTAGATTTGTTAAGTGCAACGGCAATCAACAATACTACCTTTCATGTTGGATCTATTAAACTAGGCCTGCGCCCTTCAATTAAAGGAAGATCTAATTTAATTTACTCACCTAAGACTAATTCTATCAGCCCTGTTCCCGTAGAATCGAATGTCGCTAAAAACCCTAAAAACAACTCCTTCAAACAACTGATTCATTTTTTTTATTTAAAATCCTAATCAAATATTTAAATCTCGAATAAGTTCCTGTACGAGGGGTAGTCAAATTTCCCCGCTTTTTCTTGCATGAGGTACTGGGATAAAATGTGTGTAACATCTTGAGAATTTCTGGTAATTTTATGCGATTTCAATTTTTTTTTATTTTTTTTTTTTTTTTTTTTTATGAATATTTTGAAACAAATTTTAATCTAATTATCTGAACTAGCGCCCGGTGCGAGAGCACCACTCACACCTATGAAAGCGCCGCCTCTGGGTCGAAGTAAGTTTCCGTTTTTCGAAATACCAATTAGTTTTTTTTAATTAATTAATTAGTACGATAGTACGGTTTTCACTTTTTTTTACGTTCTGCGCATCTTGCAACTTGATTTTGATCACCGATCAACCCCTAATTTTGCCCATATGCGCAGCTCGCGGGACAATGCAGTATAGCATTTTTGTAAAAAAATCGAGATGGCGGCCGAATTTTCCAATTGAGCTTCCCGATCCCCGACATGGGTATCAAATGAAAGAGTATGACAAATAGATAACAATTAGCTATGTGGCGTGAGTCCAAATTCAAAATGCGTAGACGGTGTTCCGATTTCCATGAAAATCGGTATCTGGGGGTTTTTTAAGCTAGCAAATACCGAATTTATGACCAGAGCTTATAAATTCAAAATGGCTGCGCCGAAGAATTTGTCAATTGCGTTCCAACTCCAATGAAAATGGGTATCTGGCGGGTTTTAAGGTAGAAAATGAAAATTTATAAATTTTAAATTTCGGGGCGGATCAATTTTGCCAAATAAGTGTTATTTCCCGTTCAGCTTATATGAAGGTTGTTCATGGTTTCTGAAAAAATATCTTAAATTTCTCCTAACTAGTGTAGAAACAATAAAACTGTAGAAACTGTGAAAATAGGTTTTCATATTTGTTTGCAGAAGAACTCTGTATCTATATTAATAAAAGAAAGTCTGTGTACATGCGTGTATGTATGTATGTGGGATTTTAAACTGATTTTTTATTTAACAATCTTTTTAATGAAAATAAAATCGAATGACAACTCAATTATTTTGTTTTAATCAAAATACAAATCTTAGTACTCTCTGAGCAATACCGAATAATAACAAGTAAAAACGATCAACCTGCCACGTCCACGTTCAATTAGGTTCTGAGTCCTTGCTGCTTTCCTTTCGTCCTGTGTAGCCGATTGGGGTTGCCTGACGTCCAATCATTTTCATGGATTGCTGATTTTCAGCTCCCACATTCGACCATCCTGTACAATTCGTCTGACCCAGACGAACGCCTGCTCCTTCTCCGTCACCTTCGCCTTCTTGCATCCCCTGTTCATCCTGCTCTAGCTCAATATCTGTGTCATCGTAGTGGCTGTCATAATCTTCCGAAACAGAAGGCTCTTCGTCTTCAAAATCGGAGCCCGCTTCACTCGGCCACAGCTTCATCTTATCGGTGCTGGTACTAGTGACGGTTGGACCTTCTCCTTGTCCTACTTTCTCTACCTGGTACCGGTCGAATCCTTTGACAGCTACTACCCTATAAAGCCCCAGGAATTTTGGTCGTATATTCAGGCCTACTCCGAACTGGGTTCGCTCTATCGCTACTAAGTCATCTACCTTGTATTTAATCGCTGGTTTTCTTTTACGGTTGAGCTGTCGACGGTTTTCCTCTTGGATGTTCGCTATTGCTCTTTTAGCGTTTTCTCGTAATTCACTTCGGTCCTCGGCGTATCTCCTTACGAATTCCTCTTCTAGTATCTCCGCCACTCTTTGTTCGTTGTCTGTTTTCATTTTAGTTCCTACAAGTAGTTCAAAAGGCGTCGTCTTGATTGCCCGATGAAACGTGTTATTAAGCACTCTTTGCAGTGTCGTGACTTCCTGATACGACTTTTCCGGCCTCTCCAGTGATAATTTTGTTAGTGCAGATATAATGGTAGAGCTGAGTCTCTCAACCTGCCCGTTGCCCCTCGAGACTCCAGCTGTAATATGGTAAACATCAATATGGTGACTTTTACAATATTCACGGAACACGGTTGAAATGAAGGCGTCTCCTCTGTCTGCTATCACTCGTCCAGGATAACCAAATGTGTCAGCGACTGTCTCGAACTTCTTGATAACCTCGTCGGCATTCAACGTTTTTGTCGGGAACAGCCAACAAAATTTCGTAAAACCGTCCACTATGGCGAAAATATACCTGTAACTTTTCTTAGTCGCACTTAAAGGTCCCAGGTGATCGATGTGGAACGTCTCTATGTGAGTATGGGATGTAAAAAGGATTCCGATTTCCCCCCTTTTCTTCCTGCCAAAAGGCACTTTACACATGACCCGATACAAGCGCCTATTCGTCGTTTTAAATCTGGGATGTAATAGTCCTTTTCAAGTTTTTCTTTTACCTTCTGATAGTGGAAATGTCCTTCTTCATGGGCAGTCCTGATGACATTATTCCTCATTTTGTCTGGGACTACATACAATAATCTGCCGTTTACTTCCTTGCACAATATGTCATTCTGGATAATCTGGATAATGTCTTTGTAAGGTCCATGCTTCAGCTCTTCTACTATAGCACAGATTTTTTCGTCCTTCAACTGTGCTCGCTGCAATCTCCTTATGACATCGTCGCCGGGGGCTATGCACATCACCGCTGGGTTTCTGCTGAGTGCGTCAGCGTGTCGCATCTGTGTTCCGGAGCGGTGGACAACTTCGAAGTGAAATTCTTCCAGTAAGAGGGCCCAACGTGCAACTCTCGTTACTAAATCCTTCTTCTTTAATGTTAAGGCAAACGCTTTGCAGTCCGTAATTATCTTAAAAGGTTGTCCTATCAGGTATATTCGGAATTTTTCAGGAGGCATAACACTCCAGCGAGTTGTTCTCGACGCCCCGATGTCAGAGTCGCGAAATGGTTGTGAGTAGGTGGAATAAAATATCGCGGCTAGGTTGTGACAGTTACTTCCTTCTCTTCTCTCTATCTTCCGGCTAGAGCTGCTGTTCGACATTCACTCTATACGAAAAAATAGATTGTCGACAGTACAAAGGGACTTTCCCTAAGCCTCTAGACTATCACATAAAAAAAAACTAAGGGGGTGAAATGGGGTTAACCCAAACCGCTGGAGCTATAGGGCTGAAATTTTGACAGTGCATCCCTATAATGACGTGGACACCCACTAAAAAGTGATTTTTCGAAATTCATCCCCTAAGGGGGTGAAATGGGGTTTATCCAAACCGCTAAAGCTATAGAGCTGAAATTTTGACAGTACATAGTATATAATGGCGTGGACATCCACTATAAAGCGATTTTCGAAATTCATCCCCTAAGGGGGTGAAATGGGGTTTACCCAAACCGCTGGAGCTATAGGGCTGAAATTTTGACAGTGCCTCCCTTTAATGACGTGGACATCCATTAAGAAGCGATTTTTCGAACTTGATCCCCTAGGGGGGTGAAAAGGGGTACCCAAAACCGCTGAAGCTATAGGGCTGAAATTTTGACAGTGCATCCCTATAATGGCGTGGACATCCACTATAAATCTATTTGTCGAAACTCATCCCCTAAGGGGGTGATATGGGGTTTACCAAAACCGCTGGAGCTATAAGGCTGAAATTGTAACAGTGCATATCTTTAATGACGCGGACATCCACTATGAAGCGATTTTTCGATATTCATCCCCTAAGGGGATGCTACACTTCTTCACTCCGAATATCGGAATTCCAAGTTTCCCCCTTGGTCAGGATGAAGTTCATGAGGAACACCAAAACTCTGTAGAACTAATTGCTCACTAACTCTTCTACAACCATTGTTATTTTCTGATTTGGAATGCATCAACTTCGGGCCAATTACTGAAGTGGTTGCACTTAAGTTAATTCAATCGACCTGAAAAGGTCGATTGAACCAACTTCCGTGCTGCCACCCCGGAAATAGCCTATCAAGACCAAAATGTAACAATTTCTTCGATTTGACGCTGCAAAAACGTCCTGCTACCTTGATTGCAATTGGTTCAAATAGAGCTTCCACGGTGTACTCTTGCATTTATTCTTTTGTTCTTACTCGAGGACACTTGCTACTGGAGCAAACTGTGCATTAACGACTGCAGTCTCAACATCCTCCCGCATATTTTTTTTTCAGTCGTCTCTGATCTCTAGAAGTGAACAGTGATAGTTGGGGTGATAGTCAAATTAACGGTATTCAAACCAGTTTGTTCGGTTTTTTTTATTGATTGTGTATCAGTGATTCACTCGTTGAATAATTTTCCTTTTTTTTAATTTCTTTTTCTTCTTTAGTGGCTAAGGATAAGTAACTCTTAAATTTATTTATATTGAATTCTGTTCTTTTTTATTTTTTCTGTTCTTTTTTATTACTTTATTATAAATAAGCTCGTTGCTCATATCTTGGGCATAAGCTCCAACATGGGCCCGGACCCTGGTGGGTCGAATCGCTTCATTTCTTTGGCTGACTCGCATCAGTCGATTCCAAGGAAAAAACGGCCAAAACACGATAATGCTAGCTTTTCCCCAGCAACCACCTTTTTCACTTTCCATCTTTACCTTTTTTGACTTTCCATCTTTACCTTCTCAACAACTTTCAAATCCTTCCAACTTCAATTAGTCATGCAAACCCAATAAGACCCTTCGTGATGAAAACGCATTTCTGCTGAAACTGGCTGTGGACGGTATCAGCAAGCAATACTCGAAGTTTTCTTGGCTATATGACGGTTCCCTCCTGCTACTTTGCGATAACCAGCAGATAGCTGATAAATTTATCGCAACAAAAGTTTTACCTGGTCCTATACCGGTGATTATGACGGACTTGTAAAATATAACGTCACAGATGTGAGGATTCACACCAGGAAAGATGGGGAAAAAGATAGTCCTTCCGGACTCATTTTCCTTACGTTTAATCGCTTTACACTTCCCGGAAAAATGAAATTGGGTTTGAATTGGTGAAAGTGCGTGAATTTTACCCGAATCCCATGCGTTGTCGCAAGTGTCAAAGAATTGGCCTCACTTCTGCTCGCTGCACTGGAAATGAATTGTGCTCCACATGCGGCTACCCTCCGCATCAGAGCGATTGCTCCAGAGTTTTCTGCATCAACTGTGACTTGGACTCACACACATCTGCCGCAAATGACTGTCCAAAATATACGGTAGCCAAAGAGGTGCTAAAAATTCAAACCAAATACAAGTGTTCCAGCTACGAGGCTAGAAAGCACTACTTCGAAAATCTAAAACTCACATCTACTGATCCCAACATATCGTATTCATCTGCTGCTTCAAGTGCTACTCTTATAGCACCTACAGTACCCAATCCAAAATCCCCCCCCTCCCCCCCCGCCGCTCTAACTTCTGCTTCTAATTCCGTTTCACATGAAATGCCTCAAACCTCAGCAACACCTACCTCATCCTTCCTAAACGCAGCTCAATCTTCTGACACAAATCCTAAAAACTCATCTACTACAATTGTACCTACTAACAACTTACCCATTTCCCTCAACAACTGCTCTCACTCACCTACTACTCTCAAGACTCAAACGAATTGCAACTTTGCTCCTACCACTTTTTCTAAATTTACTAAACCCGCTCTGCCCAATGCAGCACCTAAAGAAGATGCAGATTTACAGAGAATGGAAGCTGTCTCCTCTCCTTCGGAATCCGATTGCGCTACCTCTTCCGCAACTTCAATAGCCAAATCACACAAAAAGAAAAAACAACAAATAAAACGCAAAATTAACCCCAAAGCCTCAATAAAAAATCTACTTGAAATTATTAACTAAATATCCTCGTCCATCATTTAAGCTTTTCTTTTTCCCTGCTGTAGATTTTACTGTTTTTTCTTTACTTAATTCGCGGCTTTTATAATAACCTCCCCTATCTGCAGAATTTATTACATCTTTACAAACCGCATATAGTCCTGTTGCAAGAAACTAAGCTGATGGTGGGCGAAGGACCGTCTAACGTTGGCCAGTACATTTGCTACCACTACAATAAGAGTTACCCAAACAGAAAAAGTGGTGTTTCCATAATGGTCCGTAAATCCGTATCCCACATTCACTTACCTCTACGTACAGACCTTGTTGCGAACTCTGTTCTTATTCACTCTTGTCCCCCTACAGCCTTTGCCAATGTATACTTAGAAATTGGTCAAAATGTCGTTCTGACTGACCTCCAAGATCTTAACGATCAACTACCAAACCCGTTTATTATTGGTGGTGACTTCAATGCCCACAGCTCCTGCTGGGGCTGCCCTTCCATTGACGCTAGAAGTAGAATGATAGAAGAGCTGATATCTAATAATCAGCCCATTGTCCTCCTAAACAATGGCGCTTGCACTCATCTATCCACCCACAACACTCTAACATCTATAGACCTTAGTTTTAGCTCCTCCAACATATTTCCCTTTCTTAGCTGGACAACTCACGACAGCCTTGAGGGCAGTGACCACTTCCCTGTCATTTTACGATCGACATTACTCTCGCCGATACAAAACACGTTGCCTATTTTCTATTAAAAAAAGTCAAATGGGATCTTTTCTCGACAAAAGTTGTTGACCTATCGTCAGCCTGTCCTATCTCGAAAAATGTTGACCAGGAAGCGGCTAAGCTCAGAAAAATTCTCCGTGGTGCGGCGTCCGCCTCCATCCCTACTAGCCATCCCAAATCCGTATCCCAACCCAACTGGATGACACGCGAAATTCTTTCTCTGATAAGAACTAAAAACAGATCCTGGCAGCTTTGCCGTCGTCATCCTTCCCAGTCTAATTTCCTGAGGTTCCGTCTGGACTCAGCTATTCTAAAACGAACCATCAAAAAAGCTAAAAGGGACTCATGGTATTCTTTTGTGAATTCCATAGATGTCCGCACTAATCTTAAAGAAGCTTGGGCAAAGGTACGTGCAGTTACGGTTGGTGCATCCACCAGGGTCATATCCAACATTCATTCAGGTGGTGTAAATCTTACCAGTTCCCCTGAAATTGCCGAAGAGTTTGCCACCGTTTGGTCGAGCTACTCAGCAGACAACAACTTCACCACTAAACATAGGCTAAGTAAAGAAAATATAGCCTCCGATATGCAGCGTTATCCTGGCGATGCAGCCGTTACACTTAGCCATCCTATTACCTTAAGTGAATTTAAAAATGCTTTAAATTCCTTTAAGGGCTCAACCCCAGGGCTCAAAAAGATCTCCTATGAACTAATCAGGAAAACTCCTAATTCATTCCAAATTCGCCTTCTTAACTTATACAGCTGTATCCTTCTACAAAATACCTTCCCCCGTGCCTGGAAACATGCGCTCCTCATTCCCATCCCCAAAGAAGCTTCTACTTCTCTGTGCATCAGTGACTTCCGCCCCATATCCCTGATCTCGTGCCTATCAAAAATATTGGAAAAAATTCTTTCAAATAGAATAAACGCTACCCTCTCTTCTTCCTTTTCTAAGTCCCAACATGCTTATATTCCTCAGAGAGGCACTCACACTCTCCTTCACCTTCTAGATTCTGACGTCTGCGATAGTCTTGCTCGACGACAACACACCTCGATCCTTTCGCTAGATCTGACGAAAGCTTACGACAGATTAAGTGCTCCTTTCCTCGCCATCCAACTCGGAAAATTACGAGTTGATAAGAGCTTCACACCGCTCATCCTCAGCTTCCTCAGCCACAGGACCATTCAAGCACGAGTCAATGGCTTCCTTTCGCCCATTATGCCGCTTCAGAACGGAACTCCACAAGGTTCTCCGCTTTCATGTGCCCTTTTCAACTTGTACACCATTTCCCTCTGCTCCAGCTTAAGCAAAATTGATAATATCAGATCTTACATTTATGCTGACAACCTTCTGATATTCAGCTCGAGTAGACCTACTTCTGTTTCAAAAAAACTAACCGTAGCACTGAAAACATCGCTAGCATGGGCCTCATCTGCCGAAGCAATTTTCTCTCAGGACAAAGCAGAGCTTCTTCACATCTGCAGAAAACGGAGCTGCATCGTACCCTCCATCTCTGTCAGAGATTATTTCGTTACACCCCTTAACCAATTGAGCATTTCAGGTCCCCTTTCCACGAAAACCCGTAGGTGGAACCTACATATCAAGACAGTGGTTAACAAAATGGCAAAAATTAACAATCTGGTGAAATTTCTTGCTTCCCGCAAAAACGGACTGTCAATTGACCTTCTCTTGCACATCTGTAAATCTCTTATCCTCGGCACTGCTGGTTACTGTCTTTCAATATACGGTAATTCTCCAGCTACCGTTCTCCACCCTCTTCAAACCGCCATCAACAATGTCCTTAGATCTGCCACTGGTGCCCTTCGTTCCACCCCAATCGACTCCTTATTGGTAGAAACAGGCTTCACTCATATACCTGCGAGAGTCCGAAGGACCCAAATTAAACTTCTTTCACAACACATCATAAGCCCTTCTGCACCTCTATATTCCCGGCTCCGCAACTATATCAATTCCAATTCCAAAAGTTTCTCTGCCCTCCGACATTGCACTTTGCTTTTAGCTGAACTTAACATACCTATACCCGAATACACGCCTCCACCTAAGCATAATCTGGCTCCTTGGTACCCTCTATCACACCACTTTGTCATGGACGCCGAACCCCACAACAAGAAAGACACCCCCTCCACTTTTTACCGCCAACTCCACCAAGAAGTATTATCGCGATTCCCCGACCATAAACCCCTATACACTGATGCCAGTAAATCCGACCAAAAGGTTGCCTTCGTGGTGGCAAAGGTAATAAATCAAGAGGTTTCCCTGCTACAATCAGGCCTCTTGGCTCACCACACCTCCGCTCAGGTTGCAGAAATTTTTGCCATCTTCCAAGCAGTCAAAATTCTACAGAACACCCCTTCCAAGCACCTAATTTTCACTGATTCCTTATCCTCGGTACTGGCCATCAGAAATAGAAACAACAAATGCTATCTTCCGTCTATCATCCGTTGCCTACTTTCGCAGAATAGTCAAATAAAAATTTGCTGGATTCCAGGACATGTTGGTATAAAAGAAAATGAGGCTGCGGATAGCCTCGCCAAAAACGTCCCCCTCTCCGATAACAATTCAATCGTCATTCCTCCTTCAGAATCAAGCTTTCGCCTTTATGCATTTAACGTCCTTCACACGGAAGCACTCTCAAAATGGAACACTTCTTCGTCCTTTTTACGCTTCCATACGCCATTACCATCCCCGGCCCAATACAATCCAGATCTTCCTAGACATAAGGCGCGGACACCTTTTCACTAATCCCTCTCCCCGGACCTGCAACAATTACCCTAATGCACCCCACCTCACAGTTAGACATGTTTTGACTAAATGCCTAGAAACTGCAAACCTCTTCGGTGAATTTCCTCGTTACTAGACCCCGGTCAGAACCATAATAGTCCTTTTTTTAGACTTCTCAAATCTCTAGATATCACTGACTCAATTTAAGTAACCTCACGCCTCAGCGCCTTTTGGATCTATAGTCCGTGTGCGCTTAACTTGGTCGGTTGTGCCTTCAGGCCTTCCTGCCTCTTGTAATAATAATAATAATAATATTTTTTATTTATTTATTTAGTCTACCGAAAAACAATTCTTACAGACTAGAAATAATTAATAAAAACAATAAAGTAACCAAAATAATTAATCCTTACTAATATTATAAATGCGAAAGTAACTCTGTCTGTCTGTCTGTCTGTCTGTTACGCTTTCACGCCTAAACCACTGGACCGATTTTGATGAAATTTGCTACAGACATAGTTTAGACCTTGGAGACGGACATAGGCTACTTTTTACGGAGAAAAAAAGGGTTGAAGGAGGTGAAATGGGGTTAAATAAGTTGTAAGGAGATTTTTTTCTTTACTTTTTTTTTCTATTGTATAAAAAGTAACTGACTGACAGACAACGCTCAACCTAAACCGCTAGAACTAAAGGGCTGAAATTTTGACATTTTCACTAGCGATTTTTCGAAATTCATCCCCTAAGGGGGTGAAATGGGGTTTATCCAAACCGCTAAAGCTATAGAGCTGAAATTTTGACAGTGCATCTCTATAATGGCGTAGACATCCACTATAAAGCGATTTTTCGAAATTCATCCCCTAAGGGGGTGAAATGGGGTTTACCCAAACCGCTGGAGCTATAGGGCTGAAATTTTGACAGTGCCTCCCTTTAATGACGTGGACATCCATTAAGAAGCGATTTTTCGAAATTCATCCCCTAGCGGGGTGAAAAGGGGTCAACCCACAAAACCGCTGAAGCTATAGGGCTGAAATTTTGACAGTGCATCCCTATAATGGCGTGGACATCCACTATAAATCTATTTTTCGAAATTCATCCCCTAAGGGGGTGATATGGGGCTTACCCAAACCGCTGGAGCTATAGGGCTGAAATTTTAACAGTGCATCTCTTTAATGACGCGGACATCCACTATGAAGCGATTTTTCGATATTCATCCTCTAAGGGGATGCTACACTTCTTCACTCCGAATATCGGAATTCCAAGTTTCCGCCTTGGTCAGGATGAAGTTCATGAGGAACACCAAAAATCTGTAGAACTAATTGCTCACTAACTCTTCTACAACCATTGTTATTTTCTGATTTGGAATGCATCAACTTCGGGCCAATTACTGAAGTGGTTGCACTTAAGTTAATTCAATCGACCTGAAAAGGTCGATTGAACCAACTTCCGTGCTGCCACCCCGGAAATAGCCTATCAAGACCAAAATGTAACAATTTCTTCGATTGACGCTGCAAAAACGTCCTGCTACCTTGATTGCGGTTGGTTCAAATAGAGCTTCCACGGTGTATTCTTGCATATATTATTTTGTTCTTACTCGAGGACACTTGCTACTGGAGCAAACTGTGCATTAACGACTCCAGTCTCAACATCCTCCCGCATATTTTTTTTCAGTCGTCTGTGATCTCTAGAAGTGAACAGTGATAGTTGAGTTGATAGTCAAGTTAACGGTATTCAAACCAGTTTGTTCGGTTTTTTTTATTGATTGTGTATCAGTGATTCACTCGTTGAATAATTTTCCTTTTTTTTCAATTTCTTTTTCTTCTTTAGTGGCTAAGGATAAGTAACTCCTTAAATTTATTTATATTGAATTCTTATTTTTCTGTTCTTGTTTATTACTTTATTATAAATAAGCTCGTTGCTCATATCTTGGGCATAAGCTCCAACATGGGTCCGGACCCTGGTTGGTCGAATCGCTTCATTTCTTTGGCTGACTCGCATCAGTCGATTCCAAGGAAAAAACGGCCAAAACACTATAATGCTAGCTTTTCCCCAGGAACCGCCTTTTTTGACTTTCCATTTTACCTTCTCAACAACTTTCAAATCCTTCCAAATTCATTACTATTCAGTCATGCAAACCCAATAAGACCCTTCGTGATAAAAACGCATTTCTGCTGAAACTGGCTGTGGACGGTATCAGCAAGCAATACTCGAAGTTTTCTTGGCTATATGACGGTTCCCTCCTGCTACTTTGCGATAACCAGCAGATAGCTGAAAAATTTATCGCAACAAAAGTTTTACCTGGTCCTATACCGGTGATTATAAATTTTCATGAGAAATTAAACCAGACCAGAGGCACCATTCACTGCCGCTCCATAGCTCACCTTTCTCCCAAGGAAATAATTGACGGACTTGTAAAATATAACGTCACAGATGTGAGGATTCACACCAGGAAAGATGGGGAAAAAGATAGTCCTTCCGGACTCATTTTCCTTACGTTTAATCGCTTTACACTTCCCGGAAAAATTGAAATTGGGTTTGAATTGGTGAAAGTGCGTGAATTTTACCCGAATCCCATGCGTTGTCGCAAGTGTCAAAGAATTGGCCACACTTCTGCTCGCTGCACTGAAAATGAATTGTGCTCCACATGCGGCTACCCTCCGCATCAGAGCGATTGCTCCAGAGTTTTCTGCATCAACTGTGACTTGGACTCACACACATCTGCCGCAAATGACTGTCCAAAATATACGGTAGCCAAAGAGGTGCTAAAAATTCAAACCAAATACAAGTGTTCCAGCTACGAGGCTAGAAAGCACTACTTCGAACATCTAAAACTCACATCTACTGATCCCAACATATCGTATTCATCTGCTGCTTCAAGTGCTACTCTTATAGCACCTACAGTACCCAATCCAAAATCCCCCCCCCCCCGCCGCTCTAACTTCTGCTTCTAATTCCGTTTCACATGAAATGCCTCAAACCTCAGCAACACCTACCTCATCCTTCCTAAACGCAGCTCAATCTTCTGACACAAATCCTAAAAACTCATCTACTACAATTGTACCTACTAACAACTTACCCATTTCCCTCAACAACTGCTCTCACTCACCTACTACTCTCAAGACTCAAACGAATTGCAACTTTGCTCCTACCACTTTTTCTAAAGAAGATGCAGATTTACAGAGAATGGAAGCTGTCTCCTCTCCTTCGGAATCCGATTGCGCTACCTCTTCCGCAACTTCAATAGCCAAATCACACAAAAAGAAAAAACAACAAATAAAACGCAAAATTAACCCCAAAGCCTCAATAAAAAATCTACTTGAAATTATTAACTAAATATCCTCGTCCTTCATTTAAGCTTTTCTTTTTCCCTGCTGTAGATTTTACTGTTTTTTCTTTACTTAATTCGCGGCTTTTATAATAACCTCCCCTATCTGCAGAATTTATTACATCTTTACAAACCGCATATAGTCCTGTTGCAAGAAACTAAGCTGATGGTGGGCGAAGGACCGTCTAACGTTGGCCAGTACATTTGCTACCACTACAATAAGAGTTACCCAAACAGAAAAAGTGGTGTTTCCATAATGGTCCGTAAATCCGTATCCCACATTCACTTACCTCTACGTACAGACCTTGTTGCGAACTCTGTTCTTATTCACTCTTGTCCCCCTACAGCCTTTGCCAATGTATACTTAGAAATTGGTCAAAATGTCGTTCTGACTGACCTCCAAGATCTTAACGATCAACTACCAAACCCGTTTATTATTGGTGGTGACTTCAATGCCCACAGCTCCTGCTGGGGCTGCCCTTCCATTGACGCAAGAAGTAGAATGATAGAAGAGCTGATATCTAATAATCAGCCCATTGTCCTCCTAAACAATGGCGCTTGCACTCATCTATCCACCCACAACACTCTAACATCTATAGACCTTAGTTTTAGCTCCTCCAACATATTTCCCTTTCTTAGCTGGACAACTCACGACAGCCTTGAGGGCAGTGACCACTTCCCTGTCATTTTACGATCGACATTACTCTCGCCGATACAAAACACGTTGCCTATTTTCTATTAAAAAAAGTCAAATGGGATCTTTTCTCGACAAAAGTTGTTGACCTATCGTCAGCCTGTCCTATCTCGAAAAATGTTGACCAGGAAGCGGCTAAGCTCAGAAAAATTCTCCGTGGCGCGGCGTCCGCCTCCATCCCTACTAGCCATCCCAAATCCGTATCCCAACCCAACTGGATGACACGCGAAATTCTTTCTCTGATAAGGACTAAAAACAGATCCTGGCAGCTTTGCCGTCGTCATCCTTCCCAGTCTAATTTCCTGAGGTTCCGTCTGGACTCAGCTATTCTAAAACGAACCATCAAAAAAGCTAAAAGGGACTCATGGTATTCTTTTGTGAATTCCATAGATGTCCGCACTAATCTTAAAGAAGCTTGGGCAAAGGTACGTGCAGTTACGGTTGGTGCATCCACCAGGGTCATATCCAACATTCATTCAGGTGGTGTAAATCTTACCAGTTTCCCTGAAATTGCCGAAGAGTTTGCCACCGTTTGGTCGAGCTACTCAGCAGACAACAACTTCACCACTAAACATTAGGCTAAGTAAAGAAAATATAGCCTCCGATATGCAGCGTTATCCTGGCGATGCAGCCGTTACACTTAGCCATCCTATTACCTTAAGTGAATTTAAAAATGCTTTAAATTCCTTTAAGGGCTCAACCCCAGGGCTCAAAAAGATCTCCTATGAACTAATCAGGAAAACTCCTAATTCATTCCAAATACGCCTTCTTAACTTATACA
Source organism: Thereva unica (assembly GCA_949987705.1). Taxonomy (NCBI): domain Eukaryota; kingdom Metazoa; phylum Arthropoda; class Insecta; order Diptera; family Therevidae; genus Thereva; species Thereva unica. The sequence goes on from OX465285.1 coordinate 42,825,299, forward strand.
GCTGTATCCTTCTACAAAATACCTTCCCCCGTGCCTGGAAACATGCGCTCCTCATTCCCATCCCCAAAGAAGCTTCTACTTCTCTGTGCATCAGTGACTTCCGCCCCATATCCCTGATCTCGTGCCTATCAAAAATATTGGAAAAAATTCTTTCAAATAGAATAAACGCTACCCTCTCTTCTTCCTTTTCTAAGTCCCAACATGCTTATATTCCTCAGAGAGGCACTCACACTCTCCTTCACCTTCTAGATTCTGACGTCTGCGATAGTCTTGCTCGACGACAACACACCTCGATCCTTTCGCTAGATCTGACGAAAGCTTACGACAGATTAAGTGCTCCTTTCCTCGCCATCCAACTCGCAAAATTACGAGTTGATAAGAGCTTCACACCGCTCATCCTCAGCTTCCTCAGCCACAGGACCATTCAAGCACGAGTCAATGGCTTCCTTTCGCCCATTATGCCGCTTCAGAACGGAACTCCACAAGGTTCTCCGCTTTCATGTGCCCTTTTCAACTTGTACACCATTTCCCTCTGCTCCAGCTTAAGCAAAATTGATAATATCAGATCTTACATTTATGCTGACAACCTTCTGATATTCAGCTCGGGTAGACCTACTTCTGTTTCAAAAAAACTAACCGTAGCACTGAAAACATCGCTAGCATGGGCCTCATCTGCCGAAGCAATTTTCTCTCAGGACAAAGCAGAGCTTCTTCACATCTGCAGAAAACGGAGCTGCATCGTACCCTCCATCTCTGTCAGAGATTATTTCGTTACACCCCTTAACCAATTGAGCATTTTAGGTCTCCTTTTCACGAAAAACCGTAGGTGGAACAAGACAGTGGTTAACAAAATGGCAAAAATTAACAATCTGGTGAAATTTCTTGCTTCCCGCAAAAACGGACTGTCAATTGACCCTCTCTTGCACATCTGTAAATCTCTTATCCTCGGCACTGCTGGTTACTGTCTTTCAATATACGGTAATTCTCCAGCTACCGTTCTCCACCCTCTTCAAGCCGCCATCAACAATGTCCTTAGATCTGCCACTGGTGCCCTTCGTTCCACCCCAATCGACTCCTTATTGGTAGAAACAGGCTTCACTCATATACCTGCGAGAGTCCGAAGGACCCAAATTAAACCTCTTTCACAACACATCATAAGCCCTTCTGCACCTCTATATTCCCGGCTCCGCAACTATATCAATTCCAATTCCAAAAGTTTCTCTGCCCTCCGACATTGCACTTTGCTTTTAGCTGAACTTAACATACCTATACCCGAATACAAGCCTCCACCTAAGCATAATCTGGCTCCTTGGTACCCTCTATCACACCACTTTGTCATGGACGCCGAACCCCACAACAAGAAAGACACCCCCTCCACTTTTTACCGCCAACTCCACCAAGAAGTATTATCGCGATTCCCCGACCATAAAGGTAGGTTTACATTTGCAAGTGCTTTCGCGAAAGTCACTTTCACGAAAGTAAATAGAATAGGGATCTATCCACTTGCGCAAGTGCTAGTTCACTGTCATGCAGTGTTTACATGGCGTAAGTGGAAGCGAAAGTTAGACTTTCATGTCAAAAACGACTTACTTTCGCGAAAGTACATACTTGCAAATGTAAACCTTACTTAAACCCCTATACACTGATGCCAGTAAATCCGACCAAAAGGTTGCCTTCGTGGTGGCAAACGTAATAAATCAAGAGGTTTCCCTGCAACAATCAGGCCTCCTGGCCCACCACACCTCCGCTCAGGTTGCAGAAATTTTTGCCATCTTCCAAGCAGTCAAAATTCTACAGAACACCCCTTCCAAGCACCTAATTTTCACTGATTCCTTATCCTCGGTACTGGCCATCAGAAATAGAAACAACAAATGCTGTCTTCCGTCTATCATCCGTTGCCTACTTTCGCAGAATAGTCAAATAAAAATTTGCTGGATTCCAGGACATGTTGGTATAAAAGGAAATGAGGCTGCGGATAGCCTCGCCAAAAACGTCCCCCTCTCCGATAACAATTCAATCGTCATTCCTCCTTCAGAATCAAGCTTTCGCCTTTATGCATTTAACGTCCTTCACACGGAAGCACTCTCAAAATGGAACACTTCTTCGTCCTTTTTACGCTTCCATACGCCATTACCATCCCCGGCCCAATACAATCCAGATCTTACTAGACATAAGGCGCGTATGCTCTGCAGATTTAGACTCGGTCACACCTTTTTCTCCCACGGACACCTTTTCACTAATCCCTCTCCCCGGACCTGCAACAATTACCCTAATGCACCCCACCTCACAGTTAGACATGTTTTGACTGAATGCCTAGAAACTGCAAACCTCTTCGGTGAATTTCCTCCACTTTCCTCGTTACTAGACCCCGGTCAGAACCATAATGCTCCTTTTTTTAGACTTCTCAGATCTCTAGATATCACTGACTCAATTTAAGTAACCTCACGCCTCAGCGCCTTTTGGATCTATAGTCCGTGTGCGCTTAACTTGGTCGGTTGTGCCTTCAGGCCTTCCTACCTCTTGTAATAATAATAATAATAATATGTTTTATTTATTTATTTAGTCTACCGAAAAACAATTCTTACAGACTAGAAATAATTAATAAAAACAATAAAGTAACCAAAATAATTAATCCTTACTAATATTATAAATGCGAAAGTAACTCTGTCTGTCTGTCTGTCTGTCTGTTACGCTTTCACGCCTAAACCACTGGACCGATTTTGATGAAATTTGCTACAGACATAGTTTAGACCTTGGAGACGGACACAGGCTACTTTTTACGGAGCAAAAGGGTTGAAGGGGGTGAAATGGGGTTAAATAAGTTGTAAGGAGATTTTTTTCTTTACTTTTTTTTCTATTGTATAAAAAGTAACTGACTGACAGACAACGCTCAACCTAAACCGCTAGAACTAAAGGGCGGAAATTTTGACAGTTTTGACATTTTCACTAGCAATTTTTCGAAATTCATCCCCTAAGGGGTGAAATGGGGTCAACTCAAAACCGCTGGAGCTATAGGGCTGAAATTTTGACAGTGCATCCCTATAATGACGGGGACACCCACTAAAAAGTGTTTTTTTTTTCGAAATTCTTCCCCTAAGGAGGTGAAATGGGGTTTATCCAAACCGCTAAAGCTATAGAGCTGAAATTTTGACAGTGCATCCCTATAATGGCGTGGACATTCACTAAAAAGCGATTTTTCAAAATTCATCCCCTAAGGGGGTGAAATGGGGTCAAACCAAAGCCGCTGAAGCTATAGGGCTGAAATTTTGACAGTGCATCCCTACAATGGATGTGGACATCCACTAAAATGCGATTATTCAAAATTCATCCCCTAAGGGGGTGAAATGGGGTTAATCAAACCGCTGGAGCTATAGGGCTGAAATTTTGACAGTGCATCCCTATAACGGCATGGACATCCACTATAAAGTGATTTTTCGAAATTCATTCCCTAAGGGGTTGAAATGGAGTTAACCCACACCGCTTAAACTGAAAGACTTTAATTTTGACTGTGCATCCCTTTAATGACGTGGACATCCACTTAGGGGCGATTTTTTGAAATTTATCACCGATGGGGTTAACCCAAACCGCTGGAGCTAAACGGCTGAAATTTTGACAGTGCATCTCTATAATGACGTGGACATTCACTAAGAAGCGATTTTTCGAAATTCATCCCCTAACGGGGTGAAATGGGGTTACCAAACTACTCGAGCTATAGGGCTGAAATTTCGACAGTGCATCTCTATAATGACGTGGACATCCACTAAAATGCGATTATTCAAAATTCATCCCCTAATGGGGTGAAATGGGATTAATCCAAACCGCTGCAGCTATAGGGCTGAAATTTTGACAGTGCATCCCTATAATCACGTTGAAATGAATGACTCGAAATTCACTTTATTTAATATTCATTTGTAATTGCTTCATAATTTCTTTCTTACGTAAATGGGCGAACAAACTTAACGAACGTTTGTCAAACCCTAAAGTGTCACTTCTTTTGAGACATATACATGCCAATATCTGCTTCAAAACTTGCAGATTTGTTGAACAGAGCTGATATACGTATCAATTTGTTTACCATATTTATTAAAAAAATGCACTATAATAAACGCTTTTTAAGGATAATAACAGCTGACTTTTTTGTTTGTTTGTTTTTTTTTTTTTTTTTTTGAAGGAAAACATTGCACATAATTTTGAAGGCGTTGCAAGGCACGCGGGTTTTATGCTAGTATCTTACCAGGCTTCTCCTACCGTTTTCCCCTCTATAGACATACTTCTTTTAATTTAAACCTCCCTTTTGACACATATAACGATTTAGTGACAGTGAAATTCTTGTATGTCCTAAATTATCTAAAATCAAGAAAAAATAAGTGTATTTGAACTCATTTTACCATTAATTGTGTAATCATAATCGTTGCCGCGAGTTACGTACTAATTTAAAAATTCTTTGGCCCATTTCTCTCGTTTAATCTTTTAATCACAAATATTAAATTCACTTCCGCGAGTGATATAAAGTGTCAAATTATAATATTAGTAGTTAATAATATATAATACATTTCACTACAAATAATTTGGACTTCGAACCTTTAATTAATTTCGTAACCGCTAAAAAAATTTCATAATGAACAAGTGCAATAATAATAAATGCTCAGCTGACATGTTACACGCCGAAGAAAACGAATGGGTAACGTGTAATGGATTATGTGAAAGCTCTTTCCACGCTTCGTGCATTGGACTGTCCCGCGCGGCCATCAGATACATGAAAGAATATCGGAGAGCTTTCAAGTTCTACTGCGCTGATTGTAAAACCATCAATCTGTCTCATATATTGCTAGCCGTTAAGTCCAATAATGATAATGTTATTAACTTAAGTGAGACTATCAACAATATGAGAACGGATCTCGTAGCTCGCAATGAAAAAGCTGTCAACTTGGAGAAAAACACGCTTCTTCTCTTAGAGAACGTCGATGAGCCTCCGCTTGCTTTCGTCTAGATAATAATTATCAAAGTTATTCCAAAAACTTTGAATTAATTAAATCGAGGTTGGACAATTTATCCATTAAGGATAATGCATCGAACAACGAATATATGATCGACAACCTATCCAAGATCATGAGATTTGAATTAAATTCCATTAGCTCGTGCATTAAGAAAATAAAAATCAACACGGATAATGATCCATGTATTAAGCACGAGCAATCACAGCTAATCTCCAAAATCTGCGACTCTTTCGACAAGCTCTCTTTAGTGGACAACACCATGACTCAGCTTAAAGCTGACTTAAAATTGCAGTTCTCCCATCTTGGGACGGAGCTATCAAATCTGAAGGATTTAATGAAAGCCATCCGTGACATTAAACCTTCTCCGCCTTTTAACGTTGTGATAGATGAACCAAATGTACGGACAATGTCACTCTCCGAGGAACTGGAAGATCACCGCTTAAACTGGAAGGATAATTTTACCCTCGGTTCTCCCAATTTAAACACCCTACACCAGCAAACCCTGTCAATTTCCGCTAGCCCATCTCAGTGCTTGCCACCTGTGCACCTACCGGAAACTGTGAATAAATTCGGAACAACGTGGTCTCTCGCGGAGTGAGAAAGGAGATTAGAAAAAATCGACTCCAAAAATAGGTTGCTGGAAGAAAACCAGCAAAAAAACACCGAAAAAATTAAAAACACCTCGAGGAGTCAATAAAAAAACACCATAAATACCTCGATCTCTCCATTGGGTAATGCCACTTCAACGTATTTCCTCAAGGGCGTGCCAGCGAAAGCAGATTCTTCTTGGGTAAGCAGCGTATTTCTCACAGACTTCTGTGTGAAACTTCTTAGCTGCAAAGAAGTATGTAAAAAAAGGAAAAATAGGAAATTCAAGAGCCTCAAGGTAGTCTTCCCTTCAAAATACGAGTGGCTGTTCTTCCATTCAGCTGACATCTTTAGATCAACTCTCAGCCGTTGGATAAGTAAATCTAAGATTAATAACAAAATAGTAATAGGTAATAATAAATCTAAGAATAATAGAGCAATAGGCGCGAATAAAACCAATCCGATCCTAGTTTTAAGCCACAATAGATCTAATTCACTAACATAGCATGTAAGATCCTCTAACATTACTAACCGTATACCTAATAAAACCAATAATATGATTAACACTATCCCAACTTCTTCTAATCCAGTCCCAAGCTTTAATACTACAAACCTACTAACAATTAATACAGCACGTCATTATAATTATACTAATCACAATCCTTACCCAAACTTCTCTCGTAGCCACATAGTCGTCGGCGGTCGTTCCTACGCTGATATTAATGCGATTCCGACACAACCCCCTTCAGTTACGAATGACACACAGAAATCGATGGATATTTCTGTAAGCCGCAGCAACAACAGTCCCACCACAAAACCTGCTTTCTTGAACCCATTACAGCCACCAGTTGTAAAAAAATATCTTGATTTCAGCCGACTCATCCGATAGTCGATATTTGTTATCTCGGTTCAGAGAAAGGCAAGTCTTTGACAATGTAAGGCTGTTTCTCGCGTACATGCATAACAAACCTGACTCTACGTGTATATATGGTAAAACCAGGACCAGCCTCAGTGTCTTGATCCAACAGGAAGGTCTTCCTACGGATCATAGTGCCCTGCTCGAATTGTACACTAGGTACCTTGGGCATTATCAAATCAATCCCCAGCAAGTTACCAAGGATCTCTCCGCTTATGCTGCTCATGTAAGATCAATACATGTGTCCCAGCTGCAAAAAAGCCGTGATGAGATGAACAGATATTACCGCCCTTAACTAGTTACTTCCCCAATTGCCGATCCCACCCAGTCTCTTCTTCCCAAACAGGGCCGGACTAGACCAAGTGCCGCCCCCACGCCAATCGCAAGTTGCCGCTTCCTTAAGGCTAGCGTTTTTGGAAACTTAAATTTTTTATCTATATATACAGGGTGTCCCACATAAACTTACAAAGCGGCCGGCTGTGGATAGGTCTTGGATAGACGAACAAAAAATCGTATGGGTGGGGGGGGGGGAAATCGTAACGGTTTAGCCGCTAGGGCGTTTTGAATTTTTTTGCTAGAGTTTTACATATCACCCTATATTTTTGTAACCGTCTAACCTATTGTCAAGGTTTTGGTACCGGTGCACGCAGAATTCCTCCACCTTTCTACAACGGTAAAAATAATGGTCCTATCTTATAAACTTTTGGAGTTATGAGTCGCCAAAGTCAAAATTTTGTATTTTTTTCACTAAAATTTCAACTAAAACCACCTTTTTCTCCAAAAAATACGTGATAAACCTAAATTTTTTTTTCCAAAATTAAAAAGTTTGGACAATTTCCTATAAATAATGTATGACAAGTTTTATTCTAGGGCCTTTACTTTAGAAGTTATAAGCAATTTTAAAGTTAATTTCGATGCTTATTTGGCACTTTTCGACAAAGTTCAGATGGAAAGTACTAAAAAAGGACGAAATAGAGCCAATTTCAACATTAAAAATGCTTATAACTTCAAAAATAGAAGCTGCGGCGTAAAAGTTGTAATACATTATTTATAGGAAATTGTCCAAACTTTTTAATTTTGGAAAAAAAAATTTAGGTTTATCACGTATTTTTTGGAGAAAAAGGTGGTTTTAGTTGAAATTTTAGTGAAAAAAATACAAAATTTTGACTTTGGCGACTCATAACTCCAAAAGTTTATAAGATAGGACCATTATTTTTACCGTTGTAGAAAGGTGGAGGAATTCTGCGTGCACTGGTACCAAAACCTTGACAATAGGTTAGACGGTTACAAAAATATAGGGTGATATGTAAAACTCTAGCAAAAAAACTTCAAAACGCCCTAGCGGCTAAACCGTTACGATTTCCCCCCCCCCACCCATACGATTTTTTGTTCGTCTATCCAAGACCTAACCGCAGCCGGCCGCTTTGTAAGTTTATGTGGGACACCCTGTATATATAGAGTAAATATAATGATAATAATATTATAACATGATTATTTAATATAATGATTTTATACAATTATTATATAATTGTAGTGATGAAAGATCTTTCTCAGTGTTAAAGAGAATAAAAAATTATTTACGTGCCAGTGTAGGTGACGAAAGACTTAATTCATTTGCAATATTGTGCATTGAAGCTGAGCTTAATCGATCTCTAGATGTCGAATTGTTAATTGACGATTTTGCTCAGAAAAAAGCTCGAAAAGTACTAATTTAAAAACCGTAGAATAGTATGTATTAAAAAAAATAAATAAAAAAAATTTCATTCGAAAATATTAAAATTTTTTTTTTCACATTATTGCCGCCCCTAGCAATGTGCCGCCCTACGCCATGGCGTTGTTGGCGTAGGCGATAGTCCGGCCCTGTTCCCAAACCTAACCCACCCGAGGTTGTAAGAATCTTTTACCACAATTGCAGTGGTATGAGAACCAAACTCAACAATTTCTACATCGACTCTAAATCATGTCGCTATAATGTACTTGTACTGACCGAAACTCGGTTAAATGGTACATTCCTTAATGAAAAGATCTTGGACAGCAGCTGGACAATCCACAGGTGCGATAGAGGCTACAGTTCCACTGGTCTCACCAGAGGGGGTGGAGTCCTTATAGCAGTCAAAGACTCCTTAAACAGTGAATTGATCTCGACCAATTGTTCAAAATCTTTTGAACATGTCTTCATTCGAATCAAATCCGACCTGAAGGATATATTCATCGGCTCTATATCCCCCCCAATTCCGACGAATCCAACTATGACGATCTATTGCATATTGTGGAGGAAGTTAACGGTAATGATGTCATATTTATCCTCGGCGATTTCAATCGACCGAATATCTCTTTCATCCCCGACGAGGAAGATAATAAATTACTTCCTATTAATGCAACTAATGCCGTCGATATTAAATTTATCGACACTCTTTACGGCAATGACCTTCACCAAATTATCTGGCAACCAAATTCTTGTGGTAAATGGCTAGACCTGATCTTCACCAATTCACACGAGGAGGTGAATACTCTACTCGTTTCTGATGAGGAAAACCTATTTTCGAAATCCATCCACCACTCGGCATGGATCCTCGAATTTAATTCATCAATCCCCAAGCATCGTGCAGCATATAACAATGCACTTGTTTACGATTTTAAGAACGCGGACCGGGACAGTATTGGTTTCAAATTATCCCTAGTCGACTGGGAACATAGGCTAACTAGCAATGATCTTGACGTGATAGTTTCATGCTTTTATTCTATCATTTTCAACACCATCGACAAATATGTACCCAAAATTATAAAACGGGATAGAGTGTCGGAACCATGGCTGGATAGAGATACTAGATCCCTACGTAATCAAAGAAATACATTATATAACATGATCAAAAATAACACATATGTAAACGAGCGATTGAACTCCGAATACATTAGACTAGCCTCAGAATTTGCTGGTAGGTCCCGCGAGGCCTACTCTGCTTATATTAATTCAGTTGGTGATAATATCATAAGTGATCCCAAAAAATTCTTTGATTACGTTAACATTAAACGGAAGACTTCTGGCTACCCATCAACAATGACGAATGGCAGAGCCCACACCTCATGCTCCCAAGTAATTTGTAGCATGTTTGCTGATAGGTTTGCTGAAATTTATAGCCCCTTGTCCAGCGCAACACACGATGTAACTGACTCGCACACTGACACTTCCCTTATAACCGGTATATCCCTTTCTGTTGATGAGATCATGGCGGGTCTGAACAATCTTGATATCAAAAAAGGTAATGGTCCCGACAATCTCCCTCCTATTTTCCTGCAGCGCTGCTCGCAACATATCGCGTTTCCTCTTTATCTCATCTTCAACAAATCTTTATCGTTAGGAAAGTTTCCCAAGCTGTGGAAGAAATCACGCCAATCTATAAATTCGGTGACAAGCACTCGGTAGACAACTATAGGGGCATTGCCATTTTATCATCAATTCCTAAGCTTTTTGAAAAACTTGTTCATGACAAGATTGCTCCTCTTATCGATCCATACCTAAACGAACAACAACATGGTTTTCGGAAAGGACGTTCAACAACTTCTAACCTTATGGTCCTTATCTCCGAATCGTTATGCGGTATGGAGAGCGGCCATCAATTGGATGCTGTGTACATTGATTTCAGCAAGGCCTTCGATCGAGTGGACCACGCCATCCTAATCGCGAAACTATTAAAGTTTGGAATATCAAGTTCTGCCCTGGAATGGTTATCTGAACGGAAGAACACAGGTTATCAGATTCCAAGGATTTCTATCTAATGAGATCGAAGTAACCTCTGGCGTTCCTCAGGGTAGTCATCTCGGTCCCCTACTCTTCAATATTTTCATCTCCGATCTTTCCGAAAAATTAGCAAATATTCCACATCTCTTTTACGCGGATGACCTCAAAATTTATAGTGTCATTGAGTGAAATTACACGGCCATTCACTTGGGACTCACGTCAAACCTGTCTGTGTAAAATTTGAGTATTACACGGTGCATTTAAATGCCTGCCTCTTTTCCGTGTAACAATTTTATTGTCTATGTGGTTGTGCACAAAACAACAAAAATTCTTATAATTATCGCAGTCCCAGCGAAGAAAGTTATACTTGTGTTAGTGTAATTTGCTGTGAGACCGAAATTTTTCTTGGATTCACAAGTGAGACCAACACATGCACTTCCCTGCGCCCCCTTGTCTAAAAAACCGGTTTATTGGAAGTGATTGGAAAGTGAGTCTGGGAAAGTGATAGGTCGTGTAATTTGGCTCATTAAGACCCAAACTGATGCTTCCTTCTTGCAGACAAAACTCAATGCCCTACACGACTGGTGCACCATGAACAAACTGCAACTTAACACCAGCAAATGTCATGCAATTACCTTCTCCCGCTTAAAAAACACACAGAACCATAACTATTATCTCAATGGCATAATGTTGAATCAGGTTGACCATATCGTAGATCTAGGCGTCGTCCTAGACAAAAAACTCAATTTCAACCTGCATTACGATAATATAATTGCCAGAGCCAACAAACTTCTTGGTTTCATCAAGAGGAGAGCCAAAGAATTTGGTAATTTATGGGTCACAAAAACACTCTTCTGTTCTTTAGTCCGCCCTATCCTGGAATATGCGTGTCCTATCTGGGATCCTATATTCCAAGTGAGCAGCAGGAGGATCGAATCCATTCAAAAGAGATTTCTTCTTTTTGCCCTGAGACATCTACACAACCCCTATGACTACCAAACCCTGCCGCACTACTTGGACAGGCTCAAAGTGCTTGATCTCATGCCGCTGTCTAGCAGGAAGAAACTGCTCATATCTTGCGTTGCCTTTGACGTCCTAAGTGGAAAGCTTAAAGTGCAGTTTCTGTCGGACAGAATAAAATTGAATGATGTAGTCCGACACACACGACACACTAAACTACTTAGGGAATATCCACACCGCACCGATTACGCAATAGTAGGTTTTTAGTAGCTATCAGTAGTATATAAAAAAGACTGTACACTATGTTTTTAATAAGTATATGTATACCTAGTTTAAGTGTGCCTTGTTTGGCGAATTAATAAATAAATAAATAAATAAATTAGAAGAAAAAAAATAATAATAATAAAAACAACAAAATAACCAAAATAATTAATATCTTATAAATAAGGAAAAGAAAAACAAGAAAGTCAAAAGTAAATTATGCCAATCTTAACTACATAACCCATTCACTAGCTTTTTGAACATATCACGATTGATAGAAATATCAATCCTCTATGATAAGGCATCCTGTTGAGCCCCGAAGCCCTCCGCGAAAAAAGATGAGATACTTATGAAGAAAAAAAAGAAACACTGAGTTTAGGTGAAAACTCTATTTAATTAACGGTATAAAAAATTAGTACAAACTGTTTATTAACGAACTTATTTGCGCGGCGGTACAACGAGAACTGACTTTTGAGTTCTCATGTCCCTTGGCTTGCGGCTCGCATGCTCGGGAAAGATACGCGCAGTCAGCATTTATGGTGTGAAAAAAAAGATAAGGAATTGCTGCGGTGCAGCATTTTAGTAGTTATTGAAATAACGAATTTAGGATGTGTTAAGTTACATTGCATTTATGAAAGGGTTCTTTACTTAAAATGCTGACTGGGCACCTCCCGAGCATGGGAGCTGTTTTTTAGCGGATGTGGGTGTTAGATTACTACATTCCTCCCCCCTTATGGAGATCGATGAAGTCGATCGTTTGTCAATATTATGTATTTGTTTTGCAAAGAAAAATTTATATATATATACACTTTCTATTTATTTTCATTCATTTCCTTTATTTTTCGGAAATGTTACAAAATTTAGGTTTTTATCAAAACTATATATTTTTTTGTTCATGGGGAGGAATATTTATTATTATTTTTTTTTTGAAAATAGAAAATTTTAATGATTCTTTTCTTTTTGAAAAGTTTGAAATATTTTTTTTTTCTATTGTTTCCTTTATTTTTCGGAAATGTTACACTTCTTTTCTTTTATTCTTCAATTAAACTTACATTACTGATACTTTTACTACATTACTAGTATGACTAACTAATATTGGTTAGTGGGTGCGTTCAATTGTAATACGGCTTAAGCCTGTCGTTATGAACCCTGACGTGTTTGTTTCCTAAGAGTTTTCTCTCGCTATTTGGTGAGAAAAACGAGGGTTGTAGTGTGAAATTTTATTATTGATAATTGAAACGCGGATTCATCGACTCGCGAAAAGAAATATAATGACGATTGTCTATCATCGAAGGGCTTTGAGTAGGTTGTTGTGTACAATTTTAAGTTTGTTGCCTATTTTTATAGTTGAGGTTTCTGCGGAATTTGCCTTGACTATTTCATAAGGACCTTCGTAGAGCGGACTTAATTTTTTATTGGCTTTTATCTTAGATTCGAGGAGTATGAGATCACCTTCATTGAAGCTTGTGGGCTTTGTGCCCTTATCATAGGATTCTTTAGCTTGTCGTTTAGCCTTAATTTGATTTTCGCGGATAGTCTGGTATCCGTTTTGTAGTCTTGCCTTCAGTTCGATGACATAGTCGTCATAGTTGTAAACAGGCTCGCTAGGCCTTAACAGGGACGAAGGCAGTTCGGGTTTGTGTCCAAACAGGGCTTCGTATGGAGTATAGTTTGTTGAAGAGTGGGGAGTGGTATTATAACAGAAAACAGCGTAGTCTATCCATAGATCCCAGTTAGAAGGGTCCTTAGTAGCGTAACATCGTAGGTAATCACCTAGCGTGCGATGACTGCGTTCTAAGGATCCGTTAGATTGGGGGTGGTACGGAGTGGTTTGAAGTTTTTGGATCTTTAAGAGACGACATGTGCGTTTGAATAAATCGCTAAGGAAATTGGCTCCTCGATCTGTGAGAAGGGATTTGGGTGTGCCAAAGATACAGATCAGTTTTCGAACATAATTTTCCGCTACCGTATGTGCTTCTTGATTGGGGATTGGTATAGCCATAATAAATTTTGTGAGGTCATCTTGGAATGTTAAGATGTACTTGTTCTGACTCTCAGACTCTGCGAGTGGACCGACTATGTCCAATGCTACTCTCTCGAAAGGCACTCTAGACGTGGTAGTCAGTTTCATAGGTATTTTGGTTTTTACGCAGATTTTACTCTTTTTACAAGTTTCACAAGCTCCGATGTAGTCTTTAACGTCTTTAGAAATGTTTTTCCAATTGAATTTTTCTTTAATTCTCCGGAGTGTACGTTTTACGCCTTGGTGTCCTCCTATTGGGTTGTCATGATATTCGATTAATACCCTGGAAATTTCCGAAGGGTCCGTGAGCTCTGTAACACGAGGCTTGTTATATATTTCAGGTGTTTCTGTGATTATAACAGGAGTTTGATTTGGATTGTTGGAGTGAGATCTAGTTACCACTAAAGTTTCCGCTGTTGGTAACCGGGATAAAGCGTCTACATTTGTGTTAAGTTTGCCCTTCTTATGTTCAACTTCGAAATCGTATTCTTCTAGCTTAATTCTCCATCGCATTATTCGTGAACTAGGGTCTTTGAGGTTAAAGATCCAAACGAGGGGTTTATGGTCAGTGAAAATGGTAATTTTCCTTCCATAGACATAGGGGCGAAACCGATTCACCGCCCAAACGACCGCCAGAGCCTCCTTTTCAATTGTTGAATAGTTTTTTTCTGCCTTATTAAGAGTACGGCTAGCGTAAGCAATAGGGAGGTCGACGTTGCCGTTGTTGGGACGCTGAGACAGAACTGCGCCTATGGCCGTATTACTCGCATCCGTGGTAATGAAAAACTTCTTCTGAAAGTCGGGATATTGGAGAATTGGGGACTTCGTTATTGTCCTTTTTAGAAGCTCGAAGGATTCGTCGCAATGGGCGTCCCAGACAAAAGGAACGTCCTTTTTTAGAAGGGTGGTAAGTGGTTTAGCTAGACCGGCAAAATTCGGGATGAATTTCCGGTAATAGCCAACGAGTCCTAGAAACGATTTTACTTGCTTACAATTCTGTGGGGCCTTTATAGATTGGATGGCTGAGATTTTCTGTGGATCGGGCTTGATACCCTGATCAGTGATAATATGTCCAAGGTACATCACTTCCTTGTGTAAGAATTTACATTTTGAGGGTTGCAATTTTAGATTAAACCTTTTGAGGCATTCAAACACGTCGCCGAGTTTTTTATTATGGTCTGTTAGATTATGACCATACACAACAATATCATCGAGATAGACAAAGCATCGTGTGCCATGAAGTCCGGCCAACACTACGTTCATCAGCCGTTGGAAAGTGGCTGGAGCATTTCGCAGTCCGAAGGGCATTCGGTTAAATTCGAAGTGTCCTTGCGGAGTGCTGAATGCAGTTTTTGGTTTGTCCTCTTCAGCAACACTGATCTGGTAATAGCCATTAGCCAGATCGAGCGTACTAAAATAGCGAGAGTTCCCGAGTTGATTTAGAATTTCTTCTATATTAGGGAGTGGGTAGGCATCTGGTATCGTCAACTCATTGAGTTTACGGAAGTCTACCACCATTCTCCACTTCCTTGAACCGTCGGAATCCGCTTTTTTTGGCACTACCAAGAGAGGCGAATTCCAAGGGCTTGCGCTTGGACGTATAATATCTTCCTTTAAGAGTTTTTGTGTCTGTTTGTCTATCTCAGCTTTGTGGATTTCCGGAAGACGGTAGGGTTTAGTGTTGATTGGGGCTTTATTAGGGTGAATTTGAAGTGTGTGTTTTGCTGCGTCAGTGAAAGTCAACGTGTCACCTTCGATATAGAATAACTGGTTGTACTCACGGCAAAGGTCAAGAATTGAATCGCGCTCCTCGTTATTTAGGTGGGACAGACTTAACAAGGAGGTTAGAGTTTCTAAGCGCTTGTGAACTTTGGTTTCGCTTCTTAGCGTGGAGGGAGTTAAGACGTGGTACTGTGATAATGGTTCATGATGAAGGTTTCCGTTTCCTTGTAGCGTAACTACTTTATCAGTGGTGTTTAGTATTGCAACTTTTATGTAGCCTTCAGTAGGCCGGGCAATAGTTCCTGCTGTATACACGTGAGGCAGAATTTCTTGCGGAAGGCAGAAGACTTCTTCTTCGGAGCGAATTGGTCCCCAGTTAACTATTCTTTCGCACCTTGGAGGGATTTCTATTCTCTCGAAGGTGCAAGAGAATTGTGATACGTGTAATCTCCCTTGGTGATAAAAGCTGAATGTTAGGTCCTCGTAGTCAAGTTTAGCTTTAGTTTTGAGGAAGAAATCTTGTCCTAGAATACCTTCGGCCGTAATGGGGAAATCAGAGGCAACTACGTGAAATTGGTGAGTTAGTGGCTTACTGTTGGGTAGAGCCAAATGCAGGTACACAGCTCCTTTAGTAAGGATGCCTTCTTGTGTTATTCCCGTGATCTGAATGATTTTGTGGGTATCTACCTCGACATCATCCTGTAGAGCGTTGACTTTTATTAGACTCAGTGAGGCACCAGTGTCGAGGAGGAATACATTGGAATTGGAGAGGGATTCAGCTAAAATGATTGGAGTTTCATTCCTAAATGTTTTGCAATGATCGAATGACATGATACTAAGAGATTTAATAACACTAGTGGGTTCAGAATTAGAAGAATTAGTAGGATTGTTACGAGCGTTAGTGGATTCGGTACCGGAATTAGTAGAATTAGTATTATTGACGGAGTTAGTAGGATTGTGGTAGATGGTGTATGTGAAGCGGTTGCCTATTTTATATCCCTTATCCTGGTCACCGAACCGCTTGGGCCAGGAGCAGATTCGTTTCCCAGTCGAGGCGAAGAAGTGAGATTGGTATTATCGCCAGTTTTTACTGTCGTTCTTTTGGAGTTATTATATTCCCTTTTTCTGCATTGTTCGATTGAGTGACCCGAGTTCTTACAATATCGGCAAACCGGGGTAGGTGAGGACGGGCTGACTTTATTTATTGTCCCCCGAAAAGTCGGAAATGGTTTAGAGGGTTGTTGTTGTCGGAGGAGAGCGCTATACTTGCGACATTCGTTAATGTCGTGCCCCAGATTCTTGCAGAACCGACATTGTTTGGAGTTTCGATTGAATGTTGGTGCGACTTTGGATTCGCTTTCGAGGAGTTTCTCTTCCTCCTTGCAAGGATCGTTGTTTTGAGAATTGTTTCTCCAAGCTAGCTCGTAGAGCTTCCCAGGTGTCAAAGTCGTGGTACCGCAAAACACTATTGTATGCTTTGCCGGTAAGCTTTGACTTAACCAGGTTCAGAAATTCTAGCTTGTGGGTTTCGGATGTCGCCAGGCTATACTGAATCTTGGCAATTTGTAGAAATCGATGGAGGTTTTTGGGGTCCCCGTCAAACTCAGGGACCATTTTTATAGCGTTAGAGAGGTTAAAGTTAGACATTTCGTCAAATTTTAATGTTTTGGCGTCGCCTTCTAAAAAGTCTGGGTTTCTCTCGGGGAGTTCGGAGATGCTCGGTAAAGGATCTATTCTTAAAGAGATGGCAAATTCAGCTAAAGGGGGCTTCTTATTCTTTGTAGATTTCTTACTCATGTGCCTTTAGGGTCACGATTGCGAGTAAGTGAATTAGATGCCGGAAAGGAGGTTACGCAAAAAATGTTTGTTTTTATTGCTATAGTGTGTTACCCCTAATTTCAGCACGCACAAAGGGTGAATGAGATACTATGCTATGATGTTTTCCAAGTTTCAAAGTAAATCCAACTAATGGATGTAAAAAGAGGATAAAGTGATTACAAAGTATTTAGTTGAGTGAGCGGTAGTAAGCCCCATTCGGCTAGATCTGCCGCTTTTACAGCTGGCGTACAACTTTATATCGATAAAGAATTCAGTGAAAATATGTTATCCATATCAAAGAAAATTTAGGGGATTTCCAATGGAGGGAATAAATAAAATAAAAACTTAAACCTTGAAAGATCTCCGATCAATTGGTCCAAACGAAAATAAAAATTTCATCAGTAATCAGTCCGCAAAAAAAAAAAAAAAATATCGAACCTGAGATTTAAATTCAAATATGCAATAAATTTAAAACATGAAGCCCATTCTCAAAATGCGCAAGGTAAATTATATCAAGTATACAAAGCAAACGTCGAAAATGAATCCGATAAATCAAAATTAAATGCAAAAACAATCCAGAACGAGACAAAATGCACCAACCAACCAATAATAGTGTACAAAAGCAAATTGTATTAAAAAAAAAATTTTTTTTTTTTTTTTGACAGCACTATCACGACAGTAGATATATATATATGAATAAATTGTAAATTAATTAAAGCTACTCACAAAATTATTAACATTTTATCAATATTTTGATCGTGGTGAGCCGATGTTGGATGAGGTTGTTGGTGTCCGTTAGCCCTCGTCTGCGGTTGAAATTTGGCACTCTTTGATGGTTAATTGTTGCAGAAATTTGTGTATGTTGCTGCTCCAATGATGCACAAAAGTAGATGAAAGAATATAAGTATTTTGAATTTATGTGGCTTCACACGTGTTGAAACTGCACAAGATAGTTACTGCGCGCTATGTTGAAACAATGTTGAACTGAGCACAATGTTGATGTTGTTATTGAAAACTGGTAAAAAAAAATGCGTTGCTACACTTTATTGATGCAAATTTTCTAATTTGTTGGTGCTTTTGCTGCACAGATTTTTCAATATACATCAAAGTAAAGATGCGTTGTTGATGCACTCAAACTCTGAGTATTAGGTAGTAAAGCTCAGTATAATCACAAAGATTCCAAGAATTAGTAAAGGTGCTTGCACATAAATTTCAAGAAGTAGTGGAGATGCTCAAAATGCACATAAATTCCAACAATTATAAGATGTTTATTATGAAGCACATGAATTTCAAGAATTAGTAAAGATGTTTAATTGATGCACATAATGTGCGTGCGTTGTAGAATCACAAAAGATGATAAAGATGAGTAGAGACGCGCAGAATTAAATTTTTTTTTTTAAAGAAATTGAATGGCTGGTTCCACCGCGTGGAATCCCACCGCTACCACCAAAACTGTTGAGCCCCGAAGCCCTCCGCGAAAAAAGATGAGATACTTATGAAGAAAAGAAAGAAACACTGAGTTTAGGTGAAAACTCTATTTAATTAACGGTATAAAAAATTAGTACAAACTGTTTATTAACGAACTTATTTGCGCGGCGGTACAACGAGAACTGACTTTTGAGTTCTCATGTCCCTTGGCTTGCGGCTCGCATGCTCGGGAAAGATACGCGCAGTCAGCATTTATGGTGTGAAAAAAAAAGATAAGGAATTGCTGCGGTGCAGCATTTTAGTAGTTATTGAAATAACGAATTTAGGATGTGTTAAGTTACATTGCATTTATGAAAGGGTTCTTTACTTAAAATGCTGACTGGGCACCTCCCGAGCATGGGAGCTGTTTTTTAGCGGATGTGGGTGTTAGATTACTACAATCTGTTAACAGGATCGACAATTTCATAATCAAGTTGATTCGAAGTCACTTTGCTAGAGCGACAGAGAGCGACAATCCTCTTATTCGGGGAGCGTTCTACCCGAACTCTGAATATCACAAAGCAGCTTGTGAACGCGGGTTTATCCCCCCAGAAGCATTTATTTACCTAGATTCCAAAAAATTGGTTCAGGATGACTCGGGGTTGCCCCTCTTATATCACATGTATCGCAATGCATGTGATAAGCGAGTGCGTGCTATTGAGGAAAGCAGAGAAGTACAGGATCTCCTGAGGTTCAGCACGCGAATCCCAGAAAAAGATAAAAAAGAGGCCTCCAATGCCAGTAATTTGTACTGGTGGCTGGAGGACCCCCCATAGTTGGATATTTGCCCTCTCTAATCAAATTATAAAATATTTTGGAATGCATGCTAATTTTAAAAGATTAGCTTAGTACTTAGATAGGGTTTAGTTCTAGTTTTTACTCTGTAATGAAGCTAGATTTAAGTAAGTCTAGGTTAATGGTGCGAGCTTCCACGAGCTATTGTTATTTCTTGTAGCTCAAGCCCGTGGAAGCTCGTCGCCTGAACGGGGGTCACCCGAGAGAATTCAACTCTGCTGCCCCCGCCCAGATAGGTTTCTTAGAGTTTAGTTAGTTTGTAGAATAGACTAAGTTAGCTTAAGCTTTATACAAAATAACTAATATAAAATAACCTAAGTTTTTGCCTTTTCAAATTTTTTCTTAGGATTAAAAATAATATATAATATGAAAATAAAGAAAAAAAAATAAATTTTAGCCGAAAGGCATAAGTAACATTAAGATATAGATTAATTTAGAGTGCCTGCTGAGGGCCAGTAAGTTAGATAGATTAGAATAGGTTAGAATAATTAACTTTAAGCGTTTAGTTAAATTTATATTAGGATAGTCGTTAAGTCAAATAACCGCTTTTTAAAAACTAAAAAAAAAGAAATATCAATACTGTCATAGACATTATTGAAAGCACTAAAACAGTGAGCGATAGGATCATGCTGGCCATAGCAGGTTCTATGAAAAGGAAGACGTAAAAAATTATAATATCTTAAAGACGTACCAGGAACATGAATATTAGATAAGGTAAGAAGTTCAGCCGAGCGAATCTTACAACATAAAACATCCCTGACAAACATAATACAACAAACTTTCCTTCTTGACTCCAACGTTTGAAGGCCAAGAAGAAGGCATCTGGAAAAATAGGAAGGAGAATGATTCCAACGAGAAGCGAGTAAAATTTTTTTGAATGGACTCAATACGCTTAATATGAATCGCTTAAGGCTGGTCGTCCACTGGAAGCGTATTCGAGCGGCTACGCGCTTCGGCTACATGAGCGGCTAGAGGCGGCTACAAGCGGCTATGAGATACGCGGCTACACGCTACAGGGGTCGTCCACTGCAAGCTTTTCATGCTGCTCAGTTTGAAGTGAATTGGACATAATAATTTTGTGTTTTGTTAATATGGAAGGCTTTTGGTATATGTAGTTAAATTAAGCCGGAAAAAGCGGAATAGCTGAATGATTGGGTACAGGCTGAAAATTGGCACAGAGCTTCCTTTAAGGGTTCTCAATAAGGGGTTATAACACAAAATCACAATTTTATTCGTCTTTTAGCATTTTGCTCTTGCTGTGAACCTACATACATATGTACTAAATGGAGCCACTGTATGTTCTTGTTATTTATATCAAATAAAAGAATACGCATTCACCTAAAATATGAGTCTAAGTATATTGCTTTACGATAATTAGTAAACTAGTTATTTAACTCTAAATAAATTAAAACAAAATACATTTTTTTTCGTAAACACCCTGTATTTTAATAGTTAACCCCCTGTCTAGAACAACATTTTCTGCAAATACATCCAGGAATCACCCCTAAAAAAATTAACAAGGTAGTCCAACTTTGTGAACATTATTTTATGATAGGACTTACGGTTACAGATGTACATATTTGCAAAAAACTGATATATTGACCCTAAAACCCCCTAAAAAATGAACTTCCCGGGGTAGAAAATCGGTAGACTTTATAACCCCTTATTGAGAACCCTAAAAGGAAGCACTGTGCCAATTTTCAGCCTGTACCCAATCATTTCCGCTATTTTTACTATTTTTCCTGTACTATTTGTAGAAAATTATTTCCTGATTCGAGCGGCTACGCGCGACCGATCCAAATTAATTTGGATTCGCGCGGCACGCTCGAATACGCCTATAGCTGACCGCTCAAAGCCGCTTGCAGTGGACGATGTTTGTATGAAATTCTTTATGTTGGATCTGTCGCGCATAGCCGCGTGTTGCCGCTCATGTAGCCGAAGCGCGTAGCCGCTCGAATACGCTTCCAGTGGACGACCAGCCTAATACGGACACCAAACAGCAAAAGCATATTCTAAAACAGAACGAACAAGCGACACATAAAGAATCTTTAGCGTATAACAATCACGAAATTCGGTGGCATTCCTTTTAATAAAGCCAAGCAGTTTATAGGCTTTAGACATAATAGCCTTATGACACTGGCTTCATCGTAGGCTGAAAATACTGCCTTGGCTAGGCTGAAATTTTAAGTGTTA
This sequence comes from Thereva unica, assembly GCA_949987705.1. Taxonomy (NCBI): domain Eukaryota; kingdom Metazoa; phylum Arthropoda; class Insecta; order Diptera; family Therevidae; genus Thereva; species Thereva unica. Next base: position 42,846,778 of record OX465285.1, read on the forward strand.
TAAAAAGTCTAGAAAACTGTTATAAAAAGCATAGGAAAAGAATGAAATTCATGTTTCAATTTTTTTTCTATGCTTTTTATAACAGTTTGCTACATCTCTAGACTTTTTATAACAGTGAGTGAGAATCAAAATATATTGAAGTAATAAATTGAAATAATTATAATTGAGAAGTGGCAGCAAATATAATTGAAGTGAGAATAAATAATATTTTATTGAAGGGTAAATTTTTATTATTGGGGCTCCGGAGTAAAATCGCTCCAAACATTTTTTGATGTGTGATTTTCAATGGCCCCAAAGTAATTTCAAATCGTGGGAGACATATTTTTGTTATTGGTGCGCGTGGCAAATTGGCGGTCTAAAAGAAAAATATATTTTTTTTTATATACATACATACATATAGTTGTTGAAGTATTTTTGAAAATATTTGAAGCTATTGTTTTACTCTGGAGGACTCAGGTCAAACAAGATTTTTTAATGAGGAAGTAGCAAATTGAAAGGAAGAAAACAAAGAATTTTAATTTACCTCATAATATTAAATACAATAAATTTAAATTAATTTAATTTTAATCATAATAAATTTGAATATTTCAAATATTTTCAACGGATTTCTTCTCCCCTTAACACCTATCTGTTATAATAATCAGATAATCGTTCTTACTCTCACTTGCTATCTCTGTCCCACAGTATAACAGATTTCGTCATTTTCAGCCTAGCCAAGGCAGCATTTTCAGCTTACGATAAAGCCAGTGTCATAAGGCTATTACATAATCAATATGAAGGTTACACTCAAGTTTTGAATCAAAAACAACGCCCAGATCTTTAATAAAAGATGGATGCGCAATTGCGACATTGTCAATAATATATTCAAAACAAAATGGATTACTAATTCGATGGAAAGAGAAGCTATTACACTTTTTTTTTTATATATGAAAAATGAAAAACACTTGGTCGGATTTAAGGATAAATCATTATTAGCACACCAAACAGTAAATCTATCAAGATCAGATTGCATTTGCATTTGAAGGCAATCCTGATAACTTGCGATCGATTTATAAATTTTAAGGTCATCAGCATATAAAAGACATTCTGAAAATTTAAAAATACTTACAATATCATTAATAAAAATTAGGAATAGAAGTGGGCCCAAATGACTTCCTTGGGGTAGACCGAAGTTAACATATATCAAGCGAGATTCAAACGAATCAATTTTAACACGCTGTTTCCTGTTGGAGAGATAGGAGTCCATCCATCTTAAAAGAGATGAATGAATGCCAAAGGAAAAAAGTTTCTTTTTAAGAAGTGAGAGATTAACACGATCGAAGGCCTTAACAAAATCCGTATATACAACATCAACTTGTGAGCCATCCTCAATCTCGTTGATGACAAAATTTTTAAAAAGAATTAAATTTGTAGAAGACGATTTACCAGATACAAAACCATGTTGCTGATGACAAATCTCTTCTTTGATATGAAAATAAATTTTATCTTTGACTAAGCTTTCAAAAAACTTGGGTAATGGCAAGAGCTTAGCAATGCCTCTATAATTTTTAATTAAATCACGTGGACCAGCCTTATGTAATGGTTTGATGAATGAGAACTTCCACTGATCTAAAAAGCAGCCTATTCTTAAGGAAAAATTATAGTTAAAGCGGGAGCTTTCACCATTTTTTCAAAAGATAATTTGAAATTATATCATATCCATAGAAAGTATCATCATTTAAAAAACTCAAAGCAGTCCCGATTTCTTCTGTTATGAACTACAAAGAGCCCAGGTCAACAGCTGATTGTGGGAAGTTTCATAATTTAATTGAGAGCTGCATATGGTAAAGTTAGACTCAAAATAGTCCGCAAACAATTCGCATGTTGACTCAAGATTCCAAGAAGAAACATTATTAAGGACCATTTTTAAAGGAAACCCCGAAGACAAAGGCTTATTATTAACAAAGGACCAAAAAGCCTTACTATTTTTTTTAATCTTAGATTCACATTCCCAGATGTATTGCTTAAATAGGTATTTATGTAGAAAATCAAATTCACGTTGCAGACGCCTAAAAATAGATTCATTCACCTGATTAGAAACACTTTTGAATGCTTTGTGTGCTTTATTTTTTGCATTTTTTAATCTAAGCAATAATTACTAGTCATCTTGTTTTTAAAAGGAATAAACATGTTAACGCCAGCATGAACAATATTTAAAAAAGTTAAATACACCGAGTTTAAATCGTTTGTTCGCAAGTCAAGAACATCAAGCCATTGAATGGAGGAAAAGTAATCATTAAGCTTGACATAATCGCCCTTATAAAAGTCAATAGATTTTAAATTAGTCACACTAGAATCAGCAAAAACAAGTAAATTAATATCTATTACTATAGGTATATGAAAAGAATCAGGTTTAACAAAAGGATCAGAAACTTCGGTTACATTAGCAATCAAGTCAACACTTACAAATAATAAATCTAAATTCTTATTTAAGAAATTTCTAACATTATTGATTTGAAGTAAATCGCAACTAAGCATAGAATCAATTAAAACTCGTTCAGCCTCCTAGGTGATGTGCATAGGAATAAGACATAATTCGTCCTCATTCCAAATCCATTCTATATTCGGCAAGTTATAGTCACCCAGACAACACAAAAAGTCATCTGCATGAATTGTATTGTAAAGTTTCTTGATATTATTAGAATGTATTTCGTATAGAAGCAGTGAACTAGCAGTCGGTATATAGCTTTCGCAAAAATTAACTTTCCTCGACCCAAAAATGAAGACTTCTCTGTTCAATTATACCATCATCGTTAGACAATTATACCATCATCGTTAGACGGGATAAACCTGTAGAAAGAGAGCATCTGTTCTTGCGATACACAGTATATTTCCTCTCGTCAAAGAATTCGGAAGTAGGAATGTTAACAGCAAGCCACGTTTCAGTTAACACAATAATATCGAAGTCACATCCCAAGGTAGCCAAATAGATGTCAGACACTTTGGTGCGCATGCCACGAATATTCTGGTAATAGCAGGAAAAAGTAGTGTTGGCTAAGCGTCTATTGCCATAGTGACCCACATTTTATACTTTGGAGAAATTAAGTTGCATATTTTGGATTAAGTAGTCACTCCGACTGGCTCAGCACTGAAGTCTTTTGGTTGTAGATGATTATAAAAGGGACTTAATTCTAGCCCAAGTGGCCAAATGGATGCGTCCATAAACTTGGTATAAAGTTCAGATGGAATTCCCATTTTAAAATTAATAAATTTCATGAAGGAGGTAGAAGTTTTCTGTCATTTTTCCAAAGTTTTAGTGATTCCCAAATATCCTCCTGGTGTGCCATTATGGCACTTCTCTAGAATTTGTCTTACAAGGGGACGGCACGACCTTGGGGAAACGGATTTCAATGAAATTTAGTATAGTGGTAGTATACCATGTGGGTACTACCGCTGTAAAATATTTTAGCGCAACGCTCAGTAGAAACTGAGAAAAATGCATCTAAAGTTTACCCCGCACTTTATATATAAGTTAAGTTAAACGCCGGTTGAGCGTACCGTGGCGTAAGTGGTAATGCATCAGACTCGTACGCCAGCATGCACGGGTTCAAATCCAGCTGATTGACTTTTTTTTTATTTCTCTTTTTTCTTTTTTTTCCTTCTTATTTTTCATTATATGTATAAATTATATAATTATATAAATGTATAAACATGGATCCAAGGTCTTTTTCACTCACTCTTATGCGGGTACTACGCATTTATTCGAGCTCTGTTCAGCAGTCCATTTTTGAATTTTGTCACGAACAGACGTATTTGTGCAGTGAAATTTACTTTGAAAAATGTATCTACAATTTACATTATGTCATCAAGCGAAGCAAGTTGTTCACACAGTGTCGAAGAAACTCCTGATAGCTCCTTACACAGTGATTTATCGAAGCAACGGCTAAAAGATGGAGTAGTGTATTATGAAAACTTACTTCTCGAAAATGATTTAATTACGGCAAAATCTCAGGAGCTATCAGGAGTTTCTTCGACACTGTGTGAACATGATGATGACATAATGTAAATTGTAGATACATTTTTCAAAGTAAATTTCACTGCACAAATACGTCTGTTCGTGACAAAATTCAAAAATGGACTGCTGAACAGAGCTCGAATAAATGCGTAGTACCCGCATAAGAGTGAGTGAAAAAGACCTTGGATCCATGTTTATATAATTATATAATTTATACATATAATGAAAAATAAGAAGAAAAAAAAAGAAAAAAGAGAAATAAAAAAAAGTCAATCAGCTGGATTTGAACCCGTGCATGCTGGCGTACGAGTCTGATGCATTACCACTTACGCCACGGTACGCTCAACCGGCGTTTAACTTAACTTATATAATATAAAGTGCGGGGTAAACTTTAGATGCATTTTTCTCAGTTTCTACTGAGCGTTGCGCTAAAATATTTTACAGCGGTAGTACCCACATGGTATACTACCACTATACTAAATTTCATTGAAATCCGTTTCCCCAAGGTCGTGCCGTCCCCTTGTTAGTCTAATGCGAGGGACTAGTAGCTGCACTCGATGAGGGGGACTGTCAATGGTTTCCAATTTGTATATTCCTCTTTCAATGTGCAAAGAATCCCATTGCGCCAAATAGGCCCCCAATGTTTCGCCTCAATGTGCGATATTCTTTCATTTAGACCTTTTCTCATATTCCTTCCATGCCAGAATGTGAGAAATAATAACGAATATGAAAATTTGATGTGGGTAAGGGCCACATCGACTCCCTATATTAATCCACTGGCTCTCCTGTTACAGTCGGTCTGTATCGGCTTACAGTTTTCAGCCACTTATTGCAGACAAAGTCATCCTTGATGACAGATTCTGCAATTTTGGGCTCTAATTTTTCCATTGATGAGTCCAGGGCTTCGATTCCTCCTTCCAACTAACCCCACTCCCCTTTCTGACGCTGTCCGCATTTTTCACAGCAAGTTGTAAGACTCCTATTCTATGAAGATCCCGCTATCATTCACTTTCGACAATTTCTTTCATGCGCCACTGTTCCAGCATCTTGCTGATTATTACATAAAAAATCATTGGACGTAAACTCGATTAAATTGATGATTTAAAACTCTGCCCTACTAATATTTATAGTAAAAACATTCATTTTCTTAAGCTATAGTAAAGGGAAACCTTCAAACATTATATTATAACAGCGGTAACGAATATTTCATTATAATTGAAATCATCTATATTTCTTATGTTTTAAATAAAAAAAATTACGTTAAATTAAGTTAAATATATTTGTAAAAAATTAGACGTGAATAGAATTCACAGGACCTCTAATGAAATGTTCATAAAATGATTTAGTGTAGTCAACCATCTGATCTTGCATAGCTGGTGGTACAAAATTTGGATTACCCTGTCCACCTTCTACTGTTCCATTGACAGTATATCTCATAAAACTAGTCACAGTTGTTTCCGGAGGTATGATAGCCCCATCTTCGATTATGCAGCAATCTTTTAAGACCGATCGTCTTCCCTGAAATAATAATTAAGGTTTTTATTTAGAAATATAAAAAATAAGTATTGCCTTATTACATAAATATTTTCAGAATGAAAAGGCGAGAAAAGTATGATCCATAAAAATATATTAGCTGCTTGATATATCAGAAAAAAAGCCAAAATTCGCAAAATTTCTCAATACGTGAAATTTATGAGTTTGTTTGATTTTTTCAGCTGTAATGGCGCTGTGGCTATGACTCTCCTAAAACCATATCTGGTCAAAGGATTGCTGAAGTCCAGTAGAGAGAATCCGTATCGAATGTGATGAAGTTTGACAGATTATCTATGTTTGTATTAATAGGTACTGGTGTAGATAAAAATTCGCCCGAGCTTTGTTTTTCATATGGGACCTGCAAAATTTCACTGTTTTTAGTTATTTTCCGTTGCTCGGGTGCCTTTGCTTTGAGTGAATCTTTCTTTAGTCTATTCAATATTTCAAAAATTGTATTTTTAATTTCAATAATTCGCTTATGTTTTTCTTCTTCGCTAAGTTGTTTATCGTCAAAGTGTAAATTGGCTAAAAGCAATGTCATGAGATCTTTAACATTCAAGTGTGAGGGTAGTGGTTTTTTTATTTTTATCGTGACACCCAATTCCTCTAAACGGAGTTCGAATACATCATGCTTCTTTTCACTACCTTTTTTCTCTTTATTTTCAGCTGTTTTTATGCTAGCCGTTGGATGTGTATAATTGTCTATTGTATTCTTCAAAACAGGATGTTTTCTATTCTTCCTAGGAACTTGACCAAATACATCATCAACAAAATCTTCAATTGATTCATAGTTCTTATATTTCAACACAACGTTTTCTGAAGTCTTTTTTCCTTGATATATGTGCAATATGTATTCGCCTGGCTCTGGCTTATAGTTCATTTCAGGGATAACTTCATTAAAGTGGTCATCTTCTAAGCGCTTCCACATTTTCGATTTAACATCATTCAAGTACATGGTATACCATGAAGGTGTAACTGCATTATTAAATGTTAATAAAAATGCTGAAAGGTTTATTTGTCCAGGTCTGTAACTAACTTGCTCAAGATTTTCTGGTGTCCATTCAAGTTTTACATTTTCATTTATTTTGATGCTAAGTATTTTAAAATCCTTTTGATGCTGATTTCTAGTTTCCTTTAACTGGTCATATTCACGCCTCACTCGTTTACGCACATTTCCCCCATTGTTGGAGATTGCATGTTTTGTTATTTCAAAATTTGGTAATGCAATTTCAGTTATTCCAACACGCCAGATCCCATGAAACTTGCATGGTTTCGCAAGTGCATTGGTAAAAGCCGATAGCGTATTTTCCGGGTAAAATTGCATAGAGTTATTACTTAAAAGACATATGTAAAAATCATTTTCTTCTATTTCTACTGGCATTGTTTACAATCTTTCCCAAGCAATGTCCGACGTACTTGTAGTTCTATCCTTTTTAGTCTTCAGACGCTCACTCTGTCTAACACCGAGCTTACGTAAAGGAAATGAAAGCATATTGACCAGATTCTAGCGGAGAGGGTATTAATATAGACTGTTTCTGGACTGCTTTTTGTTTTTCACTTTGTTCTAATTCTTCTATATGTTCGCTAGCTTCATCGGCAGTCATAGCCGTAGGTACAGTATACTGCGTTACACCATCCTCAGCTGTGATTATTTTATAATCCTTTCACGTGCATTAGGTGCAGATGTTGTTCTTAGTAATTTTGGTGGTGGCCTTAGAATTTTTGCTATTCCGCTAGCTGATAATCATCTTTTGGCGGCTGGTGATAAAGATCTTCTTGGCGGGGTTATGTTATGTGCTTCTTCAAAGACTTCTTCTTCGCTTAGGAAATCCTTTGCTGGTGGTGGTGAAGTCTGTGTTAACACATCATCTTTAAATATAATTTTCGTTTGTGTGGTACTATCTCTTAAACTTTTTTGTTTGACATTATGTTCACGTGGCAAGTACAAATTTGTTTCTTTATCAAGGGTTCGTTTGGATTTCCAATTGTGATTTAAAAATGAAATTAGTTGATTTCGATAGCTATACCATTTTTCTGAATCATTCATGTCTTTATTCTGTAGTATTTTATTCATTGCTCTCTCAAAAATGGATTGATTTGCAGTCATTTCAATTTCATCTTTAAGCTTATTGTAAACCTCTGGCGACAGAAGTAGCATCTTGTTAAGTCCATTATTTCTATGCATATTTTTCAATTAATGAGCCGATAACTCCTGATAGTACACTTCCTAATAAAACTGGTAAAAAACCTCCTCGTTGCACTAGTATTTTACGCTGTTTAGCAACAGATCTCTTTGCGCAAATCAATTTACGCATGTCCTTTTTATACCTACACAGTGAGTTGTAGATATTTCCATGCGGCATGTGGTTACCTTTTAAGGTGTTGAGTGTAATTTCACAAAGAGTTTTTATAACCTCAGGGTCAGCATTTTGTATGATGGACTTTCTCAGATTTGGTTTAGCCTTTTTAAGCACATATAGCATATGCTTGTTCTCCCTTAATCGTTTCATTCGTGACGCCATTCTTACCATTTAAAGAGTTTTGCGGACAAAAACAGGTTACAAAGTGTTTATTAAATATATCAGTTCGAAATCTTAAGACGTGGTTAAGGCATTTGAGTTATCTCTTTATATATTCTCACAAGTTCTAAACTATTTTCTGGGTAAATTTGTCGAGCCAGATGTGTAAATTGACTTTTATCCCGAGGGTTTTTAAATACAACAAGATATTTACAATTGAGCGATATATCACGACTGAATTTTCCCTGATGGAATACGTTTTGTGTCACAAGAATTACTGAGAAATTACGATGATGAGACCCCTTAGTGAATAGTTCACAAACTTCTTTACTATATGCATTTAACATCATGTCATCTATAACAATCAACGTTGGTTCGTTTACGTGATTTACAAACTCCTCCGGTATAGCATTTAAATATTCAATATTTTGTAGTTTAATATCTGTTAGCAGTGCACCGTGTTCTGAATTACACCATATAATTCTAATTTGCGGTTGTATAAATACCTTATTAGTATTAAGAAGATTTTTTATAAATGTTGTTTTTCCGCATCCCGAAGGCCCCGCAACCATCATTGTAAACGGATGATTAAACCTGGTCATTCCTGTTTTGTATATAAACTGGTCATTCAACCGCAGGTATTTATACATTCCGTACAATGAGCAGAAGGCAGATAATCAATGAACTGCATAAACCAGTGCGAAAAAGTTTTAAACGTCGACATGTCACTACCAAAGGTATAGATGATTTGTGGCAGGCAGACTTGGTCGAAATGGGTTCTTACTCATCAGAAAATCAGGGGTTTCGTTTTCTTCTCACTGTAATTGATACCTTTTCAAAGTATGCAAGGACACTGCCTTTAAAATCTAAAAAGGCATCAGAAGTTGTAAAAGCATTGCAGTCGATTTTTAATACAGGACGCATTCCAAGAAATTTACAAACCGATGATGGAAAAGAATTTTTTAATAAACCGTTTCGTCAACTGATAAAAGATTACGAAATAAACCATTATTCCAGCGAGATATTTAAAATAAAAGAAGTTAAACCTGTTTACCCGACAACATATATTCTCGAAGATTACCAAGGAAATATAATTCAAGGTAGATTCTATGAACCAGAAATAGCTCCTGTGAAAAACCCTGATGTTTATTTAGTAGAAAAGGTTATAAAAAGACGCGGTAATCAAGTTCTAGTGAAGTGGCTTGGTTTTCCTTCAAAACACAATACTTGGATTAATATAAAAGACGTGATATAAAACCTGTTACACTCATTCAAAATGTTAAACTTGAAACAAGAATACGATCGTGTGAAAACATTCGATAATCTAGCAATAGACTTAGATACAGCAGACCAGCTAGCGAAAAGTGGATTTTTTTACACAAACATAAAAGACCGTGTTCAATGTTACTTTTGTTCTTTGCAGATAAATGCTATGAGTTGCGCATCGGATGTATATTTCGATCATAGACATCGTTCACCACACTGTATGCTAATAGGATAGACGAATGCGGAAGATTCAAAGATCAGCTAGCACCACTTACGGAACAACCTAAATCAAAAATCATACTTTGTACATTCAACACTTTGAAATTTTTATCTGGTATTTTATTCGTTCTAGCAATTCATTATTATTTCCATGAGAAGATATGAGGAAGAAAATAAGTTTCAATGAAGACCCACAAATTAAATATATGGTAGTATGGAGTTTCGCATACAGACAAAGCAGGAAAGGACCATGGGAGCAGTATGCAGTGGATACATTTAGATTTAAAAACAGAATTTCACAACTGAGTGTAATAATATAATAAATCCGGTTTTAGAGAGTAAAATAAAAATGTTTAACAAGTACCATATTGTTTTTATTATGATCACTCCCTAGTCGTTTTTCAGGTTTTGCTTTGAGCTCCTATAGGAACCAATGCTTGCATGCTTGCAGAGTGAAGGTTCCACCACAACGGGCCATTAGTGCGCAGAGGTAAATGACCACGCGTCAGCTTTGCAATCATGCGCACTTTCCACTCTTGCTTTTTCTTCCACTCCACACCTGTCGAGTCCCCCAGACAAACCAAGCCCCTCCCGAGTCCCTCGCCGCACCTGCAAACCAAACTAGAGGCCGCCTGTCAATCAAAGTGACATAAACAAAGCCATCCGCGAATGAACAGCTGCGAATCAAACTAGAGGCCGCCTGTCAATCAAAGTGACTTCGCTGAGGCCCCAGCCGAGGACCCCGCCGCAGTCCCGCTGCAGCCCCGCCGAGCCCGACCGACCCGACCCAGTTCCCAGACTCGTCCACGGCCAAGGCCAATCACCTTGACCTACATTCCAGCGTGATTGATTGATGATGACAGGTGATTGATTGATGACCTTGACCTAGTGACCTAGTTCACATCCACAACCGACCCAATACCTACTTAAGGGGTACTCCTAAAGGGTTGAAACTATCCCTAAATCGGCCAAAGATGGCAAAAATTGTAAACATTTTTTTTTTTCAAATTTATGCTTCAAATTCGATTGTGGGCGTACTGTCAGGCAAAAATAAATTATTTTCAACCCTTAAGGGGTTAAAACTACCCCTACTATAATAAAAACAACTTATGTAATATAAAAAAATTGCAAAATTTTTTTTTGTTTTTTGTTTGAAATTTGGTTCAAAAGGTATAATCAGCAAATTAATTTTTTCAACTCTTAAGGGGGTAAAACTACCCCCACATTAAAATTGTAATTGGAACAAATTGAAATTTATTGTTTTGCATTAAAATTTTATATTTGATGAAATATTATTAAAACATTTGGAAAATTTTTAACCCTCTTGAAGGAGTTAAACCTTAGGGGTAAATTGAAAAAAAAATTTCTTTTCGCAGATTGTACCTAATTTAAATTATTTTAATGAATTGTTTGAATAAAAATTCTTTTTATTAGAAAATATAAATTGATATATGTACATGTGTGTATGTTACGATGTAATACGTACGTATGTGTACATGTGTGTATGTACGATGCGGGACCTCGATTTTCGTGATCAGCGACCCCAAAAACATTCAGGGTTCGATTTTCTTAATGGTGTTATTTTGGAACACCCCCCCCCCCCCCAGTTTTCAAAGAACTATATTGTAGGGGTAATTTTAACCCCTTAAGGGTTGAAAATAATTTATTTTTGCCTGACAGTACGTCCACAATCGAATTTGAAGCATAAACTTGAAGAAAATTTTTTTTTACAATTTTTGCCATTTTTCGCCGATTAAGGGGTAGTTTCAACCCTTTAGGAGTACCCCCTACCATTAAGTTCGCCTTAATTTAGTATAAATCAACCACCTTCGCAAATAAATATTAAAAAAAGTGCATTTCATCGCATTAGTTTTCATTATTACTGAAATAATCGCGAAAACCCCCTAAAAGGGGGTGTTTTTTGCATTTTTAGGGGTGACGCCCTAATTTTAGGACCGCGGGACCTCGATTTTCGTGATCAGCGACCCCAAAAACGTTTACGGTTCGATTTTCTTAACGGTGTTATTTTGGAACACCATAACGCGCGTTTTGAATGGACTGTTTATACCGAAAAGATCTACTGGCGATCTTCTTGTGTGTTTGACCGAGCATCTACACCGAAGCATCCATAGTTCCGGTGAGTCTGGTCTGGTTGCTCTAGATATTTCCAAGGCTTTTGACAGAGTATGGCATCCCGCTCTGCTGTCTAAACTCCAAGCTATTGGTAATAATATTCTAATATTTATTAACGATCTGTTCTCAATCCCCTCCAACCCACTCCACAGTTTCGCCGACGACAGTACTCTGCGTTACTCTTACGCCAACGCTAGACAAGCAAGAATCGGGTCGAATTTAATGCATCAAAAACAAAGTACTGCCTTATCTCCACCAAAACCTGTACCGACTTTCCCTCTATTTTAGTGGACAAGGATAACCTAACACCTGACCCATCTCTTAACATCCTGGGAATGACTCTATCTAATGTTATGCAATGGAATGGTCACATATTCCAAATTGCCAAACAAGCGTATCAATGCCTCGGATTCCTTAAGAGTTGCAAGTTCCTCCTTCAGCCAGCTGCTCTAGCCACAATCTACAAGTCCTACATTCGACCCCACCTTGAATACAACTCGTATATCTGGGCGGGCGCTCCTAAAACCACCTTGGCTTGGCTGGATAAGGTGCAAAATCGCGCCATCAAACTCATTGGTGATAGCACTCTTTGCTCCTCCATCGACCCTTCAAGCCTCCGTAGGAACGTAGCTGCACTCAGCAAGTTTTATCGCTATTATTACAGCGAATGCTGCACTGAAATAAAGAACCCCCTGCCTACACGGCAACTTTTTTCCCGCAACACAAGACTAGCCAACTCGGCTCACCCCTTCACCCTGCAGCCCTCCCCTTCACGCACATTACGGTTTAGCTGTTCGTTTATAAATAGAACAACTCGGTTGTGGAACTCTCTTCCGCAGTCGGTGTTTCCGAGCTCATATAACATCTCTGAGTTCAAACGCAAGGTTCATCGACACCTACTCATGCACACCCCAGACCCCTAACCTATCCTTTCTATTCTATCCTTCAGATCAAGCTTACTACTATACATTGCACCATTACCCGAACGACATGACGGACTAGTAGTACAAAGGGTGACTCCTAAGCTTCATCGTATCACAAAAAAAAAGAACAATAACTTGTACATTAAAAGGTTGAGCGGAAGTAAACACGCGTTAGTTTTAAGTAATTTAGATGATTTTAAAAAAATGAAGGCGATTCTAGAAAGGAAGAATACACAATTTTTCACTTTCACCGCAAAAAGTGAAAAGGTGCAAAGCGTCCTTTTAAAAGGGCTTAATGCGGATGCTGATCCGCAAGAGCTCCTGAACGACCTACAGTCGTCAAATATAGATAATTTGAAATTTACAACCGTGAAACGTTTTAGTACGGCGCACTCACGTTCTTCTGAGAGGCAGCTGCCGATCTTTCTTGCTCAACTGACTCCCGACCGTCGACTGGACAATTTAAAATTAATTACGTCGTCACATGGGAAAAAATAAATAAAAAAAATATGAGTGTGCTTAAGACCACACTTGAGAAGTAAAACTTTTGTGCCCAACGGCTAGTAATATGCAACAGATATAGTGGAAAGTCTGTCGGATCTATAGTACGCTTGAGAAAATTCAGGACAACGACAGATGCAGGAAGAATAATGACGAATCTACTGACGGACTTGATACAAATACTATTTGAAAATATCAATATTTATGAATTCCTATTTACATTAAAACCTAAAAGTAACCGAGTAAAAATAATTTTTATTGGCTCATTTTCTTAAAAGCATACACGCGGTGCACCTAGTACGTATAGCATATAAGTGCGCATCCCACACGGGTATGCACGCTTCCGCCACAGGCATGGATACTACCGCCACAGGCACGAAAATCTAAACATTCGCCTCATGGAAGTAAGTTGGTGACATATGCAAGCGTACATGCATTGCATCCAGAGGTTCATAAAATTGCATGGTTTTTTCCGTCCCGGCTTTCACACATAGCCCGAAAATCTAAGTAACGAGTGCATGCAAGGTGCATGTGTTTGTTGTGCATACTTGTGTGTGCTATTTCGAATGCGGCATTATAGAAAAAGTTAAAAGTAGTCCGACCTTTGCGTGGCATGCATTCCATTCATGGAACATTCCGTCAGGTCGCATTTGAATACACACACTTCTATATTATTTATCAACGAATTGAACGCATGTACGCTTGGATATGTCACCAGCTGTATGCATGATCCGCTCCCGCTACATTCATGATCATTAATAATTGCATCCGCATCGGCATAGACTATTCCAAACCCAGGTATTGTTTTACCAAGCAGTCCGCCAACCACATACATGAAGCTTTACCTACGCGAGCCGCTTTACCTACGCGAACGGGAGCCAGTCTACTTGAGTATGGTATTGGCACCCTTTATGGCCACCTAGCCAATTACCTGATTACTTCGTCCCATACAATTTAGGGAGCCAATTAATTTTAAAGGGGGCAAAAAGATATGCAATCAACCTTTTTTCAAATTCTTCTTTCTATGCGTAGTTGAAAATAATTTATTTTGGCTGATTAAACCGAATTCGAAGCATAAAGTTGAAAAAACATTTTTTACAAACCTTTATATTTTCAGTCGATGTAGGGATAGTTTCAGCCCTTTACTATTATCCCTTATCGTAAAATTTGCTTTGTTATAAATCAACCGCTTTTGAATATAAATGTTGCAAAAAATGTATTTTATTAGATTGTTTTTGATTATAATTAAAATTATCGCGGAAACACTTAAAAAGGGGAATTTTTAAGCATATTTAAAGGTGACATCCATATTTTAAGACTGTGGGACCCTGATTTTCGTAATCAGCGACCCAAAAAACATATCAGGAACGGTTTTCACAACAGTGTAATGTTTTGACATAAACGATTCGTCGATTTGTGCAAGTTAAAAAAATTGTAATTTAAAAAGGGGAAAGGTCCAGCACATCTCACCAAAGGGGAAGTGGGTGCCAATTTTAAACAACAGCACCTCACACATTTAATTCACCACTCCCTTTTGGTATTCTAAGCACCCAAACCACCGCCGAAAATTCTTCTCATGCCGCTTCCAACATGTCAGTGCCCGCGGCAAAAGCTCCGGCCAGTGACCAAACCACAAGAAAAATCTGAAATAATTCACCTCTACAGAATGGTGAATTTGTATTCCTATAATGAGATAAAGCAAAGTCCGGGCGACAACGTAGCTAACATGCCAGAAAATTTATGCAGTAAGGCAGAGTGTATTTTAGCTGTTGCATACACAGCCCCGAGTTTCTTCGTCTCTTGTACCCTTTCCCATCGTTATACGAAAGTTCTGACGATTTTTCATGTGTGAGAGCGTTACACGAATGAATTGATTCACTCTCATGTAAATTTTTTTAAGCAAACGTCCCTAAAGAAGTTTTACTTCAAAAAGCCGGTATCCTCCAATGCATGCGATGCCAAAGGTTCGGTCACGCCGCAGCTAACTGCCAAATGGCATTTTGATGCGTGAAACGTGACAATAACCACATTCAAGGTGAATGCCCTCTGGGAAAAGAAAAAGACGCGGATAAAAACAAGCTGTATTGTGTACTCTGCAAATCTAATGGACATCCTGTTAATTTTAAAGGATGCCCTAAATATGCAGAACTAAAGTAACGCATCAAAGTGCGAAAAGACCAGTTAGTGACTGAACAAACCAGAAAAACACAAATGTTCAAAAATTTCGTTGTCCCTGGAATGTCCTTCGCCCAAATGGCGACAGGAGCCCAGCCAACAAAACAACAAGCTCCAAAAGCTGCATCTGCGGCGAGCTCTGTAGACAGTAAACTGAACGCGGTTCCCTTGTCCATACAAGGGCAAATCGCGCAGCTCCAGCAAGGGCAAATCGCGCAACGAGCGAATAGCTCGTTTAGATCTATTATACTCTGCGTTCTTTTCGGCAGAAACTATCTTTGGGTAAACTGCCTTAATGGCTTTACCGAGGGAAGACACAATAAAGGTCATTGCGGTGAACGACAACTCGTTGATACGAAACGAGAGAAGGGCGAATCTACTAACCCTTTTGCAGAACCAATATCCGGATGTGCTTCTGGCTAGTGAAACTAAACTAAGCGAGAAGCACAAAATGGATTACAAAGATTATGTGGTAATTAGGCGGGATAGACCTAATTCCATACAAGGCGGAGGCCTACTAATACTAATAAAAACCTCTCTGAAATATAAAACCGTGTATGGCAGGATATAGAGAGGTTTCAAGTGTTAGAAGCGTGCGTTATATACATCCCTCTGTCTAGTGGCAGAAGGTTGTACATAATAGCCGCATACTCACCCCAAACTTCTCAATCGAGGAATTGAACTTGCTCTTTCAAACGCTTTAACTGGAGTCGAAACAAAACTTTTACTTACTGGCAGGTGATTTAAACGCACGCCATGCGGCCTGGGGAGACCAAACAGCTAACATAAGGGGCAACCAACTGAATGACTGGTTGGCCCGAAATAGAATCCAGCGGAAAGTTAACCTTCTCGCCACAGACATACCATCCTACCCATGCGGCGGGTCTTATCTGAATATATGTTTGCTAGACTCACGGGTGGGGCTACCAGGGATAAACACGACCGAGACGACAGTGCCATACGACAGTGACCACCAAGGACTTGAAATAACTGTACAAGTCCCTGACGATTCCATAGAACTTCTAGAATACTGCGAAGTGCACCCTTCTGCATACCAAAAGATGCACTGGCTAAGACTCGGGAAGGTTATGGAAAGGGCAATACGGAATAACAGACTCCTACCCCCAACGACCAGGATTTTAACTAACGATGAGATTCATTCATATCTCATAGATATGGACAATCTCATCATACAGACAATGGACAAGACTATAACAAGAACAAAGAAACAGGGCAGCACGGACTGCTACAGGAATGCAACGATCGACGCAGTACAAAAGTCGAATGTTGACGAGACTGAAAGCCATTCACCGCCAGTTCCGACTCCGAACGAGTCCGGAGATCGTTACTCTTAAATCGGTTATGGAAAATCTCCAACATCTTTTAAAACAACAATATTCACAGTCTGTGAATCTGTACTGGAACAACAAGATTCGTGCTATAAAATCAAATAGCGCGAGCATGTTTCCACAGATAAATAAAATCTTTAGGAGTAAAACACATAACCGACTAGGCAAGTTACGCACTCCTCGGACTCGGACAAATGAGGAGCTATTAAAATCTGCTGGCATGGATCTGTAAGAAATCAGCCGCATCGACGACAATTATTGTATAGAGGACGAGCAGGAGAAGGTGGATTTTATGGGGGCCTACTATCAGGGAATCTGTTCGGTGAACATCAATGTTCGCGCGAATTTTGACCTTGAGAATAGGGCCTTACTGAACCATGAACGATTAGCTAATGAGATTGAAACTTGGAAATCGGAGAATCGATCAATAATCGAATTCAGTGAAGACTGCCCAGCGAATGACATTCCCACGGCCCAACTAAATTCTACCTTCATTAGGAAAATCGATCTCCTGTTAATATTTCGTCATCTAAACAATAGGAAGTCGTCTAGGCTGGATGGTGTTCCGAACATCGTCTTAAAGCATTTGCCCCTGGTGACTATAGACATATACACCTCATTGTTTAACAATGCGTTAAACAATGCACATTTCCCAGGACACTGGAAGATGGCAGTGGTGTACCCTATCCCCAAGAAGTGTAAAGATAAAAGTAATCCTACTAATCTCCGGTCAATTAGTCTTCTTCCGAATATCAGTAAGGTGTTTGAAATAGTGATTGATAATTCGTTATCCAAATGGGCTGAAGAAAAAAAGGTAATCCCCGAGATACAATTCGGATTCCGGGCAGGGCACGACACTATTCATGCCGTGTCGAAATTGGTATCAGACATACACTGGAATTTCATGAAAGGTCAGTGTACCGGAGCATGCCTGATCGATTTTGAGAAGGCATTCGATACAGTATGGATCGAAGGTCTTCTTTACAAACTGGTCAGACTCGGCATGACCGGACCTCAGCTAGACACGATTTATAATATGATTTCCAACTTCCAACAAGAAGTTCGTCGTTAAAAGTGGCAACTTCACATCAAGTAGAATCTTCGACATTAAAAATGGTCTGCAACAGGGAGCGGTGAACTCGCCGCTCTTATTTAATATCTTTACGAGTGACCTAACAAGTTCACTCCCTCGGCTTTAGCATACGCGGATGACCTGATTGTGTACAAGACGGGACCGAAGATTGGAGTTATCCAGACGCTCTTGCAACGTGACTTCGAAACCATCAAGCGCTATAGTGATGATTGGAAGTTGAAAATCAATTTTAGCAAATGCGAAACCACCCTTTTCCGGACTCCTTTAAACAGGGCTTCTCGCGATGTGCGAAGGAACTAGAAAACCCTCAAAATTTCGAATAATGCTGGACAATCATTAGAAAAGAAATTGGAAGTGAAATATCTTGGGATTTGGCTGGACCAATACTTATACATATTTCAATAGAAACATAAGTGCTGCCCTTGCCAAGGCAAAAAAGGCATTTCATATGACCAAAAGGCTTTTTTATAGCAGACACCTAAACCCACGGGTCAAAGTGATCTGCTATCAAGCCTTGGTCAGACCAATTTTAACATATGGTTGCCCAGTATGGTTCAACATATCCCCTTTTTATATGGAAAAGCTTCGGGTTTTCGAAATACAATGCTTAAGGACGTGCTTAAGGTTGTATCGAACACCCGAACCAGGGGCCTTTTCATGAAATGCGATACGAAAGTAAATACGAACCGAAATTAATTTGCGGTACGAATGAATCTACCGATCATAGGATCCGTCTACTACAAATTCGCATTGCAAAGGGAGTACTGCCCTACGCAACTTAAAAATTCTTTCCAATACTGGGAAAGCAGGCAACTTCATGCCAATATTTGACATTTTATAAGTGCGGTAATAAAGTTTGTGAGTTTTCTTTACAAAAATTAAATAATTTAATCGAAGTAAAATAAAAAATTATATAAAAATGATTATTGTCGAAGCGTTTTTCTCATCACAGTGAAGAAGAAAATCTTCAAAATGCGAAGATAATTCGAATCCTATGGAGCTCCCTGATGCAATATGAGTACACAGACTTTATTAGTTTCTTCATTACAATTATTTTCTGTTACAGCTTTATACAACTCTTTCGAATATCAAAGCCGGAGTAATTGGATAAATATAATTCGACCAAAGGAAAATGAACATTTATTTTATAATAGAAAAGGATATCACAGCGTATTGTTTTTGTGTTGTAGCTTTTCCCCTGAAAAATTGTTTATTTATATAATCAATTAAATATGTAGTTATAAGAAAATATGAAAGATAAATTTACATTTTTTATTCCTAAAGTGTGCACTCACGAAATCGAAACATCAAATGCGACAGCTGCACAGCCATCGGAAAAAATTCCGTTTGTAATCGCATCACACCAATTCGAATTCGCATGGCATGATCACTTTTTTCGATTTTTGGATAATTTCATTTTCGAATCGCATTTCATGATAAGGCCCCAGGCTTCACTAAGTTTCACGCCAACAATGCCCTCTATGATAAGGCATTTGTTAATAGGAACGACAACTTCATAAGTTGATTCGAAAACATATGTATTGCTAGAGCGATGGAGAGCGACAATCCTCTCATTCGGGGAGCGTTCTACCCAAACGCAAGGTACCACAAAACAGCTTGCGAGCGCGGATTTATTCCTCGAGACTCTCTGGACTCAAAAAGATTGCTACAGGATAGATCGGGAGTGCCTCTCTTCTACCACATGTTTCGGCAGGGCATATGACAAGCGATTGTAATAAACTTTAAATAACTTATTTTAAGTTTACCAGACGCAGCATATTGTCTGTCCAAACAAGGTCGAGGCCAAGGCGCCGGTGCAAGGTTGCAAGGTGGCATTCTTGTGTATGCAGATGCACAAGGGGTGTTAGGTTGCGACCTTGCTCGGGCGCATGTGCCAACGACTTGCGCCAGATAATTTCGCTGATCAGGGAATAATTTAGGAATTCATAAATATTTGCTGATTAGGTATTTATTAAGTACAATAGAATTTAATGTTAATAATCAGTGATTACTTTACTATTATTGTATTGGTAGCCAGAGGGCTGTATAAATAACCCAAGCAATTAAATAAACAAACAGTTTAGATACAGCAGTCAAGCCGTTAATTTTTTTATTCCAAATAGTCTTGAGATATTGCTTTCGAGCATCCTCAAGTGGAGTTAAAGCCGATATCTGGCTGCTCCAACAATAATTGAATGAAGTAACATCAAAGGTTCCACATGGCGACCGTGAAGGACGAACATCCGATGACGGACAAAGCATTTGGGGAGCTGGACAAAGCATTTGGGACAATCTTCGCCCAAATCCAACAACTAAGGAAACACGAAGGAAGAACCAGGAACCCCGGCGTGAATACAAAAAATACATCAGAAGAAACTACAGCAAGCGGCCAGCAAAGTGGTCCACCAGCAGCAGTAAACTGCACGGTAACAAAAACTACGGCGGACGGCCCCGGCCCAATCAAGTTACGTATAAGCAGAGTTCCGGAACAAAACACCGAGGGACTCGCACTCTATATACCTAATAAACCAATTATACCATACATCCCAGAGCAGGTGACGAAAACAACAACAGTGGTACCTCTTTACATCCCGGGTCCACGTCGAATCACCATCGCTGAGTACAAAGAACGACAAGTACGACGAAAAGCAGAAAAGAACGTGGAAAAGAAAGAACACCACCGTGGAGGCAGAAAATTTAGACTAAAATTAGATGTAGAAAAATATAAAAAGCTTATAAATATAGCGGGTAGCGTAGCGTTAGTGAAAGAAATAAGTACGAAAAATTATTAAATTATGCTCTAGGTTGCTAATTCTGAACACCTATCTTCTTAAGTATGACAGCGCCACAAATATCTCTGGTATCCAAAAAAGGTATTATCAGGACGATTTCCCTTTTCCTCGCTCTCTCACGATAACCACGAAGAAGGACAGTCGACATATTATTGAAGAGCCACATTTAAAGTCAAAAGTCAATTCATTTGTTTTAAAATTATCTTAAAATAAATTGTTAAACGTTTTTTACTCGGACACTAGTTTTGTTTATTCAATTAATAAATACGCTTTTAACAAGTCAGAAGTGGGATTACCGCAGATTGGATCTTGTGACTTCTTACTTATGAGGTTAGGTATTCACGTTCAATCTAATTTTTTTGGGTGTTTAAATCTCTACGTGGACGATGGCCAAAGGGTACAAACGGAAGCACCATGAGGAGCGCTCCCAATTTGGAGCAGCGAGAGTTGGACCTTTTGCGACGAGAGATAATCCTTTATCAACGTGAAATCGCATTGTTGACTCGCGAAAACAGCTCACTAGCAACGCACACCCCCACGAATTTGCAAAATAATATTAGCGATGATCGTTTTTTAGCGCATCGGGAAATGTTAGTACCTTCGGAGACATCATAAGCATGAAGGAAACACTTGCCAAATTCGACCCATCGACAAAAGATGTAAGCACTAAACAATGGATTGACGCCGTAGACAATGTGAGGACAGTATACGGCTGGAACGATAAAACTACATTGTTCTTGGCAACGACTCGGTTAATTGGAGCTGCCCAGCGATGGTATCAGCCAGAACAATCTACGATAAACTCATGGACTCAGCTCAAAGATAAGATAACAGCTGCTTTCCCTTCATTTGTCGATGAAGCAGATGTACATTTTACATTGGTGAAAAGAAAAAAATTGCCTACCGAGTCAATAGAATATTATTTTTATGACATTTTATCAATTGCTAAACGTGACGGGCTGAGTGAGCAGGCAATCATAAAGTACGTGATAACTGGGCTTGACGATGCAACCCTTAAGCGAGTACTGTCATGTCAACGTTTCGACTCTTCGCAAACTTTGCTTTCGCACTTAAAGTGGCATGAAGCTACAGTGAAACTTAGTGGAAGTAGTGATTTTAGCAAAACAAAAGTGCAAAAAATGGAACAGCAAATTCCTCAGTCACCTAGGTCAAGTCCAATCAGCTGCTATAACTGCCGAGAACCAGGACACCTTTCTAGAGATTGCCCTAAAAGGCAACGACGCCCAAGGTGTGAAAAACGTATTAATGAAAGATTTATTTTTTTAGCTTTCATCGATATGGGAAGCGATGCTACAGTAATGAAAAATTTGTGTGCAAAATTATGCAAATTGCGAATAAACCCTTGCAACATGATACTCCACGGATTTGGAAAAGGTGGTTGCCGTGCAGAGGGAAAGATCAACGTAAACATTCGTATAAATGATGTATCTGTTAACTTGGAAGCTTACGTCGTACCAGATGATGAGATGGAGTGTTCGGTCTTAATAGGACAAGACTTTTTTGACAGGCCTGGCATTTGTGTTGTCAAAGAATGGAAATCTCTGCATATAAAGAGTAGCAACACAAAACAAAACATTTCTTTTGGGGACGTAGGCCACTATGGTCTTGAACGGACATTGGAGTTACTTCGCAAGGAGTTTTGGTTCCCCAGGATACGGAACTGCGTGAAAAGTTACTTGAAAGCTTGTATAGAGTGCGTGTATCACAAACAGTGTTCAGGGAAATCCGATACCGAGGCTACCCGATCCCGTTCCACACTCTTCATGTAGATCATCTGGGTCCTTTCCAGAAAACGACATCCGGTTTCACACACATACTAGGGATTATCGACGGTTTTACTCGATACATTTTGTTAAAACCGGTAAGAAACACAACCACTGGACCCGTAACGAAAGCTTTAGAAGAATTGGCTTTGCATTTCGGTACGCCAACGAGGATCATCACAGATAGAGGAGCTGCATTCTCCTCAAACGAATTCAGGCGTTATTGCTCCGAGAACGAGATCAGTCACTCCATGACTGCAGCACGAACCCCAAGAGGAAACGGACTAATTGAACGCTACAACCGTACGATTCTGTCAGCACTATCGGCGATGACTTCAAACGGCGAGAAATGGGACAAACAATTACGCGCAGTCCAATGGGGACTAAATTCCATCAAGAATTGAGGCCCTGAGAACCAGAGCGGCCTAACTGCCGATTTTCAGAATCTCATTTTTTTGGCCTAAGTGTGGTCTCGTAAGGTAATTTTTCCAACCAGAGTGGCCTAACATTGATTCCTATAAGTTTTAATAGATTTTTTTTTGTCTGACCAAACTTGTTTTCTTTAATATCCAAATTTAATATTTCTTTAATTATCCAAAGACCATAGTGGGCTAACTATAAAAAAATTACAAAAAATAAAGACAAAAGGCTTAATTTCTTATTTAAATAAATAAGTAGGCAGTGTTAAATGTCACCAAATTTTAATATCAATACAAAACGCTAATAAAATGAGAAAAAATTACTTCGAAATTTATAGGTTCATAAATCCCTTTGTATTTCAGTTTACTGATTTTGTAGATAGGCTACTCTGGTTCTCAGGGCCTCAATTCAACTACACAGAAGACCCCTTACGAGCTGGTATTTGGGTTTTCACCTCGAAACGCGATTGGTAACAAAGTTTTACTTGCCTTACATACTGATGATTCTTTCACAGGTGACGAAGAATTAGCCGAGGCCCGAGCAAGCGCCGAAACTAATATCCATCGGAAACAGATTTCGGAACGGAACGTTTTGATCTCGCCATAAAAAGCCAACTACATACGAAGTCAACGATTTGGTTGTCATCGAGAGGCCAGCAGTATCAACTGGAGAATCCCGTCGACGTCAAATTCCAAGGCCCGTATATGGTGACGTCCCTCCTGAAATGACCGCTACGTTATCGAGGATATCCCAGGGTACCAACGAACTCAACGAAAGTTCAGCTCCGTATACTCTTCCGATAAATTGAAGCCTTGGTGCTCAGCATTTGAGGGTGACATCCTAGATGAAGACGAAATCGAGCACTCTGCAAATTCAACAGACGACAAAGACGAGGACGCTTCCCGGAGTCAGGATGGACGAGATGTAACACGGCAACAGCTCTAGGTTGCTAATTCTGAACACCTATCTTCTTATGCTTATGACAGCGCCACAAATATCTCTGGTATCCAAAAAAGGTATTATCAGGACGACTCCTCGCTCTCTCACGATAATCACGAAGAAGGACAGTCGACATATTATTGAAGAGCCACATTTAAAGTCAAAAGTCAATTCATTTGTTTTAAAATTATCTTAAAATAAATTGTTAAACGTTTTTTACTCGGACACTAGTTTTGTTTATTCAATTAATAAATACGCTTTTAACATATGTATATAAAATAAAAAAAAATAAAAATAAGTTGTTATTATTTATGTAAAACATGGGAAAAACAAATTCTAAAGCTAGCGATAACAATGGACAGGTAGTTAACAACGTTATAGTAGAAGACACTCAGTTGAAAACGAAAAGGTCGTAATATTATTATCAATATTGATTGCACTCAAGATTGCCGAACTTGTCTATGCCTTGTACAAAGACCATCGAAGAGGCCTAAGAAAGCGATATCTTAGCACGCCTGCACAAATCAATGTTAACTAATGGACGAAATAAAAAAGAGGGGGCTAACGGCTGACAAAGACCTCGGAAAGTGGTGGCACCCGATTTGTCACTTCTGTCAAGATTCGAGAAAAGTCACTGCAGACGAACACCTAGCAGACCTGTTAGCAAGTCCTAATCCCACCTCCCCGCGGTGCCCTCTGGGGTACTTCTTCGGAAGGAGCTAACGGGAGACGGGCGAATGGCGAGCCAACAGACGAAACAACAAGGTTGGGGGAGGAACCCAGAGATACACAAGAATATTCACCTTCAACATATCGCTAACATACTTCATAAAGATGTACGTGGATATGTGTAGTGATGGGTGAGTTCAAAAATTCAACACTGCAACAATACTGCAGAAGCAACATAAGTCACGAATTCAAAAATTAATCATGACTAAAATCATGTATTCATTTTTACATTATGTTAGCAACACTGACGCAACATTTAGCCAAAGTTTGCAACACGGAATTTGATGTTGCTTTCTAGGCTAGTGCCGAAAAACAGGCAGGGACCAAAGTGCAACGAAATGTTAAGGTTATAACTGAAATAAAAAAAAAATTTAAACAAGAAAAAAGGGGAAAAGGTCTCCTAGGAGACATCCAACATTACTCGAGGAGGCCTCTTTTTCCTGTTGGGCTGCTATCGCCGTAAAATAACAAGGTTGATTAAATATTTTAAGGTAGTGAAAGTGTTGTAATATGCAAAGATGTGGTTGTCGAAAACATGGAGAATTTGTGCAGTAAGTATCATGAAAACTGTTTAAATAGAGACAACGAAATATTAGAAGGAATGAGTAATTCAGACGAGCTTATTGATGAAGAGCTAGCATAGTCTTGAATTTGAAATTTCGATCGATGAGGAAGAAAATTCTCAATGCAAAACACCTATATTTAATTAAAAACATTAATTGTTCACATTTCTTAGTTTTAAAAATCAATAGCAACACCTGCCCGCTATTAATTTTTTTTTTTTTATCGGAAAAGCAATCGACTCTAGCCTATGCTAGTTTTCGTTATTGGTTGTCAACATTATTTTCCATATTTTTGAAAATGGGTGATGATAACAAAAAGAAGTAAGTTTTTGGTGATTAATAAAAAAATTTGGTGTACTTTAAGTTTAAATCAATAACTTATCATTTTTTTATTTTTATTTTATAACTAGTAAAAAGTGGAGCAGAAAGGAAGTAAAATCATTAATAATTACTCGTTTGAAATACGAGGAAGAGTTTACAAAGGGACGCCAAAAGAAATCCGTGCTATGGAAAAAATAGAACAGGAGTTGGGAAATCTCTATCCGTCTAGCAAATTTTCCAAAGAAGAGGCTCAAAGGAAATTTATTAATTTGTACACAACGTATACAAGAATAAAGCAAAGAAATAAAAAAAGTGGCAACGAAGCTACAACTTGGGAATACTTTGAAGATTTCGATGAAGTGTATGGAACCAAGCATTCTGTCGATGTACCAGAGGAAAATTTGCTAAGTTCACTGACTCCAACTATAGAAGCAACAAACTCGGTTTCATCGGATATATTTCACAACGAAGTGGAAGAAATTTGTAGTCCTATACCAAAGAAACGTTGCAAAACAACAAAAGCGGAGACAGACGATATTGCGAAGCTATTAAAGGAAGAAGCAACAAAAGATGAAAAAAGGTATCAGGAACTTATAGACCTTGAAAAGCAAAGGTTGGAGATTGAAAATCAAGGAATGGATGATATAAGAGAAATGAAGGATATTTTGAGACAATTTTTAGATAAATCTTTTTAAGAACCGGTTGATTGACTGACTGAAGTGGTTTTTTTATTATTAATTTAGTCGCTGAATTATGTTGTTTTTTTCTTTTCTGTGCTTTTTAAATTTTTGGAAAATAAAAGTATTGTTTCGTTTAGAACTTGTTTAACTAATATTGAGTAATAATAAATACAAAATTAAATTTATATTTTTTTAACTAGCTACAAAATTTAACACATAAATAGATTTACTAAATAATTCCTTTTTTCAACACCTTCAGGATTTGCATTGTTAGGACTCTCATTAGCCTCATCAACGTTTGCATCCAACGTACTTGCAAATTCTTCAGTGTCAAGGTTGTTGATCTTTTCTTTATCCACAATGAAATTGTGCAGAATTACACAAGTAAACACAACACTTTTCATCAGCCATATTTTTCTCAAATTTAAGTACTCCAGTATTTGGAACTTCTTCTTCAATATTCCAAAAGTTTGTTCGATACAAACTCTTGTAGAACTATGTGTCACATTAAAAGTAATTTGCTGTGTTGTTAGTGCCCCATTATCTTTAAAAGGGACTAATAAGTATGATCTCAAAGGGTAAGCAGAGTCCCCGAGCAAATATGATCCTTGCGCTAAAGTTATGGATCCTGATTCTAGCGCTGTTCCCAAAGGACTGCGCCTCCACACATTAGCGTCGTGACAACTTCCTGGACACCCAAAAAATATATCCAAAAATTTAAAGTTGCTGTCACATATGGCCTTCGAATGTAATTTATTAAAATATTCTTATGATCACAAGTTTGCATTAAAATTTACCTGTAAGATAATTGAATGGTAACCTTTCCTATTGTAGTAACTAGCTGGATCTTTTTTCGGTGCAGGAATCTTTATGTGTGTCCCATCTACACACCCGATTACAAAAGGAAAATGCCGAGTTCTCAAGTTTTGGAAATCCTCCATGATTTTCATTTGGTCAGTTAATGAATATGGCCACATTACTTGATTTTTCATTGTTGCACAAATATATTTTAAATCGTAATATATAAGCATTGACTTAATGTATAACTTGTTCTCCCGCGGATACAAATTTTTCCAATTAGGTTGTAATTCGTTTTGCAACTTCTATTAAATTAAACTAATTATACAGCGTAATTGATATTACAAATTACTTTATACTCACTAAAAATGTTGAACGTTGCATCATAAAATGAGACCTAAAAACGTCGTCATGATATTTATCTATTATTTTAAAATAGTTATTTATTTTTGGTATTTTTCTTTTTTTTCTTTTTATTTTGGCAAGAATACTTATAAGTTTTTTTCGTGATTGCATTTTTTTTTACAAGATATTTCGTTAAATTGTTTCCTCTTACTTCTGCATTTTCAATTAAAAAATGTATTACAGTAGTTTTTAATACAGCATCCATCGCGGTTCACTATTTTAAAAATCCAGAAAGTAACACAACAACAAAACTTCGTCGTAAAATCAATCAGTATTCCGGAATGTCAAAGCATCACAACATGACACAATCAAATAACACAGCAACACTGCCTTAACAATGTCGCAACACTGCACGATCATGATTAATTTTTGAACTCACCCGATATATGCACATGCTTAGTAGATACTGGAGCGGAAATATCCATATTTAAAAGAGGCAAAATTAGCAAGGATCAACTAATATATCCAAGTAACACATGCATCATACGTGGTATAACTGATACCGAAAGGCAATCGTTGGGAGCTACTTATACAAAACTACGTATTAACGATCAATTTACGGTTAAACATTTATTCCAAATAGTCGATGATGACTTTTCCATAGGAGCAGAGGCGATATTGGGACTCGACTTCTTGACTAAGTTCAAGGCAAATATCGATTACGACACATGGACTCTCACTATGAGAACACACAGGGAATCCGTAGAGGTAAGAGCCAAGATAACAATTGCGACGTCGTAGTTCAAGGACAAGAAGTCCAACCAGGCATATTTATCGCGCGAACGATAACCAATCAACAAAACCCACTAGTACAAATTCTAAATACAACAAACAAAGTCGTAATACTTCCACAAACTATAATTCAAGTGCAACCGCTATCAGATTTCAATATCATTACTAATGTATCAAAGTCAAATCGCGCAAATCAAGTTATATCTAAATTAAACTTCACGGCATCCCGAATGACGTAAAAACAAAATTAGAAAGTCTATGTCGAAACTACCAGGATATGGGCCTCTATCCGTCAATAATTTTTATGATCAGCACATTGAACTATGTGATAACGTACCGGTGTATACAAAAAAAACTATAGGATATCAGAAGCACACAAAATTGAAATTAACAAACAGGTAGATAAAATGCTCAATGACGGGATAATCGAAAACTCAACATCTCACTTTAACTCCCCAATACTCATAGTCCCGAAAAAATCAACTACCCAGGAAAAGAAATGGCGACTAGTAGTCGATTTTAGGAATCTCAACAAGAAAGTGTTAGCCGATAAATTCCCCTTACCGCGAATCGAAGAAATACTGGGGCTTATCGCACAAAACGTAAACGCGAGCGAAACGTGAAACGTTCAATTTTGGTATCGTAGTAAACGCAGCGGGGGAAAACGTCAAACGTTAATTTCGAAGTTAATTTTTCGGTATGGTGCAAAACGTGCGGCGGCAGTTCCCCTTGTGTTTGTGAAACGCGAAGTTTTGCTCGCGGCAGTTGTACGTTTCCTAGAGTGTTTGGACTATTTGGAAATATGTTTTAAATAGTTTCATTTTTAATCTATTTCTTTTAATTCCGCCATAAAGGCATGCATTTTGTTATCAAAAGACCAAAGTTTATTTTTTTTAAATACATATATTTTTTCAAATAAATTTATAAAATAAGTTTTTTTAGTTAAATCTTGAATGCACATTTATTTAAGCGAAAATTTTTGATGAAGTTAAAAGTATATTTTCACAAATAAATAAATTGGTTTATTCATTTCGGGATATATTTTCCACTCTTTCGTCCATTTAAAAAATCCCTTCCTGTACTTCATTAATTATGACGAACACAGCTCGTTCATGGTCATTTTCACATTATATACAATGCCACGGTGTCCATAATTATAATTCATAAGCCCGTATATTCACTAAAACTTAATAAAAAAGTAACGATTTTGAATTTGAAAGATTAAATAAAACTCTACGTGACTGATTTGTAATTTTTGACAAACATCAGCTGATTTCGAAACCTTTCGAACACAGTTGGATTCACGCGTTTTGCACGATACGTTTTCAAGGTGAAGTGAAACATGTAAACGGCGCGTTTTCCAAAACGTACGTTTACAACGATAAGCCCCACTAGATCAGATGGGTCGAGCAAAATACTTCTCCACGTTAGATCTTATTGAAAAATAAAAAACTCGAGAGCGTAGGTGGAATTAACGACAGATAATTTATTTTAATTAATTAACAAAATTAGCAATTCAAGCTAAGGTAAATAGATCATAAACTAGGAAACAGACAACTCAATTATTACATCTACAGTAGCAGGGGATGAGTGTTTTTAATGCTAATTTCGTAACAACAAATCCCCCCCTCGAAATTTTATTCTAATATTTTTGTGGTGCCTAATTCCTTGACAAATGCTGCATATTTGATCCTCGTCACTCCTTTAGTTAAAATATCGGCTGGCATCTCTTGAGATGGCTTGTAGATCAACTTGACTTTTCCATCCGTTATAGCATCGCGAATAAAATGGTGACGGATGTCGATGTGTTTTGTTCTATTGTGGAACACAGGGTTTTGTGCCAAACGTTGTGCTCCCTGGTTGTCATTATATATATTTATATATTCCAAGTCTTATTCCATAATCAGATTAGCCCACCTAGTTACCTCGATCATGACATCCTGTACCTTTCCCTTAAACTCCCAGTAAAAAACACTCAGCGGAAGTTGTTTTCGTATCGTGACTACAAGTCTATAGATGTCCCGGCTCTATTGCAAGAATGCTCCTTACTACCATGGGATCAAATATACCGCACCTCTGACATAGACAACCAAATAGAACATTTTCGCTTGCTATGTCTTCAACTACACGAATCTTTTGTCCCAGTTAAAACAAAACGCACTCTTTCCTCCACTTCTCCCTGGTTCTCCGCCAAAATCAGCCGTCTTGTCTCCGAGAGAGAATTCTTATTCAAAAAATATAAAATCAACAAAACCGATGCGAACTTAAAAGCCTACAAAAAGGTTAGGAATTTAGTAACTTCCTCCATACGTAAATCGAAAGCCCAGTTCTTTTCGTCTAAGCTTAACCCGAATTTGCCCCCAAAGAAACTTTGGACCAACATTAAGCAACTTGGTATTCTTGGTAATGAAAGTGAAACACATATCAACCTTAGCGCTAACGAGCTAAATAATTACTTTACGTCTGCACCAAATATACGCGAAGATCCTCATTACTTAAGAGCAGCTAATAGTAATACTGGTGTTTTTTGTTTTCGCAATGTGGATCTTGCAGAAGTCCATAAAGCTTTTTACTCAATTAAATCCGAATCTGTTGGTCCAGACAACCTTCCACCCATATTCCTAAAGTTGATTTTTCCTCTGGTTCACTAAATCCTACTTTCCGCTTCAGTGGAAAAAAGCAAAAGTTATCGCATTACCTAAGTGCAAATCTCCGCAAAGCCCCGCTGATTATCGTCCTATAAGTATACTATGTTTCTTAGGCAAAGTACTAGAAAAATTAATGTCGTGGCAAATCGATGGGCACTGCGAAATGTGGTCCCTGTTGTCCCACGCACAGTCTGGTTTCCGCAAGAGCAGTAGCTGTGAAACTGCACTACTGAAAGTGACCACCGATTTGCGAATGGCTCTTGATTCGCATGACATTGCTTTTCTTGTGCTCCTGGACTTTAGTAAGGCATTCGATAGTGTTAGCCATACGCTCCTTGAAACTAAGCTAATTGACCACATGAGGTTTTCATCCTCTGCGTCCTCCTTTATTCGGAGTTACTTGCACAATCGATCTCAAAAAGTATGGCTACAAAATTCAACTTCCGACTCCTTGCCAATCACCCGCGGTGTTCCGCAGGGCTCCATACTTGGACCGCTGCTTTTCAGCATGTACATAAATGATCTCAGCAGTGTCGTGACTAACTGTAAACTGCACATGTATGCAGATGATGTCCAAATTTACTTAAACAGTCCTATTGGTTTGGTTGAGAACTGTGTTAACAACATTAATACCGATCTCGAGAGTATTTCTCAATGGTCTCTTTCCAACCACTTACTGCTAAATGCATCGAAATCCTGCTGCATTCCCTTGTATAGGAGTCATGTAGACACCTCTTTCCTTCCACCTATCATTCTCATGAAGACGCGCTTACCTTATCAATTGCGAGTCAAAAATCTAGGCGTTTATCTGAACTCACAATTAACTTGCTGTGACCAGATCTCCCATACCCTATCTAAAATATATGGAAATTTGCGTCGTCTATGGCTGTACGCGTCCATTCTGCCCTTAGGCACTCGCTCAAAGCTAATCAAAACGTTAATTTTACCGTACTTCACATATGCTAGTTTGGTTTTCCCGTCCCTTGATGCGTCATGTCGTGATAAACTCAATGTAGCCTTCAACGATTGTACAAGGTTTGTTTATAATCTTCGCCGATCTGACCATATAAGTCGATATCGTTCTTCTGTTCTGGGGTGCACACTTGATGTGTACCTATCGCTCAAGGCAATGGTATTCATTTATAAACTTCTACACTCAGATCGTCCATCATACCTTCATGAGTATCTTCGATTTGGCCGTACAACTAGAAGAATACTATTTATCCTACCTAGATTCTCCCATGTAGTTGCGCAGAGATCTTTTTTTGTTCATTCTATACAACTATGGAACAGTTTACCCGCTGATATACAGAGCGCGGGGTCATTGGGTGTTTTCAGGAAGCGTGCCTTCAACTATTTTAATAGTCAATAATATTCCTTCAGTTGTTTTAGTTTTTCAGTATTTTCTTTTTTTTCATTCCCTCTTATTGTTATTTGTTTTATAAATAATTTGTTTTTTTTTTATTTTTAAAATTTAATCATATAATTGTTTGCTTAATTTGCCATTTAATTGTATAGTACATACGCTTTTAGCGGTATAAGATACTGTAAATCTTGATGTACTTGAAGTAAATAAATGAAATGAAATGAAATGAAGTTGTAACCAAAATTAGACATCAACTTCTGCAGATGAATACTTTCCTTCGTCGCCTCTGTAAGCGCCATGTACTCAGCTTCCGTACTAGAAAGTGCAACCGTTGGCTGTTTCCTGGATTCCCAACTAATGCTCGTTCCCGCCAAAATGAATGAAAATCCAGTGTATGATTTTCTATCAACCACAGATGCACCCCAGTCAGCATCCACGTATCCAACTAGTTCCTTCCCAGTCTTTCTGAAAACTAAACCATAATTCATCGTTCCTTTCAAATACCTTAAAACCTTTTTAGCTGCTGCCCAGTGACTCGTTGTAAAACAATGGTTGAATTGACTTAGCATACTTATTGCAAACGATAAGTCTGGTCTGGTCGATGTTGCTAGATACATTAGACAGCCAATTAAGTTCTGGTAAGGGTAGGAACCGTCATTCTTCCTCTCATTTGTGTGTTTCAAGTTGTTATATAAATTGTTCACGTTAACTTCGACTGGTCGAAACACTTTTACATTCTTCCATTCCAAATTGCATCAATACTTGCTTTGCGTATTTAGCCTGATGCATTGTGATCTGCTTCCTGTCTTCGCTTTGGTGAGAGTCGATTCAGAGACAAATCTTTCATTTCAAAACATTTACTTAGATGTTGCTTCATCTCACATACCCAGTTTTCGTCTCTCGATGCCAATAAGAGATCATCCACGTAAACAGCGATTATCAGGTATTGTCCGTCTCGATTTAAACTAAAAATGCAGGGATCCGAATCAATCCTTTTCATTCCTAACTGTTCTAACTCTTTAGAAAGTTTTTGGTGCCATTGCCTCCCCGCTTGCTTAAGTCCATACAATGATTTTTGTAAAAGACATACTTTACCACCTTTTTCTTTAAGCTCCGTAAGCCAGGATGTAGCAGTTATGTGAATATCATTATCGGTTGATTTCTTTAAAATTTCTTGTAGACTCTCTTGTAGTAATTCTGGCAATTCCATATATATTTCTTCTTCCAGTACACCGTTCAAATATGCTGTCGTGACATCCATCTGATGTACGACCCACTCCTTTTCTACAGCCAGAGCCATTATCATTCTGATAGATTTTAATGGTACAACGGGGGAGAACGTCTCCTCATAATCAATTCCCTTCTGTGCGCAGCGCTTTGCTACTAGTCCTGCCTTGCTTCGTTCGATTAAATTATCTTTCAATTTCGTCGTGAACACAAATCTGTTACCTATTACGTTGCGATGATTCGGACGGCTTGCTATCTTCCATGTTTTGTTCTTAACATGCGCTGACATTTCTTCATGGATAGCTTTTCTCCATTCAGTGGCTTCCTTGCAACATAAAGCTTCTCGTATATACTCAGGAGTGCTGACCACGAGATTAGCTGACTCGTATTCTAGGTCAGAATCCTCCTTCTCACACGACAATGATGACCCTGCTTCCTTGAGACGGTTTTGGCGCATCTTTCGGGGCCTTCCTGTTTTCCCTGTTCTTAAGATTCGTGGTCTGCCTCTACCAAATTTTGGTTTTTCTGGGTTTGGAATGTTTTGACCTTCAGGTTCATTCTTCTGGTCGTTTTTATTATATTTAATGTAATTTCTAAGTTTGGAACCTGATTTCGACCGTAAACTTCTTTGTCTAAAAATTCTTCATATTTAGTATCCTTAACAAAATTATCTACAAACTTGACATCACGACTAATAATTATTTTGTTTCCTTCAGTCGACCATAGTCTATATGCCTTCGATTCTTTGGAGTATCCTAAAAATATACATTCCGTCGATCGTTTGTCAAATTTTCCTCTTTGTGGGTTTTTCGTTAATGCATTATGCCCTCATGCCAAAAATTTGTAAGTGTTGTAGATTCGGTTTCTTTCCTTTCCAAATTTCGTATGGGGTTTGTCCCTTAATTGACTTGCTCGAGCATCTGTTCCTGATATAACAGCTCGTGTTAATTGCTTCAGCCCAAAACATACTAGGTAAGTTTGCTCTCAACATCAAACTTCTCGCCATTTCTACCAAAATGCGATTTTTTCTTTCGGCCACACCATTCTGTTGAGACGTATATGGCACTGTAAGTCTTCGCTTTATTCCGTTTTCAGCAAGAAATGTGTCAAAAGAACTGTTGCAGTACTCCAGTCCGTTGTCAGACTGTAGACATTTGATCTGCCTTCCAGTTTGTTTTTCAACTAGGGATTTATATTCCCTAAATGCTTCGAAAACTTCACTTTTATGTTTGAGGAAATACACTTCGCACCATCTCGACTTGTCATCAATAAAGGTAACATAATATTTTGCGTTACCAATTGATGCGTGCCGCATTGGACCACAAACATCGCTGTGTATTATTTCTAACAAATCTGTAGTTCTTTCATTTATTTTTTTAGGAAATGGTAATCGTGTTTGTTTCGCTTGTATACACGTTTCACATGTCTGAATGACTTCATTACCTTTTAAATGCATGCCCCTCACTTTCTCATTTTTAATCATAAACAAAAGTGACGACATATTAAGGAGTCCTAGCTTTTCATGCCATTTCATTATTTCTGATTGATAATTATTCTGCATGAAGTATACTCTATCTTTATTATCTTTATCTTTACGCAAAAAATATAAATCGCCCTGCCTACCAGCTATCGCTACCGTCTTTCCAGATTGTGTCATAATTTTCGCGTTTTCTTTAGTAAATAACACATCGTATCCCTTATTAGTGATTTTTGACACAGACAGCAAATTGGTTCTCAAATCGGGTACATACATCACATCTGTCAACTTGACTAGGTTGATTTTCTTACCATTATACGTGCGCACATTCATTTCTCCAATACCTTTTATTTCCACGGATTTTCCATTGGCTAAATTTAACGGTTTAGTTATTTTAGTTATGCTATCAAAATTATCTCCTAAAGCCGCCATATGAGATGTACACCCGCTGTCAAGACACCAATTACTATCAGCGCTGCAAGTATTCTGCATGAAGGCGAACTCCTCCCGCTTTTCCGCAGATGGCTCTACACATACTCTTGTGCTTTCTGTTCATTTGTTTGGATATGATGCTTCCTTTTTATATGAGTTTTCGTTCTTTTCCTTCTTGCTTACAAATAGCGCCTTCGTATTGTCACCACCTTGTGACTTTCTTGCGTCACATTCTTCAATAATTTTTACCTTAAGTGCTTCAGGGTTTGGCAATTCATCTCTTGATTCAATGGCACACCTAAAATTTTCAAAAGAGTGAGGATCGTTATTGATTCGTATTCCCATATCCGCTAATTTGTCGATTACATCAAAAAAATCTGCCAGATGCGTTAATAAATCCATACCATCCTATAACTTGCATAGTATCAATTTCTTGAGCAATGTAGCTTTCCTTGCAGGTCCCTTGACTGATATATGGAGTGAAGCTTGACCCACACCTCATTAGATGTTATGCAGTTTTTAACCTGCTTCAATTCCGATGGACTTATTGACAAAATTAAATCCGACCGCGCCTTCCTGTCTGCTTCTTCCCACTCCGTTATCCCCTTCTGAGACTCTTCTGCTCCCGCGATGAAATTGGGGCATTTATTTTTTCCACATACGTAGTTCCACGTATCATTCTTTATCAGCAGTGCCTCCATTTGAATCTTCCAGGTATCAAAATAGCATTTCCCTAACGCTTGAATTCTTGTCGTTATGTTACTCATTTTTATTATATTTAAAAGCTTTTTGTTCTTTAATGAGTTTTATATAATAATTTTTTTTTAGTTGGCACCTGGGCCCATAACCTTTGTTGAAAAATAAAAAACTCGAGAGCGTAGGTGGAATTAACGACAGATAATTTATTTTAATTAATTAACAAAATTAGCAATTCAAGCTAAGGTAAATAGATCATAAACTAGGAAACAGACAACTCAATTATTACATCTACAGTAGCAGGGGATGAGTGTTTTTAATGCTAATTTCGTAACAACAGATCTTATGTCTGGATTTCACCAAATACCACTAGAGCAAAAGTCACGAAAATTCACTGCAGTCTCAACTACTAAAGGTCATTATCAATACACTAGACTACCTTTTGGACTTAATATAAGCCCAGTTTCCAGAGAATGATGGCGATAGCAATGGCAGGTCTCACACCAGAAGCAGCATTCCTATACATCGATGACATCATAGTAATTGGGTGTTCATAAACACGCCACTTGCTGCATTGCATATTGCAGCAGGGGCTACACGATCAATTTTACTACTGCAATGCAATATTGCAATTGAAAAAATTGACCGTGTAGCCCCCGGGTTAAAGAATTTAGTAGCAGTATTCAATAGGTTAAGAGAAAGAAACCTAAAACTAAATCCAGAAAAATGCTAATTCTTCCAAACAGAGGTCACTTATTTAGGCCACCAAATAACATCGCATGGTATTAAACCAGACAGCTCGAAATACGAAGTTATTCAAAATTACCCGACACCCTAAAACGCAGACGATGTTAGACGATTAATTACTGTCGTCGTTTCGTCCCAAATTTTGCAGAAATTGCACTTCCACTAAACAAACTGCTCCGAAAAAATACTAAATTCGTGTGGTCAGAACCACAAAAGAAAGCCTTTGAAGAGCTAAGATCTATTTTAATGTCTCCCACGATATTACAATACCCAGACTAAAAGAATCAATTCATAATTTCAACCGACGCCTCAAACGCTGCATGTGGAGCAATCCTATCACAAAATATAAATGGAAAAGACCTCCCGATCGCGTACGCAAGCAAGACATTTACACAAGGTGAAAAGAACAAAACAACCATAGAAAAGGAATTAACTGCCATACATTCGGCAATTGACTTATTTCAGACCCTACGTATACGGCAGAAAGTTCGTAGTTCGAACAGACCACAGGCCACTAGTATATTTATTCAGCATGAAAAATCCATCCTCAAAACTCACAAGAATGAGACTGGATTTGGAGGAATTCGACTTTGTAATTCAATACATCAAAGGTAAAGAAAACTCCGGACCAGATGCGCTATCAAGAATACAGGTCGATATAGATGATCTAAAAGAAGTTAATATTCGTCAAGTCAAAACCCGCGCAATGGCAAAACAAGAAAACAAAAATGATACAAGTACTACAGAGGACGACAGAACAGAAGACTCGCAACCTGATCAATTGCGAATCCTGAAAGTGCCCTCTCCAACTAAAGTAACACAACTACCGGAACTAAAGTTTAAAATAATTAATGTCGACAACAATAAAGTAAATATGGAAATAAAATTAGTGCACAAAAACAGTATAACATATAAGCGATATATAAACATGGCCAACAACCAATCAGTGAAACCAGCACTAGAGCAGGTATTCTCAATATTGGAAAATTACTTAAGCAAAAAATCTCAGACCAAGACTTTGAGACTTTCCGCGGAAAGCGAAATATTTAAGATAATAAACATAACTACATTTAAAATCCTAGGTAATAAAGAATTGAAGAACTTAAGAATCAAAATATATACGCCACAAATGCTTAAATGAATACCTCCGATATTTCGTCAATGACAACAGAGACGACTGGGACACATGAGTACCGTATTGCTCATTTTGCTACAATACTACCCCAAACACAAAAATGGGTATACACCTTTTGAATTGGTTTTTGGTAAAATTTCTACTATACCTTCAGAACTAAAAGTGGAAAAGCCAGACCCCATCTATAACTATGACCTTTATAATAAGGAACTAAAGTACAGGCTTCAGAAAGCATTAAACAAGGCCAAACAGTATCTTGAAACCTCAAAGGCAAATAGAACTCAAGTCAGTAACCTCGACTGCAATCCGTTACCAATAAAAATAGGCGGCAAAGTACTACTTTCAATGCAAAACAGAAAAAAACTAGATCCTTTATATAACGGTCCATATATAATTAAATCAATTGAGACAGTAAATTGCATAATAGAAGACGAAAACGGTAAAATAATGAAAATTCATAAAAATAGATTAAGGAAAATAAATAACTGAACTGAAATATTATAATTACCAAATGAATAAAAAATAGAGCTCTATTAAGATAATATAACTCTTATACTCCCATACGTTTAGGAAATAAACATAAGGACAAATTTCTAATATAAGATTCGTTATATTATACATATAGTGGAGTCAGATGAGCAAAACATAAGGAATTGTCTCCAGAGTAAAATTTTTTTTTTTGGAACATGTTAGTTACATCGAATACTATACGAAATGGACATTTTCTACCTCTAGCAACCGCCGCTACGTAAGTTATCGGCCATTATGTCAAAAATTTACCATTTTGGTCGTTCTTTCTAAATATAAATGCGTATATCTCGGCATGTGTAGGTCCGAAAAAATTGAAAAAAATAGAGGTTGTTCTTTATAATATTGGCTACCAGCGGTTACAATATGAAATCCTTATCTACACATATAACATCAAAAAAAATCAAAAACTAAAGAAACTA
Source organism: Thereva unica (assembly GCA_949987705.1). NCBI lineage: Eukaryota > Metazoa > Arthropoda > Insecta > Diptera > Therevidae > Thereva > Thereva unica. The sequence goes on from OX465285.1 coordinate 42,885,324, forward strand.
CAGAATTTTGGTTTTTCGGTGATAACTTCGAATATTTTTAGTGAAATTTGATGAAATTTTCAAAAGTTATACTTTATGATGGGAACAATAACTGGTTAAAATTTCAAGTCAAAATATCTAATACAAGGCTCAAAAATTGACTTCAAATTTGAAAATTGATTGGCCTATCAGTTTTGTGCATCGCTTCGTATGCGGTTCTTACTTTTTTTTAAATGTAGCTTCTTTTATGCTTTTTTGATGGTGAAAAAGAAAAAATTTTAAACTTGAAGAAAAGTGAAAAAAATCGAATCGAAAATCGACAATTTTTGCATTTTTTCGTCAATTTTTTTAGAAAAAAATCACATTTTTTGATAAAAGTCAATTTTTCGATCATTATATGTCAAAAATGAACTAATAATTCAATAGATTTTGAACTTAGCCAAAAAAAGTCAAATTTTCCTAAAAAATTGACGACAAAATGCAAAAATTGTCGATTTTCGATTCGATTTTTTTCACTTTTCTTCAAGTTTAAAATTTTTTCTTTTTCACCATCAAAAAAGCATAAAATAAGCTACATTTTAAAAAAAGTAAGAACCTCATACGAAGCGATGCACAAAACTGATAGGCCAATCAATTTTCAAATTTGAAGTCAATTTTTGAGCCTTGTATTAGATATTTTGACTTGAAATTTTAACCAGTTATTGTTCCCATCATAAAGTATAACTTTTGAAAATTTCATCAAATTTCACTAAAAATATTCGAAGTTATCACCGAAAAACCAAAATTCTGTAGTTTCTTTAGTTTTTGATTTTTTTTGAGGTTATATGTGTAGATAAGGATTTCATATTGTAACCGCTGGTAGCCAATATCATAAAGAACAACCTCTATTTTTTTCAATTTTTTCGGACCTACACTTGCCGAGATATACGCATTTATATTTAGAAAGAACGACCAAAATGGTAAATTTTTGACATAATGGCCGATAACTTACGTAGCGGCGGTTGCTAGAGGTAGAAAATGTCCATTTCGTATAGTATTCGATGTAACTAACATGTTCCAAAAAAAAAATTTTACTCTGGAGATAATTCCCTTTTCACTAAAATTTGATGCTCATCTGACTCCACTAATAGTATAAACATAAAATAATAACATAATAGCTAATACCAACGGCAATATAACAAAAAAAACAAGAATATTTAATGTAAGTAAATAAAATTAAATTCCAAAAAAAATATAAACAGTACATTCATTTTTTTTCCTAAGGGGAAGGTTATAATAAACTTTAAATTACTTATTTTAAGTTTACCAGACGCAGCACATTGTCTGTCCATACATAGGTGGCATTCTTGTGTATGCAGATGCACAAGGGGTGTTAGGTTGCGACCTTGCTCGGGCGCATGTGCCAACGACTTGCGACAGATAATTTCGCTGATCAGGGAATAATTTAGGAATTCATAAATATTTGCTGATTAGGTATTTATTAAGTACAATAGAATTTAATGTTAATAATCAGTGATTACTTTACTATTATTGTATTGGTAGCCCGAGGGCTGTATAAATAACCCAAGCAATTAAATAAACAAACATATGAGATACATCATGCCGTTAATTTTTTATTCCAAATAGTCTTGAGATATTGCTTTCGAGCATCCTCAAGTGGAGATAAAGCCGATATCTGGCTGCTCCAACAATAATTGAATGAAGTAACATCAAGGGTTCCACACGATTCACTTTTAGCGAAGAGGATATAAATGTTCAGGATGTCTTGAGGTTCAGTACAAGAATTTCGAAAAGAGATAAAAAAAGATGCTTCCAATTCCCGGCACTTGGTTCTGGTGGTTGGAGGACCAGTAATAGTTGCGTATTTGCCCTACAGATATAGTTTAGCTTGAAATTTAGATTTAATGATTAGCTTAGGGCTTAAATAGGATCTAGTTCTAGTTTTTACCTAATAATACATTTAGATTTAAGTAAGCTTAGGGTAAGGGAGTGGGTTTCCTCGAACTTTTGTGGATGGGAGCCCGTCGCACAGTGGGACCAAATCCAAAAAAGCCGGCCAAAAGATTGCCGTTTTTTTTTGGTGAGTTGGTTCGACGACACTTCCAATAGTAAGCAATCAGTTACGGAAGGTTAGACTTTTTTCTACGGACTGATAAATTTTAGTTTCTACTTTACTTTTTTTGCTTATTTTTAAACGTTAATATTGTGAAAAAAAAAGATTAACGTTTTCTAAACGTTATAAAAAATTCAGTAACAAAGCAATCATGGTCGTTTAAAGTGGAATGTTCTTTAAAAGGTATGCCGAGTATAAAAAAATTGTAATATACCCATAATATACCTATTCTCCTCTATTCTTCAAACCAAGCTACTACTAGACATTGCACCATGAACTGAACGACATGACGGACTGGTAGTACAAAGGGTTACACCTAAGCTTGGTTTTTTCATATAAAAAAAAAAAAAAAAAGCAAGTATATAATATACAGTAAGCATCTATTACACGCGATTTTTATGAATTAGGATTGTAAGAATGCAATATATTTTGAACAAAAGTAAACTTGCTGGGCGTTGTTGGTAAAAGTGTAATCCTTCACAGGCAAAAAAAATCCGCTGCCCAAAATTGCCCCTCCGTGTTTTAAGGGATCACAAAATGAAAATTTAAGCTCTGAATGTTCGGCATGATAAGATAAAGATACAACTTTTACTTGTATTCACAATGATTTTCTTCTGTAATTGCAATCTTAACAATTCTCATTTTATTTTTCTAATAAACAATAATAAAATAATTTGCTTATACAAAAATTAATCAAAGTATTAAAAATTATATTAAAATTTTTTTTTGATTTTTGAAGAGGTTATGTTATTAAAATTGACTCCAATCTCCCTAAGTGAGATGCTTTGGTATCATTGGCCGCGTTTATGCCCAAGTTAATTTAACTGAGTTAGGCAAGTTAACAAAGGCATAAACAGCAATTTTTTAGCGCTGTTAGCTAAAACCTGAAACAGAATTAACGCAGTGTGCAGTATGCAGTGTTTTTTACTGCTTGTCAAAAATTACGGCACTGCGTCTTATAACGAAATCAAAGTAGTGCAGTGTTTGTCAAATCAAGTCAAACGTCGAATTTGTTGTTAATTTCGAAAACATGGTGCGGAGAAATTTATGAAATATTTTGTTATTGGCGGCTTTAACAGTTTATAGAAATAATTTGTTTTTACTGGCACACTACCACCGTTATGAAAATTTGAAGTTTAATTTTCTAACCTCACACTGCAGAGCAAATTTAGAATTTAGCCTAAACCTGCAGTGCAGTATTCTGCTGCTTACTGCGCTAAATGCAATTGTGTGCCGAGTAATAGAAAAGCACAAAACCAAACTTTGACAGGCAGTGCAGTATACTGCACTGCATTGATTCTGTTTCAGGCTTAACTTATTTCTGCTTTTTGACTTAGCTAAAATGTAGCACAGCTCAATGTCAATACTGTCAAAATGGATTGATGTTTGCTTATAAATTTTTGTTGTAAGCAAATAATTTAGAAGACATTATTTTTATTATTAATTTTTTAGCTTTTTGTTATTTGTAAAATGAGAAATATTATTATTTTTCCTTGTTATTAGTTGTAAAATGTGAATTATCAAATGGCCCGCTAGAAACGGTGCTACGTTAACAATTGAAGACCCTCGGGGAAAAACCAACTTAGTCCAAAAAATAACAAGGGTGGACATGTTTGTTTTTTCCCTCATTCCCATGGACTCAGTTGGTTCTTCCCCGAACCTTTTATTATTGCCCGTTCATTTTGTCAATACTACGTTGGTTTTCCCCCATAGTTAATACCTTGAATTGTAGTACACCTTAGTATCAAATAGATGGAGCTGAATTCCCTGATTTTTGAAAAAGTGGACTAAGTTGGTTTTTCCCCGAGGGTCTTCAATTACCGAGTTTCCATGGGAGTCGAGTTGAGTTGAGGTTGAGTTGAAATGACACTTCGACTAAACGACTCAACTCTATGCGTTTCCATGGCTGACATTTCTGCCCGTGTACAGACAGCTGAATGTGTACTTGTATTAAGCAAGCAGCTGTTTTTAAATTTGACGTAATATTTTTGTTATTATAAAATAGCGATCATGAACCATAAAAATAATTTATTTAGTTCGTTGTACAACAGAAATGTTGTTGTTGTTGGTGTAGTTTTAAAGCTTTACTAGCCAAAGCTAGTGAACCCCACTCAGGGGTTTCTTACTGGTCCCAGCCTTAAGGCTATATAGACCAAAATACGTAGTTTAAATGTTTGATCGATGAAGAATAACTCTCTCTCTGTGTCGATTCAGTCCTGTACTACGTTACTAATGTAGTAGGGCTGTTGTCAAGTTACTTAGTCTAGTTGATACAAAATTAAAAGTACATTATATATAATCTCAAAAATTTGGCAATTCATAGCTCCACTTCGGGACTCTAAAAACAAGAAATGTTATAAACAGGCGCGACATTTTGACTTTTTTAACATTTGACAATCCCGTTTGTAGTTGTGTGCGTGAACTCTGTTCAATCTACCTATTTTCGTTGAGTTGAGCAGAGTTGAAAATCTTTAACGAAAACTCTTGACTGTGACTGTTTCCATGGAGTTCAACTCGGGTTCAACTCTGGTTGAACTCTCATGGAAACTCAGTAAATGCTAATTTAACAGAGTTAAAGTAACTCGGGCGTAAAGGCGGCCATTTCCTAAGTTTTTGACTATTGGGAGAGGTTATGTAAACCATGATGAGTCCGCCATTTTGAAAATCGCCATTTCGACACCGGATTCGTAATCAGCAACCCCGAAAGCCCCCGAGTGTAAAATTTGAGATCATTTAAAGAACTTTTTGACTTTTGGCCAAATTTTTGGGATTTGGTCCCACTGTGCGTCGCCTGGGCGGGGGTCACCTGAGAAGATTTTATTCCCGCTGCCCCCCACCCAGATAATGATAGGATAAGATTAAAGCTTTGTTCGTTTACTTAAAAAACTTTATACCAAAACCCGTTCGTTTACTTTCTGGACAGGGGAAATTTCGCTTCCCCAGGCACACATTTTTTTAAGTTTTCAAATTAAATTAAAACTGAGAAACGAAACTGAAATCTCATTCTGTCAAAATCAAATTTAGTCAATTGAGAATTCGCACACCTCTACTGAACTAAATTGAACATTGGAAATTTTGTGGAACGATTTAGTATTTCGTGGAAAGATTTAGTCATTTAGCCAGTATTCGCACAGGCCCATAGTATCTAGTAGGTTTTTTGTAGTTTACAGAGTTTACATTATACTGATCTGATAAGTCTTAGCTGAAAGCCATAAATTAAATTTAAGATATAGATTAATTTCGAGTGCCTGCTGAGGGCCAGTAAGATAGATTAGAATAGGCTAGAATAATTAACTTTAAGCATTAGTTAATTTATATTAAGATAGATAGTAAGAAAATAAATAAAATGCTTTTTAAAACTAAAAAAAACTATTTTTTGAACACCCCCGCTAAATCCAAATAAAAGAAATATTTGAGTGAAATTTAGCGAAAAATACTCACTATTACTGCGTTTTTTCCAATATAAACATAAGATCCAATAATTGCCGCAGATACAACGGCTCCTTCGCCAATAAAAACATGATCCCCTATGTGGAATGGAAAAAAAGCGACCCTAAAGTCACAAATATATAAAGTAATCAAGAAAGCAAAATGTAGATTTTACCCTCTACTGAATTGTTTAAATGGAGGCCTTATCACAGCTTTTTTACTAATAATGCAGTATCTGCCTACACGAATATTTGCTAAGTCGCCTCTAATAATCGCTCCACTCTGCACAATTACTTTCCCATTAAGGACAATATTTTGAGATCCGCATAATATTGTTTGCCTACTGACTTTGTTACCAGAAGCCTACATAAATAAAAATACTTTATATTATTTACGGAGTTTTGAAAGTAAAATACCGTTTCAACGTATTCATCCTTGTTGTAAAATGTATCTGCTATCTCCATTACTAACTCGTCCTAAAAGGGAAAAATTATCAAGCCACAAAACAGAAATGAAGTCAGAATGACCCTCCTCAAATAAACTGTCATCACTTACTGTCAATTCAATTCAATTCAATTCATTTATTCGACCTATTCGACTTTATACACAATTCCAAAGATAACTTATGACGATGTTTACACTGTTCCTTCTCACGTACGTGCTTGCGCTCCTTTTTCCACCTTTCAGTTTACATTAGGAAAAATAATGAAAGACGAACTGTCACTTGGGCAGAAACGAATGGAAATGAACATTTGTTTTGATAGTTTAAAATTCAAGTTGTTTTGATTGTGCTAAGCAATCTTATTTGGACTGTGCCGTGAATTTTATTGTAATTCTGTTATAAAATTATTGGATTTTGTTTGAATTATTGTGCTTAGTGGTTTTTTTGTGAAATCATGCAGGACGAAATTGCAGTTGCTGCATCTTTAATATATACTGCTTGTGCTGGCATTTTATATCTCAAAATGCAAAAACAGGAAAAAAGGAAGAAGCGTGAATGGGTGAAATCTTGGCGATTGAGGCGATCAGTGAAGGGATCCTTTAATTTTTTACATCAGGAGCTTTACTTAGAAGACAAAAATGCTTTCAGGAGCTACGAATGTTTCCAAGAGCTTTTAGGGTTAATGTTTACTATAACCCGACCCACCTCCGATTTTTCTGAAATTTTTACACAAAGTACAGTTATTTATGTACATTCCAACGGTGAAAAAAGAAAATGTCGCTCAAGTCCCGTTATCCTGCAATTCCACTTTAAAGTACCGTTTTTTCAATAATTGAACAGGTGATAATTCCTGTACTATTTCACCAATTTCAATGAAATTTACACACAATGTATATTTTGATGTGGACAATTTTTTGGTAAAAAAAAAAATTGGGGCTCATGTACCGTTACTTTTTTATTTAACTTAAAAGTACTAAGTACTTTAGAATAAAAAAAGGTACATCAAAAAATCATTTTTTCCTACTTACAGACATTGCAGTGCTTTAAAAAAATATTTAAAAGTTTTTTTTAAATATTTTTTTTAAAGCACTGCAATGCCTTACAGACACCACCGCCCTCCACCATCCAAAAAAGTATTTCCATTAAGGCGGTTTTGTATTTAGCACAAACCGAATATTCACAACTTTAAAAATTTATAACTCGAAAACGGTAAGTGTGCGACGATTTATTTTTTGAAAAATGAATTCTACGGGCCAAAAACCACTAATAAAAAAAATTTCAAAAAAATCGGAGGTGGGTCGGGTTATAGTAAACATTTACCGGTAATTACATACCCACATTATATATATCTTTATATGAAAATTCTAATTTGTTATAGTTTCCTTCATCACATGACGAATGGCGAAATATTGCGAAGAATTTTTCCCAGAAGTGGCAATTTCCACTTTGCAATCGAGGTTTAGATGGTAAACATATTGCCTTTCGTGCCTCTAAAAAATACCCTTGACACACTGCAAAAACGAATGAGCATTCTTCCAACTTCATTGGCTTTCAATGATCATTCATTTTAGAAGCGACACACTGCATTTCTCAATGTTCATTGGAACTGTCAAAATAGAAACTTTACACAAACTGCTAAATATATGAACTGAAAGTGATTACATAGTGATTTATACTTTTAAATTTAATAAAAATTATTAATTGAGGCCCAACAACAGTTATTTACAATGGAACCTACTACTTTTTAAAAAATTCTGAAATCTGAATGACAGTTTGACAGTTAGGTATTTCAGTTGGAAATTCTACTGGAAATTTCATGGAAAGTTGTTCGATAATTTCCCAATTTCACTTCCATCTTCATTGAATGAAGTTATTTTGACTTCATTCGATTGAATGACGAATGAAGCTGTTGAATGAACATTGGACATGACATACTGGGCGCGAATGATCATTCATAGCCGAATGATACTGCAATGTTCATTCGATGCTGCAGTGTGTCAAGGGTAAAAGACGGAGCACTTTATTATAATTATAAAGGATTTAATAGTATTGTGCTATTGGCAATGTGTGACGCCGACTATAAATTTACCTACATTTCAGTAGGTTGTAATGGTCGCATTAGCGATGGTGGCGTCCTAAAGAGATGCGATTTAAGTAAAATTATTTCGCAATCGTCGGAGCATTTGCCTCCAGAAGAAATTATAGGCAATCAGCGAAGGCTTCCTTATGTTATAATAGAAGATGATGCATTTCCTCTTGAAGAGCATATAATGAAGCCGTTCCCATATAAAAGCACGGATCGGGAGCGCGTTCAAAAACCTTACTATAGTAAACCACGAGGTAAGCTGTGGTTATGCTACATCACTTCACTTAACCACGAAAGTTTATGTTTAACCATGGAGGTTTTTGAACGCACCGTGGTTAACTACGTGGTAAAGAAAATTTAAAATTTTTTTTCCATAAAATAGTGTCCGCTATTTGCCTCAATTATTTCCAATAATTATTTATTTAAAATAATCTCACAAATCCCACTTTGATTTGTTCATTATTAACATTAAAACAAATGTCCAAAAATTGTTTTTATTCTTCTTCTTAACTATCGCTAACCATGCTCCCGAGCATGGTTAAAATTTAACTACACCATGGTTAACCACGGGAGTTTTTGAACGCCAAAAAGTTATGCTCGTGGTTATGTTGTAGTTAACCACGGAGTTTTTGAACGACAAAAGTTTACCATAGTTAACCATGGTTAACCATAGTAAGGTTTTTGAACGCGCTCCGGTTCAAGCAAATATTTAACTATCGCTTGAGGGTAAAACTACAATATACCAGTACCCACCTCCGATTTTCTTGAAATTGTTACTGTTTATGTATTTTGGCCCGTAGAATCCATTTTTCGAAAAATTAACTGTCGCTCGCTTACCGTTTTCGAGTTATGATTTTTTAAAGTTGCGTGTACTAAGTACTTTATAGCATGTTCACACCGACTTGGTTACTACTATTGAGATGGAGTCTCCGTTCGAACTGTCGTTCAGGGAGGACGTGAAACTGCGAACGCAAAATAATTGGCTTTTTTACTAACGAATTAATTGTCGATAATAATTGAAAATAGAAAAATAATTTTACTCTAGTGAGTAGGTGCCGTGTTAAAAAATTAGTGCCGGCCCACATAAAATAATATTAAAAGAAAAAAAAAACTATTTAGAACTTCAAAAATAAATAAAGTGTAAAGCGCAACGGACGCAAGGGAGTGGGCCATAATATGGACCCCCGTCCCTCTAATAGTGTAGTGCAAATAGACACAACAAAAAAAAGAAGAAAAGTTATAAAAAAACGCCTAATTCCCAGAAAATCGAAAACTTCGCCTGCGGCGGAACCGGGAACCACAAACGGCACTGGCAACGGCAGCGGTGAAGATGAGAGCTCTTGCGAGAGCCTGTCAACTACACCAGTAGAAAATTACGAAAATAATAACACTCAACAAATGCAGCAACAGCAGCCGGAATACACTGGAGCAGGAATTACATTCGCTCCGTTAATGCCAACTGAAGATGAGGAAAAGGCATTAGAAGAACTCATCAATCTGGTGAAGGAGAAAAATGGCAAACAGCCTGCGCCAAAAAAAGTGTCCACGGAAAGCTCTGCTGGAAACCAAACGAAAGCAACAACAACATCAGGAGGAAAATATATGAATATAACAAAAAAAGAAAAGGTACCGCCTATCAAAATATTTAACCAAAGTGTCTCAGACACTTTGGCGTTAGCTTTAAGAGTTATTGGGAGGGAGGGGTATTCCGTTAAGAGACAATCTAACGGACACCACTCCCTTCTATGTATGAATGTAGTAGACTTCAGAAAAATGAAAAGTGTGCTTGAGCGTACTAACACTGAATACTTCTCGTATACCGCAAAAGCGGACAAAAAAATAAATGTCCTTCTGAAGGGCCTGGACCCCGAAATGGATCCAGAGGAAATATTAACGTTACTAAAAGAAAAAAAAGTTGATAATTTAAATTTTTTATCGGTGAAGCCTTTCGCAACACCGTACTCGCGCGCGCAAAAAAAAGTACTCCCTTTCTTCTTGGTCCAGCTTTCCCCTGAGAGTCGGCTAGACGCCCTTAAATTAATCGGTGATGTTGGCCATCTCATAGTAAAATGGGAAAAATTAAACAAAAAAGATGGCGTTCTCCAATGTATGAGATGCCAAAGGTTCGGGCACGCTGCTCCTAACTGCCACATGGCCTTTAGGTGTGTAAAGTGCGATAAGGACCACAAACCAGGGGAGTGTGCGCTTGGTAAAGAACGAGTGGACGACTTGACTAAGTTATACTGTGTGCTCTGCCGCTCAAACGGACACCCCGCTAATTATCGAGGTTGTCCAAAGTACGCAGAGCTAAAAAAGCGCATACAAGCGAGGAAGAGCGCAATCGAGGAACATAAAAGGCAGAAAGCTGCCATGTTCCAAAATATAGTAAGGCCAAATGTATCCTTTGCACAAATGGCAATGGGAGCACAGGCAGTTCCACAACAAGCCCCGAAATTGGCACAGGCCCAACCCTCTATGGATACTGAAATAAAGGCAATCCTTCTGTCCATACAGGGGCAGCTGGCCAACATACAACGACAAGTAAATGAGCAGGGTGCTAGGTTGGACATTGTTTACTCAATACTGTACCCCGTAGAAGGACCGTAAGCGCATAATGCCTGCACTGGGAGGGAACTCAATTAAAATCGTGGCAATAAATGCCAACTCAATTATTAAAATTGAGAGGAGAGCAGACATCCTCTCATTGTTGCAACGTGAAGCCCCTGATGTGCTCCTGGTCAGCGAAACCAAGCTGTCTGCGAAGCACAAACTGGAGTACAAAGAATACGAAGTAGTTAGACGAGACCGTCCTGGAGCTGCCCAGGGCGGCGGAACGGCTATCTTCATCAAAAACGGAATAAAATTTCGGGTCCGCCAAAGCAGAGATATCGAACGGTTTCGAGTGCTGGAGGCCTGCGTCGTGTATGTTCCTCTCCAAAGCGGGCGAAGGATGTACGTGATAGCGGCCTATGCACCCGCAGCCCCTCATGCAGACTGTTTTGCCAGGGAGTTGGAACAACTTTTTCAAATACTTGACCTGGGATCAGAAGAAAATTACTACCTATTGGCCGGAGATCTTAATGCCAAACACGGAGCCTGGGGAAATCAAACATCTAACACTAGAGGCAACCATCTACAAAGATGGCTGGAGGATAATAGAATCCTACAGAAGGTCACACTTTTCGCTACAGATATGTCGTCGTATCCCAGAGGCGGTTCGCACTTGGATCTGTGCTTGCTCGACTCACGTCTTGACAGCGGCCGAACAAACGACGAGGATGTGAACTGCCTACGAACGGTTCCCTACGACAGCGACCACCATGGACTCTCGATCACGGTGAAAATGCCACGCGAGTCGATCGAGCTGGAACAATATGTTGCAGTGCACCCCTATGCTTACCATAGGGCACACTGGCCACGTTTCTCCAGCACGATTGCCCGCACCATACAGACGGAGGGGCTACCACCGCCGACAGACAGAAATTTGACTAACGACGAAATTGACTCCATACTGAAGGATATGGATCGAATCATTGTACAAACGATGGATCGAACCATACCTAAGACTAAAAAACAAAATTGCACCGACTGCTACAGGAACTCCACAATTGACAGCCTGCAAAGACAGAAGAGTATACTGCTCTCGAGACTTAAGACATTGCACCGACAATTCCAGGACCGCAGGAATCCAGAGATTGCAACATTAAAGTCGGTGATCCGAAACCTCCAACAATTAATCAAGGAGAATTACTCCAAGTCTATAAATCTGTATTGGAAAAATAAGATCCGGTCCATAAAACCCAGTGGTCCAGGTATGTTCCCGCAGATAAATAAAATCTTTAGGAGGAGGACACATAATCGACTGGAGAAGCTGCAATTACCTAGGAATCTTGACAATGAGGAATTGCTACGAAAAGCAGGCTTAGATCCCGATACGCTCTACCGAGACGCCGACGATTGTTTTTGTGTGGAAGATGAGCAGGACAGAGTAGACTTGGTAGGGGCTTTCTGCCAGGGAATTTATTCCGTAAACACTAGTGTTCGACGGAATATTGACCTGGAGAATCAGGCCCTATTAAATCATTCCACTGGCACTATCCATGCATGCGCAAAATTGGTGTCCGACATACACTGGAACTTCAGTAAGAAACAGTGTACCGGAGCATGCCTTGTCGACTTGGAGAAGGCTTTCGACTCTGTATGGGTCGAGGGGCTACTATTAAAGCTGACATGGTATGGAATGAGCAATCCTCTGCTTCGCTTGATCTGTGACATGATAACGGGGAAGAAATTCCTGGTCAAAAGTGGGAATTTTACCTCACAGGTCTTTGAAATTAAAAACGGGTTGCAACAAGGAGCAGTTAATTCACCGCTGCTCTTCAACATTTATATAAGCGATCTAGTTGGATCCCTTACTAGCGCATTGGCTTTCGCGGACGACCTCGTCATATACAGGACAGGACCGAAAATTGACGTGATCCAGACGCTACTACAACACGACTTCGAGGAAATCGAGCGTTACGCTGATGATTGGAAATTGAAAATCAATCATGGAAAATGCGAAACGATCCTCTTCAGGACTCCTCTTAACAAGGCTTCACGCGATGTTAGGAGGAACTGGAAAGAGTTTCATATACGAAGCCATGCGGGACAGACGCTGGTAAAGAAAACCGAGGTTAAGTATCTAGGAATTTGGCTGGATCAGTACGTGTATTACGAGAGTCATATACGTGCTGCTATAGTCAAAGCCCGTAAGGCTTTCCAAATGACAAAAAGGCTCTTTTTTAGTAAACACCTCAACTCCAGAGTTAAGGTGGATTGCTACAAGACCTTAGTCAGACCGGTACTTACCTACGGCTGCTGCTGCTGGAGAAGATGAGGGTGTTCGAAAGACAATGCTTAAGGGCATGCTTAAGCATGTATAGAACCCCTGAGTCAAGTTTCAAAAAATTCCATGCCAATGACATCCTATACGGAAAAGCAGCAACCATGAGGATAGACAATTTCATAATCAGATTGATCCGAAATCACGTTGTAAGGGCGACAGAAAGCGGCAATCCCCTCATTTTGGGGCTTATTACCCAAAACCAGACTACTATAACATGACAAGACGGACAGGACATGTACCACCAGAAGCATTCCCGTGGCTAGATTCACTTGGCCTGATACAAAACAGAGAGGGAGTACCCTTAATATACCACGTCTATCGCCGGGCGCGGGATAAACGATTATTATTTGAGCGAACCGATGGGCTGAACGCAGAGCTCCTGCGATTCAGCACGCGAGTCGGCCCTTCAGATAGGGAGGAAGCTTCCAGAGCCAGTACCAAGTACTGGTGGCTGGAAGAATCAATAGAGTGAGGAATGTTAATGTGCATGTTTTAATGCATGGTGTGAGTGCAGGCGTTAGGCTAAGGAGGATTAGGATCCCAGTAGGGGAATTAGGTATAGTCATAGGATTACCATTGTAATAAGTTTAGTTATAAGATAGGTAGGTAGTTTTAAGTTTAGATTTAGCTAGGGGTAGCCTGGAATGCTACCCCCGCGAACTCTCAGGCTATTGTAAAGCCTCAGCTCTCGCGGGTGACAAAACTTGGGCGAGAGCCACCAGATTCTGTCGCCTGAGTCTCTGGTGACTGTCGCCCAACTAGGCTATTTTCTAGGATTTAGGCGTAGTTTAGAGTAGGTAGTTTGTAGGTTTTTTTCTTTTTTAACATTTAGCTTAAGTTTTATAAAATAGATTAAGTTAGCTAAGTTTTTGAAAAATTTTCTTAGCATTAAGTTCAGAATGAAGCATACATATGTCAATACAATTTAAATAAATAAAGAGGCCGAAAGGCAAAATAAACATTACTAATTAAGTTAGATAGGATTTAGCTTAGAGTGCCCGCGGAGGGCCAGTAAGTTAGTTAAGTCAGATAGGGAAAATAGGTTTAAGCATAGCCTGTAAGTTTTGTTATTATATCATAATAATAAATATGCTTATAAAAAAAAAAAAACTACTATTGAGATGGTTTCAAGCGTTAACCATGATAATTTTGATGGTTTGTGCATGGTTTGCCATAGATATTCAAACCAAGCAAAAATCGCAAACCAAGCAAAATTTCAAAGGTTAACTCGTTTAACCACGATAATTAACTGGCATGAGAGCCACCTATCAATGAAAGTTTTCAACAATCTACCAAAATTTGTTGTAAACAGACATGTAGACATGATATTTTGAAATGAAAAATTAATTGTCGCTGAAATTTAAATGAGTCATGCAGGACCGCCAACGAAAAAAAGATCTGTTTGGTCCACAAGGGTAAGGGTTAAAAGGAAATAGGAAAAATTCACACATTTTCAAAAAAATAGCGAGTGCATTAGCATCATATGGCTCTATTTACTGTGGCCAAGAAATTCAAACTTATTTGCACAACATTGCTAAGAAACACATTAAAAATTATTCTCAAAATTTCTCTCCAAATATGTAGCTTCTTTTTTTCTTTTAATTATTATTTTTATGACCATTACGTTCATAATTAAAAACAAACATAACATATAATTGACACATTAAAACATGAATTGACATCGATATCGAATAATACAAATGACAGAAATAACCAATCGAGTTAGTGTGTACAGTTGTTAGTTTTGAAATAGTTTGAAACCACGTAAAGAGATAACCAAGTCGGTGTGTACATGCTATTAGAATAAAAAAAGGTACATCAAAAAATCATTTTTACTACTTACAGACATTGCAGTGCTTTAAAAAAAATATATAGTTTTTTTATTAAAAAAAGTTTTGTTTTAAAAAAAGTATTGTTACGAATTTACGGCTTAACGGATTCGTAGGATTAATTAAGGAATACACTTTTTAATTATCCACACAAAATTTATTTATTACGAAACAAAACACAATTTAATAACACAAACACAATTCCTAGAGTTCACTATAATCACTAGCAAATTTAATATTTCGCACTATGTATTCAATTCTAATTATCGCTTTTTATTTCACTATAAATCACCACTTTTCACTTTGGAACACTTGTATCGCCTTTATAATCAAAACTGACTCGATAGCGGCTGCCAGGCGCTCTTATATAGGCAGCTCCACCTTTGTCTACTTTCTGGAACCTTCGTTTTCTGGTTCCTTGTGGTATGTTCTATGTTTCTTTTAGTTTCGACCAGCTTGAAGTTGTCTTCGCTTATAGCTCGTTAGTTTAGTACATAAATTCTTAATTCAGACAACAACCGAGAATCGTTGATTCATCCTCTCGACAAACAGATGGCGCATAATCATCACATTGCCCCCTTCTTAGGACTGTTCGTCTCGAACAGTTGTCCATCCTGGATCCGGCTGATGATATGGGCACAGCCTGTCTATGTGCACAATCTTCTTCTTTGCTTTGGGTCCTTGTTGAATCCTGTAGACCACATCGTTGATCCGTGTTAGGATTTTATAGGGCCCCTCCCACTGACGCTGAAGTTTCGGAGACTTGCCTTTCCGTCTTCGAGGGTTGAACAGCCAAACGAGGTCACCTTCCTGGAATCCGCTACAGTTTGCTCGGAGGTCGTACCTTGTTTTCATCCTGTCACTGGCTATCTTGAGATTCCTCCTTGGGAGCTGGTGGATATCGGCAAGTCTATCACGAAGTTTACCTGTATAACCGCCAGTAGATTCGTTGCTTTCCACAGGTGTCCCAAATTTCAAGTCGCTTGGCAGCCGGATTTGTCTTCCAAAAATCACACTAGAAGGGGTTTGTCCTGTGGAATTATGAACTGCTGTCCGGTATGCCATTAGAAAAATAGGGATATAACTGTCCCAGTCGCGCTGGTGCTCGCTAACGACTTTCCTTAAGTGCTCTAGCATTGTCCTGTTGAATCGTTCTACCATTCCATCGGATTGGGGATGAAGGGGCGTCGTCCTGGTCTTCTTCATTCCGAGTATCTTACATACTTCTTGAAAAACTTGAGATTCGAAATTTCTCCCTTGGTCAGAATGAAGCTCATGAGGAACACCAAATCTGCAGATCCAATTGTTCACTAATTCCTCTGCAACAGTGATTGTTTCCTGATTTGGAATGGCATATGCTTCGGGCCACTTACTGAAGTAGTCCATAACCACCAAAATGTAACGATTCCCTCGGTCTGATGCTGGAAAAGGTCCCGCCACATCGATTGCGATTCTTTCAAATGGGGCTCCCACGTTGTATTGCTGCATTTCTCCTTTTGTTCTTACCCGAGGGCCCTTGCTGCTGGCACAAGTTGTGCATTTACGGCACCAGTCTGCAACATCGTCTCGCATGTGAAGCCAATAGAATCTATCTCTTATTTTTGCCAAAGTTTTATTGACTCCCAGATGTCCTCCTGATGCGCCGTTATGACACTCCTCGAGAATATCCCTTATTCTAACGCGAGGGACTAATACCTGCATTCGATGAGAGGTACCGTCAGCGGTTTCCCATTTGCGCTTTAATACTCCTCGCTCAATGTACAACGAATCCCATTGGGCCCAATAGCTCTTCAGGGTCTCGCTCCTCTCAGCAATGTCCTTCCATTCAGGCTTTTCCTCGTATTCCTTCCATGTCAGAATTGAAGAAATATCCGGGTAGTCGCGTTGGGCGTCTCGGAGTCCCTGGTCATCCCATCCTGTCGTTGGCTCAACTGTCGTCCTCTGACACTTTTCCTCGATACGTCCACAATGTTTGCAGTCTGGTATGCATGGTCGCCGGGAGAGTGCATCTGCATTTTCATGGTTTCTTCCCTTTCTGTGGTCTATATTGAAGTCGTAGGACTGAAGTCTCTCTATCCATCTTGCCACTTGTCCTTCAGGGTTTTTGAATTGCATCAGCCATTTTAATGCGGCATGATCCGTTCGAAGGATGAAGTTTTGCCCTTAGAGATACTTGTGGAAGTGTTTAGTTGAGTCCACGATTGCCAATAGTTCCCGTCTTGTGACACAGTAATTCCGCTCCGATTTTGACAGCGCTCTACTGTAATAAGCTATGACCTTTTCCTGTCCGTCGAAGTTTTGTGATAGCACTGCACCAATCCCGACATTACTCGCGTCTGTGTCCAATATGAATCTTTCGCCTGGCTTCGGGTATGTGAGTATTGGTGCTTGGCAAAGTCCTCGTTTTAGTGTGTTGAAACTTTCCTTGCACTTTTCTGTCCAGATAAATGGTTTTCCTTTTTCTGTCAGTTTATGTAATTCCTTAGCCTTGTCGGCAAAATTCCTGACGAAACGCCTATAATAGGTGGCAAGTCCCAAAAAGCTTCGAAGTTCATGTTTATCCTTCGGTGTGGGCCAATTCTTAACCGCGGTTATTTTCTCAGGATCTGTTTGAACTCCATTGGATGAAACCACATGTCCGAGATAGTTGACTTGGTCTCTGAACAGTACGCACTTTTTAGGGCTGAGTTTCAGTTGGGCTGTTCTCAATTTTTGGAAAACCTCTCGTAGATTGCCCAGATGTTCCTCGAAACTTTTTCCAACGACGATGATATCGTCCAAATAAACCAGACAAGTCTTCCATGTCAGTCCTCGCAAGACGCATTCGACTCCTACGACTCCTCTATAAGGCCTTGTCTTCTCATATCTTCAATCATACCGGCTGCCTCTTCCCGCTTGGCTAGTGGTAGTCTTCTCGGCGGTTGTTTAATTGGCTGGGCATCTTTGGTGTCGATCCTGTGTTGAACCATGTCCGTTTTCCCGAAGTCATCATCTCTCATGGCGAAGATATCACTGAAATCCTCTACAAATTTCGTTGCCTGGAGATACTGTTTTTGTTCAAGACAACTAGTTGAGAGCACTGCGTTTACTAATTTCGTGGCCTTTGGCTTTGGTTTTGGAACCGTTTCGTTGTTAGCGCACTCCACTAATGTAATCTGTTCTGCCGGTTCTCCTTTCCCCAAAACCGTATCCTTCTTCAATCGTACTTCTCGTTCGTTAGTATTTAGCACTCTCACGAATACCTCCTTCTTGTCGTCGATGCTCACCAGACATTTTCCAATTGCTATATTTTTGCTTTGTTCCGTTTTTTCTGGTTCTATAAGGTAAAATCGGTAGCTCCCGGGATCACCATCGACTATCGCTCGTACCAATTTCTCAGCACACGGAGGAAGCACGGTATCTTCACGAGCGACGACTTTAAGCTGCGAATAACAAGTGGATCCTGTGGCCATTGGAATCTCCTTGTTGTCATATCTCAGTATTTCCTCTCCAATGTCCAGTAGAATTTTATGTGCTTTCATAAAGTCCAGACCGAGAATGCACTCGTCTGTTATATCAGCTACCAGGAACGAATGTGAAAATCCAATGTCAGCAAGAACCACATCCAACATAATTTCCCCGTGTAATCGTACTGGCTCTCCTGTTGCAGTTTTCAGTCTGTATTGACGTGCGTCTTTCAGCCATTTATTGCCGACCATGTCAGCCCGGATAACAGATTTTGAAGCACCAGTGTCTACAGTTATTGTGCATTTTTCAGCTCCAATCTTTCCTTCGATGACCAGGCTGTTGCCACTGCGCTGCAGTTGTTTGATAGTGGTGATGATGACACCGGGGGCTTCGATTTCCCCGACTAACTCCCGCCCCATGGAGTTAGTCTTTATTCGTTTCCCTGCTGCTGTCCGCGGGGAGACACGGAGTCATTGTTTTCGGCCTCCCTCTGGTCACCTTTCTTCCGATGTCCGCATTTTTCACAGCAAGTTCCGCCACTCCTATTTTCGGGAGACTCTGCTCTCCTTCGCTTTCTGCAATTCCTTTGCAAATGACCCGGTTCACTACAGTTCCAGCATCGGAGTCGTCCGCGTACTTCCGTTGCATTCATTCTGTTGCAACTATCCTCTGTTGTGTGGATCTCTCTAAGGCGGACTGCACTTCTTGATGCTTGCCTCGCTGCCTCGTATGCCAGAGCATATGCCAAAACTTCTGCGGTATTCTTCTTTCCGGCCAATCTGGCTGCCTGTTGTAGATCCCGGTCAGCAAAAGAGTTAAGGAAAGCCTCTCTTGCTACTTCGTTGATGTAGTCTTGGCCGAAGCTAGGATAAGCCAGATGCACTAACCTCTCGATATCGGCGCATAGTTGTTGTAAAGTTTCTCCTGGCTTTTGAAGTCGATTGCGAAGTTGAAGTCGATAAACCTCTTGCATGTGTTGATCACCGTAACGCATTTCCAGCGCTTGAACTAAGAACCCGTAGCTGTTGCGATGTTCTGCTGGTATTGACTGCAATATTTCTGCTGCTGTGCCCCTTAGTGACAACGTTAAGGCGGTTGCTTTCTCCTCCTCAGTCCAGAAATTGCCTGTTGCTGCTGCTTCGAATTGGAGCTTATAAGTAGACCATGGGCTTTGCCCGTCGAAAGTTGGAGGCTGCAGTTTTCTAACTCCGATGACTTCGTGAGATGCCGTCGCTGGGTGGTGAATCTTTACCCTTTCTAGCTCGGCCCTGACCGATTCTAGCTCAATCTTCAACTTTTCATCATTTACCCTCATGGAATTTTCGAGCTTTTCCAGATCATTCTCTACATTTGCTTTAATAGAAGATTCGAGATTTTCCAGATCATTCCTCACATTTGCCTTGATGGAAGATTCGAGATTTTCCAGATCATTCCTTACATTTTCTTTCATGTTATCTAGCTTGTTGTCGACAGAAAGGGAGAATGATTCGATTTTCTGCTCCAGTTGGTTCTTCTGCTCTTCCATAGACTCTTTGAGTTCTGCTAACGAGCGTTCATGAGCTACTGCTAACAATTTCTGTTCATCCTTTAACGCTTTTCTTTCACTTAGTTTCACTAAAATTTCTTCCAAACACCACTCTCTTTTCACTCGATTTTTATATTCCGGATGTTTTATATTATATAAAACTGGAAATGTTATATTATATAAAACTGGACTGTTCATAAAGTTCAATAAAATAAAGAGTCTCATCTCGAGTGCAGTTAGCCATTTTTAGATTATTATTAGCAAAAAATACTTTTTTTAACAACAAAACGACAAAATAATTTGAAATACTCACGACGGTTATCAGTATCGAAATAAACTCCGAGAAGATAGCTAAGTTTTTCTTTTTCTTACAATTTTCTTAGCGTTAATTTTAGAGTTAAGCTTTGTAGTAATTAAATAAATAAAGAGGCCGAAAGGCAAACTTAATTAATTTATTAAGTTAAATAGGGTTTAGCTTAGAGTGTCCGTGGAGGACCAGTAAGTTAGTTAAGTTAGAGAAAGTAGGTTTAAGCATAGCGTATAAGTCTTATTATAATGAATAAATAAATATGCTTTAAAAAAAAACACCGAGATGAATAATTCTGTTTTATACATTTTTTAATATTACTCTTACAACAGGTACATAAATTCCCTGGCTGGTAGTAATATTTTTCCGGTTATATAAGTTAACACCGCACCTGCATACCTAAATTTTTTCCTTTATACTGTGTCGACAATCTATTTGAAATAAATGCTGACAATGCGTCTGTTGCAACACGTGCCGATCAAAATCCAATAATTTCAGCGGAAATCAAGAGTCGACATTTTTAGGTAAAAATAAAATTTATACATTCCTGTTTTTAATGTGCAATAAAGAGGTTTCGTTTTCATTAAATTTTATCGTGTTTTTTTTATGAAAATTTAAAGTAAATTTTATTAACTGGCGCCCGAGCAGGGACCCTGCATAACAGTATCGGAAAACGCGAATTCAACGTAAAAGTAGAACGCATAGATTACATTCGGCTAATAGTGAAAAGTAAATTCTCACGCGAAACAATAACGTAAAAGTTAATCGCGCCGATTGTAACAAAAGTGATTGTTAGTGGAAAAAAGGAAAGAACAATCCCTTTTCCACCAAGCACCTAACCACAGTGCAAACAAACTCACAAAAACGATACAAGTTAAAGTGCGAGTGTAAGAGGCCCCCAAGTAGCCTAATACACCAAGAGGTCAAAAAGGAGTTGCAGTAAGATCAACAGCCGCCTTAACCTTCACGAGCAGAGGTCCAAGATCTACCCTAAGAAGATGACTACAATCATTAGGTCTGTTCCCGTACCTGCAGAAAGTGCAGAATCTGCAAGTTGCTTCGAATTACTTAACAGAATTTTGTTCCCGTACTTATACTGCAGCCGCCATACTCATTTCCCCACCCTGCAGTAAGAAGCAGAAACTTGCAGAAGCTACGAGCTGCTGTAACCTGCTGCAGCAATTTTTTGAAATATGAAAATGTCAAAACTGGCATTCCCGTGTTCGTTGTAAACGTTAGATGTTTGTAAAGTGCCCTAAAACAGATTAAAAACAAAAGAATAAACGTTCTTCTTTTCGATTTCAGAAAAACTGCAGAATCTGCAGAAACATGTTCCTGTACTTTCTTTATTTCATCCCCACCTCTCAATAAGCAACTTGCAGTAAGTGACAGAATGCAGAAAGTACGGGAACAGACCTATTATTTTAATCTTAATGTAAGTCTTATTTTCATTTACCTAGTTTATAGCTACTCCAAAAATAATTCGAATTATGGATCATCCAAAATTTTTTACCCTATAAACGAGGTAATTCGAATTATGGCTTAAACCGAAATATTTCGGCTTAAGCCATAGAGCGAGTTTACACGGGTGCATCAAATAATTAAATTAAATTTGATGCAGCGGTGTCCCTGACAATTAAAATAATCCGCTGCATTAATTTAGTTCACAGAACTTATTTGATGCACTGCCGTGTAAGACGGTGATTAGACTGTTCGTTCCTACATACGTTCCTCACGAGCTTTTAGAGGAACGGGGAAGTGGGGATCACGCCCCTCATCATCTCCACTTCTCCGTTCATCTAAAAGGTTCGTGAGGAACGTACGTAGGAACGAACAGTCTAATCACCGTCTAAATAGTTGAGTGCATTAAATTGACATTTCAAGAAGAGCATATATTTTCACTTTAAAATTAAAAATGGAATTACAAATGGAATCGCGGACGAGGCGCGGTTCTAATTGGATAAATCTAGAAACAAAATTATTTATAGATATCAGCAAAGAAATAAATATTTGTACAATCATGGACACAAAATCGGGGCATCCCCACATTAAAAAAATTTGGTTCAATATTTAATCACCGAACTAAAAGTGACAGCTAATCTCATACCGTGTAAACGATACGGCTTAATGCAGTGTGCATCAAATTAATTATTTGATGCAACCGTGTAAACTCGCTCATAGTTACTATATGTCAGTGGTTGCGAGGGATTGAATAAAACCGGTTTTGCTCAGCACACTTATGGCAGCGTCTGAATAGCCCCAATTGATATGCTCCACTTTGCTCTGAACTTTTTAAGCAGTCATCGAACACACTTGAAATGTAGTATCAAATAAACGTCGCAAGCTAACGCATAACATATTAGGTGTGTTCGCGAACTTTCCTGCGGGTTCCGGGTGCCAGAAAGCGCCCGAAACCGCCAGATTTCTGTTCGTTCCTACGGAACAGAACACAAATCTAGCGGTTTCGGGCGCTTTCTGGCGCCCAATGGAACCCGCAGGCGAGTACGCGAACACACCTATTATGTTTTGGTTAGATTGTGAGGTTGTGTAGCCCTAGGCGCATTTAAACGAATTTTTGTTAATTTCATTCTATCATATTAGTATTAATGCAATAATAAAATAGTGTTTTAAGTAACTAGGAAATTTGTATAGAGAAATTATGGATCGAGCAAATTACATCGACCTTTTCTCTATCCCCGAGGATTATAAGCCGCCGGAGGACAGCGATTTGCGCTCAGATACAAGATACCCAAACCTCAATTCCAAAGATTACCGCAAAAAGCCCACCGATTGCACGCCAAAAATGCAATCATTCTATGAATGCATAGCAATAAATCAAGATAAAAATATTACCGTAGCATGTAATGACATTCGTGGAAGGATCTGGAGCGGCTACTTATGGGGTTTTGAGAATATGGAGACTTTTGGGGATCCAAGCAAAGCTTGCTTCAAGCTGCATTGTGAATCGCCAGTTACAAATCTTCGTTATGTAAAAAATAGAATTGTAAGCTTATATCGGTTACTAAGTAATTTCTTAACACTAGAAATTAGTTTTTGTTAGCAGAGGCCAGCGGAGCACTGCAACTTTGGTCAACAAAGTCTGAGGTCAGAAGTTCAGATTATTGCCTGTTCAAAGTTGGCGAAAAGACTGAACATCTTGGAATTATCCTTTCTATGGATATTTTGCAGACAGATTTTAACAAAGCTGTTACTGGCTCGAGTGATAGCTCATTAAAGGTAGTGTTCTGAGAAACATAATTTTTGAATTCTTTTAAATGTAATAATTTGCAAGGTTTGGGATTTAGGTAGCGGAGATCTATTTTCAATTCACACAATGCGATTCGCACATTCCGATAGTATTACGGGAATTTCTTGTGGGCCAGGATTGGAGTCGACGTTTGCCACTTGTTCAACCGATAAAAGTTCTTTAATGTGGGATTACCGACAACCACGGCCTGCCACAGGTGCTTTGTTTTACAAAGAAATGTAGTTTTTCTCCTGCAAATTCTTATGTTTATATTATTCCAGCGTTATATGACAATCATAAATACCCCTTCACTGCGATATATTGGTCACGAAATGAGGAAAAAGATCAAAATATTATTTTAGGAGATGAGACTGGAACTATTTATAGTGTTGATGCCCGAGTTCCCAATAAATTTATAGATTATGTTACTGTCTTCAGTCGTCCAGTTAGGAAGATACGGTTTCAACTGTAAGAGTATCAGCCATTTATATAAATTGTATGTAATTAATTTATAATTATCTTAGGAATCAAATGGCCGTAATAGGAAACACTAACATGCTTAAAGTTTTCAAATGTTCAAAAAGCACTGGATATGAACTTCTGTACAAAGATTCTCAGGGAACAAATCTAATTCGGGATGTTTTATGGAATTCATGGAGCGAAAACGAACTCTATACTGTTGGGTGGGATGCTAACTTAAGGAAACACGTAGTAGAGTGATATATTTTTATATTATTAATAGGAAGTTGAGTCCAAACTACCATTATATTTTTGTTGGTTCCGCATAGCAAAGATTTTTCTGTAATAGTTGGAAACTATTTTTTTTTTTTGTATTTAATCATAAATTGTAACCTATTTTATTTTATAACCCATATTACAAAAATATTACGGCTAGGACTTCAAGGTATGAGAAATAAAATGATTTTTTTATCAATTGTTATCCTTCGATTTGAAACATTAGAAGCAGTGGCATAAATAATTGGTTCAAATAATGAAAAACGAAAAGCTGATTGTTCCATTTGTGGATAGAGCGGCCTACTTTTCGGTTGTGTTTCATCACAATCAAATCGTGTTACATTTCGAAATCCGCTTAGCATAATCGGAAATATATTCCGCTGCTCACGCAAGAGTTTCACGAATATTCAAATCATCATCCTGCATCAGTAGCTATCTTTGCTGTTACCGCCACGAGTTTGAAACCTTACCACTATTTTTAATCACAACCTGCCCAAGGATTTTTTCTGAGAAGTTTTCCGAGCCTTGAATACGGTCCATCCGTGGAGGTTATTAAATAACTTATTAGATAATTTCCACAACATCCGGCGACCGTGACAATTCGAGACGATGGAAAACGATAAGAAATCACGGACCGCTTTAAGAGCAACATTTTCGAAGAAGCTAAGATTACTAGAGGAAAAGGTTGCTAGTGCGGAAATAAATACATACGAAATTAGAGCGTTACTAGAAAATATAGAAGCCAAATACAAAGAAATCGCTAATCGATAGCAAGATTTATGATAAGCTGGTATCAAGCGAGGCAAGACAAGATCTTGAGAATGAGTTAGATATCGTGGATTCGTATAATATAAAAATAAATGAAATATGATTAAAAGTTGAGACTAGTTGTACCGGAAGAAATTGAGAGAAGTTCCGTACGAAGTGCCGTAGAAAGTACCAAATCTACGGTTAGAGGCACGTACAAACTTCCTCAGTTGGAATTGAAAAAATTTAATGGAGACCTAAAAGAGTGGCTTCCATTTTGGAATTAATTTCGGAAAATAGATGAAGATGACACATTACATGACAGTGACAAGTTTCAGTACTTGGTGCAAGCAACCGTTGCCAATTCTCGAGCAAGAGATATGGTCGACAGTTTTCCTGCAACAAGTCAAATTATCCAAAGGCTGTACAAAGTCTAAAGATGCGTTTTGGAAGAGAAGATTTGTTGGTCGAAGTTTATGTTAGAGAGCTATTGAGTTTAGTGATGCAAAACACTTCGTCTTCAGAAAAGATTCCTTTGGCAACTCTGTATGATAAGTTGGAGTGTCAGTTAGGGCGCTTGAATCTTGGATGTAACCACTGAAAAATGCTCTGCAATGCTCTTACCTTTAGTTGAGTCTTCTTTACCAGAAGGATTATTGCGTTCTTGGCAAAGATATAACGTTTATTTTTCAGGGTTAAATGTAGACAATGAAAATCATACAGAGCATCGATTAGTAAGATTGATGAAATTCTTACAACAAGAATTAGAAAACGAGCAAAAGATAACATTAGCAATGTCAGCTTTCGGTCGTGGAAATAATAAAGAACGAGTAAAAGTGCTTGAACAAAATAAAAGAGCTTCCTATGTAGCGAGAATACCAGCCGCTGCAGGTTTGTTGACAACATCTGGCGAGGCCTGCCTATTCTGTGGAGGGAAACATGACAATTCTGATTGCCAAAAGATCAAAAAAATGCATCCCAATGAAATAAAGGCCATTCTAAATAAAAATAGATGCTGTTACAACTGCTTCAAAATTGGTCATCGTTCAGCCTCCTGTTGGAGTAAAAAGAAGTGTATCACGTGTGAGAAAAACATCATGTTGCTGTATGTGAACAATCGGTGCAGAAGAACAGTCAAACAGTGTTGGAGAAAGAAACTGTAGAGCACAATAATATGAGTAGTCGTAAAATCAAAATTTTTTTTTTTTTTAACAAAAATGTCACCTTCAACCACCTTTTTCTCCAAAATATTCATAGTGAACTAATGTTTTTTTTTCAGAATAAGAAAGTTTGGAGTGTTTCCTATGAATAATGTCCAGAGGATTTTGACGACTCATAACTCTGGAAGTTGGTACTGTGGTACCGTCGCTTTTATAATTTTAGATAGGTGGGAGTATTCTGCGTACACTGATACCTTATTCATGAAAATAAGTGATGGCGTTACAAAAATACAGGGTTAATTAGTCATTTCAACCGAATGAAAAGAAATAGCATTATTAACACCTTAGCTCTTACTCATTATAGCCAGTGTTGGGCATTAATCAATTAAATTTTCAATCAATTAATTAATTGATTAAAAAATTAATTGCGATTAATTTAATTGCAATTAAAATTAATTGCGATTGAACTATTAATTGCACCCCACAATTAATTTATTTGGATTAATCTGTATTAATTGTATATTAGAACTAAATCAATTGCAATTAATTTATCAATTGCAATTAATTTTGTCAATTGTTCTAAAAAACAATTAAAACTAACAATTATTCCGCTTCAATATAGATATAGACACTCCAATTTTATATGATCCTGCCATTTTTTTGGAGAATCATTCATATAAAGAGCATAATATGAAGAAAAAAATATGGGGAGTATGGCGGCCAAAATGGCTGAAAGAAGAAAAATTCAAAATGGGGGACTAATTTTGGAAATTGTGCTCCGATTGTGCTGTAAATTAGTGTCGGGGGGTTTTGAGGGATCCAAATGACAAATTTGGGGTTAAAATTTTAAAATTCAAAATGGCGGACTAATTTTGGCAATTGTGCTCCGATTGTGCTGAAAATTAGCGTCAGGGGGTTTTGAGGGACCCAAATGACAAATTTGTGGTCAAAATTTTAAAATTAAAAATGGCGGAAAATTTTGGAAATTGTGCTGAAAATTAGTGTCGGGGGGTTTTGAGGGATCCAAATGACAAATTTGTGGTTAAAATTTTAAAATTCAAAATGGCGGACTAGTTTTGGCAATTGTGTTCCGATTGTACTGAAAATTAGTGTCGGGGGGTTTTGAGGGATCCCAATTACAAATTTGTGGTTAAAATTTTAAAATTCAAAATGGCGGACTAATTTTGGCAATTGAGCTCCGATTGTACTGAAAATTAGTGTCAGGGGGTTTTGAGGGATCCAAATGACAAATTTGGGGTTAAAATTTTAAAATTCAAAATGGCGGACTAGTTTTGGCAATTGTGTTCCGATTGTGCTGAAAATTAGTGTCGGGGGGTTTTGAGGGATCCAAATGACAAATTTGTGGTTAAAATTTTAAAATTCTAAATGGCGGACTAGTTTTGGCAATTGTGTTCCGATTGTACTGAAAATTAGTGTCAGGGGGTTTTGAGGGATCCCAATGACAAATTTGTGGTTAAAATTTTAAAATTCAAAATGGCGGACTAATTTTGGCAATTGTGCTCCGATTGTGCTGAAAATTAGCGTCAGGGGGTTTTGAGGGACCCAAATGACAAATTTGTGGTCAAAATTTTAAAATTAAAAATGGCGGAAAATTTTGGAAATTGTGCTGAAAATTAGTGTCGGGGGGTTTTGAGGGATCCAAATGACAAATTTGTGGTTAAAATTTTAACATTCAAAATGGCGGACTAGTTTTGGCAATTGTGTTCCGATTGTACTGAAAATTAGTGTCGGAGGGTTTTGAGGGATCCCAATGACAAATTTGTGGTTAAAATTTTAAAATTCTAAATGGCGGACTAGTTTTGGCAATTGTGCACCGATTGTGCTGAAAATTAGTGTCGGGGGGTTTTGAGGGATCCAAATGACAAATTTGTGGTCAAAATTTTAAAATTCAAAATGGCGGACTAATTTTGGAAATTCTGCTCCGATTGTGCTGAAAATTAGTGTCGGGGGGTTTTGAGGGATCCAAATGACAAATTTGTGTTTAAAATTTTAAAATTCAAAATGGCGGACTAGTTTTGGCAATTGTGTTCCGATTGTACTGAAAATTAGTGTCAGGGGGTTTTGAGGGATCCCAATGACAAATTTGTGGTTAAAATTTTAAAATTCAAAATGGCGGACTAATTTTGGCAATTGAGCTCCGATTGTGCTGAAAATTAGTGTCAGGGGGTCTTGAGGGATCCAAATGACAAATTTGTGGTCAACATTTCAAAATTCAAAATGGCGGACTAATTTTTGCAATTGTGTTCCGATTGTAATGAAAATTTGTGTCAGGGGGTTTTGAGGGATCCAAATGACAAATTTGTGATCAAAATTTTAAAATTCAGAATGGCCGACTAATTTTGTAGTTTTAGATGGGTGGGAGTATCATTGCTACCATATTCATGAAAATAGGTCCTAGGGTTACTTGAATTCAGGGTGATACGTAAACCTGCACCAAAACAAAATCGCCCTAGCGGCTAAACCATAACGACTCCAACCACCCCCTTTCCCTCCCATACTATCCAAAACCTAACCAAAGTCAGCCGCTTTGAAAAATCAACGGATACTGTATATCAAAAACGATACCGTAATGTTTTTTTGCGTTGTAGTGGTGTATTTTATGTTATATGGTAAAGCGAATTACCGTAAAATTTGGCATGAATATAATACGCGTTAATACTGATCATGGGCGCAATAACAGTACTTGTTCCTTATAACCCTAATAAAATGTACTATCAATAACCTATCTCAAAAAACCTAAACAAAAATATATATCATAAAAAAATGTATGTGTGTCTGGGCACATTTTGGAAATTAAGACCTCTATGGTCATTCTATATGTCCAAATCAATCTTAGTCCTACAGAAGGATAAAGGTCAATAAATTTTGTATATACAATAATACATAATACATAATACTGTTACGTTTTTACGGCTTAACGGATTCGTAGGATTAATTAAGGAATACACTTTTTAATTATCCACACAATAATTTATTTATCACAAACCAAAACACAATTCTTACAGTTCACTATAATCACTAGCAAATTTAATATTTCGCATTATTCAATTCTAATTATCGCTTTTTATTTCACCACTTTTCACTTTGGAACACTTTGTGGTGTGTTCTTTTATTTCCTTAAGTTTCGACCAGCTTGAAGTTGTCTTCGCTTATCGCTCGTTAGTTTAGTACATAAATTCTTAATTCAGACAACAACCGAAAATCGTTGATTCATCCTCTCGACAAACAGATGGCGTATAATCATCACAATACATAATCGGTAATATATAATACATATTTAAATAATACATGGAACATAATTCATAGTACATATTACACAATATAGTACATAGTAGTAGTGAATAATACATAGTTCATAGTAAATAGTACATAGCACTTAGTACATAGAACATAACACATAGAACATTGTACATAGTACATAGTTCATAGTAAATAGTACATAATACATAATAGATAATACAAAACATAATACATAGTTCATAGTACATAGTGCAAGTACATAGTACATAATACCTTTTACATAGAACATAGTATATAGTGTTTGGTACAAAGTATATAATATTTAGTAGAAAATACATAATACAGAGTATATAGTGCAAAGTACATAGCAGATAACACATAGTTCATAATACTTAGTCATAGTACAGAATAAATAGTACATAATCGCAGTACATAGTATATAATACCTAATACATAGTACATTGTGAACAGTATATGGTACCTAATCATAGCCCCCAATACATAGTACATAATACACAGTACAAAGTACATAGTACATACTTCATAGTACATAATTCATAGTAAGTAGCACATAGTCCGTAATGCAAAGTACATAACACCTAGTACATAGCAGATTATACATAGTACATAATACCTTGTACATAGTACATAGCACATAAAACATAGTTGACAGTATATAGTAGGTAGTATATAGTCCAAAATAAATAGTATATAATACTTAATACATAGTTCAAAGTACAAAATATATAGTTCATAGTACATAATTCATAGTAAATAACACATAGTCCGTAATGCAAAGTACATAATATCTAGTACATAGCAGATTATACATAGTACATAATACCTTGTGCATAGTACATAGCACATAAAACATAGTTGACAGTATATAGTAGGTAGTATATAGTCCAAAATAAATAGTACATAATACATAATACATAGTACAAAGTACATAGTACATAGTTCATAGTACATAATTCAAAGTAAATAGCACATAGTCCGTAATGCAAAGTACATAATACGTAGTACATAGCAGATTATACACAGTACATAATACCTTGTACATAGTACATAGCACATAAAATATAGTTGACAGTATATAGTAGATAGTATATAGTCCAAAATAAATAGTATATAATACATAATACATAGTACAAAGTACATAATATATAGTTCATAGTACATAATTCATAGTAAATAGCACATAATCCGTAATAAAGTACGTAATACCTAGTACATAGAAGATTATACATAGTACATAATACCTTGTGCATAGTACATAACACATAAAACATAGTTGACAGTATATAGTAGGTAGTATACAGTCCAAAATAAATAGTACATAATACATAATACATAGTACGAAGTACATAGTACATACTTCATAGTACATAATTCATAGTAAGTAGCACATAGTCCGTAATGCAAAGTACATAATACCTAGTACATAGCAGATTATACATAGTACATAATACCTTGTGCATAGTACATAACACATAAAACATAGTTGACAGTATATAGTAGGTAGTATACAGTCCAAAATAAATAGTACATAATACATAATACATAGTACGAAGTACATAGTACATATTTCATAGTACATAATTCATAGTAAGTAGCACATAGTCCGTAATGCAAAGTACATAATACCTAGTACATAGCAGATTATACATAGTACATAATACCTTGTGCATAGTACATAGCACATAAAACATAGTTGACAGTATATAGTCCATAATAAATAGTACATAGTACATATGGCATAGTACATAGTCCGTGTACATAGTACCTAATACATAGTGCATAACACTTAGTATATAGCACGTAGTACATATTGCTATATGTTACATAATAATATATAATACACTAGTCCCTCTTTAAACACAAAACGAAAAATAGCAAAAAAAAATCAAACACAAAACGAAATTCTCTTCTGTAAAAAATTCTCTTCCGGTCAAACAAAAAAACATAAAATAAAAAAATCTCTTCTAAAAATGGATTGCTCCATTGATTTCGATTTCGAAAAATGTTGAAAATGGCACAACTAGAATGTTGTTATACTGGTAGATAACTCATACAATACAAACTAAAATCCCCAAAGCCAAATTGTTCCCCCACGGCACGCAAAAAATTGACCGTGACGCAAAGGTGCGCAACGTGGCTAAAAAAGTTTTTACTTTAAAAACTAAAAACACGCTTTTTAAAATGAACTAATAAAAAATAACATACTACTACTCTTTCCATATAATAATAAATTTTAATTTTTAGTTTTTAATCAAATCCATAAAAATGATTGACAATTGATTAATCGTCTTTAATTGTGGAAACTCACGACTAACAATTAATTAATTGTTAATTGCGAATTTTCACAATTACAATTAATTAATTGTTAATTGCAATAGACGCGATTAACAATTAATTAATTGTTAATTGCGAGTTTTCACAATTACAATTAATTAATTGTTAATTGCAGTAGACGTGATTAACAATTAATTAATTGTCAATTTTTAATCGTCCAGAAATTTAGTTTTGCCCAACACTGATTATAGCCGATAATTTGAGATACTTTTCTTTTGCGACGGGCCTGGGGTAATTTTGTATGGGCTGCTGTGACCCACCTCCTTTAGCAAATTTAGAAAAGTCTCCAAAAGTAATGTTGCAGATGATGAGGGGGTCTTGACTCCTGGACTTTGGGTTTTAATATTTTTAAGCTTTTATACGAATACGTTTATACGAATATTTTATACGTTTATACGAATATTTAAATAAACTATTTTATTACGTATTTATTTTAAATTATTTTAATTTGATTTATTTTTGAGTATTATATTTTTAATTAGTTTAATTTTAAACTACACAACTTTCTCTTAAAAACGGTTAAAATATATAACCGGAAGTTTTCTTAATTAGAGTGCGTTCCGTAATATACTGGGAGCACTGCGCCAGTACTACCAGTGGTAGTTTTGTCGTTCCGTTTTCACCAAACAGTGCCCTGTCGCAGTGCTCTGGGAACATTCATGACGTCATGAATATTCCCCTTTTTACTACTGGGACTACTGCCTTGAAAGAGGTAATGTGCTCCCAGTAGTTTCAACAGGTTTTGACAGATGTGCATTGTGGCTGTAAAAAATTTAATCGTGAGCAGTAAAATATGGAGGCGGAGCCAGTATACTGTGCGCTCGTTCCGTATACAAAAATGTACTTCTTCGTTCAGTATAACTTTTTTAAACGGAACGTGCTTCGCAGTGCACTGGCATGACGTCTAAAATCACAGTGCTCCCAGTATATTACGGAACACACTCTTAATAATAAAATCTCCTAACTAATACAACGATAAATTACGTTCGTTCAGTTCAATTACAATTTTTATACTCCTACATTTTCTATTTTGACGTGACACGTCTTATAAATCGGTTATACCGGAGCACGCGGACGGAGAATGTCCCGAAACGGTGTATGGTGGGCGTGGCCTATGCGCATGTGTGAGTAAGCGACGCCGGCTCCGCCGTATATTGGAAATAAAAAATACTGAATAAATAATCACACTGTTATTGTTACATTTGAGAATAAATAAAAATACTGCAAAATTATATGTATATTGTGTTTATTATATATTGCATAACGAATAAGCAACATGGTAGTTGTCACGGGATAATCGCCACGGGCCCGGGGCACCGGTTTTTTTATTTTACATGTCAATGAATTCGTGTATCTATGTTTTTATACATTCAATACTTATACAGTGTAAGCGTACGTGATTGTGATTTCCCTAAAGTGTATTTTCAAAGTAGTAGTGAAAATCTAAACCGATGACGTAACGCACACTGCTACATAACTCCCTCTTCAGCGTAAGCGTCCATGAACATATCAATTAAGGAAAATCATGACTGAAAATTTACTTTATAATTGAAACGAAACTCTGTTACCGGAAACGAGCTTCGTGTTACCGGCCTATTAGTGTCTTCGTTTCTTTCTATATGCGCCGGTTTTAGTCGATCAATAGATACTTTTACTATTTACCGTTAATGCCTATCGAAAATTTTGTATCTCCCCTTTAGATCACTTTATCCTTCATATGGATTTTGTAACGATCCTCCCATTCTATCTGTCCTCAGGAAAACAAATTCGCAGTGTTGTAACCCTAACTGTTCTGTAAATTACAACACAACCCCTTTTTTTGGTTAAAGCAATTCAACTTTTATTTCACTGATGTACAAATATTAATGACTTAAAAACTACTTGATTACACATCGATTATGAAAGCTCGCACTCTCCACACACAGCCCCTTCGTTGACGTCCGGGTGTTACCAACCCAACATCTCCCCTTTTTAGATAGGTGGGTGCTTTAGGTTAAGGTGAGTTGAGTTCATAGTCTTGCAGATAACTTGGTGGTTTCCTAATCCTGGTTGAAGTGCGTATATCTGATGAACTACCTTGTCGTTGAACATTTGAACATCCTTGACTACCAGCTATATGATCTTCAGGACTGTTTTGTAATCTTGACTGCGAGGACTGAGCCGTATTGTTTAAATTTGATAGTGATGCTTCATCTTCACCTTCAATATGCGCGAATGCGTTCCACAAGGAGTTGTTATTTCCAGCTGGTTCCTGACAGTGTCGTTCACGTAGATAATTAACATGTGTTCTGATGCATTTACCGTCTGTAAGTGCAACATTGTACATAACATTACCAATTCTCTCGATGATTGACCCCGGTGACCAGTGTGTTGCGCTCCTAGTGTGTATTCTGGCGAAAACTAAGTCATTCGGCTTAAAATACCTCTTTTTTGCTCCATGTTTCATGTTAAATTATCTGTTCTGTTTATGATTTATTTCCATGTTGACATTTCTTGTAGGTTTTAATAGGTCTAATTCTGTTCTAATCTGCTTCCCCATGAGTAGTTCAGAAGGTGATTTATTCTCATGGTTTGTTCGATTCGGTGTTACCCTGTATTTTTGGAGGAATAACGTTAAATTTTCTCCAAGTGTTCCCTCTCCTTCCAGTTTCTTTAAGGATCTTTTAAATGTGTCGACAAACCGTTCTACCTGGCCATTTGACCTAGGATGGTATGGACTTGTGCGGATGTGTTCCACCCCATTGATCTTGCAAAATGTGCTAAATATGGAAGAGGTAAATTGAGATCCATTATCTGAGACCATCTCTACAGGATACCCAAATCTCGAGAATATGTCCCTTAAAATGTTAATGGTTTGCGAGGATGTTGTTGATTTTGTTGGAATAACTTCGAGCCATTTTGAATAAGCGTCCACTATTAACAAGAAATAATGTCCGAATTTTGGACCGGCGTAATCAACGTGTACTCGGTACCATGGCTCTTTAGGGATCAGCCACGAATCTAATACTGATTTTGTTGGCGCCTTAGCTGCATGTGCACATTTTGAACATTGTCGAACCAATTCCTCAACTTGACCATCGATGCACGGCCAATATACATAACTTCTAATTAGTGCCTTCATTCTGCTGATGCCTGGATGATGCTTATGGAATTGTTTTAGAACAGTGCTTTGAAATTTCTTAGGAATAGCAATTCTTTCGCCAAAAAAAAGACAATCGTCTATTATTGTTAGTGATTCTTTGCGAAAATGAAATTGCTGCAGATCTATATCTTTTGATTTGTCATAGTTTATCCAATTGTTTGACACATGTTTTATTGCTTTCTGCAAGATACGGTCTCGACCAGTTTCAACTTTGATCATGTTGAAAGTGATTGGTAAGGCTTGGACCGAATAATTTACAGTTTGTTTTTCTGCTTCTACTGATGCAATTACAATATCTTCATTTGATGTCGTGTTTTGCTGAATTAATCGTGAGAGCATATCTGCATAACCAAAGGAATTTATTGATATGAACTCTATTTCGAAATCGTAACCCATTAGTATTACTGCCCATCTTTGAAGTCTGTTTGCAGAGTGTGCTGGGACGCCTTTTTTTCCTCCGAATATTGCAAGTAGTGGCTTGTGATCTGTTTGCAATTTGAATCTGCGGCCATATATCATTTTGTGGAACTTTTTCACTGCAAACGTTAAGGCTAGTGCCTCCTTCTCTATCTGAGAGTATACCTTTTCTGCTTGTTGTAGCGCCCTTGAAGCATGGTATACTGCTTTGACTGTACCATCTGGAAATCTGTGCATTATGACAGCTCCGATTCCGTAATTACTAGGGTCTGCTGCTACTATGATTTCTTTAGTTGGGTCGTAATGTGTGAGCAATAGATCTGAAGTGATGACCCTTTTCAATTCTTCGAAACTGTTTTGTTGAGCTGTTGTCCAATGCCATTGTTCGTCTTTTCTTAGTAGTATGTCTAATGGTCCTCGTATTTTATTCAAGTGTGGAACGAATTTTGAATAAAAATTTACAGCACCTAGAAATGCTCTTAATTCTGTTAAATTTTCAGGTTCTTGCATACTGTTTATTGCTTCGGTGCGTTCTGGGTCGGCTCTGATACCATGTTTGTTTACAATCACTCCTAAGTATTTTATTTCAGGCATAGCAAAGTGGCATTTTTCTAGTTTGATATGTAGACCTGCGTCTGAAATTCTTTCTAAAATCTTAATTAAATTTTGATCATGCTCTTCTTTAGTGGAACCTTTGATAAAAAGATCATCGATATAACAGACTACACCGTCTATGCCTAATATTATCTGATCCATGATTTGTTGAAATTGCGTTGGAGCTACCTTTACTCCAAATGGAAGTCTGTTGCAACTAAACAAACCCATGTGAGTGTTTATTGTTAATAATTGTTTACCTACTTCATCGACTTCGATTTGTAAGAAAGCATCTGAAAGATCTATTTTACTTATGAAAACAGCGTTCGCCATTCCAGCAAAAATATCGTCTGGGTTTGGAAGGGGATATTGATGTGCATCCAACATGCTGTTTAACCCCGTGGAATAATCACCACAAATTCTTATCCTTCCATTTGCTTTTCTCACTACGACAATGGGCGCAGCCCATTGGGAGTACGCTACTGGGGTTATAACGCCATTATTAACTAACCTCTCCAGTTCTTGTTCAACTGTTTCCCTCATAGCGTATGCAACTGGTCTGCTTGCTTTGAAAACTGGTATAGCATTTTTTTTCAATTGCAATTTCACGTTACCATGTTTATAACAGCCTAAAGGTTCAGCTATAATATTGTTAAACTTTTCTTTTATAATTTCGCAGTAATTTTCGTGCGTCTTTGTAGTAGTCAGACTAATTTCATTGCAGATTTGGCTTATAGGTGTGTCCCACAATTTGAATGTTTCTATGAGATCGTTTCCAAATATATTTAATCCCTCTGTTGTCGATACTGCACATGTTTCCCTATGTGTTTGATCTTGAAATTTAAATGTAGCGTCAAATTCACATAAGAATTTTAGTTTGTCCCCTGTTGCCCCTTTTGCTTCTGTTGGACCAGGTCTTGTTTTGACATTTCCCATTTTATCATAAATGCTAGGAGAAATAATTGTTAGATCAGCAGCAGGATCAAATAGTAACTTAGCTTCTACACCATTAATTGTTACAGTAATAAATTTCCTTCTCTTATGGACATCAATCTTGTTGACAAATACTGCTGAGACTTGTTTCTGATGCTTGTTGCCACTGTTGTTGTTATTGACATGCGTACTATAACTCTTGTTTTTAATATATTTGTTATTGTTAACAGTATTATTAAAATTTTTATTAGATCTATCCTTCATTGATGCTGGAGTATTGCAGTAGCCTTCTTTATGTCCAACAATATGACACATTTTGCATTTATTGCTTTTATAACCACAGTTATCCTTAAAGTGCATCGCACCACACGACCAGCAAGGTGTTTTGGGCTTATTGGTGTTGTTAATTGATTTATGACCTCTTGTGTAATTGCTTTTGAATTTATTACGCTGCGATGATACCTTGTTTATTTCTAGTTTTGGATTTTCAACCATGACTGTATCTGATTTAAGATTTAGCAACCGTATACACTCGTTTGACAATGTTTCCAGTGTAATATTTTTATCAGAATCCATTTTCGATAGTAATTTTGTTCTGATATCAATGTCCTTTGTTGATTTCATTCCGATTATGAATATCAAACATTTAAATTGCTCTGCTGTGATCTGGTTCAGCTTGAAATCTTCACATCGTTTGTTTACATTTGCTGTGTATGTAACAAAGTCACTATCATCACTTTTTTCTGTGAGCAAACATTGGTGACGTGCATTGAATAGTGATTTATGTTTGCCGAAAAGTTTTGTTAGTCGCTCTACATTTTCTTCAAATGAGAATTCATTAGCCTTTTTGGGCAAAATATAATGTACATACTTGTTATGTTCCGATGTACCTAATTTTCTTAAAAGCAATCGCACTTTTCGCTTTTCATCGAGCTTTTGTGCGTCGATTTTAAAGAAATCTTCATAACGAGCGTACCATGCATCAAACGTGCAATTGTTTTCTGCATCGTAAAAAAATTCTGACATGCTCGTTGCTAATGATTCTAATGTAAATTCAATGCCTTGATTTTGTACTGGATTTCTGTTGTCTTTTATTGCTTCGCACAATTCTTTTAGGATATTCATATTTTGTTCTTGCTGTTGTGCTTGCAGATTTTGCTGTTGTTGCAATTGGCGTAAGATGGCTGACAATTCCCCGTCCATGTTTCAGGTTATGCTGCTTTGAAAATGAATAAATTACTCACGTATATTGTTGATATTGATCACAATCGCAATTTTTCTTAATTTTCCAAATCCTCGTCGCCACTTATGTTGTAACCCTAACTGTTCTGTAAATTACAACACAACCCCTTTTTTTGGTTGAAGCAATTCAACTTTTATTTCACTGATGTACAAATATTAATGACTTAAAAACTACTTGATGACACATCGATTATGAAAGCTCGCACTCTTCACACATAGCCCCTTCGTTGACGTCCGGGTGTTACCAACCCAACACGCAGTCCTCCAATCCCCTTGGTACAAAGAAACCTTTCTTCTGATCTCGAGAATCCCTTGGAACAATACTCCTCATGTGGTTTCTTAACATTGCCACAATGTCTGTCGGGTCTGATATAATCTCTGCGTCCCTTATAAAGAATTCTCCTGGGATTCGTAGCGTTTGACCATACACTAATTCTGCTGGACTACACTTCAGGTCTTCTTTTATGGTAGTCCGCAGACCTAGCAAAATCGCTGGTAAATGCAGTAACCAATTCGGGTTACCCATCTTGGTTCTCAATGATGCCCTAAGTTGTCTGTGAAGTCTCTCTACCATTCCGTTTGCTTGCGGATGATATGCCGCGGTCCGGATTCTTTGTGTACCCAAGAGCTTCGAAGATTCTTCAAACATTTTTCCTTCAAATTGACCTCCTTAGTCGGTGGTAATAGTTAATGAAATTCCGAATTGTTATGTAGAAATTTTGAGCCGCCCTCAAAATTATTCAAGTTCCAATATAAATCTCCAAAACTATTTCTAAAGATCTAAAAACCTTGAACCTCGAATGTTGTGTACACTAAAAGTGCACGGGGCCGGTAAACGACCCTTGCACAACATCCAGGTGTAACCTGAAACGCCAAAGGAAATTGGCAACAAAAATTTAGCGCAATTTGACTTGCGAAAGGATTTAAATGCTCGTAAGCAGATTGCGCCAGTTTCAGGGCATTTAGAGAAAAGCCGACGGGTGCGTTTTTCCGGCCGGCGACCTCAGCCTTGGGTCAAGCACCAGCCGGTGACTTTTGCACCAAGGTCGAAGGCCCGGAAGAAAAATGCAACCGAAGAATTTTCGAAAAGAAAGCTTTAGGTAACTAAAGCGCGATCGATTTTTAAGATCGATGAGTATTGTTTCAATTTTGATCCGTGGCGGACGGAAAAAGAGAGTTTTGTTCTAACCACGATCGGCGGCGGGCCCGTCGATAACTTTTATCGAGTGTGTTTTTGATCCACGGCGGGCGCGTCGAAAAGTTCTAATTAAAAATTAATAAAATCGTAATATAATATTTAAGGACTAAACTGTAAAATAAATAATAATAATAATCATTTTTTCTTGATGTAAAATTTAAATAAATAAATTCAAGTGGAAATGTTTTCGTGTGTATTTTTATAGAAATTAAGGTTTTCTTTATCCTAGTGTAAATGTAATTATAAGCTATGTTTCGTAGAAAATGAATAAAAAGTATAAATATGGTTATAAACTAAGTTTCATAAAAAGTGAATAAAAGGGTAATTTGTTTTGTTGCATTGATGATATGATTATACACAAAAATAAAGAGCGACATAATTAATAGTGAAACGGATTTAGATAAAAGTCATAGTTTAATTTAAGTATAAAAAGGAAACCAGAAAAGAAAGTCATAGATCAATTTAAGTATAAAAAGGAAAACAGAAAAGAATAGTAGATTGTTCTACAAGTAAAGAAAAGTGATAGTTTTCCAGTGAGTGTAAATATTTAATTTGCGAGCGAGCGTAGCGAGCGAGTGGATTAAAATTTACACGAGCTGGAAAACTCACTTTTCTTAGCGCGTTGAACATGCTATTTTTTCGGTAATCGTATAGAAATGACGTACATTTCATATTGAAAATCAAAAATTGCAAAGAAAACATTAATACTTACATTGAAAATCAAAAATTGTAAAGAAATAGTAATTGGTCAAAGTAGGCCATTTTCTGTTGACAATTAATCGGGAATCATATAGAAATACGTAAATTGTAAAGAAATAATAATTGGTTAAAGTAGGCCATTTTCTGTTGACAATTAATCGCTCTGTAATTAAAGTTATATCTAAAATCGTGAAGAAAAGTGTTGCTCCAGATGCAACCTGAAACGCCAAAGGAAATTGGCAACAAAAATTTAGCGCAATTTGACTTGCGAAAGGATTTAAATGCTCGTAAGCAGATTGCGCCAGTTTCAGGGCATTTAGAGAAAAGCCGACGGGTGCGTTTTTCCGGCCGGCGACCTCAGCCTTGGGTCAAGCACCAGCCGGTGACTTTTGCACCAAGGTCGAAGGCCCGGAAGAAAAATGCAACCGAAGAATTTTCGAAAAGAAAGCTTTAGGTAACTAAAGCGCGATCGATTTTTAAGATCGATGAGTATTGTTTCAATTTTGATCCGTGGCGGACGGAAAAAGAGAGTTTTGTTCTAACCACGATCGGCGGCGGGCCCGTCGATAACTTTTATCGAGTGTGTTTTTGATCCACGGCGGGCGCGTCGAAAAGTTCTAATTAAAAATTAATAAAATCGTAATATAATATTTAAGGACTAAACTGTAAAATAAATAAGAATAATCATTTTTTCTTGATGTAAAATTTAAATAAATAAATTCAAGTGGAAATGTTTTCGTGTGTATTTTTATAGAAATTAAGGTTTTCTTTATCCTAGTGTAAATGTAATTATAAGCATGTTTCGTAGAAAATGAATAAAAAGTATAAATATGGTTATAAACTAAGTTTAATAAAAAGTGAATAAAAGGGTAATTTGTTTTGTTGCATTGATGATATGATTATACACAAAAATAAAAAGCGACATAATTAATAGTGTTAAACGGATTTAGATAAAAGTCATAGTTTAATTTAAGTATAAAAAGGAAACCAGAAAAGAAAGTCATAGATCAATTTAAGTATAAAAAGGAAAACAGAAAAGAATAGTAGATTGTTCTACAAGTAAAGAAAAGTGATAGTTTTCCAGTGAGTGTAAATATTTAATTTGCGAGCGAGCGTAGCGAGCGAGTGGATTAAAATTTACACGAGCTGGAAAACTCACTTTTCTTAGCGCGTTGAACATGCTATTGTAATATGGATGCTGAACGCACACTTAATTCAGCATCATATTCAGCAAACTACAATATAAACGCAGTCAATTATTCAGCCAGCAGTTCTTATTCTATAGTGCTCGTGTAAAGTCAAAAATATATGTATCGGAGTTATTTAATAAAAATGCTTAATTAATCCTAAGTGGCGTTATTCATTACATGGTGTCAGGTGGAAAAACCTATACAAAAAGTTCAAAAGTTAATAAAAAATTAACGAAACTTCAAAAACCGCAAAATTACAATAATTCCTAAATTAAAAAGGGAAAGACAACAAGATGGCGAATGCTAATGACCAACAGGCAGGCGCAAATGAAAATGCAAGCGTGATGACGTCACTAAGACCGCCAAAGGAATTCAACGTGGCCGCGGAAAATAAGGCAAAGGAATGGAAGCAATGGATCCAAGGATTCAGGTGGTACGCAACTGCTGTGGATTTGGATCACCAACGAGAACCAGTTAAAATAGCGACTTTTATGTGTGTATTGGGCGAAGCCTCAATGGAAATTTACAATTCGCTAGATTTAACAGAAGCTGAGAAAAACTCGCTTGAAGCAATAATTAATAAATTCAACAATTTCTTCGTAGACTCCGATGACGTAGATTATCGAAGGCGAGTATTCTTTGACATAAAGCAAGAAGAAAATGAAAAATTTTCTGAATTTCTGGTTAGAATCAAAACTGCAATAAGGAGCTGTAACTTTGAGACTCTGACAGATGAATTCATACGCTTCCAAATTAATAAAGGATTAAGAAACGAGTCACTTAAAGAAAAATTAATAGGAATTACAGACTTAAGTGAAGTAATTAAAAAATGCTCAACACATGAATTAAATGAAATTTACAAGGGCAATCTTAAAGAAGAAAGGCAAGCGGTAGCAGCAATCAAGACAAACACAAAATACAACAAAAACAAAATGTCAAATCAAAAAACACACAAATTTAGCTGTCGAAACTGTGGATACACACATGGAGTAAGAGAATGTCCAGCCTTTAATCACATTTGCAACTTCTGTAATAACAAAAACCATTATGAAAAAATGTGCAGAAAAAAGAAAGCAAATAACAGAAGAAATGTGAAAACTGAAGCAGTAGGAGTCCAAGATGAAAATACAGTGGAAGAAAGATTCTGCAATCTAAATTTACATTCTGTCGAATCTTTAACAGAAGAAGAAGACTGGTACGAGAAAATAGAAATTAATAAGAAGGACATACAATTCAAATTAGATTCCGGATCTCAGTGCAACGTCATCAGCCAAAAAATCGCAAAATTCATAAATCTACCAATTACAAAATCAGCAACCCAAAACATCATATCGTACAACAACCAGAAAACGAAAGTAGAAGGGGAAATAGTTACAAACGCAAGAGTGGCTTCAACAAACAAAGTTCATAAGGTAGTACTTAAAATAATTAATCTAAATGTGGTTCCAATTTTAGGTAAACTGTCATGCGTAAAAATGGGACTAATACAAAGAAATATTACTGTCAGCACATGCGGAGTAGAGGAAGATGTTTTTAATGGAATTGGCTGTTTAAAAAATTTCGAATACAAAATACAATTCCAAGAAAATCCAAAATTCGAAATTAGATCAGCAAGAATAGTGCCACACACAATACGAGACGCAATACGTGCAGAATTGGACAACATGATAGCCCAAGGTGTAATAGCAAAAATATAAGAACCAACACCAGTTGCAAGTAACATGGTCATAGTACAACGTAAAGAAAGGTTGAGAATACGCATAGACCCTACGGACATCAACAAATACGTCCTAAGAAAGCACTACCCATTAAAAACACTGGAAGAAATATCCACAAGAATAAGAAATTCAAAAGTATTCACAATATTAGACATGAAAAAAGGGTTTTGGCAACTTAAGGTGGCTAAAGAATCTCAAAAATATTTAACAATGGCAACGCCATGGGGAAGATATTGCTTTTTGAGAATTCCTTTTGGGTTAAGTTCTGCCCCAGAAATATTTCAAAATGCCATGTCAACACTCCTAGAAAACTTTAATAACGTAGAAGTTTCAATGGATGATATTTTAATTCATCACGAAACAGAAGAGAAGCTTGACAAATTAACCCGAAAAGTAATTAACCACATTAAAGAAAATGGACTAAAACTGAATAAAGAAAAATGCTTATTTAACAAAAACGAAGTAAAATTCCTGGGACACATCATTAATAAAGATGGACTAACAGCAGACCCAGAAAAATTACATGCAATACGGAATATAAAAACGCCAACAACAAAAAAACAAGTCCGAAGGCTATTAGGAATGGTAAACTACTTGGGTAAATTCATCGAAAATTTATCAGAATTAACAGGACCACTTAGAATGCTAATAGCTGAAACAGAAAAATTTCACTGGGATTACGACCAACAATCAGCATTTGACAAAATCAAGCAGAAATTACAAGCACTGCCAACATTAAAGTTCTATGATGTTAATAAAGAAGTAGTCATTTCAGCTGATGCAAGCAGTCATGCGGTAGGTGCAGTTCTACTACAAGATAACTATCCGATAGCGTATGCTTCAAAAGCACTCAATGCTCACCAACAATGTTATCCGCAAATAGAGAAGGAAGCATTTGCTCTCCGATTCGCTCTATGCAAATTTCACCCATATGTTTTTGGAAAAAAAATAGTAATGGAAACAGACCACAAACCGCTTGAGGCAATATTTAAAAAACCACTCCATAGAGCCCCGCCAAGATTGAAAAGAATTCTGCTCGACTGTATTCCCTATAGTCCTTTCATAAGATATAAAAAGGGAGAAGAATTACCAATCGCAGACTTATTAAGTAGAGACGTAGACAACGAATTAATAACAGACAAAAGTGAAGATCTCAATATACATTTAGTATTAAACATATCTACAAATTACAAAACAGAAATGCAAGAAGAAAACATGGTGGATCCAGTACATAAGATTCTTTTGAAAACGGTTCAGGAAGGATGGCCTACAGAAAGAGAAAAAGTTCCTGATGAAATAAAGCCATATTGGACATTTAAAGACGAAATTTCAGCATATGAAAATATACTATTTAAATCAGAACAAATCATGATACCAAAAAGAATGCAGCAATCAACACTTCAACAAATACATGAGGGACATTTTGGCATTACGCTCAGCACCCAACGAGCAAAACAAATAGTATTTTGGATAGGAATGACAGAAGACATAAAGAGATTGGTTTCAACATGCGAAAAATGCTTAAAACACGGCAACTCAAATGCAAATCTACCTCTACAACTAAAACAAATTCCCGAATTTCCTTTTCAAATCGTAGCAATAGACATTTTCTACTTTAATAACAAATACTTTATCGTTTTAGTAGATAGCTATTCATCGTGGTTCGACTTCAAACCAATTAAAACACTAACAGC
This sequence comes from Thereva unica, assembly GCA_949987705.1. Classification (NCBI taxonomy): domain Eukaryota; kingdom Metazoa; phylum Arthropoda; class Insecta; order Diptera; family Therevidae; genus Thereva; species Thereva unica. Next base: position 42,929,701 of record OX465285.1, read on the forward strand.
AAACGAAACTATAGCAGTAATTAAAGAATGGTTTGCAGTACACGGTATACCAGAAGAAGTACATACCGACGCGGGTACACAATTCACATCAGCAGAATTCAAAAAATTCGCAAAAAATTGGAAGTTCATACACCAAGTTAGCAGCCCACATCACCACCAATCAAATGGGTTAGCAGAAAAATATGTATCAGTTGCGAAAAGAATTCTAAGCAAAGAACCAGATGAAATCGAGAAAGCATTACTAGCTTACAGAAACACACCAAGAGGTAAATTGGGATCGCCAAATCAACGTTTATTAAGTAGAAATACGAGAACTTCAATACCAGTAAATAAAACTTTACTAAAACCAAAAGTGCAGCAAAACATCCCACAGTTACTTAAGGAGGAGCGCGAGAAACAAAAATACTATTACGATAGACAGACAAAAAATTATAAGGGTCCAGAAGAAGGAGAAGAAACAATGATGCAACTTCCATCGAAAATCTGGATACGAGGAAAAATCATCAAAAAACATGAAAATAGATCATTAACCGCATCAACGCAACAAGGTGTATACCGAAGAAATATAAAACAGTTTAAAAGAATGAAAACAACACCAGGACCGAGGGTACCACTGCAAACAACGGTAGAAGGTTCACCATCAACAGAACAAAGTACACGGTTGGCAGGAGGAAGTTCGCAGAGCCAGCAACCAGTGGATCAACCGAACATCAATCAGGAAATGGAAGCCCAGCAAACTGGTCCACAGAGTGTTAAAATTAAAACGTCAAAACGAAGCGGTAGAAAAATAATCAAACCAGCAAGGTTTAACTAAATAAGGGAGATGTAATATGGATGCTGAACGCACACTTAATTCAGCATCATATTCAGCAAACTACAATATAAACGCAGTCAATTATTCAGCCAGCAGTTCTTATTCTATAGTGCTCGTGTAAAGTCAAAAATATATGTATCGGAGTTATTTAATAAAAATGCTTAATTAATCCTAAGTGGCGTTATTCATTACAGCTATTTTTTCGGTAATCGTATAGAAATGACGTACATTTAATATTGAAAATCAAAAATTGCAAAGAAAACATTAATACTTACATTGAAAATCAAAAATTGTAAAGAAATAGTAATTGGTCAAAGTAGGCCATTTTCTGTTGACAATTAATCGGGAATCATATAGAAATACGTAAATTGTAAAGAAATAATAATTGGTTAAAGTAGGCCATTTTCTGTTGACAATTAATCGCTCTGTAATTAAAGTTATATCTAAAATCGTGAAGAAAAGTGTTGCTCCAGATGCAACCTGAAACGCCAAAGGAAATTGGCAACAAAAATTTAGCGCAATTTGACTTGCGAAAGGATTTAAATGCTCGTAAGCAGATTGCGCCAGTTTCAGGGCATTTAGAGAAAAGCCGACGGGTGCGTTTTTCCGGCCGGCGACCTCAGCCTTGGGTCAAGCACCAGCCGGTGACTTTTGCACCAAGGTCGAAGGCCCGGAAGAAAAATGCAACCGAAGAATTTTCGAAAAGAAAGCTTTAGGTAACTAAAGCGCGATCGATTTTTAAGATCGATGAGTATTGTTTCAATTTTGATCCGTGGCGGACGGAAAAAGAGAGTTTTGTTCTAACCACGATCGGCGGCGGGCCCGTCGATAACTTTTATCGAGTGTGTTTTTGATCCACGGCGGGCGCGTCGAAAAGTTCTAATTAAAAATTAATAAAATCGTAATATAATATTTAAGGACTAAACTGTAAAATAAATAATAATAATAATTTTTTCTTGATGTAAAATTTAAATAAATAAATTCAAGTGGAAATGTTTTCGTGTGTATTTTTATAGAAATTAAGGTTTTCTTTATCCTAGTGTAAATGTAATTATAAGCATGTTTCGTAGAAAATGAATAAAAAGTATAAATATGGTTATAAACTAAGTTTCATAAAAAGTGAATAAAAGGGTAATTTGTTTTGTTGCATTGATGATATGATTATACACAAAAATAAAAAGCGACATAATTAATAGTGTTAAACGGATTTAGATAAAAGTCATAGTTTAATTTAAGTATAAAAAGGAAACCAGAAAAGAAAGTCATAGATCAATTTAAGTATAAAAAGGAAAACAGAAAAGAATGGTAGATTGTTCTACAAGTAAAGAAAAGTGATAGTTTTCCAGTGAGTGTAAATATTTAATTTGCCAGCGAGCGTAGCGAGCGAGTGGTTTAAAATTTACACGAGCTGGAAAACTCACTTTTCTTAGCGCGTTGAACATGCTATTTTTTCGGTAATCGTATAGAAATGACGTACATTTAATATTGAAAATCAAAAATTGCAAAGAAAACATTAATACTTACATTGAAAATCAAAAATTGTAAAGAAATAGTAATTGGTCAAAGTAGGCCATTTTCTGTTGACAATTAATCGGGAATCATATAGAAATACGTAAAGCCCAGTATCCTGTTCGTGCGGAATTCCGCTCTGTAGAGAATCCATATAATTAGTCTGAATTCCGCTTAGCTGGGAGACTTATGTAGACAATGTAGACCTGACAGTAGGACAATTTGAAAATGCTTTAGTGGCGTTATGACAAGTTGAGAAATGTTACATTTTTCAATCTCGTATGCCTCCGAAAAGTAAATACATTTCTTGAAGCTAAGCATCCTGCGGAAAATGAAATGAAAAGTCTCCACTCAGAAAAAAGCCATCTATTTTCTATAGTACAAAGTTCATTTACGGGTCTGAATTCCGCAAGAACAGGATACTAAACTTTATGGACGGAATTCAGACCGGCCTCTAACCTGAATTCCGCACACTTTTTTTACATGCATTTTAAAGGGGAGTCTGAATTCCGCACGAACAGGATACTAGGCTTTAATTGTAAAGAAATAATAATTGGTTAAAGTAGGCCATTTTCTGTTGACAATTAATCGCTCTGTAATTAAAGTTATATTTAAAATCGTGAAGAAAAGTGTTGCTAACTAGAAAAGTATCACTTTTCTTTACGATTTTTGATTAAACAACTTTTCTTTACGATTTTTGATTAAACAATGTACGTCATTTCTATACGATTCCCGAAAAAGGTAATTTGTCTTGCTGTATTGATGAGATAATTATAAAGAATACACAAAAATAAAGAGTGACATAATTAATAGTGTTAAACGGATTTAGATTAAAGTCATAGATTAATTTAAGTATAAAAAAGAAAACTATTGTAAGAAGTAACGTCGAGATTGTAATTAAAATAAAAATTAACTATCGGACAAACAAATAATAAAAGTGCGTTTTTTAATATAACAAAATTCGGTGAGTTATACATATAGAACAGTTATTTTAACATAACAGAATCTTGGAAAATACTGTTCATATATTGTTCTTACTACAACCTGTGCAGTCATACTTTTAAGAGGATAGACTTCAGGCCACCTGGTGAAACGGTTAACAATCGTTAATAAGTATGTGAATCCTTCTGCTGGCTGGAGTGGTCCGACTATATCTACATGAATGTGCTCAAATCTTCCTGTTGGCGTCTTAAGTTTTTTAACTGGGGATTTAGTATGTCTATAAATCTGCGCTTTCTGGTATTCTACGCATATTTTCGCCCATAAATTAATTTCGCTGTTCATCCTAGGCCAAAAGTATCTTCCTGTTATTAACTTTCTTGTACTTCGAATACCTGGATGTGCTAGGTTATGTAAAATATTAAAAACGTCTCGTCGAAGAGCTTTGGGAATAAACGGTCTGTCTCTACCTGTTGAACATTCCAACCAAATTTTATTATTTGTTAAAGGTACATCTTTTTCTGTTAAAATTATTCTTGAATAATTCTACCAGAATTCTTCATTAAATGTTTCAATTCTAAATCATTTTTCTGTTCTTCCGCAATAATCTCTAAATCTATTTTGTTTTCTTTAATCGCGTCACAATCCTTATTATCTGTTTCTACTCGCGATAATGTATCCGCTACTACGTTAGCTTTTCCTTTGATATATCTAATATCAGATTTAAATTGGGTAATATAATCCAAATGTCTCGCCTGTCTTGGACTTCTTTCAGCTTTGGTCTATATTACCGAAGTTAGCGGCTTGTGGTCTGTGAAAATGGCAAACTCACGACCTTCCAAAAAATGCCTGAAATGTTTAATTGCCAAATACAGTGCACGAAATTAATTTGAAGACACACTTTTCCCAACTTTGAAGTTCCGTTATGTAAAAACTAAGGATTTCTATGAGTTACCAAAAATATCAAAATTTAGGGATTTTTGTGTAGATTCGTCTTCGTTTAAAAAATATTCCGTTTTTTCATGAAATAGAGAAATAGAGGAGTGTCTTTAAATTAATTTCGCATAATTTCGCATTTCCAAGGCATAATTTTAGAAGTTTGCTCAAATTTACCGCGAAATTAATTTAAAGACACTCCTCTATTTCTCTATTTCATGAAAAAACGGAATATTTTTTAAACGAAGACGAATCTACACAAAAATCCCTAAATTTTGATATTTTTGGTAACTCATAGAAATCCTTAGTTTTTACATAACGGAACTTCAAAGTTGGGAAAAGGTGTCTTCAAATTAATTTCGTGCACTGTATATGGCTAAAAGTTCTCTATCGAAGGTTGAATATTTCGATTCCGCGGCTCTTAATTTCCTCGAATAAAATGCTAATGGCTCAGGCCCATTTTTGCCTAGTTGTTCCAGCATTGCTCCTACAGCCACGTTTGATGCTGTCAAACTAAAAGTTGCGTTCTCAGAGGGATGAACTAATAGAGTTGCTGAAATAAATGCGTTCTTAGCTTTGACAAACGCGTCCTCGCATTCCTTTGTCCAGTCTAAATTCTTCACGTTCTTAGCTTTTTTTAACTCTTTGGCTAAATGACTATGAACTGGACTTAATATTTCTGCTAGTCGAGGAATGAATCTATGGAAGTAGTTTACCATTCCTATAAACTGTGGTACTTCTTTTATCGATTTGGGCGACGGAAAATTTCTAATTAATTTAACTCTGTCTTCTGATGGAAGTATTCCGTCCTTTGTAATTTTGTGGCTTAAAAATTCCAATGTATGAACACCAAAGAGACATTTCCCTGGATTAATGTTGATTCCAAATTTTTTCAAGTCTTCCAAAAACTTTTTAGAGATGAGCTTTGTGTTCTTCTTCGTCTTTGCTCGCCACAAGAATGTCATCAATATAAACAAAAACAAATTCTAGCCCGTTTAGTACTTGATCCATAAAAGATTGAAAGGTTTGGGCAGCGTTCCTAAGACCGAAGGGCATTCGAGTGAATTCGAATAAGCCGAAAGGTGTAGTAATAGCTGTTTTAAAAATGTCTTCCTCTGCCATAGGTATATGGTGATATGCTCTAACCAAATCAATTTTAGAAAATACAGTGCACCCATTCAAATTCAACGTGAAATTTTGAATGTGTGGAATTGGATACCTATCTGGGACTGTTATTGCATTAAGTCTCCTATAATCGCCGCAAGGTCGCCAGTCTGAACAATTCTTTTTAGGCACCATATGTAATGCCGAAGAAACTGAGGAATAGGATGCTCTACATAAACCTAACTTGATCATAGGTTCGAATTCCAATTTGGATATTTTAAATTTATTGCTATCAAGTCTTCTAGGTCTTGAAAAAGCTAACTGACCTTTTGTTTGGACAGAATGTACTATGTTGTGTAGTACTGGTCAGTCATAACGTGGAGGCTGGGTTAGTGAGGGAAATTTTGATAAAATTTTGCCATATCCACTATCAATGGAACAATGCCTGGGTGATGGACTGTCTGCCTTAATCATAATTCCATTAACACTTAACTCTGTATCGCCGTCAATTAAACGTTTCTTTTTAAGATCTACCAATAAATGAAATTGCGTAAGGAAATCTGCGCCAATGATAGGTTTATTGACACTTGCTACTATAAATGGAAATGTTAAATCTCTCTTTAATCCGAAATCTATTTTCAAAAGCTTAGTTCCATATGTGTTAATCGTCGATCCATTAGCTGCTGAAAGAATAAAATTAGGATCTATTTTGTATTTTCCAAAATAAACATTAGGAACAACAGATAATTCAGCTCCTGTATCTATTAGAAACTTGAATTTATTTTCTTTATCAAAAACAAAGAGTCTACAGGACTTTCCAGGAACAACATTTCTACAACACGCTGAAGGGATACTTAGTTTTTTGAATTATTACAGTTACATGGTTTAACACATCTTTTTGCATTATCTCCAAATTTAAAGTGAAACCAGCACAAAGGTATATTATTTTCCTTATGTTTATTATTTGAACGACTTCTGCTTCTTGACCTATATCTAGGTTGGAAATTATCATTTTTATTAATCGTAAGTCTCTTAATTAAATTTGCCAAATTCTCAATTTTATCTTCTAATAAATTTATTCTCTTTTTAAAATCCATATTATTTATGTTGAAATCTTCTTTATTAAGGAATGGATTTGCTGAATTGTTACTAATTGCAAAAGCGAATTGAAATTTAGATACTTCAAAAATTTTATCTGCTAACAAAATCAAATCTTGAATGTTCTGTTTCTCAGACGCCATCAGTGCGATATTTATATTTGAAGGCAGTTTCCGCATCCATAACTTCTTAATCAAGTTTTTTCCTAAATGCGTTGAGGTTTCTGCTAAAATTTCCATGGATCGATAGAAGTCTGATGGTTTTCTGTCTCCCATCTCTGAGTTGCATAATAGTTGCTCCAACTTCTTCTCTTCAGATTCCGTGAATCGTTGTACCAAGGTTGACTTTAGGGCTTTGTACTTGCCTTCCTTAGGTGGGTTCTGAATGCATTCTAAAACATTCATTATAATTTCTAAGGGTAGTGCTTGGATGACATGTTCGTATTTTGTATCATCCAATCTAATTCCCTTAGAGTGAAATTGGCTTTCCACTAAAACGAACCATGCTTCTGGACAAGGTGACCAAAAGGTTGGTGGTTTCACTGAACTAGCGTTAATTTCATTACCGACAGAAGCGTCTTCATGGTTTTGTACACTCATTATTATTACACTAAATAAGCACTAACGTAACACGAAAATCACTTTAAAGAAAAGAAAAATTTCGAATAACTTAAAATTCGTGGTACTTCTTATGAATTAAATTCGCGAACGATAACGTTGAAGGAGGACTCAAACTTTTAAAACCGAACGTTTAATAAAAATCTCAATTTTTAAAAAGAGAAATCAATTTAAGAAAAAAAAAATGAAAATAAGATAATCACTACTCAAAGAAAATTTGTATTTAAAATATGGAAAAATTTTGTGTGTTTCTTTTTGTGTTTAAAAAAATTAAAAGAATTAACTTAAAATAAAATTAACTTCCCTTATTTATTTAAAAAAAAAATTTTTCCTTTCTGCTTTTCTTTAAAAATCTTCTTCCTTCCTATTTCTTTCTTGAAATGTTCTTTATTTTTTTCTTTCTTCTTAAAAATCTTCTATCTTCTTTATTTTTATAAATTTTTAATTTTTCTTTGTTCTTTTATACGGGGTCACCAGATGATGTGGGGTCTTGACTCCTGGACTTTGGGTTTTAATATTTTTTAGCTTCTCTCCACATCATAATAGTTTATACGAATATTTTAATACATACAATATTTAAATATATACAAAATTTATTTTAAATTATTTTTATTTGATGATTTATTTTTGAGTATTATTTTTTTAATTAGTTTAATTTTAAACTACACAACTTTTTCCTAAAAACGGTTAAAATATATAGCCGGAAGTTTTCTTAATTCATAATAAAAACTCCTAACTAATACAACGATAAATTACGTTCGTTCATTTCAATCACAATTTTTATACTCCTACATTTTCTATTTTGGCGTGATAACGTCTTATAAATCGGTTATACCGGAGCACGCGGACGGAGAATGTCCCGAAACGGTGTGTGGTGGGCGTGGCCTATGGGGTGAGTAAGCGACGCCGGCTCCGCCGTATATTGGAAATAAAAAATACTGAATAAATAATCACACTGTTATTGTTACATTTGAGAATAAATAAAAATAAAAATACTGCAAAATTATATGTATATTGTGTTTATTATATATTGCATAACGAATAAGCAACATGGTAGTTGTCACGGGATAATCGACACGGGCCCGGGGCACCGGTTTTTTTTATTTTACATGTCAATGAATTCGTGTATCTATGTTTTTATACATTCAATACTTATACAGTGTAAGCGTACGTGATTGTGATTTCCCCAAAGCCTTCTATATTTACAAGCCATGCACAAAGAAATCTCACACTCAAATGAAAGCATCATGGGACTTCAATTTGGCTGTCAAACTGTATGGAGTGTGGTTATGTACTTTTTTCTGTAATAAGTTAATCGTCTTTGAACAAATAAAAGCAAACATTATGGACATTAATTGTAACATTTATTTAATACATCTTACAAAAATTGTGTTAATAATGTAAATAATAAGTGTAATTGCACTTGGAGTAAAATTGCGGAAGTTTAAGCATCTAGTTCGTCATTCCTTGTCCACCTTTTGTTTTTCAGTCAGCAAATGCTGCCCTGAAATTTAAATAAATATTTGGGAATGTCTAGCAAATTATTTATTTCAACTTATCTTCATTTTCCGTTTTCCTTTAAAACGTTGGCTTGGTTAATTTTTGGTCCATTTTCCACCTTTGAGCGTGTAGGGTCAAAGCGAACTTGTACTTTTGTCTTCTTTTCTTCGGCAACCCCTTCATGTGATACCAGAGAAAAATTTCGGATACTTAAATAACAATGAACGCACAAACGAAAATTTTGCCATAACGGCAAATTTACATTACGTTCGTTTTATCTTATAAAAACACTATTATTTTTAAGGAAAAATCACGGCATTTTCATTTATAAAAGACTCCGCGGCACGAAACACTTGTTTCCCTTGTTATTTTCGGCATTTTGTTCCTCCATGTCCAACATAATACCCGCAAATGAGTCCTATTAGTAACATATACATATTTAAATTGATAGTTTATGGCACTTATTTTGGTTTGAACTTTTGCACTTTTTTTATCTTGATAAAATAACTCTGATAACTCTTATTTTTAATAAAATATCAATGGATACCACGGCACGAAAACTTCTTTCCCTTTGATTTTAATGGGATTTTGACACTTCACGAATTGTGGTTGGGACTTCATACAATCACAAACACACACATGCAGCATGGCTTGTAAATATAGAAGGCTTTGGATTTCCCCAAGCCCTTCTCAACTACAGGCCATGCAGTTTTATCTGGCACTAATACAACCATAGCTGAGAATAGTCCCAAAATTTGACAGTTGCTGAGAATTTAATGGCGCAGAGTACGTTCGCGAGTGTTTTCGTTATAGTTTTGTGGTAAAAAGTGGTAAATTATTGAAATTTATCGCTTTAAACCATACAAGGATTATCAGTGATTATTTCTTTAGTGTTTTAATAAAAAAAAAAAATATAAAAAAATAGTGATTTAGTGTATTTTTGGTGTCTTAATTGTAAAGGTGATCAATTTATTTTACATTCGCGGTGTTTTTTTTTCGTGCATATTAAGGGAAAATATGCTGAATATTTAATTAAAAGTGATTTTAAAGTCATTAATTAATTTATTTTGCAATTATTACTAAACATATAAGTACAGAAAAGTCCGAATGGAAAAGTGAATAAGAGAAGTGTTTTTCGGCACCTATATTTTTAATAATAATATCATAATATATGTATTAATCACTTTAAAATCACTTTTAATTCCATAACCACACAAAACATTAAATATTCAACATTTTTTTTCGTAAATAAACATGAAAAAACACCGTGAATGTGAAAAAAAGTTGATCGCCTTAACAATTTGAACACTTAAACACACTTAATCACCAAATTTGTTTTATTTTTTTTAATGAAATCACTAAAAAACTATTCACTGATAATCCAAGTGCAGTTAAAAGTGTTAAAATACAATGTTTTATCACTTTTTACTGCAAAAACAAACACAAAAATTCTGCGCGTACGGCTTCCGCGCCATGTTACTCCGGTGTGCGGTGACTTTTGGGACTATTACCACCACCACGAAAAATTCATCTACGAGGCCTGTAGTTGAGAGGGTCTTGATTTCCCTAAAGTGTATTTTCAAAGTAGTAGTGAAAATCTAAACCGATGACGTAACGCACACTGTACTCCAAAATTGTAAGTACATATTTGAATTAAAAAAATTAATAACAAAAACTCGTAATAAGAGAAAACAAAAGTAATGCGTAGCGACCGCTACAGCAGACTTTACTAATAAGATTAAGAGGGAATGGCTTTCCCCGTACAGTAAGAGCAATTATAGATTCAGCTTCAGAGAGATCTTACATTTTAAGAAGAGTGGCTGTAAAAATGAAATACATTTCAATAAGAAAAGAACGTGTGCAACATTCGCTTTTCGGAGGTTTGAATACAGAAATTGTTGAGCATGAGGTGTTTAAAATTTATGTATCAAACCTAAGAGGAAGTTATAATTGTAATTTTGAAGCGCTTGATCAGGAATGTGAAAAATTATCTCCCATCACAAAAGCGTCTTGGTTAATGGAAGTAGAAAAATATAATATTGAATTGTCTGATTTCGAAGATAGGCCAATCGAAGTCTTAATCGGTGCGGATGTAGCAGGAAAGTTATATACAGGAAAAATACAAGAATTTTCGTCTGGTTTGGTCGGAATCGAAACAGAGCTAGGATGGACAATAATGGGTAAAGTGCCAGAATCAGCAGTTTGTGAAAATACAGCAATGATGATAACAACAATGTTAGTGTGTGCGAGCACATCACAAAAACATAATTTAACCAATTTAACCTAAATAAATTAATGAAGTAATATCCAACAACCTACATTACTTCAAGTGTTACAAGCAATCTAGAAAAATTAATTATTAATTAAGTTTATGCAGCTTTCGCAATCCCTCAGAAATAATAATTTAACAATCCCGCGCTTTCGCTCTTTAATCGGTCAGCGTTCTTTCTTTGTCTTCGTAGCTCAGCTGTGGAATGCTCTACCTGTTGACATACAACGTATCGACTCAATGGGCATTTTCAAGAAGCGTCTTTTTGAATTTATTACTACTAGGGTAGATTGAGCATGAATATGAATATACAACTTGCTATTTTCTTTTTTGTATCTTTTTTTGTTTTTTTTTTTCTTATATATTTGTATTTTATTTTTTTTTCTATTTTGTTTCTATTTTCATTTTCTTTTTTCTCTTTTTTTTCCTTTTGATGATTTTTATTTCTTGTTTGCCTTATTTAGTTAGTTTTATTTTTAAGTTTTTGCTTTAAGTTACCTTAATTTATGTCCAATTTTATTAATTAATGTACTAATTTATAAGATTATAATCTTTGTACATGTTATTAAAATGAATAAATAATAATAATAATAATAATTATTTGTTATTTATACACAAGATTACAATCTTTTAAAGTACAAAGCAAACGGTAAATAGTCCTAAATTCTTACAACTAGCTTAATATAGAGAAGTGAAGAATTTGAAAGAAGTAAGAGATTAAGAAAATACGATAGAGCTAGGTAAGCTAAAAACAGTACTGCGAAGCTGGAAGAGAGCTTAGAAATATAGAAGCCTGCTTTTTGAACATTGTGGCTGTGCTAATTTTTTGGATGGATTGGATCTATTCCAAAGTCTAATCGCATGCACAAAGAAAGAACGACTGCCAACCATGGAACGATGAAAAGGGATAAGCAACTTAAGTGATCTCAAGGACTGCATCGGGACAAGGAAATCAGAGAGGTAGCAAGGACGCTTAGAGTAAAATATTTTATATAGGAGAGTTAGTGCCATGACATTGAGAAAATGAAAGAGCCCACATCCGAGTAGTTAATTTTGCACGCCCGACACATGATCGGATCTACGAAGGTGAAAAACAAATCTCAAACAATCATTGAATGCGACCCTGAGTCGTTGATGACAGGACGAATCAAGAGATATGTAAACAAGGGCGCCATAGAGAAAATGCGGCAGAATTAGGGATTTCACAAGCTTGGCACGGATAGAGGGTGATAGCAGATCCGCGAACAGCCACAGTTTTCGCAAGGTACCATATATCTTAGACAGCATGAAGGAAATATGATTGCAACAGGAAAGCTTCCAATTAATAAATATCCCAAGGCTCTTGACACAATCAACGACAGGAATAGGAACACCACCTACTAATGAATTAGGAGTATATTCAGAGGACATAGGACGCTGGCTGATAAGCAGTACTTGGGATTTAATTGGATTAAGTTTGAGGAAATTATTAGAGCTCCATTCACTGATACGATATAAAATATTATTCATAACTGCTGTACCGGAAACAATATCACTAGGAGGAAACGAATTGTACAGCTGAAGATCATCAGCATACATATGAAAAGAACAGCCGTCAATGACGGAGGGAAGGTCATTAATATACAGGGAGAAAAGAAGAGGACCCAGTATCGAGCCTTAAGGGACACCCAGACGCACCGGTAGAAGAGAGGATATTCTGCCGTTGTGCCGAACACATTGAAATCTATCAGAAAGAAGAGAGGAGAAAAGACGCGTGGCAGAGGAAGAGAACTGATAGAGTTGATTAAGTTTGGACAACAGGAGCGGATGGACCACCGAGTCAAAAGCCTTAGAAAAGTCAAGCAGAGCTAGAAATGCAATATTACCATGATCAATGGTAGCCCTTAGATCAGTTGTAACCCTTAACATAGCAGTCTCACAACTGTGCGATTTACGAAAGCCAGATTGAAAGATAGAAAGAAAATTGTTACGTTCAAGATGGCTCATCACTTGAGTAAAAAATTTTTTTTCAAAAGCTTTAGCAAGAAAGGGAAGGATGCTAATAGGACGAAAATCAGATATATCAGATGGAGACGGTCTTTTGGGTAAAGGAATCACTGTTTTGTAGGGCGACAGTTGCCGCCTGGGGATTTTCAACCTGGCTCCTGTACCGGTTGAGTCCAAAGGAAGTTTGAGTGTTTCACTCAAACTCTGCAAATTGTAATTGTAATTATTGCCCAAGCTCTTGGTACTTGTGCAATGTTTTACGCTTCAAGCGTTTCGCCAGAAGCAGTTTTAGTAGAGAATGAGAAGACGTGTTTACTTCTTTAAAATCAAAAAATGACTGTTTTTATTAATTTGAAATAACACATTTTATAATAAACACAAAAATGCTTACATCTACCTTTAACATTCAGTTGCATTCATAAAATTTATTTCACATGAAAAATGCTTCAGAAGCATAAAAACAAATTCCAGAAAAGTTAGCAGCATCGTTGTGCTTACTATGCAACATACATGTAACTTTTAAGGAATTTAAGCTTTTCTGAGCAGGCTCAGATTACTGTCTGGGAGTTTTTTGATAACACGCGGCCAGACATGAAATTTATTGTGAGAATTCGATATTTGAATGTATGAAATTATTTATTAATTGTTTTCGTGAGAATTATTCTATGGATGCAACTGAACATTCTCCCCCCCTTGAACATCTGTTCAAGATTCGTCTAAGTGATAACCGATTCCTCGTTTCCGCCTTTTAGCTGGCATTTGTTGGTCTGCGGAAACATTACTATTTTGTCTTGGGGGTCGCTGACTCGTTGTGGCTCCTGATGGGGAGCCGACGACCTCGACATGGCTTTCATTGGTGGTCTCTATTGGAAGAGGTGCAATTTTGTGTACCGGTCTCCTGATAACAGTGGTTGCGGTTTGGATGTCCACCACTCGGGTTTGGTTGTCCTTGCCTGGAATGCAACGTAACACAACGCCTAAGGGCCATTTTAATGGGGGGACATTTTCTTCCTTTAGTATGACCATTGTTCCAGGTTCCACATTCTGGCAGGTTTTTTTCCACTTGTGTCGCTGTTGTAGTTCGTGCAGGTATTCCGATGACCATCTTTGCCAAAATTCGGCTTTAAGCTGAGCTATTAGTTTCCACCTACCTAGGAGGCTAGCTTTCATGGGGGCTGCTTGAGGATCCACAATGCTGGTTGGGGGTTCACCAATTAGGAAGTGACCTGGCGTTAGTGCAGTTGGATCGTTTGGGTTTGAAGACATCGGGGTCAGTAGTCTAGAGTTGAGTATGGCCTCAATTTCTATGGCAAGCGTCTCTAATTCCTCGTATGTAAGGGCGGTTGAGCTTATCTGATGTTGCATCAGCTGTTTGGCTGATTTTACCGCTGCTTCCCACAAGCCACCGAAATGTGGGGCTCGTGGGGGGATGAAATGGAAGGTGATGCCTTTGTTGGTGCACGTAGATGTTATCATCTCCTTAGCTTGGTCGGAGTGAATAACTTGGTTGAGCTCCTGGAGTTGGTTTCTGGCACCAACAAAATTGGTAGCGTTGTCACAATATATATCCTTGCAATGGCCACGACGACCAATGAACCGCTTTAGTGATCCCAGAAACGCCTCAGTTGTGAGGTCTGTGACCACTTCAAGATGGACGGCTTTTGTAACGAAGCAGCAAAATATGGCTATATATGATTTTACAGGTCTCTTCCCTCTTATTCTGAAGTGGGTCAGGAATGGGCCACAAAAATCCACGCCTGAAGTGATGAATGGTCTTCCTGGTTGGACCCTGGATGCTGGAAGATTTCCCATGATTTGGTTGAAGAGCTTTGGCTTAGCCCTTGTACATGGCACACAATGGTGAACAATTGATCTCGCCACTACCTTCCCCTTTATTGGCCAAAATCGTTGTCTGGTAATGGCTAATAACGTCTGTGGTGGTGCATGATGATTTTTAATATGTAGTTCAGTCATCAACATCTTTGTGGCTGGATGAGCATAGGGAAGCAACATTGGATGCTTTGCATCATATGGGATGCTGGATTCTTGCACTCGGCCTCCTACTCTAACGATGCCATGCTCATCCAGGAAGGGATTCAATCCCAGCAATTGGCTATTCTTGCTGGGCTCTGAAGATTTGCGAAGACAAGCGATGTCGGAGTCAAATTCTTCTTGTTGTGCGGCTTTGACTGACAATTAGGAGCAAGGCGTTGTCAACTTCTCCAGCTGTGAGATGTAAATGATGAGTCTTTACTCCCTTCAAGCTTTCGGTGAAGCGAAGTACGTATGCCAAGATGCGCTTTAATCTGGTGAATGAGTTGCTGTGATTTATTTCCTTGATTAAAGCTGGAAGATCGTGCACTACGGTGATTGGAAGCGCTGATTTCTTCATTTCTACTGCGCAGTGTTTCACTGGGACGTAGGGAAGTGGCCATACTGATGGTGCTCCGTGCAGAAAGAATGGGCCGTAAAACCATAACGTCGATTCTTTGAACTTGCTTGGGCAAATGCCGCGAGAGAGCATGTCCGCTGGGTTATCCTTTGAATTGACATGTCTCCATTGATCAAGGTTGGTAAGAGTTTGAATTGCCGCTACTCTATTTGCCACAAAGGTTTGATAAGATGAAGATGGCGAATTCAACCAGGCTAACACAATCTCCGAATCGCTCCAGTAAAACTCCTTGCTATAGCTTAATTTTAGATCTGTCTTGACCCGATGGCATAGGTCTGCTGCAAGTTTCGCTGCACATAGTTCAAGCCTAGGTAATGTAACCTTCTTTAAGGGGGCCACCCTGGATTTGGCACAGAGCAATCTCACTATGACTTGGTCACCTTTGATTATAGCTCGAATGTATATGGCAGCTCCATAGGCCTTCTCCGAGGCATCCGCGAAAGTATGAAGCTGAATTTCCTTTGGTTGGTGGTGTGCGAAGACATGTTTTGGAAAGGAGAAATCCTTTAGCTCCTGGAGACTATTTCTAAATATAGTCCATTGTTGCTCTAATGCAGGTGGTAGAGGTTCATCCCAGTCAGCCTTTATTGTCCATGTTTGCTGGAGTAACAATTTTGCGGTTACAACAACTGGTGCGGCGATACCGAGCGGATCGAATAGGTGCGCTATATCTGAATATGCGGTTCGCTTTGTTATCTTCTTCCTAGGTTGTACAGAAGTTTGAAGTGAAAACAAATCCGATTTCGGCCACCACACAAGTCCTAGTGTTTTAATACGTTCTTCGGTTTCATTGGCGAAATCGAGGGACACTTCTAACTCATGAGGTTGAAATCCTTCAAGTAGTCGTGGGTGATTAGAGCACCACTTTCTCAAGTGGAAGCTGCCTTCTTTGAGCAGGGAAATTAGCTCGGCCTGCATCTGGATTGCGGTTGTTATGCTGTCTGACCCAGTCATCACGTCGTCTACATAAAAGTCCCTCTTCAAAACATTAGTTCCCAATGGGTATTGACTGACTCGATCCTCTGCCAATGTCTTCAGCGTTCTCGTGGCAAGGTAGGGTGCTGATTTGGTGCCATACGTTACTGTGGAGAGTTGATAGACCTTCAGCTCATCTTCTGGATGGTTTCTCCAATAAATGAGTTGGTATCTCTGATCCTCCTTATGAATTTGTATCTGCCGATACATTTTCTCTATGTCGGCAGTAAACACATAGCGAGGTGTTCTGAAACGCAGTAAGATAGAGAAGAGCTCATCTTGTATAGTTGGTCCTTTCGCTAGTATGTCGTTGAGCGAAATGTTACTGGCCGTCTTTGCAGATGCATCGAAGACTACTCTTAATTTTGTAGTGCTGCTGTCAGGTTTGCATACGAAATGATGCGGAAGGAAGTAGTACGGGTGCTTCAGAGTACTTGTATCTACCTTCTGCATGTGATTAAGGTCAAGATATTCCACCATGAAGTCGATATACTGTTGTTTCAGCTCTGCGTTTTTGGCTAGTCTCTTCTCTAGTGCGAGAAATCTGTGAAGAGCGATGTCCTTTGACTCTCCCAAGGTAGCTGGCTCGTCTACGAAGGGGAATCTTACGATGAAGCGACCTTCTGAGGTGCGTTGAGTGGTCTGCTTGAAGTGGATCTCACATCGTTCTTCGACAGCTGAAAGGCATGGTTTTGAGGGGTTGACTTCTTCAATCTTCCAAAATTTTTCAATTTGCTGTGAGATGTCAACTTCCTCTGGAGATAGTGTTCCAACATTGCAACTCATGAGTCCGTTGCTTGGTGCTTCCTCTATTTTTCCCGCCACTATCCATCCTAGTCTGGTGTTTTGCAAGACGGGCAATCCTTCTCCCAAAGACCGCTGTTCTGGTAGTAGTAACTGGTAAAAAACTTCTGCTCCAATGAGTATATCTATACGACTGGGCTCATGAAATCTCGCATCAGCGAGCTTAAGATCGGCTGGTATATTCCAGGACTTGGTGTCCATGTATTGCGCTGGTTGTGGACCAGTGATTTGGGGAAACACGAATGTTTCCAATCTTACTGAGAAGGCAGAGGTATTTGACTTCAGGAGCACATTTGCTCTGCTGTTGGTGCGTTGGATTACTTTGTTGATGCCTTCAATCGTCATGGGAACTTGCACCTTCGCGACGTTGAGCTTCTTGGCTAGCCTCTCTGTTATGATGCTTAATTGCGATCCGCCATCAAGTAGGGCTCTGCAGCTGATTTCATTGCCATCTGGTGTTTGCAGACGCACAATGGCTGTTCCTAACAACACGTATCCTGGATTGTGACTGGTGATACGTGCTGCCAACGTGGTGCTATTGTTGGGCGATGGGGATGGGGCCTTGGTAACCTCTTTGCTGTGGTCCCCCTCGTGGAGTAGTGTGTTATGTTTTTTGTTGCACTTTAGGCAGCTGCGTAATGTGCAAACATCTGCATTATGGCCAGATCTCAAACAATTGAAGCATCGGGAGTGGTCGCGTAGTAGTTGCTGTTTTCTAGCTGGAATCAATGCTCGGAATGCTGTGCAGTTATATAGTTGATGAGTTTGTTGTGGACACAATATGCAAAAACGGCTTGACGCGAGCGTGGGAAGGGATGTTCGTGGCCTTGGTGGCGGCGCTGGATGATTACTTCTCTTAGTCCCTCCTTCGCGTGTAATGGCTTCTAAGGCTTGGAAGCGGGCTTCAAGAAACTGGAGAAGCCTCCGCATGGTGCCGATTTCCTTTGGATGCTCTAATGACTGTTCATAGAGCGTGTGTGTGGTGCTGTCTACCTTTCGGATGAGTAGATGTATTAAGATTGGATCCCAGTTGTCCACCGAGATTCCCAGATTCTGGAGGCCATGGAGACACTCGTTGGTGGTGTCATGTAGGCGTTTTATGGCTGTGGCTGATTCTGAAGCTAATGACGGTTGAGACAGCAACTTGGTTAGCATCGCGTTTATCAGCAATCGCTTGTTGTCATAACGGTTGACAATGATGTTCCATGCTGTTTCGTAGTTAGAATGTGTGACGGGTAGATGCGTGATCAGTGCCCTTGCCTCTCCACTCAGGTTGCTGATTAAATAAAACATCTTTTCAGCCTTGCTAATAGGTTGCAAGTGGATCAGTTGGGTGTACAAATCATGGAACTGAATCCACTGCAAATAGCTGCCATCGAAGGTGGGCAGTGATATTTTGGGCAGCTTTACTCTGGTGTTGGCATTCTGTGGACAATCTTGTTCCCTTGGCAATTCTGGGTTTGTCACAGAATCCAATATTTGCTGCAATGTCACAATGGTATCCTGAATATTGTATTCCAATTCTCGATGTAGATCAGGTGTATAATCTAGGGGTTCCTCCTGCTGAGTTTCCGCCCAAATGGCCTTGTCGATGTTCCTCAGCTCGTCCTCGTACCTGATGAGCCTTTCTATTTTTAGGCTGTAATATTGCCTGGGCCGTGTTTGAGCGGTGTCAAGACCTAGGTCGTCTAGAAAATACGTTATTGCTTTGCTAAGTGCCTTATGTTCCCGCACCAGTTTCTCAACAATTTTTGGCTCTGTCGTCAACTGAGTGGGTAAAGGTGCTGCCTTCGGTGGTAATTCTTCAGCATCTACTTGTTTTGCTTCCGATGCGGTTGGTGGTACATCTTCAGCATATACTTCTTTGTCTTTCGATGCTGTGAGTTGAGCTTCATTGAGCCATGACTTGAGCGTCTCGTATACCTGTTTTACCTTCTGGTAGTAATTATTGGTAAAATAGGGATGCTCTGGTGGCGCCGCATCTGCCGGAAGTAGCTGCGAATGATTTTGGAGGAACTCCAACCACTTGGTCTGAAGTGAGTTGAGTCGTTTTGCTAGATAATCCTCAGTTTTCCTGGATGCGGAATCCTTTTTAAAATTGCTGGCCATCTGCTCGATCTCTTTACCGAGCTCATGTTGCCGAGAGAAGATATTTTCCATGATGAACGATTTGATTAAAGTTGATTAACGCTGGGTAATCTGGTCTTTGATGATGAATGTAGACTCTGGTGTCCTGTCACGGTCGCCAAATGTTTTGTAGGGCGACAGTTGCCGCCTGGGGATTTTCAACCTGGCTCCTGTACCGGTTGAGTCCAAAGGAAGTTTGAGTGTTTCACTCAAACTCTGCAAATTGTAATTGTAATTATTGCCCAAGCTCTTGGTACTTGTGCAATGTTTTACGCTTCAAGCGTTTCGCCAGAAGCAGTTTTAGTAGAGAATGAGAAGACGTGTTTACTTCTTTAAAATCAAAAAATGACTGTTTTTATTAATTTGAAATAACACATTTTATAATAAACACAAAAATGCTTACATCTACCTTTAACATTCAGTTGCATTCATAAAATTTATTTCACATGAAAAATGCTTCAGAAGCATAAAAACAAATTCCAGAAAAGTTAGCAGCATCGTTGTGCTTACTATGCAACATACATGTAACTTTTAAGGAATTTAAGCTTTTCTGAGCAGGCTCAGATTACTGTCTGGGAGTTTTTTGATAACACGCGGCCAGACATGAAATTTATTGTGAGAATTCGATATTTGAATGTATGAAATTATTTATTAATTGTTTTCGTGAGAATTATTCTATGGATGCAACTGAACAATCACAATGGCCTTTTTCCAGAGCGAAGGGAATTCAGATGCAGTAAGACAATAGTTGAAAACATAAGTGATAAGATCAGCAATTAGGGGAGACAGGATTTTGAGAAAGCGTGGAGAGATTCCATCAAAGCCGATACTGTTCGAGGAGATAGACAGTAGAGATTCAAGAACTTCTAAAGAATCAACACAGCGGAAGTAAAAGCTACCAGGACTGAATGAGTCAGAGGAGGAGGAATTAGTGAAGGAGATACCATCATATCTCGGGGGAGAGAGGATAAATGATGAGTTTATGAGCTCAACATCAACATCAAAAGGGTCAGATGCAGAAGAATGAACACCAAGCGAGCGAAGGTTAGACCAAAGTCGTTTCGAATCTAGGTTAGGATTAAGCTTGCGAGCATAGAACACACGTTTGGCAGCTTTGACTTTGAGGTTGATGCGATTGCGAAGCACTTTGTACTCACTTAGGTAGCTGCGAATTTTAGTTCTACGGTAACGCCGGTACATATACTCGCGCTGGATTATCAAATCCCGAATCTCTCGTGAAAACCATGGACAATGGGAAGGAGTTTTAAGTCTACGGGTAACAAGCGGTACACATTGTTCGTACACTGATTGGATGAAGGAAGGCAAGATAGCTACCTTATCGTCGACAGAGGTAGAGATATAGATGTCATACGAAGGTAGAGAAGAAACAGCAGTTAGAAGCCGCTCAGGATTGATGTTGCTGTAATCACGGTAAGAGAGGGAAGGAGGCGAAGAAGAAGGTAGGAATGAGAAAGAGAGAGAGGAAAAGGATGTCATGGTCAAGAAAACTCGGATTAGAAATTTGACTGTGCCTCACCACTGAGTCGACGGACGTAACAGCGAGAACATCAAGCAACGACGGATTACGACAATTCATAAAAGTTGGGAGTTTATTTAAAACATGAAGGTCCAGAGACTCGAACATATAATTAAGAGGTTTCACCTGACCATTTGGTTTTAACAAGTTAACATTGAAATCACCAGCAACAACTAGATTCTCATACTGGCGAGAGAGATTAGCGACAGCAGTATGGAATTCAGCAGCAACCACAGGATCAAATATAGTGGGAGGACAGTATACACTTATGACAGCACATTTATCAACGGAAGATTTTAATTCAACAGCAACAAATTCAAGTGGAGAATCACTAGATTTACAAATCACTTTAGAGGAAAGCACAGACGAGACATACACAGCAACACCACCTCCACAGCGACCAACACGGTCATTTCTGTGGATAGTAAAGCCAGACAGGGAGACATAAGAGGAGGGAATTTCCGAATTTAACCACGTTTCACTTACACTTACAACATGACTTTTGGGGCAATCGAGCAAGTTTCTCAGCTCATCCATTTTATTTTTTAAACTCCTGGCATTAAAAACAACAATATTCAGCCCAGAAGAACAAGAGGCGAGGATATTGAGGAGTGTTCCTTCATTGTGCATACGACTAGGAGACCCGCTCATACGATACGAGTATACATAGATAGCACATATCCACATGACCACAAGCAGACAAGAGAAGTGAAAGCTTTAGAAATAAGGAAGCATAATAGAAGAAAAGAAATAATAGTAGAGACGAAGAGAAGAAAGGACATAGAGTAGGCAGCATAGATTAAGTTAATAAAAAATATAGATAATAATAAATTAAAAAATTAAAACTAAAAATTAAAAATTATAACACATAAAGAGAAAGCAAAAACTAGAATTCAGCAAAAAAAAAATAAATAAAAATAAGTAAATGGATAAATAATATAAGAAAAACAAATAACATAAAATGAAAATGAAAATAAAAATAAAAATCAAATGAAGGAAGATAAAACAAAAATATATAAGTATGTAGCGAAGAATAAAACTAAATAGCTTCTACCCTGTCGTCAGCATCAATCCCGGCACCAGTCACCGCATCCAACTCCTCCATCGTGATAATTTTCATCGGCGGATCGCCAGGCTTCACACAAATATGGACAAAACCTCTCCTGGTGAATACGGATTGCAGCAAATTCTCCTTACGAAGCCTCAGAGCTTTTCCCAGAATACTCTGGTGAGCAGCAGCGAGACTTTCAAAAGCATTTAGTCTCAGCTCCGAAGACCAGCCAGGCGAAATTTGGCTCAACTTGAGCTTTCCATGCCTCCTGAATTTGTCCAAGAAAATGCGCTGCTCAGCTGCAGATGAGAATTTGACAATGAGCGGTTTCTTCCTGCCAGAGCGTGCACGAAATACATAGGCATAAGGCGATAAATCATGCCCTATAGCTGCACAGACAGACGCTATTAAATCATGCGGCTTTTCGTCCGGAGTAGAGGGAATCCCGGTGATAACAGCATCAGTCAGACGTGATTGCCTCTGCATGTCATTGACAATATTATTAGATATTAGGTAATAATATAATTAAAAATATATTAATTAAGTAGGTCACGCAATTAATATATAAGCCCAAATACAAATACTTTAATCATAGTCTTACTAACTGATTCTTATAGAACAGTAAAAGGAAATAAAGAATTAACTCAAATATAAGTATTATCACTCATAAAACCGCTATCCAAATTGTTAAAGTTGTGCGGTCTTTAACACGTCCTACTACACATCCACTACTCACCCAGAGTTCATCATTTGGTCCTTCGAGCCTGCAAAACGAAAACCAGTGCGCCCCTACAAGGAGTAAGCAGCACCTAAGAAAACCATCATAATAAACCTGACAACACTACCACCGATCATCGATTTACAACCGATCATCGCACAACATTCCACGGCATCGCGTTAATTACACCGATCTACACCACTAGACGATTTCGCGGAGTCACCACCGAGGAAAATATACAACCGAAAGACTACAATCAACTGAGGAATTAAAACTTTTTCCAGAATTTCACATTCACCTTCCCAACACGAGTCATCAACCTTGGCGTCAAGTTACAATTTGACGACCTAAGTCAATACCAGAGTTCAACAGAGTCACAACGACACCAATCAAGGCTACCATTGACAATATCCACCAAGACACACCCCAACAACCGCAATGGACTTGAATCAATTAACCACCCAACAAGCTACAACGGGTAAAACCATTATCCATCTTTTGGACCTCATCAAAAAAGAACCTAAGGATAGACGAGTTCCAAATACAATTCAGAGAAGATACAAAGAATTGGATAAATTATGGGCAGATTTTGACCACTGTAATGAGGAAATTTTAAAATACAACGAGCCAACCCATAAATATCATCAAAGTGTAATTATTTATCAGCAAGTCGTCGCCGTTGTAGATCAAGCACGAAATTTGCTTTATACATACACAATGGCATATGTTGCATCATCAACGAATGCTGACCAAGCAGGTGAAGAAAGCTCATCGAAACCATTATTGTCAAACGAAAATGAAATACGCCAAAAAAATTGTCGCTGAGAATAGAAGCATTCAAGCAACAATTAACTTCCATCAACTTAGAGGAAGTAATATCCAAAGGTGCGATCGAATTCTACACTCAAGAGCTTTCGGAGAACTTTAGAAGCTTGCAGCAACTGTTTGAAACTAGTTGGGATGTGGGTTCGACTCTTTCCGTCCACACGATCAACTTCCCAGTATGATGGATGTTGAATATTATGATTGGATATTTTAATAATAAATGAACAATAGGCAATATAGAATATAT
Source organism: Thereva unica (assembly GCA_949987705.1). Lineage (NCBI taxonomy): Eukaryota > Metazoa > Arthropoda > Insecta > Diptera > Therevidae > Thereva > Thereva unica. The sequence continues at coordinate 42,953,209 of OX465285.1, forward strand.
GCATAATACCGAGAATTTGTCACAATTGTTTATCAATATTTTCGCTAAAATGTCAAACTAAATTTGCGCACTTACAAGATTAGGATGACGAAAATGTATATAAAATTGATGTATTAATGTTTTTCGGCACCTCAATGAAGTCGATATAGTTTTTAGTTCGCGCGGTATCGTGCAGGCACAAAAATCACTTAAGTCATTTAAACCAAAAACCCGCTGGACCGAATATTATAAAAATATTTTCAGATTATATTGTCGCTAATACACTTCGAACGGCACCTCAAGTAAGTCAATATCTTTAGTGGTTCGGGCCATATCGTGCAGGTACAAAAATCACTTACGCCGCTTAAACAAAAAAACGGCTGGACCGAATTTTATGAAAATCTTTTCAGATCATATTTTGGTTAATACTCTTCGAACGGCATGTCAACTAAGTCGATATCTTTTATAGTTCGCGCAATATCGTGCAGGTACAAAAATCACTTAAGTCATTTAAACCAAAAAACCGCTGGACCGAATATTATAAAAATCTTTTCAGATTATATAGTCGCTAATACGCTTCAAACGGCACCTCAAGTAAGTCAATATCTTTCGTGGTTCGGGCGATATCGTGCAGGTACAAAAATCACTTACGTCGCTCAAACAAAAAAACGGCTGGACCGAATTTCATGAAATTCTTTTCAGACCATATTTCGGTTAATACGCTTCGAACAACACCTCAACGAAGTCGATATCAGTTTTGGTTCGCGCGGTATCGTGCAGGAAAAAATGACCACATCCGTACGCACATACACACACACACACACACACATACTTCCTCCCAATTTTTGGCTTAAAATGCTCCTGGGACCTTGAAAGATGAAAATGCGTTGAAATTTTCGATTTCGATTTTCGGACCGATTACAATAACTTCCTATACTGGGAAGTTAAAAACGCAGCTTTACACCGATGACCACTGCATGACACAATTGGCCCATCTATGCGAGGAAATAAAGCAAACTTATTATGGTATCATAATAAGCTTGCAAAACAAAAAAGAAGTTGCGGATAATATGCCTCTACAAAAGGAGATGCGTTTACCGAGATTAACTGTTCCCGTATTCGACGGGACTTTTGATTCTTGGAGAAGCTTTTTTAACGTATACTCCAAACTAATCCATGAGAACAACAAATAATCAAGAGTAGAAAAAATGCAATACCATAAAACTAATGTAGCCGGAGAAGCAATGAACCTTATAAGCCATTTGGACATTTCCGAAGAAAATTACGATGACGCATGGGAAATGCTAATTGACAGATTTGGCAATGAAAGGAAACTTGTCACAACTCAAGTAAACAGGCTGCTTGACCTCTCAACGCTGAAGACAGAATCAGCTTCTTGAATAAAACATCTACATGACACCCTGAAGGAGTTCCTAAGAGCTATTAATAACCTAGGTGTGGACACTAACTCCTGGGCAGCATTAGTCACTTCAATAATACTACGTAGGTAAGGTTGATGTAGAGACATTAAGGTTTTTTGAGATTACGCTACTAAAACCAAAGAAAATACCAACTTTTGAAGTATTATTTAATTTCCTAGAAACAAGATTCGACGCACTAGAAAATTTGGGAGATCTGCAGAATGAAAACAGGAGTTGGAAGCAGACAAGTCAAAAACCAACCAAATTCCACGAATTACGGAATACAACTCCATCACTTGATCAACGATGTCAATGTCACCTATGTAACAATAATAGTAGTAGTAGTAGTAACAACAAAGGACATTTATTATACTCCTGCGATAAATTTAGATCACTGCCAGTTCAAAAACGTTTAAAAACTATTACAAGTAAAAAACTATGCCTGAACTGCCTAAGCCATGACATTAAAGAAGTATGTCACAGCCGCTTTAAATGCAGTATCTGCAAGAAAAAGCATCACACCTTACTTCACGATGAAAAACTGAGGAAAGGTAATCAACCGAAGAAGGGAAAGGCAAGGAAGTCCTCACCAACTACGCAGCGCAAAATCAAACAAATCAAACAAAATCAACAAAATCAATCACGAAGACGGGCACTAGCTCGTCTCCTACACTTAGAAGGAAAATTCTCTTCGAATAAGGCCTTAGAAGAGGGCTACAAAAAATTCATGAGAGAATACGTTGACTTAGGACACATGTGTTAGCAAATTCAGCTGAATCACCGAAGGGAAAACATTATTATATCCCTCACCATGCAGTGTTTAAAAACGGTAGCACCACAACAAAACTACGCGTCGTTTTTGATGCATCGATGAAAACATCATCTGGAACCTCCTTGAATGAGCAAATGCTATCTGGTACTCGTCTCCAACAAGATTTATCGCAAATACTTCTGCGATGGTGTAAATATCGCTACGTGTACACGGCAGATGTTGAAAAGATGTACCGCCAAATACGAGTATCATCCGAGGATCAAGATTATCAGCGAATTTTGTGGAGATTCTCAACAACGGAACGCATTAAGGAGTACAAATTAACCACAGTAACATACGGAACAACCTCAGCTCCATATCTCGCAATACGTACTCTCCAACAACTAGCAAATGATGAAGCCAGCAATTACCCATTAGCAACCACTGCTGCATTGAATGACTTCTATGTAGATGATCTACTGACTGGAGCACATTCGCGAGAAACGGCTATCAAACTTCATCAGGAATTAATCAATTTGCTGGCCTCTGGAGGATTTAATCTTAGGAAATGGACCAGCAACAAACGTCAATTCACCCAAGAAATTCCTGAAGAACAGAGAGAGCAGAATATTTTAGAATTGGAGAGGATACCATAAAAACTTTGGGAATCCATTGGAATCCAAAAAAGGATACATTCCAATTCAAGGTACATAATCGTAAGGTAGATGAACAACCGACAAAAAGAGCCATACTCTCCAGTACCGCTAAAATTTTCGACCCACTAGGATGGTTAACTCCAGTGACTTTAAGAGCAAAAATCTTTCTTCAAGACTTTGGGCAGCTGGCGTGAAATGGGACGAAGTACTACCATCAAAACTAACTCATGAATGGAAGGCATACGCAGCTGAACTACACGAGCTTGACAAAATACAAATACCAAGATGGAACCATTATGAACCGGACAACAAACTTATGGAGATCCATGGCTTCTGCGATGCCTCAGAAAAAGCATACGCAGCTGTAGTGTACAGCAAAATTGTAACACGATCAGGTTTTTTTTTTTTTTTTATATGAAAAAACCAAGCTTAGGTGTAACCCTTTGTACTACCAGTCCGTCATGTCGTTCAGTTCATGGTGCAATGTCTAGTAGTAAGCTTGGTTTGAAGAATAGAGGAGAATAGGAAAGGTTAGAGGGGGTCTGGAGGGTGTAGAAGAAAATGACGATGGACCTCACGTTTGAACTCTAAGATGTTGTACGAGTTCGGAAATAACGACTGCGGGAGATTGTTCCACAGTCGAATTGTTCTATTCATAAATGAACTTCTAAACCGTATTGTGCGTGAACGAGGGGGCTGTAGGGTATGGGGGTGAGCCGAGCGGGCTAGTCTTGTGTTGCGGGAAAAGTATTGCCGTGCAGGCAGGAGGTCCTGAATTTCGGTGGAACAGTCGCCATGGTAATAGCGATAAAGTATGGAGAGGGCTGCTACATTCCTACGGTGGCTCAAGGTGTCTATGGAGGCGCGAAAGGGGCCATCACCAATGAGTTTGAGGGCACGATTTTGCACCTTGTCGAGACAGGCCAAGGTGGTTTTTGGGGCGCCTGCCCAGATATGTGAGTTGTATTCGAGGCGCAGCCGAATGTAGGATTTGTATATTGTAGCCAATGCGGCTGGCTGGAGGAGGAACTTGCATCTCTTGAGAAATCCAAGGCATTGGGAGGCTTGTTTGGCGATTTGGAATATGTGATCGTTCCATCGCAGATGCTCCGTTAAAGTTACCCCTAGGATGTTGAGAGTTGAGTCAGCCGTTAGATTCACTCCATCCACCGAGACAGGACGAAGGTCGGTACAATTTTTGTTGGAGATCAGACAGTGCTTCGTTTTTGTGGCATTGAATTCGACTCGGTTCATTTCGCCCCAATGAAGAATCGATTCGATATCCCGGTTGATCGAAGCCGACATAAGTTGACGGTGGTAAAGACAAGGTCTGGCACGTGCTTGTCTTATATTGTCGAAGGAGTAAGAGAAATTCAGAGTACCGTCATCAGCGAAGCAGTGAAGTGGGTTGGAGGGGATTGAGAGCAGATCATTAATGAAGATTAGAAAAAGGGCGGGTGAGAGAATTGACTCCTGGGGAACTCCGGCCGAAATGGCGTGGGGGTTGGATTCGACGCCATCCAATACTACCTTGATTGAACGGCATGAAAGAAAGCTCTTAATCCAGTTCCTTAGAACTAAGTGTATACCAATAGCTTGGAGTTTATTCAACAGAGCTGGGTGCCATACTCTGTCAAAAACCTTTGATATATCTAGAGCAACCAGGCTAGACTCACCAAAGCTGTGAATGCTTTGGTTGATACGCTCGGTTAAACACACAAGCAGATCGCCAGTAGACCGTTTAGATCTGAAGCCGTATTGCCTGTCGTGTATAATTTGGTTGGATTCTAGATATTTCCTCAGCTTTTTATTGATTATTGTCTCCATGATTTTGGAGAGAACAGAAGTAATTGCTATTGGGCGATAGTTTAAGGGGTCGCTGGCTTCACCTCTTTTTGGGATTGGCTGAACATGAGCTAGTTTCCAAGAGTCGGGATACACTCCGGAGAAGTAAGACAGGGCAAAAAGTTTGCGCAGAGGTTTAGCCAAAGGTGAGGCACATTTTTTAAGTACCATAGGGGGAATTTTGTCGGGACCAGTGGATTTATTGGCGTCGAGTTCTTTGAGACACCTAAACACCTCGCGAGTCCTGAAGTGAACTCCGTCCATTGAGTGGGTGGTATTCTCGAGAGTGGGGGGTGACATAGCAGCATCGGGTAAAGAAGAATTTGCGGCGAACAGAGAAGCTAATAGGTCGGCCTTGGGTTTGCTTTCTGTTATCACTTCCTTGTTGTGAATAAAAGGAGGTGGTGAGGAGGAAGTAAAATTCTTCTTGATGGCAGTTACCAAGGACCAGAAGTTTTTGCTGCCTGTAGTGGAGTTAAGAATCTTACTTCTCAATCTATCATCAAATGATGATTTGACTTTCCTGATGATGGAGTTACAGGAGTTTCTCAGTTTGACGTACTCACGACGAAGTGGCTCATTAGGCGAACGTCTGTATGCTCTATAGGCGGCTTCTTTAGCTTTGATTGCGTTCATACATTCCCCATTGAACCATTTGTTCGGCCTAGGCTTCACAGATTTGGTAGAGTGAGGGATGAACAAGCGCATACCCGCTCGAATAATTTTGGTGACACAGAGGGCCGCATAGTTCGCATTGGCATTACGGAAACACAAATCCCAGTCAGTGGCCTGGAAGAAGCGAATAAGACCCAACCAGTTGGCTTTCCCATAGTGCCACACAGTTCTTTTAGGAGCTGTGGCGGTTGTGGTCGACGATGGATATGGGAAATAAGCGCTAATTAGTTTATGGTCCGAGTTGCCAAGGGGTGAGCTAACCTTGATGGAGTACCGCGTCGGATGGGAAGTAAGAAACAGGTCAAGGAGATGGGCTCCTTCACCTGGAATATCAGGGACTCTCGTCGGACATTTCGGACATTTGACAATTTGGTGCAAGTTGTTGAGGCTCGCAAAGAGCTCGGCGTCTTTGCCAGGAACACTGGTGCCATTTGAGTAATTTAGCCAATGTACATTGTGAACGTTGAAATCACCCGCAACAATGATTTCGCTTTCCGGGTGGGAAAATAAAAATCCGGAAATCTGTTCAGAAATAGCATCGAAGGCTGCGGTGGTGGCCTCATTACTAATATTAGGACTCCTATATAGAAAACAGAAAAATATGACGTGGCTATGGATAATTATTTTAATCCAAAGATGATTAAAATCAGAGGATGTACTACTGTACACCTTCTGAAAGGCCAAGTCCTTCCTAATATATACGGCTAATCCCCTATGGGCGGAAAAGTTGTGCACTAAATTATACCCTGTCACCTGAAATCGATCTAAATCAAGATCTGGTAACACTTGGGTTTCACTCAGTGCGAAAATAGCATGGGTTACTTCTGTAACTCGCACGTAACGGCCAGGAAGTTCGCATTCAGTCCCCGAATGTTACAAAAATTGATTATAAAATCATTGTCACATTGGGGACTGTTTTGCGTGAGGTCCATGACCTCATTTGTTGCCGGCCGCACCGGCGATGCATCCATCGGAGCTAACGGGAATAGTCTTGTTGCAGTGTTATGCCTGCTAAAACAAGACGACTCCCATCAGCTGACCGATTAAGGCTGCAGCGCCGGAGCGGCCGGCAGGAAGCGCGGGAAGCGGGTGGAGGAGACTTACTTGTCGTCCGTCGGTCCTTCGGTTATTGTTGTTGTTGGTGGCCTTCACTTAGTTTTTTCGTTATTATTAATTTTTTATGTTATTGTTTGTTTTGTGGTTTATATTATTTTGGTGGATATATTAAGTTTTGTTTGTGTTATATGTTTTTTTCTTTGTGTTGTTTTGTGATTATATATTTATTGTTTATTGCGGTTTATTTATTTTTATTTTTTTTGCGGTGTAATGGGACTGGCGACAACACACGCCCGCACTTCACCGAGGCACAGTCCAGACAATAATAAAGCTACTCACAGCAAGGTCAGTAGTATAAATGTGGGGATTCTGGACCACAAGTCCCCTGTTTGTATGAAACGTAAGAAAAAAGATAAGCGTTAGTCATGTAAAGAAAAAATTTGTGGGGTCCCCCTTTTTGTATGGAAAAAATTGGTGGGGATTCTGGACCACAAGGCCCCAGTTTGTATGAAACGTAAGAGAAGGCCCCTGTTTGTATGAAACGTAAGAAAAAAGATAAGCGTTAGTCATGTAAAAAAAAATTTGTGGGTGCCCTTTTTGTTTGGGAAAAAATTTGTGGAAGTTCTAGACCAAGATCCCGAGTTTGTATGAAACGTAAGAAAATGATTCTAAGAGAAGTAAGAAAATATATCCCTTTTTGTATGGAAAATGTTGGTGGAATTTCTAGGCTAAAGTCCCCAGTTTGTATGAAACGTAAGAGAGAAGATAAGCGGTAGTCTGGAGTTTGTATGACCCATAGGAGAAAAGATAAGCGGTAATGCCCTGTTTGTATGAAACGTAAGACAACAAGATAAGCGGTAGTCAGATAGAAAGAAAAAATTCGTGGGTGTTTTTTTGTATGGGAAAAAATTGGTGGAAGTTCTAGACCAAGGTCCCGAGTTTGTAAGAACCGTAAGAAAATGATTCTTTCTTAAGTGAGGGCGATGTTGTTGTGAAATATTTGGCATGATTTTTGAAATATTGTGGTTTTCAATGTTGCGGTAAGTATTTAGATTAAGTTAAATTTAATTGAGTGAATGAATGGTTTTCTTAAAGTTTTGCAAGCGTGAGAATTCCAATAGTCCTAAGTGTGAAAGGAAACGTGATATTTTTTATATTTTAATTTTGATAATTGGGGAGTATAAAATGAACTACTGCAAAAATTCGCTAGTTCATAGAAAATTGGTTTTTGAAGAGTTCAATTTAGTGTCGTGAATATCAATTTAATATGTGAATTGTGTGGAAAGTTTTCTAGTAGTGATATGAAACGTAAGAAAATGATTCTTTCTTAAGTGAAGGCGATGTTGTTGTTGTGAAATATTTGGTATGATTTTTTGAAATATTGTGGTTTTCAATGTTGCGGTAAGTATTTAGATTAAGTTAAATTTAATTGGGTGAATGACCTATGGTCAACCAGTTTAATATGCCGCAAGCAAATAAAAAAGTTCCTGGATTCATGAAAGATGAATTAAATGGCCGAATAATGACATTGTTTGTAGGCTTAAGGTCTAAAATGTACAGCCTTAAAATTGATGGTGTTGATGAAGTGAAAAAAACAAAAGGGGTGAAGAAGAACGTTGTAGCGAAAACTTTGCAGATTAGCGATTATATTGAATGTTTGCAGGGTTCAAAAAGCAAGATAGCTGGGCAAAAAAGCATTCGTTCATATAGTCATAAAGGGTACACTTTAAACCAAGCAAAGATCGCTTTAAACCCACAGGACGATAAACGCTGCATTATGGGCAACGGGATCGACACTCTACCATGGGGGCATTTTTCAGTGCAGCAGCAGCAAGAAGACATGGATGTAGAATAAAACTCACACAAGTGTAATATGTAAATAGTATGAATAAAAGAGTAATTATAACTTTTTATAAAAATTTTGTTTTATTTAAAAAATCCTTTATTACAAAAACATTTTTCAGAGCACATCGGCCTTCGTGTATTATGCAAGATAAGAAGCCATTTGATGTTGTTGTTGTCCCTCCTCTCCTACATCATATGTGGTTAGCTCCTCTCCAAATAATTCCTGAATCCATTGTTTCTTTACAGCTCCTTTAACATAGATTATTTTATCATGCAACAGATCTCCAACTGAATATAGTGTGCGGTAGGGAATGTATCCATCACCCCATCTGAATCCATGGTGATTGCGTCTAAGCCACTCAGCTTGGTTCTTTTCAGACCGAATTAGATGTTTATGTGGGAATGATGGTTGGAATATGTAGTGCTGCATTTGATTTTCACAATTTAAAAGGGCCAATTCTTTGAAAATAAATTGATTGTTTTGTAATTTGAATCCTTGAAATTCGATGATAATGGCATCCATTTCAAGCAATTTCCTGACTTCGTTGGTTAGAGGTGTATATTCCACTATTCGATCATGTAGCAATAAACAGTGTGCTGTTATGTTAGTGGGGACGTTTTCCGATGTTTTGAATTCCAACCTTATATCCACAGGACCTGTTTTAATGGTTTCGTTTTGCCGAGAGCAATCAATGACTACGATCGGAGCATCACGCAAAAACTCTTCCCTTGAGAGTAGTGGCTGATACTGACGTCCATAGTATGACTTTTGGAATTTTATGTACCTATCATATAAGAGAGCGTATTTATGAGCATCAAATTTCAAGTTCAGGTCATCATATGGGTATGATTCCGAATTCATGTGTACTTTAACATGTCAGCTTGCAGTGGTCAAATTTACTGGCATCCTTGGTTTTATCATTTTTACGATTTGTTTGGAGAGCTAGTATGACATATCGGGGCTTTTCCATCTGCGATGACGTTCTGACAGACCACGTGTGATGAGTCGTTGCTGGTAGCGTGCGGTACTCGTATATGTCCCAGCTCGACCGCTTTCAATGATTTTATATAAAGCAATTTTCTCATGATCGGCCACATTAACATGGGGAATGCGCCACTGAAGTTTCGAAATTGAGATGTTTACATCATCTGTCGGTGATATGACCGCATCTTCATCCATCCTGCTTCGTATTAATATAAGTTCATGATTAGCGTTGGCGATAATTTTATTGTAATCTTCAGCAAAGCCCAGCAATGTTTTTAGAGGGATGCAGAAATTGAAGAATCCATGGGGGGATGTAATTGATTTATCTGGCGACCAACTAGCGTTGTATAACATGCGACTCTCATTTGGGTTTAATGATATATACTTTTTTAGTGTTGTTGCTATTCCAAGATTTCGAGTTCTATCAATTTCTACACCATTATTTTCATAGCGGATTTCCTCAAAGAGAAACGCTATAGCATTATTTACTAGTCCTGCAGTGCTAGATATTGTTCCATCAGGTTTAGTTACTGTTCCCTCAATGTATATGAAACTTTCAGCTGGGAGGATATACAGGTCTTGGTTTTGCACTGGAATGCGGGTTTCATCACTATTTTTAAATGAAGAGGCGAACGATGAGTAAGTGTGGTAGTCAATTTTTGTTATGCTATTATCATGGCTTGTGCCTTCAGTAATATCCAAGATGTTATTCATTGCTTCAAATTTAGTCCTATTGATTTTAGAAATTGTATATTATCAGCTCTCAGTTGACGTCTTGCTCGCTTCAAGGTTGCCGGTTGACTAATGTTTTCCGTGAAGTTCATCCTGTTTATATGCTTATTGCTGCTGTTGCTGTCGTAGACTATCATTCTGTGGCTTTAAATGTAGCCTGATAGTTATCGTTTCACCTCGAAAATTTATTAAATCTCCGTCCTGATCAACTAGCTTTAGTGTGAGTGAACTAACACGTTTGACGTTTACCGGTAAATAGATCACATTCCCTGGGACCTCTACTATTTTATAGTCTGGCCCCACGGTTGGGGCAAATCCATGCAGCATATGCACCTGTTTATTGTTGATGTATGAGCCTGATAAGATGTTACATTCAACCCTTAGAGTATTAACTTTTATAATATTGACGGATAGATCTGATGAATGTACAGAGCTGGGCACACAACCGTTAATCCGTTAATCGTTAATTAACGAAGTTAACATTTTGATTAACGAATTGACTTTTAAGTTAATTTCCAAAACCATTAACGGACTTATTAACTTTCGTTAAATTCAGCTTCCGTTAACATAAGTCCGTTAAACGTTTCTTAGGTGTCGCGATGAATCATGGCATGTCGGTGCATGCACTATTCACTGTGTTCGCATGAGGCTGGCTAGCTTTCGTTGAGTTTACAGAGAGCCTTTTCCGTCTAGAAACTCAATTCAATCCCTGTTTCCATGAGCGCTAATGCTGAGTTGATCAAATTCAAGGAGAAGCTCAAGCATATCTCGGTTCTCTCCTGCCGATAGTTGCTGCAACAGTGTGCAAATTGAAGGCTGTTAAGTCGAGGGGTCTTGTATTCTGTACTGCTTTAGCTAATGCCTTATTAGCCGGCATAGAGAGACGGTTTGGACCTCTTATGGAGGATGAAGGCTGCCAACTTGCTTCGGCCTTTCATCCGAAGTTCCGGCTGATATGGCTTGAGAAGTATGACAGCAGCAAAGTACCTAAAGTTAGGAAATGTATGGAGGCGAAAGTGGAAGATGCTCTGAAGCGAGAAAGCGACCAAGATGAAAAGGAGAGCGTTAGCGGAAGCAGCAATAACGAAGAAGAAGGAGAGGATTTCTTTAGTACTGTCACTCAGCCAGAAGAAAAGCCTAAGGGCCACAAATCTTTAAAAAGTAAAGCTCAGAATTTGGTAAAAATGTGGTTGAGCGTGAAGTCAAAAGACTCTTTAACTGATGCAGCGTTCATTGGTGAACAGGTCTTAGTGAATCAATTTATTAAATATAATACAGCGATCCCATCTAGTGCTGCAGTAGAACGACTTTTTTCAGTAGGAAAAGATATTTTGAGTGCAAAACGATCATCCCTCTCGGACGAAAATTTTAATATGTTAATGTTCATGAAGGGAAACATGCACCTCATGCAAGATGAAGATGATCTTGCATGAGGTGCATGGTCTCCTTTTTATTCGCTTTAGAGTATTATTGCATATGTAGTAAATATGTTAAAATAAATATTAGGAAAAAAAAACAAAAAGGAGTTATAATTATTTATTTACATTTCCGACATTTCCTATCTATACTAAAATACTAGAGCTGCACTATTTTTTGGTTGACACACTGATATCTCATTAAAAAAAATATTCGATAATTAACGAATTAACGATTAACTTTAACTTCCGCTACATTTTCAACAAGTTAACGCATTAACGATTAACGAAGTTAACTTTTTGAGTAACGGAATAACGATTAACGAAGTTAAATTTTGAATTAACTGTGCCCACCTATGTGTATGTAATATATTTGCATCCAGTACACGTTTCCCAAATCCTAACAGCGCCAGCGGTGCGATAGATCGCTCTTTATCAAAATTTATAACTTCAGTAGCTTTAATTTCACTCTTCAAGGTATTATTGTTTGCCCTTATTAAGACTGTTGCCTTGCTGCTGCTCTTATTTAAGCTTTGCTGCACTGAAGCTGCTATATCATCAATCTCGTATGATCCAACAGGTATTTCGATACACGCCCACATGCATTAAGTTATTGCTGTCATCAATATTCGGTATAGAATTGTATGTTTGAAAGTCAATTAATCCGCAAACGTAGTCTCCAGCTAATTCCAATGGGGGAAAATATTCAGCGGTGAGAACCGATGCATTGCCAGTAAGAGAGAGTGTTATCGACTTGGCTACTTGATATGAAATGTCTATGTTTGCACTTGAAGGCCTTTATTTATACATTATGTAAGAATTCTAAGCATAAGTGTCCGCAAATCACTGAGTCGAAATTTTGATGTGCTGTATAGTTGTATGTGACTGCATCACCCAAATAATTTACAACTTCCCGCGGCGGTTGCAGATTTCCAAAACTATCAAAGTAATTTATGATATCTCCATTCTTCTTATACGCTACCCAATGCTTTCCAGGTCCAGATGAAACATCTAGATTTATAATTCCGCTCTCATTTCTCCATGGTTTTTTAGGTAATTGATCGCGCATAAACACTCCTCTAAAGTGGGCTATATGCTGTGCATATTTACGCAGATCATTTTCATTGAGTGCTCTTTTGGGTAGCGACTTTATTAGTTTTTTGGTCGAGTGTTGAGAAAAAGTCCCAGTCCTTTCCTATATGGCTTTAGAAATAATCCTTGTCCAGGTTTTCCTAGCGCTATAGCTTCCATTGTCTCATTATGACGTTTCGCTTCCTGCAGCTCCCGACGTGCGACACTTGCGGCGTTTACAGCTTTAGCTATGCCTGCTGCACCTCCAGATAGCGCTCCAATGGCTGAAAGACCTGCAAAAATTGGAATGAGGAACGGTAAAACTCCTCCTACTTTAGGCACTGGTATCACTCTAGGTGTAGTGTTAGATTTTTTCTTCCCCTTGATAACATTCTTTGCCGCACTTAGGGCAATTGTAGTAGCTTCCAACAGGTCTTTCGGCTTTTTCAGCTTTAACACTTTTCTAGCATTACGTATAGCTTCGCGGAATGACGTATTTTTCTTCTTCGAGCAGGTAATTTTTGCTTTGACACCCATTCCAACTTTTATTTTAGCTTTCATGGCGTTTGTTACTAATAGCGCGTTAGCACGTTCTGCAAAGCTAGCGTCTTTAGATGTTACTCGTTGCCAGGCTTTTTCTTCTAAAATACGGTCAGCTAAATGTCGATCACTTAAGTCCTTATGATCTCGATATGCAATATTATGCTGTTTGCAAGCTGCATCTAGTGGGTTGATGCCAGGATCACCGCGGGCTAGTCTTTTAGCTAACTTTGTTCCTGGACCACAGTATTGATATCCCGGTAGATGAAGCTCAGGCGGTAACTTATTTATAACAGTGTTTAACAGTCCTCCCCCCTTGGCAGCCCTTCGATGAATGGTGCGTTTCTTACTATGGTCAATCATTTTATAGGTTTACAGTAAGACTGATTAAAATCTATAAAAGTACGGGTATTTATAGGGATTGGGTTAGTGTACAACATGAAGTTTATCAAGCAACAAGCGTGTCTGCCAGTTAGAAATACTGATGTGGAAATTACAAGTACATCAAAGAAGCATGGGGTGCTGCTACCAAACAGTATAAGAGGGATTATTGTTGGACCGTCGAATTGTGGCAAGACAAGCAAGTTTACTGGAGCATCCTAACGGTCTGAGATTCGAGAATATATACATTTACTCAAAGTCGCTAAATCAGCCGAAATACGAGTATTTAGGAGAAGTTGTAGCTCACATATCAGGTTTGTGCTATTATACGTTTTCTAACAACCACGATTTTATACCACCGGAGGAAGCAAAGCCAAACTCAATTTTCATCTTTGATGATGTAGCCTGCGATAAACAAAATAATATTAGAGCTTACTTTTGTATGGGGAGGCATAACGACATTGACAGCTTTTACCTCTACCAAACTTATACTCATATACCAAAGCATCTAATCCGAGATAATGCAAACTTTCTGATCATATTCAAACAAGATGATTTGAACCTGAAGCATACATATATGTATACAATGATCATGTGAATAGTGATATGGAATTCGCAAAGTTCAGAAAAGCGTGTGCAAACTGTTGGAAAGACAAATATGGATTCTTAGTAATTGATAAGGATAGCCCCATGGGCAAAGGTCGATATCGAAAAGGCTTTGATGCGTTCATGAGCCTATAAAAGAGCCCGCCTAATCAGCTGACCAGGCCTATCAGCTCTGCCTAGCTGGTCTGTCTGGCTGGTCTATCTGGTTGACCTGCCTGGTACGTCTGGATCTATATAAATGCTTATTAACATAGCTGTAAATCATTGCAGCTGTAACCACCCGTGTAGCAACATGAATGAAAAATTGATGAAGGATATTATAAAAACACGTGAGGCTATACGAAGAAAATATAAAGCTCTCAAGACTAGTAAAATTGAATCTGAAGCTCAATTAGAGGAAACATTTAAACCAATAACCAGTACGCTGAAAAAGCTCACAACAACAGCAGCATCAGTGAAACTTGAACCAAAAGAAGAAGATGAAATTGAAAAAGAGGACAATGAAGAAGCATACACACCACCACGCAAATACTTAAAGCTAGAGCCACCGAGCATGAGTTATTCTGAGGATGATGATGATGATGATCAGTTTGTCACACCTATAAAAGAACCGAAATTAGAGTCTGCAGACCAGATACTAAACAAATATAAACAACTCCTGGAAAATGATAGCACGAGAATTGATAAAACGTATGGAGCGTACTATACCAACGATATGTGGAATATTGGTAATTCGAGAATAAAAGTTGATAAGGAATACTTTCTTATAGATGGCAAGCAGTATAAGATAACTGAAGGTCTAGCTGAATTAATTTTTATGAAAAAGCCTCGAGGCTACTCAAAAGAAGACTTGTCCAATTATCAAAAAATTGTAAATGATACATGCGCCCACAGACGTGATTTTAAGGAAAACCAGCAAATAAAAGGAACAAATAGCTTCAAATATAGAAACATAATAAAAAAGTTGATTCACACTCCTCATACTGGAACGGGAATAATGCAAATTCCAAAGAAAAATATCGATTATATTGGGATGACCCCAATGAGCTAGTTGATAGGCTCCGAATATTGGTAGCATCGCAGCAAGCTGGAAATAATAGCCATAGTAATGAAATAGTGTCAATCATTGAGGAGTTGCGGGAAGCTGACATTATAGTATAAATATTCCCACCCACATAGAACTATTAACATTTCGGAAATGAGCGTTGACAAGTTTGGTCGATCTTTTAAACGGCAAAAATTTAGAGCAGTGGGTGATCGCGGTCCACCTGGAATTCCTGGAAAAGACGGTCCTGCTGGACCAAAAGGAAACGGTTTCAATTTAACATCAGATGGTGACTATGATCTTGCCTTGAAAAGAATCAAAAACCTAGGTGATCCAAAGGAAAATGCTGACGCTGCAACCAAAAACTATGTCGATGAAGAAATACGGGAAAGCATTGTCAAAGCAGTAGATAATCGAACGACGTTCATTTATCGTGAAATTGCGAATATTGAAAATTATATATTCTCATACATAATTAATAAGAAGGCTGAAAATGGCATCTCTGAGTAAGAGGCAAGTAGTAAATGAGCTCCACAAACCTGCTCGTCGAAATTTTACTAGGCGGAGAGTTATCATTAAAGGTTTGGATGACTTGTGGCAGGCTGACTTGGTGGAAATGGATGCATATAAACATGTAAACAAAGGATTCCGCTACTTACTGACTGTAATTGAGGCATTTTCTAAATATGCCTGGGCTATGCCAATTAAAAGAAAAACCGGTCCAGAAGTCACAGAAGCGATGCAATCAATATTTAAAGATGGGCGCACACCTAGCAATTTGCAAACGGATGATGGCAACGAATTCTACAACTCTCACTTCCAAAAGCTAATGAGCAAATCGATACCTCCCACGTAAGTTGTTGTAAACCACAATATGCATGTTTTACATTTTTTAAACTAAACCGACTATTTTTGCCTATTTTATGTGTTAAGAGTAAAAGAAATAAAAAAATACATTTTTAAAGAATATTTACCAGACGTATAATTGTATCTTTATTACCATGGCGGCGTATAACGTTGTTTCTACCTAGGCAACGGTTAACGTGATACAACAACTTACGTGGGAGGTATCGAAATATAAAATCAACCACTACTCAACATATACATCGCTAAAGGCATCAATAGTGGAAAGATTCAACCGAACTTTAAAGAGCATGATGTGGAAGGAATTTAGCATGAATGGATCCTACAAATGGATTTTTATGGTGAAAAAACTGCTATCACAATACAATGCAAAAAAACATCGAACAATTAAAATGCGCCCCTGTGATTTAATAGGACAAATGAAAAGCTACTTCTTGCTATAATCACATCAAAATTGCCACTTCACCTGCATATAAAATAGGAGACCGCGTCCGCATAAGCAAATATAAACATCTATTTGAAAATTGCTACACACAAAACTGGACAATTGAAATCTTTAAAATCTCCAAGGTTCAACTGACTAATCCACCGACATATCAACTTGAGGACTACCGGGGCAACTCCATTAAAGGTGGATTCTATGAAAAGGAATTGCAGGAAGTTAAACATTCAGATCTCTACCTAGTTGAAAAAATATTGAAAAAGAGCGGTGATAAAGTTTATGTTAAATGGTTGGGGTTCTCACGAGAACATAATTCTTGGATAAATGCTAATGATGTATTATAAATTAAATAAAAAGACTTTTTTAATAACAAATTTGTTTTATTTTCAAATCTTATGCTATATATTTTTTCACGATGATGTTGGTTTAATATAGGCTCTAGGATTTTTCCTGTATTGATGACTCTCTGTTGAAATCTGCATCTATCAAGGGCGCTTATAGCCATTGCCCCATACGGCTAGATCTATAAGCGAATTCTCATACATGCATGATGTGTACTTCATGCGCTAGTGTAAATCGAACTCCTTTCTGCATTCTCTACAGCTGCTATTAGTGATCCGGACATAAAAATTTACTAGGCGTTGAACTTCCCGTTTGTACCGCTCCACAAAACAACATCCACACGTATCTGGTCCACAAGTTGTTTTATCGTTCGACCATGGGCAGTTCATATAATGTACTCCATGTATAGAAATAACTTTTCCAGCATTTTCATATTCTTGAATATATCTATAGAGTTGTTCTATTTTACCCTTATGCTCCTCCAACATAATACTAGAATATTCTTCGAGAAATTTTGGTATGCTCATATTTACCTATCTTTTATCTGCTGGGATCTTATGGATGAAGAAGTATCTTTACTCTCAGATGACGATGATGATGATTTCTTCGATTTAATTGATAGAGAATTCAGCTGATGTTTTAATTCTTTTACTGTGCTTCCTTTATCACCCTTTTCCTCAAGCAATCTGGTAGAATCCTTACAACTGTTCATCACCGCAACCGGAAGAAAACTAACCTAACATTCCCCCTTCAAGGATTTATATACATAATAATTGAATCAAAGATCATTACAAAGGATCCCCCAAGAGCTTATTAATTCTTAGTTCAACTAGCTTCTCACATCTCGCACCAACTTCTCGTCCCAAAGCCCATGCCGGTTCTGGGTCACCTTATCCAAGCTTACTAGTATAGTAATTTATATACCCGTTTCTGGTCTTTTCTATCCATTCAGCTTCGCTATCAAGACCCGCAAAGGGACAATTGTCTGGATAACCTTGAGTTTTACGTTCATTTCTATCTGTATCAAGAACTTGTCTTCAAGTTAGGAATTGTATTCTCTAAACTCTAAAGTTTCAATTTGAAAAGGGGTCGGACTTATTTTTGCCGTCTTCCCTCATTTCATAGCAATACATAAGGGATATATATATATATATATATATATATATATATATATATATATATATATATGTGCCCATAATTATGAAAGTGGTCTAAGTCAAAATTTAAAAAAAATGAGTTTATCAGTTATTTCATACCACATTAGTTTAAACTAAATGTATTCAATGTAATTTTTACGAAATTGTAATTTCAACATTATATGGAATTCATTTAGTGTGTCAAATGCAATTCATTAAATATCTTCAAACAAGAAATATATGACTTAGACCACTTTCATAATTATGGGCACATATATCGTCGCTTATCCAGAATAGTGCTACAACTCAAAAATTTCCAATTTCGAGTTTATTTCATGAATGTATAGCTAAATACGCATATTTTTATGTAGCAAAAATCCATATTAATACTGCTAAAAATGACCTCTGGAAACCCGCTGGAATCCAAGATCATAACATGGGCTTGTATGAAACTAAAAACTTTCAAATGACTCCCCTGTAAAATTCATTGTTTTTGAGTTGTGACACTATTCTGGATAAGCGACGATATGTATATTGCAAATAAAAACTATTACTACGTGTTGACCTTAAAGTTTTGCATGCGTGGGAATTCTGTTATGTGCACACAGCACATTCTTATGTTTCTACAAACATCCGCTCCACATAATATTTTCTTTGTCATCATAAACATCCATTGCACCATATCAAATTTCATCTTTAATTTCATCAGAACTAGAGATAATAATTTCTTAGACTTACACTTAAGATTGCTGATTTGGCAATTTTCATTCTTATTAATGTGGGAAAGGAAATTTGCGGTTAGTGTGCAAACATTTTACTGATATCGATGATCTATAAGCAGCAGATATACTTGTTGAAAATCAGTCTAGTTTCAACATTATTTTGGTGAACAACAATTTAAGTTTTCGTGATCATCTTCATTCAAAAATGGATTCAGCTCAATTAAATGAGGAATATAAAACTCTGGAGGATTTAAACGCCTGCAATTACCAACCTCTTCTGAAAGTTAAGGAAATAGATCCTTTGAAGGCATACACCATTGTGGGATGTGGAAAGGTTTCCACAAAATATGGGACACGATATGTTCTGGAGCTGGAGGACCATCAGATGTTTTTACCGGAACGATACAACAAAATAGCAGACAAGACTGTTGATAAACTCAATGCAGGTGGATACTTCGGGACTTATCATGGAACTTCAACAAACTCTTACAATCTTAACTTTTCTAAAGCTACGTCTAACCCCAATTTTTATATTGATTTTGAAAGTCAAATAAATAATTCTTTTATTTTTTCACTTTTTGATTCTTTTGATTTTTCTAGAAGAAATATCTTCTATGGTTGTTTTTATTGATGCTGTTCTTTTATTGTTGTTGTAAAAATCGTCGGCAAAAGCAAGAAGAGTAGAATTAAAAAGTAGCTGTATAGCTGAATTGTGTAGCAGTTAGCAGTCGCTACTTGTATATACGTTTTTCGTAGTAATAAGTTTTATTCAAGTATCCATTCAGTTTCTGTTCTAATAACTTTAAGTATAGTGTTTTTGGTTACGTCACAATTTGGATTCTCACTACTACTATGAAATACACTTGGGGAATTTGGATTGTCATATCACGTTTGTACACACTGTACACAGAATCAATTTTAAAAACACAGCCACACAAATATTGTGATATTAAAAATAAAAAAATAGTTTAAAAAAACTAAAAAATACGCTTTTATTTTAAAATGAACTAAAAAGTAAAAAATAATTTTGAATGTAAAGTTTTTATTGCTTCAGCTAGTATATGGAAACAACCTACCTTTCAAAATGTAAAAAAGCGTGGGGCTCTTTACCTATATTCATATATATGCCACATATTTTATTAACATCGGAACTTTTCGCCCCACGCTATATATATATATATATATATATATATATATATATATATATATATATATATATATATACATTCAAAACAAAATTTTACGTTAAATTTGAATGGTTGTACCATATTTTCGAAGATTGATTTAGTGAGAGCTTATCATCACATACCTATGGCAGAGGAAGATATCTATAAGACAGCGATAACTACTTCGAATTTACTCGAATGCCCTTTGGACTTAGAAATGCTGCTCAAACTTTCCAACGATTTATGGATAGAGTCTTAACTGGGTTGGAATTCGTTTTTGTCTACATTGATGATATATTGGTTGCAAGCAAAAATTAGGAGGAACACAAGAAACACCTCGAGCAGGTGTTCGGCCGTTTAGAAGAATACGGAATAAATAAATATTAACCCAGGGAAATGTCTTTTTGGTGTACATGAAATTGAATTTTTAAGTCACAAAATTACGAAGGACGGGATTCTTCCTTCTGAAAATAGAATTAAATTCATCCAGGATTTCCCTTCACCTACTTCCATTAAGCAGATTCAACAATTCATAGGAATGGTAAATTACTTTCACAGATTCATTCCACGATTAGCAGAGTTGTTAAGCCCCATTCATATACATTTAGTTAGGGAGCTTAAAAAACCTAAGAGTTTAAAAAATTTTGACTGGACGGAAGAATGCGAAGACGCGTTCGTCAAAGTGAAGAAGGCTTTTATTTCGGCAACGTTATTAGTGCATCCAGCGGAGAGTCCTACTTTGAAGTTGACGGTTGATGCATCAAACATTGCGATTGGAGCAATGTTGGAACAAATTAACAACAATGAAAGCGAACCTTTAGCGTTTTATTCCAGAAATTTAAACAATGCAGAAATTAAGTATTCTACATTTGATAGAGAGCTTTTGGCAATGTACTCAAGTATTAAACACTTTAGACATTTTTTGGAAGGTCGTGAATTTACAGTATTCACGGATCACAAACCTTTAACATCCGCAATTTGGACCAAAGCGGAGAGAAGTCCAAGACATGCAAGACAATTAGACTAGACTATAAGACAATTAGACAATTCACCTCCGATATAAGATACATCAAGGGAGAATCAAATGTAGTAGCTGATACTTTATCACGGGTAACGGTAGAAAATAGCAATTGTGACGCGGTTAGCGAAAAACAAAAAGATTTAAGCATTATCGCAGAAGCACAAAAGGATGATACAGAGTTAAAACAGTTGATTGAAAATCCAAATAAAAGTTCGAAATTCATTTTAGTGGAAACAGATGTACCTTTCTTAGAAAGTAAAATCTGGTTAGAGTGTTCCACTAGTAGAGATCGTCCATTCGTACCAGAGATATTACAAAGAAGCATATTTGACAAAATCCATAACTTATCACATCCAGGAATATGAGGTACAAGGAAATTAATTACAAGAAGATATTTTTGGCCTAGGATGAATACTGATATTAATTTATGGGCGAAGTCATGTATAACGTGTCAAAAAGCGAAAATTCACAGACATACAAAATCTCCGATACAAAAATTCCAGATACATATGGGAAGGTTTGAACACATCCATGTAGATTTGGTAGGCCCATTGCATCCGGTGGAAGGATTCGTATACTTGTTAACCGTAGTGGATCGATTCACCAGGTGGCCGGAAGTATACCCACTAAAGAGTATCACAGCCAGCATAGTAGTCAAGACATTGTATGAGCAATATTTTCCGAGATTTGGGATTCCATTGACAGTTACTACGGACCAAGGAGGTCAATTTGAAGGAAAACTTTTCGAGGAATTTTCAATTATTCAATTATTAGGAACCCATAGGATTGGAACAACAGCGTATCACCCACAATCAAACGGAATGGTGGAGAGGCTACACAAACAGTTAAAAGCATCTCTTAGAGCTAAGATGTCTAATCCGAATTGGTTGTTGCACATACCAGCTATATTACTAGGTTTAAAAACATCGGTTAAGGAGGATCTTAATTGTAGTCCGGCTGAATTAGTTTATGGTCAGACACTACGTATCCCGGGAGAATTCTTTGTGAGGGACCCACATCAAGTATCAGATCCAGCAGACCTAGTAGAACAATTACGAGATCACATGAGGAACATCGTTCCAACAGATTCTCGGGATCAAAGAAGAAATTTCTATGTTCCAAAAGTCTTAGAAGATTGCGAATTCGTTTTTTTGAGGACAGATAGAGGTAGGGGATCGTTGCAGGATCCTTATGAAGGTCCTTTTAAAGTTATTAAGAGAAATAAAAAAGTTTTCACGATTGACGTCAACGAAAAAATAATGGTAGTATCAATTGATAGATTAAAACCCGCCTTTATTGAAAAAAAGGAAGACACTGAAAAACCAGTAACTAGAAGTTCAAAGAAAAAAGTTTCATTTCGGTTATAAAATTAAAAAATTTTTTCGTTTTATTTGAGTAATTAAATATTAAAATAAAGTATGATAGTACATTCATGGACGCTCGCGCTGAAGGGGGAGTTATGTAGCAGTTGTATATACGTTTTTCGTTGTAAAAAGTTTTATTCAAGTATCCATTCAGTTTCTGTTCTAATAATTTTAAGTACAGTGTTTTTGGTTACGTCACAATTTGGATTCTCACTACTACTATGAAATACACTTAAGGAATTTGGATTGTCATATTACGTATGTATACACTGTACACAGAATCAATTTTAAAAACATAGCCACACAAATATTGTGATATTAAAAATTATTTTGAATATTTGTAAGAGTATTAGTTAGGAGCTTATTCAAAAAGGAAGTCTCCTATAATAAGTTAATAAAAACCGTTATGTAATTATTTAACGTGACATAATAAAAAAATATAAAATTTTAAACTATTAAATATAATAATAAATAAATATTAAATAAATATATTAAATAAAAGCATAACATAAAATAAAAATATGTGAAGTAATAGTTTTTATTTGCAATATACATACATATAAATTCTTATCTCTAGTTCTGATGAAATTAAAGATGAAATTTGATATGGTGCAATGCATGTTTATGATGACAAAGAAAATATTAGGTGGAGCGGATGTTTGTAGAAACATAAGAATGTGCTGTGTGCACATAACAGAATTCCCACGCATGCAAAACTTTAAGGTCAACACGTGTAAATTTTCAAAATTTAAGTCAACACTTGTAAATTTTCAAAATTTTCCAAAATTTTTTTTTTTGTGAAATAGACTCTAGGGGGTCTCAAGAATAATCCCGTGGTTTTCAATTCTCCTTCTCAATCAGGAAGGAAAGATGTATGGCCCTGGAATAGCTGATTAGTGTATGAGGTAATTTCCATTGTTTAAACCGAATTATTTCGAAACACTGATTTTTGATTATGGAAGTAGAATATCTCGGCAAGTTTTAGTTCCACTGATCTAAAATTTGGACAGCAACTTGTTGAAACACAGAACTTCTAATCTAACTAAAAAATTCATTGTTTTTGGCGAAATCCGGGGCGCCATTTTGGCGCAATTAAGAAAAAAAGGTCATTTTTTTCGGTTCGGGTGTATTTTTGTATTTTTGCGAAAATATTTTTTTTTATTAGTTACTTTAGAAGGTACATATATTTTCTGATAACTAATACCAATTTTTTTCAAATGATTTTTGCGGCGCCGGCAAAACTTCTACTAGAATTTGCGCCTAATATTCGACCCCCACCACAGCCGCCATTTTCAGCACGCCAACAAAAAAATTTTTTTTTCTTGCACTGTTACCTTTTAATAAAAGAATAAAAAAAAATTCACATTGCATTAATTTTTCCGGCGTACGCGAGGTTCCAAAGATACACGGTTTACACGTATTAACCCCCTTAAGAAAACCATTCATTCACCCAATTAAATTTAACTTTCATATCACTACTAGAAAACTTTCCACACAATTCACATATTAAATTGATATTCACGACACTAAATTGAACTCTTCAAAAACCAATTTTCTATGAACTAGCGAATTTTTGCAGTAGTTCATTTTATACTCCCCAATTATCAAAATTAAAATATAAACTAGTTGGGATGTTGGTTCGACCCTTTCGGTCCACACGATCAACTTCCCAGTATGATGGATGTTGAATATTATGATTGGATATTTTAATAATAAATGACCAATAGGCAATATAGAATATATGCATAATACCGAGAATTTGTCACAATTTTTTATCAATATTTTCGCTAAAATGTCAAACTAAATGTGCGCACTTACAAGATTAGGATGACGAAAATATATATAAAATTGATGTATTAATGTTTTTCGGCACCTCAATGAAGTCGATATAGTGTTTAGTTTGCGCGGTATCGTGCAGGTACAAAAATCACTTAAGTCATTTAAATTTAAACCAAAAACCCGCTTAACCGAATATTATAAAAATATTTTCAGATTATATTGTCGCTAATACGCTTCGAACGGCACCTCAAGTAAGTCAACATCTTTTGTGGTTCGGGCCATATCGTGCAGGTACAAAAATCACTTACGCCGCTTAAACAAAAAAACGGCTCGACCGAATTTTATGAAAATCTTTTCAGATCATATTTTGGTTAATACTCTTCGAACGGCACGTCAACTAAGTCGATATCTTTTATAGTTCGCGCGGTATCGTGCAGGTACAAAAATCACTTAAGTCATTTAAACCAAAAACCAGCTGGACCGAATATTATAAAAATATTTTCAGATTATATTGTCGCTAATACGCTTCGTACGGCACCTCAAGTAAGTCAATATCTTTCGTGGTTCGGACGATATCGTGCAGGTACAAAAATCACTTACGTCGCTCAAACAAAAAAACGGCTGGACCGAATTTCATGAAATTCTTTTCAGATCATATTTCGGTTAATACGCTTCGAGCAACACCTCAACGAAGTCGATATCAGTTTTGGTTCGCGCGATATCGTGCAGGAAAAAATGACCACATCCGTACGCACATACACACACACACATACTTCCTCCCAATTTTTGGCTTAAAATGCTCCTGGGACCTTGAAAGATGAAAATACGTTGAAATTTTCGATTTCGATTTTCGGACCGAGTACAATAACTTCCTATACTGGGAAGTTAAAAATATCACGTTTCCTTTCACACTTAGGACTATTGGAATTCTCACGCTTGCAAAACTTTAAGAAAACCATTCTTTCACTCAATTAAATTTAACTTAATCTAAATACTTACCGCAACATTGAAAACCACAATATTTCAAAAATCAAGCCAAATATTTCACAACAACATTACCGCAACATTGAAAACCACAATATTTCAAAAATCATGAAAAATATTTCACAACAACAACGTCGCCCCCACTTAAGAAAGAATCATTTTCTTACGTTTCATACAAACTCGGGACTTTGGTCTAGAACTTCCACCAATTTTTTCCCATACAAAAAAACACCTACGAATTTTTTCTTTCTATCTGACTGCCGCTTATCTTGTTTCCTTACGTTTCATACAAACAGGGCACTACCGCTTATCTTTTCTCCTATGGGTCATCCAAACTGCAGACTACCGCTTATCTTCTCTCTTACGTTTCATACAAACTGGGGACTTTGGTCTAGAAATTCCACCAACATTTTCCATACAAAAAGGGATATATTTTCTTACTTCTCTTAGAATCATTTTCTTACGTTTCATACAAACTCGGGACCTTGGTCTAGAACTTCCACAAATTTTTTCCCAAACAAAAAGGGCACCCACAAAATTTTTTTACATGACTAACGCTTATCTTTTTTCTTACGTTCCATACAAACAGGGGCCTTCTCTTACGTTTCATACAAACTGGGGCCTTGTGGTCCAGAATCCCCACTAATTTTTTCCATACAAAAAGGGGGACCCCACAAATTTTTTCTTTACATGACTAACGCTTATCTTTTTTCCTACGTTTCATACAAACAGGGGACTTGTGGTCCAGAATCTCCACATTTATACTACTAAGGTCCAAGGTGTCATTGCAAATTCAAGAAATCCCCATATATTTATGGTCAGATTCAACAATTGCATTATCATGGATCAAGACCAGTCCGGAACGGAAGGAAAGATTCGTCGCAAGTCGTAATTCCAGAATACAAGAGACCACCATAGCAGAACAATGGCAGTACATTAAAACAGAGGAAAACCCTGCAGATTGTGCTTCCCGGGGATTATTGCCTGCAAAATTAAGTGACCATAACTTATGGTGGACAGGTCCAGAGTGGTTAAAGTATCCAAAGGAAAAATGGCTTCCACACCAATTGTCATTCCGCTGCAATAGAATCAGACCCAGCTCTTGCCATACTAACCGCAAGGGTTGATACACCAGATAGGGAAACAATTGAAAGATTCTCTTCCCTAAGAAAACTAACACGAGTCACTGCCTTCTGTCGACGATTCATACACAACTGTAAAACACCGTTAAGTAAAAATACGTCACCTTACCTATCAGTTCTGGAGTTTGATGAGGCACTAAACTGTATAATCCGCCTAGAACAATCACTTTCCCTCGCTGAAGAGAAAACCATACTACAACAAAACAAGAGCATCGCCTCAAACAGTAAACTAAAGTCGTTGTCGCCGTTTATAGACCAAGATAACATATTACGATTACGTGGTCGTTTGGCACATTCGTCTTTAAGCTACAACGAAAAGCATCCAATAATCCTTCCACATAAAGGTGCATTAACAACTCTCATAACTAAAGAAGCTCATCTAAAAACTCTACATGCTGGAAATCAGGGGACGTTAGCTTACATCCGAAGAAAATACTGGATAATAAATCCTCGAAACACAATACGCGAGATTATCCATAAATGTATTGTATGTGTGCGATACCGAGCAGAAACTGCTAAACAGATGATGGGAGACCTGCCGGCAGCAAGAATAACACCATCCAAACAATTTTCCCATACAGGTGAGGACTACGCTGGACCCATATCCATCAGAATGTCAAAGGGTAGAGGCAATAAATGCTACAAGGGATACATTGCGGTATTCGTCTGCCTTGGAACAAAGGCAATCCATATAGAAGCAGTCAGTGATTTGACAACAACAGCATTCATTGCTTCGTTTAAGAGATTCATCGCAAGACGCGGTCAATGTCAACATTTATACAGTGAGTGTGGAACAAACTTCGTCGGTGCCAAAAAGGTGTTAGATAGAGATCTTAAGATGGCCCTGAAGGTGAACGAGCCAGAAATAGCAGCCTTATTAGCATCTGACGGAACACAGTGGCATTTTAACCCCCCGCAGCGCCACATTTCGGTGGATTATGGGAAGCCGGAGTAAAATCGATAAAACACCACTTAAAACGAGTTATTGGTGAAACTGCACTAACATTTGAAGAATTAATAACACTTCTATACCAAATAGAAGCTTGTCTGAACTCAAGACCATTAACAAATGATCCACAGGATCTAGATGCAATCAGTCCTGGTCATTTTTTAATAGGGCAACCCTTGATATGTCGTCCAAGCTCAGAGAAACTAGACCAAACAAATTGCACTACAAGATGGAAGCTGGTTGAGAAACTAAAGGAAGATGTGTGGAAATCCTGGTCAACAGAATATCTTCACAGATTACAACAACGCCCAAAATGGCAAATAAAACAAGAGAACGTGAAGATAGGTCAAATGGTCATAATTAAAAAGCCTAGTCAGCCTACGCACAAAGGGAAATACTATACTAAAACGCCCTATTACAAAAATATGTATCCTACCATCAGAAGATGAGGAGAAGAAGATCTCAGAACAAAGCAAGCCAATCGAAACAGTGACAGTAGCTGTAGCATCAACCCGGCAATCGATCCAGAATGACAAATATAACATCTTCCTATAACCAAGAAGCTAAGCCTACTAAATGCACGAGCCAAACAAAGGCAAATACTTTACAAGTCTCGCAAATATCTTCTAGAAAAAGAAAATTTGAACTTCCTGATACCTACACGACTCCTGAGCTGATAAAAAGAAGATACCTTCAAGAAATTAAAGAAGTCCAGATTGCTCACAAATCACGAAGCAGCAGTATCCGAATTCGACCAGTAACAGGATATGACAGCTTATACCCTTGACACACTGCAAAAACGAATGAGCATTCTTCCAACTTCATTGGCTTTCAATGATCATTCATTTTAGAAGCGACACACTGCATTTCTCAATGTTCATTGGAACTGTCAAAATAGAAACTTTACACAAACTGCTAAATATATGAACTGAAAGTGATTACATAGTGATTTATACTTTTGAATTTAATAAAAATTATTAATTGAGGCCCAACAACAGTTATTTACAATGGAACCTACTACTTTTTAAAAAATTCTGAAATCTGAATGACAGTTTGACAGTTAGGTATTTCAGTTGGAAATTCTACTGGAAATTTCATGGAAAGTTGTTCGATAATTTCCCAATTTCACTTCCATCTTCATTGAATGAAGTTATTTTGACTTCATTCGATTGAATGACGAATGAAGCTGTTGAATGAACATTGGACATGACATACTGGGCGCGAATGATCATTCATAGCCGAATGATACTGCAATGTTCATTCGATGCTGCAGTGTGTCAAGGGTATTAGTGCCATTAGAAAAACAGCGACTAGGCAAAGGAACTTACGAAGAAATGAAGTCAACAATAAGAAGAGAAACGAACATAATAAGAGAAAACCCAAGGAGCCATCAATCATCGATACGATGAAAGAATAGAGCATCAAATCAATAATAATAATAACTTTGGTAGAGTACAAAGATTAAACATCTTAACTGTACATAAAAAAAGAGGATATAAAAAATATTTGAACAATTGCTAAAATAGAAAAGAATGAGAGCAGAAGATGAGAGAGAAAGGAAGAGAAAGAGTGAAAAGAAAGAAAGATAGAATCAACTAAAGTAGTCTTTTAAAAGCTTGCTGAAAGTTCGGCTAGATGTCGCGCTCCGAATACCACAGGGCAAAGCATTCCATTTACGCGCAACTTGTAAGAACGATCACCAAATGACGAGTTACACCTAGGAATCAATAATGTTACCTGCCTATAGGATTAACGAAATAACGTGGACACATTTTATTCATAAGCTTAAAGATAAATTTTAATTCGTGGTACGAGCGATGGTTTGCAAAAGTAAGACCCAATAAGCTGGATGCATATGATGTAATATTATCATGCCGTCTTAGCCTATAGACGAAGCGAAGACAATCGTTAAATGCAACTTCCATTTTTCTCATACACACTGAATCAAGTTTCGGGAAAATTAGACTACCATACCTCAGGTGAGGCATGATTAGAGCAATCACAAGCATTTTACGCATATCAGGTGTGAGAAGGCTAGCGCTTACCCATAGTTGACGTAAGCATCCATAGACTTTTTGAAGAACTCTGCTCGTATGACTACAACAACTAAATTTAGAATTAAACACAACACCTAGGTTTCGAGAGTGCTTAATACAAAGGGAGTCTTACTAACCACCAGACATGAAGATTTCCTAGGATTTAGGGGCAGTTTATTATTAACAGTCCAATCATAAATACTCCTCAAATCATCGTTAAGGCTACGAATACACTCGGCGGT
Organism: Thereva unica; assembly: GCA_949987705.1. Classification (NCBI taxonomy): domain Eukaryota; kingdom Metazoa; phylum Arthropoda; class Insecta; order Diptera; family Therevidae; genus Thereva; species Thereva unica. The sequence continues at coordinate 42,982,401 of OX465285.1, forward strand.
TGAATCAATGGGCATACTTATGTAGATTTGCACATCATCAGCATAGTGTATAGATGTGCTTTTAATTACAAGAGGAAGGTCATTAATATAAATGCTAAATAGCAAGGGCACTCCACAGCGTAGAAGTATGGGCTCGGAAAATTTATCCTGGATTTTAACTATTTGAGAACGATCACACAAGTAGCTTTGAATCAATTTCACAGCAGTAGAACCAAGACCGAAATCTAGTATAAATGTGGGGATTCTGGACCACAAGTCCCCTGTTTGTATGAAACGTAGGAAAAAAGATAAGCGTTAGTCATGTAAAGAAAAAATGTGTGGGGTCCCCCTTTTTGTATGGAAAAAATTGGTGGGGATTCTGGACCACAAGGCCCCAGTTTGTATGAAACGTAAGAGAAGGCCCCTGTTTGTATGAAACGTAAGTCCCTTTTTGTATGGAAAAAGTTGGTGGAATTTCTAGACCAAAGTCCCCAGTTTGTATGAAACGTAAGAGAGAAGATAAGCGGTAGTCTGCAGTTTGTATGACCCATAGGAGAAAAGATAAGCGGTAGTGCCCTGTTTGTATGAAACGTAAGGAAACAAGATAAGCGGTATTCAGATAGAAAGAAAAAATTCGTGGGTGTTTTTTGTATGGGAAAAAATTGGTGGAAGTTCTAGACCAAGGTCCCGAATTTGTATGAACCGTAAGAATATGATTCTTTCTTAAGTAAGGGCGACGTTGTTGTTGTGAAATATTTTCATGATTTTTGAAATATTGTGGTTTTCAATGTTGCGGTAAGTATTTAGATTAAGTTAAATTTAATTGAGTGAATGGATGATTTTCTTAAAGTTTTGCAAGCGTGAGAATTCCAATAGTCCTAAGTGTGAAAGGAAACGTGATATTTTTTATATTTTAATTTTGATAATTGGGGGGTATAAAATGAACTACTGCAAAAATTCGCTAGTTCATAGTAAATTGGTTTTTGAAGAGTTCAATTTAGTGTCGTGAATATGAATTTAATATGTGAATTGTATGGAAAGTTTTCTAGTAGTGATATGAAAGTTAAATTTAATTGGGTGAATGAATGGTTTTCTTAAGGGGGTCAACCAGTGTAAAATTTTCGAAAAATCTTTTTTTTTACTTTTTTTGCATCTTAAAGATGTGAAGAATGATGTCCCAAAAAATTTCCCGAATCCGACTTATTTCAAACGTGACAGGGCGCTGAGTCTAGAATACTAAGTTCTGTTGTCTCCAAACTTTGAACGCGTTTTTCTCGAAACCATGTTTTTGAAATTTGCGTGCAGGATTAAAGATTATCTACTCAACAGATCAACTTGAAATTTTGACAGAATCATAAATAGAGATAAATGAAGGTACCCACGTAGGGGTTTTTCGATATCTTTTTATTTGTTTATTTTACAGCCTTTTTTTTATGGAAAAAAGGCAAAAAAATGCTAAATTTTTATGAAATGTACTGCCATTTATTCAATTTTTTGAATTTCGTCAAAATCCTACGTCAGTACCTCGACAACAGAAACACAAATAAAATCCTTTTTACTTTTTGTGTTTCAGATGAGTGGTTCGAGCGGAATCTTGCACGCAATTTCGGTATTCTATTTTGAGGACGTCACTTTCAATGGCCTCAATAAATATAAGCCTTCGGTTTACACTTTTGGAAAAATTTACAGTTATAATAAAAACATAAACCTTTAAAATAACATTAAACTTATTCCAATATTCAAATTATTTCTCCTAATAAAAATTCCCAAAAAAGCGTTCGAAATACCGCTTTTACACAGGTTGACCCCGTTAAGGGGGTTAATACGTGTAATCCGTGTATCTTTGGAACCTCGCGTACGCCGGAAAAATTAATGCAATGTGAATTTTTTTTTATTCTTTTATTAAAAGGTAACAGTGCAAGAAAAAAAATTTTTTTTGTTGGCGTGCTGAAAATGGCGGCTGTGGTGGGGGTCGAATGTTAGGCCCAAATTCTAGTAGAAGTTTTGCCGGCGACGCAAAAATCATTTGAAAAAAAATTGCTATTAGTTATTATCAGAAAATATATGTACCTTCTAAAGTAACTAACAAAAAAAAATATTTTCGCAAAAATACAAAAATACACCCGAACCGAAAAAAATGACCTTTTTTTCTTAATTGCGCCAAAATGGCGCCCCGGATTTCGCCAAAAACAATGAATTTTTTAGTTAGATTAGAAGTTCTGTGTTTCAACAAGTTGCTGTCCAAATTTTAGATCAGTGGGACTAAAACTTGCCGAGATATTCTACTTCCATAATCAAAAATCAGTGTTTCGAAATAATTCGGTTTAAACAATGGAAATTACCTCATACACTCTAATCAGCTATTCCAGGGCCATACATCTTTCCTTCCTGATTGAGAAGGAGAATTGAAAACCACGGGATTATTCTTGAGACCCCCTAGAGTCAAGTTTCACAAAAAAAAATTTTGGAAAATTTTGAAAATTTACACGTGTTGACCCCCTTAAAGTTTTGCATGCGTGGGAATTCTGTTATGTGCACACAGCACATTCTTATGTTTCTACAAACATCCGCTCCACATATAATATTTTCTTTGTCATCATAAACATCCATTGCACCATATCAAATTTCATCTTTAATTTCATCAGAACTAGAGATAAGAATTTCTTACACTTAAGATTGCTGATTTGGCAATTTTCATTCTTATTAATGTGGGAAAGGAAATTTGCGGTTAGTGTGCAAACATTTTACTGATATCTTTGATCTATGTATATAAGCAGCAGATATACTTGTTGAAAATCAGTCTAGTTTCAACATTATTTTGGTGAACAACAATTTAAGTTTGATGTTTTTACCGGAACGATACAACAAAATAGCAGACAAGACTGTTGATAAACTCAATGCAGGTGGATACTTCGTGACTTATCATGGAACATCAACAAGCTCTTACAATCTTAACTTTTCTAAAGTTACGTCTAACCCTAATTTTTACATTAATTTTGCAAGTCAAATAAATTAATTCATTAAAGCGAATAATTCTTTTATTTTTTCATTTTTTGATTTTTTTGTTTTTTCTAGAATATCTTCTATGGTTTTTATTGATGCTGTTCTTTTATTATTGTTGTAAAAATCGTCGACAAAAGCAAGAAGAGTAGAATTAAAAAGTAGCTGTATAGCTGAGTTGAAACTTTAGAGTTTATAGAGAATACAATTCCTAACTTGAAGACAAGTTGTTGATACAGATAGAAATGAACGTAAAACTCAAGGTTATCCAGACAATTGTCCCTTTGCGGGTCTTGATAGCGAAGCTGAATGGATAGAAAAGACCAGAAACGGGTATATAAATTACTATACTAGTAAGCTTGGATAAGGTGACCCAGAACCGGCATGGGATTTGGGACGAGAAGTTGGTGCGAGATGTGAGCGCCAGCTGTGAGAAGCTAGTAGAACTAAGAATTAATAAGCTCTTGGGGGATCCTTTGTAATGATCTTTGATTCAATTATTATGTATATAAATCCTTGAAGGGGGAATGTTAGGTTAGTTTTCTTCCGGTTGCGGTGATGAACAGTTGTAAGGATTCTACCAGATTGCTTGAGGAAAAGGGTGATAAAGGAAGCACAGTAAAAGAATTAAAACATCAGCTGAATTCTCTATCAATTAAATCGAAGAAATCATCATCATCGTCATCTGAGAGTAAAGATACTTCTTCATCCATAAGATACCAGCAGATAAAAGATAGGTAAATATGAGCATACCAAAATTTTTCGAAGAATATTCTAGTATTCTGTTGGAGGAGCATAAGGGTAAAATAGAACAACTCTATAGATATGTTCAAGAATATGAAAATGCTGGAAAAGTTATTTCTATACATGGAGTACATTATATGAACTGCCCATGGTCGAACGATAAAACAACTTGTATCTGGATGTTGTTTTGTGGAGCGGTACAAACGGGAAGTTCAACGCCTAGTAAATTTTTATGTCCGGATCACTAAAAGCAGCTGTAGAGAATGCAGAAAGGAGTTCGATTTACACTAGCGCCTGAAGTACGCATCATGCATGTATGAGAACTCGCTTATAGAGCTAGCCGAACAGAGAGTCATCAATACAGGAAAAATCCTAGAGCCTATATTAAACCAACATCATCGTGAAAAAATATATAGCATAAGATTTGAAAATAAAACAAATTTGTTATTAAAAAAGTCTTTTTATTTAATTTATAATACATCATTAGCATTTATCCAAGAATTATGTTCTCGTGAGAACCCCAACCATTTAACATAAACTTTATCACCGCTCTTTTTCAATATTTTTTCAACTAGGTAGAGATCTGAATGTTTAACTTCCTGCAATTCCTTTTCATAGAATCCACCTTTAATGGAGTTGCCCCGGTAGTCCTCAAGTTGATATGTCGGTGGATTAGTCAGTTGAACCTTGGAGATTTTAAAGATTTCAATTGTCCAGTTTTGTGTGTAGCAATTTTCAAATAGATGTTTATATTTGCTTATGCGGACGCGGTCTCCTATTTTATATGCAGGTGAAGTGGCAATTTTGATGTGATTATAGCAAGAAGTAGCTTTTCATTTGTCCTATTAAATCACAGGGGCGCATTTTAATTGTTCGATGTTTTTTTGCATTGTATTGTGATAGCAGTTTTTTCACCATAAAAATCCATTTGTAGGATCCATTCATGCTAAATTCCTTCCACATCATGCTCTTTAAAGTTCGGTTGAATCTTTCCACTATTGATGCCTTTAGCGATGTATATGTTGAGTAGTGGTTGATTTTATATTTCGATACCTCCCACGTAAGTTGTTGTATCACGTTAACCGTTGCCTAGGTAGAAACAACGTTATACGCCGCCGTGGTAATAAAGATACAATTATACGTCTGGTAAATATTCTTTAAAAATGTATTTTTTTATTTCTTTTACTCTTAACACATAAAATAGGCAAAAATAGTCGGTTTAGTTTAAAAAATGTAAAACATGCATATTGTGGTTTACAACAACTTACGTGGGAGGTATCGATTTGCTCATTAGCTTTTGGAAGTGAGAGTTGTAGAATTCCTTGCCATCATCCGTTTGCAAATTGCTAGGTGTGCGCCCATCTTTAAATATTGATTGCATCGCTTCTGTGACTTCTGGACCGGTTTTTCTTTTAATTGGCATAGCCCAGGCATATTTAGAAAATGCCTCAATTACAGTCAGTAAGTAGCGGAATCCTTTGTTTACATGTTTATATGCATCCATTTCCACCAAGTCAGCCTGCCACAAGTCATCCAAACCTTTAATGATAACTCTCCGCCTAGTAAAATTTCGACGAGCAGGTTTGTGGAGCTCATTTACTACTTGCCTCTTACTCAGAGATGCCATTTTCAGCCTTCTTATTAATTATGTATGAGAATATATAATTTTCAATATTCGCAATTTCACGATAAATGAACGTCGTTCGATTATCTACTGCTTTGACAATGCTTTCCCGTATTTCTTCATCGACATAGTTTTTGGTTGCAGCGTCAGCATTTTCCTTTGGATCACCTAGGTTTTTGATTCTTTTCAAGGCAAGATCATAGTCACCATCTGATGTTAAATTGAAACCGTTTCCTTTTGGTCCAGCAGGACCGTCTTTTCCAGGAATTCCAGGTGGACCGCGATCACCCACTGCTCTAAATTTTTGCCGTTTAAAAGATCGACCAACCTTGTCAACGCTCATTTCCGAAATGTTAATAGTTCTATGTGGGTGGGAATATTTATACTATAATGTCAGCTTCCCGCAACTCCTCAATGATTGACACTATTTCATTACTATGGCTATTATTTCCAGCTTGCTGCGATGCTACCAATATTCGGAGCCTATCAACTAGCTCATTGGGGTCATCCCAATATAATCGATATTTTTCTTTGGAATTTGCATTATTCCCGTTCCAGTATGAGGAGTGTGAATCAACTTTTTTATTATGTTTCTATATTTGAAGCTATTTGTTCCTTTTATTTGCTGGTTTTCCTTAAAATCACGTCTGTGGGCGCATGTATCATTTACAATTTTTTGATAATTGGACAAGTCTTCTTTTGAGTAGCCTCGAGGCTTTTTCATAAAAATTAATTCAGCTAGACCTTCAGTTATCTTATACTGCTTGCCATCTATAAGAAAGTATTCCTTATCAACTTTTAATCTCGAATTACCAATATTCCACATATCGTTGGTATAGTACGCTCCATACGTTTTATCAATTCTCGTGCTATCATTTTCCAGGAGTTGTTTATATTTGTTTAGTATCTGGTCTGCAGACTCTAATTTCGGTTCTTTTATAGGTGTGACAAACTGATCATCATCATCATCATCATCCTCAGAATAACTCATGCTCGGTGGCTCTAGCTTTAAGTATTTGCGTGGTGGTGTGTATGCTTCTTCATTGTCCTCTTTTTTAATTTCATCTTCTTCTTTTGGTTCAAGTTCCACTGATGCTGCTGTTGTTGTGAGCTTTTTCAGCGTACTGGTTATTGGTTTAAATGTTTCCTCTAATTGAGCTTCAGATTCAATTTTACTAGTCTTGAGAGCTTTATATTTTCTTCGTATAGCCTCACGTGTTTTTATAATATCCTTCATCAATTTTTCATTCATGTTGCTACACGGGTGGTTACAGCTACAATGATATACAGCTATACTAATAAGCATTTATATAGATCCAGACGTACCAGGCAGGTCAACCAGATAGACCAGCCAGACAGACCAGCCAGGCAGACCAGCCAGGCAGAGCTGATAGACCTGGTCAGCTGATTAGGCGGGCTCCTTCATAGGCTCATGAACGCATCAAAGCCTTTTCGATATCGACCTTTGCCCATGGGGCTATCCTTATCAATTACTAAGAATCCATATTTGTCTTTCCAACAGTTTGCACACGCTTTTCTGAACTTTGCGAATTCCATATCACTATTCACATGATCATTGTATATATGCTTCAGGTTCAAGTCATCTTGTTTGAATATGATCAGAAAGTTTGCATTATCTCGGATTAGATGCTTTGGTATATGAGTATAAGATTGGCAGAGGTAAAAGCTGTCAATGTCGTTATGCCTCCCCATACAAAAGTAAGCTCTAATATTATTTTGTTTATCGCAGGCTACATCATCAAAGATGAAAATTGAGTTTGGCTTTGCTTCCTCCGGTGGTATAACATCGTGGTTGTTAGAAAACGTATAGTAACCCAAACCTGATATGTGAGCTACAACTTCTCCTAAATACTCGTATTTCGGCTGATTTAGCGACTTTGAGTAAATGTATATATTCTCGAATCTCAGACCGTTAGGATGCTCCAGTAAACTTGCTTGTCTTGCCACAATTCGACGGTCCAACAATAATCCCTCTTATACTGTTTGGTAGCAGCACCCCATGCTTCTTTGATGTACTTGTAATTTCCACATCAGTATTTCTAACTGGCAGACACGCTTGTTGCTTGATAAACTTCATGTTGTACACTAACCCAATCCCTATAAATACCCGTACTTTTATAGATTTTAATCAGTCTTACTGTAAACCTATAAAATGATTGACCATAGTAAGAAACGCACCATTCATCGAAGGGCTGCCAAGGGGGGAGGACTGTTAAACACTGTTATAAATAAGTTACCGCCTGAGCTTCATCTACCGGGATATCAATACTGTGGTCCAGGAACAAAGTTAGCTAAAAGACTAGCCCGCGGTGATCCTGGCATCAACCCACTAGATGCAGCTTGAAAACAGCATAATATTGCATATCGAGATCATAAGGACTTAAGTGATCGACATTTTGCTGACCGTATTTTAGAAGAAAAAGCCTGGCAACGAGTAACATCTAAAGACGCTAGCTTTGCAGAACGTGCTAACGCGCTATTAGTAACAAACGCCATGAAAGCTAAAATAAAAGTTGGAATGGGTGTCAAAGCAAAAATTACCTGCTCGAAGAAGAAGAATACGTCATTCCGCGAAGCTGTACGTAATGCTAGAAAAGTGTTAAAGCTGAAAAAGCCGAAAGACCTGTTGGAAGCTACTACAATTGCCCTAAGTGCGGCAAAGAATGTTATCAAGGGGAAGAAAAAATCTAACACTACACCTAGAGTGATACCAGTGCCTAAAGTAGGAGGAGTTTTACCGTTCCTCATTCCAATTTTTGCAGGTCTTTCAGCCGTTGGAGCGCTATCTGGAGGTGCAGCAGGCACAGCTAAAGCTGTAAAGGCCGCAAGTGTCGCACGTCGGGAGCTGCAGGAAGCGAAACGTCATAATGAGACAATGGAAGCTATCTATCTATCTATGTGCCCCTTAATCCCTCGTGGGACATAGGGCGGGAACAGTTGCCCTCCAGCGGACTCTGTTTTGCGCGACAGCTCTTAGCTCTGACCAGGATCTCCCAGTAGTTGCGGCCTCTGCTAGTAGGGTTCTTCTGCACGTTGTTCTAGGTCTTCCAACTCGACGGGATCCTTGGGGGGCGAACGGCTAACAAAGATCTCGGAAAGTGGTTACACCCGATTTGTCACTTCTATTAAAATCCGAAGAGATCCACTGCAATCAATCACCAAGCAGACCTGTTAGCAAGTCCTAATCCCACCTCCCCGCGGTGCCCCCTGGGGTACTTCTTCGGAAGGAGCTAACGGGAGAGGGGCGAATGGCGAGCTCTCTGCGCCACAAAACCGAGCTTTTAAGTCGGTTGGGCTGAGGGTTAGCAACCCGCTCCCATAAAAAACACTATTGCTACGAATCGGCAAACAGTGCCTCGGAACCGGATGCACAACACGACGACGACCTTTGCTTTTCGAACAAGGACACGAATCCGATCATGGAATGTGAGAACAATGCTTGCTGAGGGACGGCTGGAATGGAAGCTATAGCGCTAGGAAAACCTGGACAAGGATTTTTTCTAAAGCCATATAGGAAAGGACTGGGACTTTTTCTCAACACTCGACCAAAAAACTAATAAAGTCGCTACCCAAAAGAGCACTCAATGAAAATGATCTGCGTAAATATGCACAGCATATAGCCCACTTTAGAGGAGTGTTTATGCGCGATCAATTACCTAAAAAACCATGGAGAAATGAGAGCGGAATTATAAATCTAGATGTTTCATCTGGACCTGGAAAGCATTGGGTAGCGTATAAGAAGAATGGAGATATCATAAATTACTTTGATAGTTTTGGAAATCTGCAACCGCCGCGGGAAGTTGTAAATTATTTGGGTGATGCAGTCACATACAACTATACAGCACATCAAAATTTCGACTCAGTGATTTGCGGACACTTATGCTTAGAATTCTTACATAATCCTTACTAATATTATAAATGCGAAAGTAACTCTGTCTGTCTGTCTGTCTGTATGTTACGCTTTCACGCCTAAACCGCTGAACCGATTTTGATGAAATTTGCAACAGACATAGTTTAGACCTTGGAGACGGACATAGGCTACTTTTTTTTGGAGAAAAAAGGGTTGAAGGGGGTGAAATGGGGTTCAATAAGTTGTAAGGGGATTTTTTTTCTTTACTTTTTTTCTATTGTATAAAAAGTAGCTGACTGACAGACAACGCACAAACTAAACCGCTAGAGCTAAAGGGCTGAAATTTTTGACAGTGCATCCCTAGCGATTTTTCGAAATTCATCCCCTAAGGGGGTGAAATAGGGTCAACTCAAAACCGCTGGAGCTATAAGGCTGAAATTTTGACAGTGCATCCCTATAATGACGCGGACATCCACTAAGAAGCGATTTTTCGAAATTCATCCCCTAAGGGGGTGAAATGGGGTTTTTCCAAACCGCTAAAGCTATAGGGCTGTAATTTTGACAGGGCATCCCTATAATGGCGTGGTCATCCACTATTAAAGCGATTTTTCGAAATTCATCCCCTAAGGGGGTGAAATGGGGTTTTTCCAAACCGCTATAGCTATAGGGCTGAAATTTTGACAGTGCATCCCTATAATGGCGTGGACATTCACTATAAAGCGATTTTTCGAAATTCATCCCCTAAGAGGGTGAAATGGGAACCCTGTAGCTATAGGACTGAAATTTTGACAGTGCATCCCTTTAATGACGTGGACATCCACTAAGAAGCGATTTTTCGAAATTCATCCCCTAAGGGGGTGAAATGGGGTTTTTCCAAACCGCTAAAGCTATAGGGCTGTAATTTTGACAGTGCATCCCTATAATGGCGTGGTCATCCACTATAAAAGCGATTTTTCGAAATTCATCCCCTAAGGGGGTGAAATGGGGTTTTTCCAAACCGCTATAGCTATAGGGCTGAAATTTTGACAGTGCTTCCCTATAATAGCGTGGACATCCACTAAGAAGCGATTTTTCGAAATTCATCCCCTAAGGGGGTGAAATGGGGTTAACCCACACCGCTGAAGCTGAAGGGCTTTAATTTTGCCCGTGCATCACTATAATGACGTGGACATCCACTTAGGAGCGATTTTTTGAAATTTATCCCCTAAGGGGTTAAATGGGGTAAACCCAAACCGCTGGAGCTGAAGGGCTTTAATTTTGACAGTGCATCTCTATAATGACGTGGACATTCACTAAGAAGCGATTTTTCGAAATTCATCCCCTAACGCAGTGAAATGGGGTTACCAAACTACTGGAGCTATAGGGCTGAAACTTCGACAGTGCATCCCTATAATGACGTGGACATCCACGAAGGGGCGATTTTACGAAATTCATCCCCTAAGGGGATGAAATGGGGTTAACCCAAACCTCTGAAGCTGAAGGGCTGAAATTTTGACAGTGCATCCCTATAATCACGTAGAAATGAATGACTCGAAACTCACTTTATTTAATATTCATTTGTGATTGCTTCATAATTTCTTGCACCCACGTAAATAGGCGAACAAACTTAACGAACGTTCGTCAAAACCTAAAATGTCACTTCTCTTGATGACATAAACATGCCAATCTCTACTTCAAAACTTGCAGATTTGTTGAGCAGAGATGATATACGCAGCAATTTGTTTACCATATTTATTAAAAAAATGCACTATAATAAACCCTTTTAGGGATAATAACAGCTGACTTTTTTGTTTTGTTTTTTTTTTGTAGGAAAACATTGCACATAATAAACAGCTTTTATTTAAAGGCGTTGCAAGGCACGCGGGTTTTATGCTAGTGTATAAATAAAGGCCTTCAAGTGCAAACATAGACATTTCATATCAAGTAGCCAAGTCGATAACACTCTCTCTTACTGGCAATGCATCGGTTCTCACCGCTGAATACTTTCCCCCATTGGAATTAGCTGGAGACTACGTTTGCGGATTAATTGACTTTCAAACATACAATTCTATACCGAATATTGATGACAGCAATAACTTAATGCATGTGGGTGATGCGTGTATCGAAATACCTGTTGGATCATACGAGATTGATGATATAGCAGCTTCAGTGCAGCAAAGCTTAAATAAGAGCAGCAGCAAGGCAACAGTCTTAATAAGGGCAAACAATAATACCTTGAAGAGTGAAATAAAAGCTACTGAAGTTATAAATTTTGATAAAGAGCGATCTATCGCACCGCTGGCGCTGTTAGGATTTGGGAAACGTTTACTGGATGCAAATATATTACATACATCAGATCTACCTGTCAATATTATAAAAGTTGATACTATAAGGGTTGAATGTAACATCATATCAGGCTCATACATCAACAATAAACAGGTGCATATGCTGCATGAATTTGCCCCAACCGTGGGGTCAGGCTATAAAATAGTAGAGGTCCCAGCGAATGTGATCTATTTACCGGTAAACGTCAAACGTGTTAGTTCACTCACACTAAAGCTAGTTGATCAGGACGGAGATTTAATAAATTTTCGAGGTGAAACGATAACTATCAGGCTACATTTAAAGCCACAGAATGATAGTCTACGACAGCAACAGCAGCAATAAGCATATAAACAGGATGAACTTCACGGAAAACATTAGTCAACCGGCAACCTTGAAGCGAGCAAGACGTCAACTGAGAGCTGATAATATACAATTTCTAAAATCAATAGGACTAAATTTGAAGCAATGAATAACATCTTGGATATTACTGAAGGCACAAGCCATGATAATAGCATAACAAAAATTGACTACCACACTTACTCATCGTTCGCCTCTTCATTAACTTCCCAGTATAGGAAGTTATTGTAATCGGTCCGAAAATCGAAATCGAAAATTTCAACGTATTTTCATCTTTCAAGGTACCAGGAGCATTTTAAGCAAAAAATTGGGAGGAAGTATGTGTGTGTGTGTGTGTATGTGCGTACGGATGTGGTCATTTTTTCCTGCACGATTTCGCGCGAACCAAAACTGATATCGGCTTCGTTGAGGTGTTGTTCGAAGCGTATTAACCGAAATATGATCTGAAAAGATTTTCATGAAAATCGGTCCAGCCGTTTTTTTGTTTGAGCGACGTAAGTGATTTTTGTACCTGCACGATATCGCCCGAACCACGAAAGATATTGACTTACTTGAGGTGCCGTTCGAAGCGTATTAGCGACAATAGTATCTGAAAAGATTTTTATAATATTCGGTCCAGCGGTTTTTTGGTTTAAATGACTTAAGTGATTTTTGTACCTGCACGATATCGCGCGAACTATAAAAGATATCGGTTTAGTTGACGTGCCGTTCGAAGAGTATTAACCAAAATATGATCTGAAAAGATTTTCATAAAATTCGGTCGAGCCGTTTTTTTGTTTAAGCGGCGTAAGTGATTTTTGTACCTGCACGATATGGCCCGAACCACAAAAGATGTTGACTTACTTGAGGTGCCGTTCGAAGCGTATTAGCGACAATATATTCTGAAAATATTTTTATAATATTCGCTCCAGCGGGTTTTTGGTTTAACTGACTTAAGTGATTTTTGTACCTGCACGATACCGCGCGAACTAAAAACTATATCGACTTCATTGAGGTGCCGAAAAACATTCATACAACAATTTTATATACATTTTCGTCATCCTAATCTTGTAAGTGCGCACATTAAGTTTGACATTTTAGCGAAAATATTGATAAACAATTGTGCCAAATTCTCAGTATTATGCATATATTCTATATTGCCTATTGTTCATTTATTATTAAAGTATCCAATCATAATATTCAACATCCATCATACTGGGAAGTTGATCGTGTGGACCGAAAGGGTCGAACCCACATCCCAACTAGTTTAAAAATAGTGATGAAACCCCCATTCCAGTGCAAAACCAAGACCTGTATTCCTGTATATCCTCCCAGCTGAAAGTTTCATTGAGGGAACAGTAACTAAACCTTTACATTGAGGGAACAGTAACTAAACCTGATGGAACAATATCCAGCACTGCAGGACTAGTAAATAATGCTATAGCATTTCTCTTTGAGGAAATTCGCTATGAAATTAATGGTGTAGAAATTGATAGAACTCGAAATCTTGGAATAGCAACAACACTAAAAAATTATATATCATTAAACCCAAATGAGAGTCGCATGTTATACAACGCTAGTTGGTCGCCAGATAAATCAATTACATCCCCCATGGATTCTTCAATTTCTGCATCCCTCTAAAAACATTGCTGGGCTTTGCTGAAGATTACAATAAAATTATCGCCAACGCTAATCATGAACTTATATTAATACGAAGCAGGATGGATGAAGATGCGGTCATATCACCGACAAATGATGTAATCATCTCAATTTCGAAACTTCAGTGTCGCATTCCCCCTGTCATGAGAAAATTGCATATAAACAAATTGAAAGTGGTCGTGAAATACAAATGCCATTCAGGAGCTGGGACATATACGAGTACCCCACGCTACCAGCAACGACTCATCACACGTGGTCTGTCAAAACGTCATCGCAGATGGAAAAGCCCCGATATGTCATACTAGCTCTCCAAACAAATCGTAAAAATGATAAAACTAAGGATGCCAGTAAATTTGACCACTGCAAGCTGACAGATGTTAAAGTACACATGAATTCGGAATCATACCCATATGATGACCTGAACTTGAAATTTGATGCTCATAAATACGCTCTCTTATATGATATGTACATAAAATTCCGAACTTCATACTATGGACGTCAGTGTCAGCCACTACTCTTAAGGGAAGAGTTTTTGCGTGATGCTCCGATCGTAGTCATTGATTGCTCTCGGCAAAACGAAACCATTAAAACAGGTCCTGTGGATATAAGGTTGGAATTCAAAACATCGGAAAACGTCCCCACTAACATAACAGCATACTGTTCATTGCTACATGATCGAATAGTGGAATATACACCTCTAACCAAAATTTAGACATAACCTCATTTTGTAGGGAACTGAAAAAGTACCAAATAAGGCAATTTTTAGCATTAAAATTGCTTATAGCTTCAAAACTATAGGCCGTAGCATAAAAGTTGTAGAACATTATTCATAGGAAATTGTCCAAGCTTTCCAATTTTGTAATAAAAAAATATCAATTAGCTACTTTTTTTGGAGAAAAAGTAGTTGAAGTTGAAATTTTAATGAAGAAAAAAACAAAATTTTGACTTTGACGACACATAACTCTGGAAGTTGATGGGTTGAAGCCTTAACTTTTACCGTCTCACATAGGCGGGGGTATTCTGCGTAGATTGGGGCCTCATTCAAGAAAATCTCTTATAGGGTTACAAAAATACAGGGTGATATGTAAACCTCTACATAAAAATTTCGAACTGATTGATTTGATATTTGACAGTAATTTTAACGGTTTCCTAAAACTATATCAAAAATTCATCTAGACAGATTAATAGCTAACTAAAATACGATCATTTTAAAAAAAACATGAGTACGGAAACTCAAATTTTCGGCCCGTAAGAGTAAATTGAGTAGAAAAAATTGTATTTTTTTGAAAAAATGAGACTTTTTGTTAAAAAATTTAAAAAAACGAAAATGGAATTTCAAAATCCGGCTAGAGGGATCGATAGGTAAATTCAACATGAACATTTAAAAAAAAAATTTTGTCAATAACTTAAAAATTACGACCTCTAGAGTAATTTGGGTGAAATATCAAAAATATCGCCACTGTGCGCCGCGGGAAGTTGTAAATTATTTGGGTGATGCAGTCGCATACAACTATACAGTACATCAAAATTTCGACTCAGTGATTTGCGGACACTTATGCTTAGAATTCTTACATATTGTATAAATAAAGGCCTTCAAGTGCAAACATAGACATTTCATATCAAGTAGCCATGTCGATAACACTCTCTCTTACTGGCAATGCATCGGTTCTCACCGCTGAATACTTTCCCCCATTGGAATTAGCTGGAGACTACGTTTGCGGATTAATTGACTTTCAAACATACAATTCTATACCGAATATTGATGACAGCAATAACTTAACGCATGTGGGTGATGCGTGTATCGAAATACCTGTTGGATCATACGAGATTGATGACATAGCAGCTTCAGTGCAGCAAAGCTTAAATAAGAGCAGCAGCAAGGCAACAGTCTTAATAAGGGCAAACAATAATACCTTGAAGAGTGAAATAAAAGCTACTGAAGTTATAAATTTTGATAAAGAGCGATCTATCGCACCGCTTGTTACGTGTTAATTTTACACGCAAGGCTCGGCCGCGCTCAGCGTAGGGTGTGGTCCTAAAGAAAACTTTTGAGGGAAAATTTGCTTATACTAAAAATGGGCGCCACGTAGTTTTCAGGTCTACGAACCTATCTTACCAATCGTGGGGCTTGAACCCACAATATTAACCTTCGATACTTATATAAATTAAAATATAAAAAAACAAGGATTCGCCGTGATCGCTTTATTCGTACATAAACAAAACAGGGTATCCTTCACCTGATGCACAGATATATTCAATATAATTTTATATAAAAAAGGGTACTCAATGTGGTATAATATTTAATATATATTAACAATATATTTTTAGATATAAAAAAAAAGGTACTCAACTCTAGTTAACACTCCGCGCAGGCAAGGACTCCTCCAGCGACCCTCCGTCTTCAGTACTTTCCACAGGCAAAAAAAATCCTCCAATAATTTTTACTTAAACTTTGGCACACTTTCACTTTTCACTTCTATTGTCTTTCCAGTAACTAAGAGACTGACCGCTTCAGGGGCCCTGTTTATAAGGAGAAATGCCCACTATTTTAGGGATTTCCAGTGCGCCTTCCAACGGTTTAACCCGGTTCGAATCGGGAATATAATATTATTATTAAAATTTAATTTTTGGTTCCGGGAGACGCACTGGGTCCTGGACATTCCCTTTTCCATCCCCGGAAAAAATCTAGAGGCCGGGCTAGCCTGGGTTTCGAGTATTATAGTGGGGCTTGACAGCCCCCGGCCACATTTCTAGAGTTCCTGAGGTGGACAATTAATTTACAAAACATACCCGTTGGAGCTTCGCCCTGCCTGCTGGTCAGCCCCTTCACCGACAACAATTTGCCAAGAATCTGGATTTCCTGGAGAAAACCGTGGTGAGCCATAAGGAGGTTAGGGTCGTTGGGGAAGCCCTTTGTCGCGCTTACAACTTCATTGTTTACTTAATATTCCTACGCAATTTGATCAACTTATAAACATTTAGTAATTTAATAGTAGCTTCCTCCACTGCGGAGACTTCCAGGACTACCGCCAATATGAACTATACGGCCACTGTAGGTTCTGCTAGGGGACTAAAGTTGTTGCCTTTTCTCATCCTCACGGCCTTCCAGGTTTCTTCTATCCCATGGCTTGCTCGTCATCTGAAAAGAATTTGGATTAGCAGCCTCAGTTTTCTTTTTAACAACACACAGGGGACATAGACGACAAGGTAACATCACATATAATTCTTTATTTTTTTATTATTAACTTCTTTTTATTTTAGCGCATCCAACAAACCTAACACGCTGTTGGGATTTGGGAAACGTTTACTGGATGCAAATATATTACATACATCAGATCTACCTGTCAATGTTATAAAAGTTAATACTATAAGGGTTGAATGTAATATCATATCAGGCTCATACATCAACAATAAACAGGTGCATATGCTGCATGAATTTGCCCCAACCGTGGGGTCAGGCTATAAAATAGTAGAGGTCCCAGCGAATGTGATCTATTTACCGGTAAATGTCAAACGTGTTAGTTCACTCACACTAAAGCTAGTTGATCAGGACGGAGATTTAATAAATTTTCGAGGTGAAACGATAACTATCAGGCTACATTTAAAGCCACAGAATGATAGTCTACGACAGCAACAGCAGCAATAAGCATATAAACAGGATGAACTTCACGAAAAACATTAGTCAACCGGCAACCTTGAAGCGAGCAAGACGTCAACTGAGAGCTGATAATATACAATTTCTAAAATCAATAGGACTAAATTTGAAGCAATGAATAACATCTTGGATATTACTGAAGGCACAAGCCATGATGATAGCATAACAAAAATTGACTACCACACTTACTCATCGTTCGCCTCTTCATTTAAAAATAGTGATGAAACCCCCATTCCAGTGCAAAACCAAGACCTGTATTCCTGTATATCCTCCCAGCTGAAAGTTTCATTGAGGGAACAGTAACTAAACCTTTACATTGAGGGAACAGTAACTAAACCTGATGGAACAATATCCAGAACTGCAGGACTAGTAAATAATGCTATAGCATTTCTCTTTGAGGAAATTCGCTATGAAATTAATGGTGTAGAAATTGATAGAACTCGAAATCTTGGAATAGCAACAACACTAAAAAATTATATATCATTAAACCCAAATGAGAGTCGCATGTTATACAACGCTAGTTGGTCGCCAGATAAATCAATTACATCCCCCCATGGATTCTTCAATTTCTGCATCCCTCTAAAAACATTGCTGGGCTTTGCTGAAGATTACAATAAAATTATCGCCAACGCTAAACATGAACTTATATTAATACGAAGCAGGATGGATGAAGATGCGGTCATATCACCGACAAATGATGTAATCATCTCAATTTCGAAACTTCAGTGGCGCATTCCCCATGTCATGAGAAAATTGCTTAATATAAAATCATTGGGGGGAATATAACTTCGAACGGGTAAGCCAATTTAACTACCTGGGGTCCACAGTCAGTGAAGATAACGATGAAACGATAGACGTACAAAGAAGAATAAACGCCGCAAACAGAACATACTTCTCACTACTGCCAGTAATGAAATCCAGAGACATCCACAGAAAAACAAAAATAAGAGTCTACAAAACCATCATACGTACAGTAGCTACGTATGGTTGTGAAGCATGGAGTATCTCCCAAAAATCCGCCGACAAGTTGGATATATTTGAGAGGAAGGTTCTCCGAAGGATATACGGCCCAATTAATGAAGACAATGCATGGAGAATACGCTACAATCACGAATTGTACGACTTATACAAAGAATGCAAACTTTCGACCCATGCCAAGCTACTCCGTTTACGTTGGGCCGGCCATGTCCAAAGAATGGATGACTCAAGGATACCAAAAAAATCCCTATATCTACTACCAGATGGCAAAAGACCAGTTGGCAAACCACGGTCAAGATGGGAAGATAATGTTAAGACCGATGCAGCGAAACTGCTCAACACGAGAAACTGGAGGCAAGCTGCGGAGCAGAGAGACGTCTGGAGGAAGAAGCTGAAGGAGGCCAAGGCTCGAATTGGGCCGTAGAGCCATCGAAGAAGAAGAAGAAAATCATTGAAAGCGGTCGTGAAATACAAATGCCATTCAGGAGCTGGGACATATACGAGTACCCCACGCTACCAGCAACGACTCATCACACGTGGTCTGTCAAAACGTCATCGCAGATGGAAAGGCCCCGATATGTCATACTAGCTCTCCAAACAAATCGTAAAAATGATAAAACCGAGGATGCCAGTAAATTTGACCACTGCAAGCTGACAGATGTTAAAGTACACATGAATTCGGAATCATACCCATATGATGACCTGAACTTGAAATTTGATGCTCATAAATACGCTCTCTTATATGATATGTACATAAAATTCCGAACTTCATACTATGGACGTCAGTGTCAGCCACTACTCTCAAGGGAAGAGTTTTTGCGTGATGCTCCGATCGTAGCCATTGATTGCTCTCGGCAAAACGAAACCATTAAAACAGGTCCTGTGGATATAAGGTTGGAATTCAAAACATCGGAAAACGTCCCCACTAACATAACAGCACACTGTTTATTGCTACATGATCGAATAGTGGAATATACACCTCTAACTAACGAAGTCAGGAAATTGCTTGAAATGGATGCCATTATCATCGAATTTCAAGGATTCAAATTACAAAACAATCAATTTATTTTCAAAGAATTGGCCCTTTTAAATTGTGCAAATCAAATGCAGCACTACATATTCCAACCATCATTCCCATATAAACATCTAACTCGGTCTGAAAAGAACCAAGCTGAGTGGCTTAGACGCAATCACCATGGATTCAGATGGGGTGATGGATACATTCCCTACCGCACACTATATTCAGTTGGAGATCTGTTGCATGATAAAATAATCTATGTTAAAGGAGCTGAAAAGAAACAATGGATTCAGGAATTATTTGGAGAGGAGCTAACCATATATGATGTAGAAGAGGAGGGACAACAACAACATCAAATGGCTTCTTATCTTGCATAATACACGAAGGCCGATGTGCTCTGAAAAATGTTTATGTAAGGATTTTTTAAATAAAACAAAATTTTTATAAAAAGTTATAATTACTCTTTTATTCATACTATTTACATATTACACTTGTGTGAGTTTTATTCTACATCCATGTCTTCTTACTGCTGCTGCTGCACTGAAAAATGCCCCCATGGTAGAGTGCCGATCCCGTTGCCCATAATGCAGCGTTTATCATCCTGTGGGTTTAAAGCGATCTTTGCTTGGTTTAAAGCGTACCCTTTATGACTATATGAACGAATGCTTTTTTGCTCAGCTATCTTGCTTTTTGAACCCTGCAAACATTCAATATAATCGCTAATCTGCAAAGTTTTCGCTACAACGTTCTTCTTCACCCCTTTTGCTTTTTTCACTTCATCAACACCATCAATTTTAAGGCTGTATATTTTAGACCTTAAGCCTACAAACAATGTCATTATTCGGCCATTTAATTCATCTTTCATGAATCCAGGAATTTTTTTGTTTGCTTACGGCATATTAAACTGGTTGACCATAGGTCATTCACCCAATTAAATTTAACTTAATCTAAATACTTACCGCAACATTGAAAACCACAATATTTCAAAAAATCATACCAAATATTTCACAACAACAACATCGCCCTCACTTAAGAAAGAATCATTTTCTTACGTTTCATATCACTACACAATTACACACTACTTTCCACACAATTCACATATTAAATTCATATTCACGACACTAAATTGAACTCTTCAAAAACCAATTTTCTATGAACTAGCGAATTTTTGCAGTAGTTCATTTTATACTCCCCAATTATCAAAATTAAAATATAAAAAATATCACGTTTCCTTTCACACTTAGGACTATTGGAATTCTCACGCTTGCAAAACTTTAAGAAAACCATTCATTAACTCAATTGAATTTAACTTAATCTAAATACTTACCGCAACATTGAAAACCACAATATTTCAAAAATCATGCCAAATATTTCACAACAACATCGCCTCACTTAAGAAAGAATCATTTTCTTACGGTTCATACAAACTCGGGACCTTGGTCTAGAACTTCCACCAATTTTTTCCCATACAAAAAAACACCCACGAATTTTTTCTTTCTATCTGACTACCGCTTATCTTTTATTTATTTATTTACTTGTCTACAGAGTAAATCTCCAACAGACAGAATGCAAAAATTAATAATTAAGATTACAATACAAATAACATAAAATTTATAAAAACATATTAAATTAAAGTAGACGACTAAAGTAAGCTAAAAATGAAATTTACATGAATGACAAAATCTTTATTTAATAAGATGACATAAGTCCGACTTGAATGCTACTCTATCTGCAGTTAAATCAATCATGGCATAAATTTGATTAAACAGGCGAGAGCAATGCGTTATTGGTTCATGTTGGCCGTAAACGGTCCTATGCGGAGAAACAAACAATAGAGGTCTAGATCTCAAGGAAACGCCAGGCGCATAAATGTTAAACAGAGTAAGTAATGAAGCAGACTTAATACGAAAACATAACACATCTCTGACAAACATAATACTCGCAATATTTCTTCTAGTCTCTAATTTCTGAAGGCCAAGAAGCAAACATCTAGAAATGTACGAAGGGATAGAATTCTGCCAATTGATCTTACGAAGAGAAAACCGAGTAAAGGACTTCTGAACGGATTCAATACGAGAACAGTGGAGAGCGGTATAAGGTGTTTAATGCAAATACCTGAAATATGATAAATAGGTATGTTTGAAATAAAAACGCTGACGTGGCAGTTAACATTCAGACTTTATTGAGTTATGCCCTTAAATTATTACACACTTCACTTATCTAATATTTAATATTAAAAATAATTGTCACTAGTACACTTAGTATTTTAACTTAACGAAAAATGATGTGTCCCTCGTCGAATACCTGAAAGGATGCAAGCATATAGTGTCAACGATTACCAGGATATGGCATGTATCAACACTTATTACTTGCAAGAAATTTGATTAAATTCATTACGTTTACATGATTTACTTGAGTTCTTGACTTGAAATTTACTTGAAACTCAAGTTGCGTTTTCGGTTCATTTACTTGACTTCAAAATGTCTTGAAATTTTCTTGAACTGACATTTGACCTTTCATATTATAACAGAAAGTCGCTCCATATTATAATATAAATAACTTCACAAATATTGCATCAAAAGTATACATTCCCTACAGCTTTTATCTTCTTCTTGTTCCAAGGAAAAAATACGCATGCAAAATTTCAAGTATTCAAGTAGCGTTTACATGAGCTTTTTCAAGTCAATCAAACAAATTTTTGTGATTTACTTGACTCAAGTTTACTTGAAGTCAGGACGAGTTTACATGCATATTTAGTTACTTGAAATCTACTTCAAGTATACTTCAAGTAAGCATGTAAACGTAATGATTGAGTACCCAGCACCAAGCATATAAATATCCAATTACCAGAGTTTGGCATGTGTCGGATCGTATTACTTGGCTTACCTCTTGGAACTTTCTGACGAACAGAGAGGCTGACTGCTTCTGAGTTCGGGTTTATATGGGCCGAAGTCAACGGTTTTTCTTATTTGGACTGCATTTTCATCCTTTGTGATTGGGAAATTTTTTAGGGAAATTATTTATTGTTTATAAATTCTTTAATAACTCCATATTATTGCCTTGTTTGGCTTTCTATATTTTTTCTAATATTTTATTCATTAAATTTTCAATATTTCTCACTATTTTCTATCATTCCTTTTAATATTTTATCAATATTTTATTTTGTACTAAAAATTTCCCTTTGGGATATTTAATTAAATTGCTGCACTATCAACGGATAAATTTTAAATTCATACTATTATCTCTTTCCTTTTTTTTATCCTTTTCCCTCTCATTATCCTTATGGTAAATTATATTTTTTTAAATATCTTTTTTACCATAAATAATTTCGTTTTTCGGGCACCACCATTAAATTCCTCATCGAAAATTACATCGATTTGATATCCCATATGTTTTGAGTCGATGTTATTTTGACATTTCTACGCGCGGTGAAGTTTCGCGAGTTCGTGCCGCCGTTTTTCGCGAATTTTACCTGTTTGCGCTGATCACAGGTAATCTCAGTGTTTGTGGTTTGTGTAGTTCTGCATGTTTCATGTTTTTTGTGATATTTTGGTGGTCGGCGTAGTGAAATTTACGTGAATTTCGCTAATTCGGTTTTTTTTGTTTACACCTGTCAGCGGGTGTTTTTGAAGTACCTTTTTCACCTGGGGCTTCAATTTAAAAGATCTAATTGGTGAAAAAAGTGGTCTTTACCACTTATATAATAAACGTATTGTGGCAGTTGTTGACCATTTGCGTTATTTTGTGGTAATTTTACGTTGACTTATTTGTAGTGTTGTTGTTGTTGTTTTCTCCTGTGACTTCATGTTTTTTTGTTTATGTACTTAATTTCTATGTTTTTGCATGCAAATTTTTATAAATTATTCATTTTTAAATGTGTTTATTATTATTTTATTTTATTTATTTCTTGGTTTTCAATTCATTTGTTTATTTCAGAGTTAACTTACAGGTGAGTATTCATGTATCGTGTGTTAAAAATTCAAACATTTATATTAATTCTTTTCTCTTTTTAGGTTTATAAACGATATAAAAACTATGATGGGTTATATGTATAATTAACTATAAATATGTGTATATAAAAATATATAATAAAATATGAACTAATTTTTGAACGATGGTGAGTTTTATTTCTAAATTTTTATTCTTGACCTTATTTTAGCGCCTTGGGGCTAAACATAAGGACTCCACACTACAGATAGGTATTCTAAGCGAGATCGAACAAGAGCCATGTAAAGGAGTTTTAATGTAAATGGATCCCGAAAGTCAGTAGAATTCCGCTTTATGAAACCAAGCATTGTAAAAGCTTTAGAGCATGCACTATCAACCTGGCAAGATGAGTTGAAGGTATGATTAAAGGTAACACCAAGATCACAAATAGTTTCCGGAGAGTCAACAATCACACCGTTGATATTGTATGAATAAGAAAAAGGAACAGTAAGACGATAAAAGGAATATTTTTTACATTTAAGGGGATTTAATTCTAGCCTGTTTGCCTTGCACCACGAACAAAGGGTGTCAAGCTCCTTCTGAAGAATAATGCAGTCGGATAATGAAAATATTGATGAAAAAATCTTCAAATCATCAGCAAACATTAAAGTGCTAGCACGCGAAAAAATGTTACAGACATCATTAATAAAAATAATAAACAATAACGGACCCAGATGACTACCTTGCGGCACACCTGATTTGACGGTAAAAATTTTAGACATATATGTATCAATTGAAACGGACTGTTTACGACCAGTGAGATAAGAAGTTAGCCAATTGAGAAGTGAGGACTGAAGTCCAAAGGCACGAAGTTTCATAATTAACAGTGCAGTGTCGATGCGATCAAAGGCTTTTACAAAGTCAGTATAAATAACATCAACCTGTTCACCACGTTCAATAGCATTAATTGCAAAGTTTTTAAAAACAACTAGGTTAGTGGTAGTAGATTTCCCCTCATAAAACCATGTTGCTCTTCACAAATACATTTATTCACAACAAATTGTAGTCTGTCAGTAACTAGACTTTCGAAACATTTAGGAACGGGTAATAGTTTCGCAATTCCTCTATAATTTGTAATTTTTGCACGACAGCCTGATTTATGAAGAGGTTTGATAACAGAAAATTTCCAAGAATCAAGGAATGAGCCGAGCATTAAGGACAGATTAAATATTTTTGTAAGCGGATACGAAAGACTAGAGTTACAATTCTTTAATAATAAATTACACAACAAGTCTGGTCCATGAAACGTGTCACCATTTAATTTTTTAAAGCATGATTCAACTTCACTTTGATCAAGTTGAATGAGACCAAGATCAACTGTTGAAATTAAATCATTAAAATCAGGGATGGACTCACAATTATTATTCAACGCATAGATAGATTCAAAGTAATCAGCGAAAAGATCACAATTTCCTTGCAAACCAATAGAGTAAATACCATTATATTCCATGCTAGCAGGCATTGAGGACGAGGAACGTTTGGCGTTGATGTACGTCCAGAAGGCCCTGCAATCATTTTTAATATTATTCTCAACAGATGAGACATACTGATTAAATAAAAAGCGATGCAGAAAGTGATATTCTCTATGAAGTCTTTTAAATTTAGATAAATTATACGAATTGCAGTGAAACCTTAAAGCTTTGTGAGCTTTGTTTTTAGCGTTTTTAAGTCTCAGTAAACCTCTATTAAACCAAAGAGGATGATTGGAAGAAGAACGAACAACGATTGGAATAAAACGTTTAATACCAACATGAACCAATTCAAGGAACTCTGAATAACAACTATCGAGATTACAAGAATAGCATTGAAGTTCACAGTCCCAGGGTACAGATAGCAAGTAATTTTTCAAGCCATTATAATCACCTTTAGAAAAATTGTATTTAAAAGAACTAAAATTAGTGATTGAAGCAAATTTATAAGTACAAATTTCAAGAACAAAAGGTTTATGAAACAACGGTCCTTTCTATAAACTAAGTACCTTTTTTCATCAAAAAACTCAGAAGATAAATGACCAGGAGTAAGCCAAGTTTCCGTAAGAACAATAATATTATAATCATTGGTGATGGCATTCAAATAAATATCTTGGGATTTAGAACCCATGCCTCTGATATTTTGATAATATAGAGACGTGAAATTATTACTGAGTGGTGGTACTGCTTCTAAGTCTTACGTTTCATACAAACAGGGCACTACCGCTTATCTTTTCTCCTATGGGTCATACAAACTCCAGACTACCGCTTATCTTCTCTCTTACGTCTCATACAAACTGGGGACTTTAGCCTAGAAATTCCACCAACTTTTTCTATACAAAAAGGGATATATTTTCTTACTTCTCTTAGAAACATTTTCTTACGTTTCATACAAACTCGGGACCTTGGTCTAGAACTTCCACAAATTTTTTCCCAAACAAAAAGGGCACCCACAAATTTTTTTTTACATGACTAACGCTTATCTTTTTTCTTACGTTTCATACAAACAGGGGCCTTCTCTTACGTTTCATACAAACTGGGGCCTTGTGGTCCAGAATCCCCACCAATTTTTTCCATACAAAAAGGGGGACCCCACAAATTTTTTCTTCACATGACTAACGCTTATCATTTTTCCTACGTTTCATACAAACAGGGGACTTGTGGTCCAGAATCCCCACAATTATACTACTCCGAAATTACTATCTAATTTCTGTAAGAGCTTTACATGATCAACCGAATCAAATGCTTTTGAGAAGTCGAGTAAAGTCAAGAAAGTTACTTTACGGTTGTCCAAAGCATCATAGATATCAGAAGAGACTTTTAGTAGTGCAGTTTCACAACTATGTCCAGTTCTAAAGCCAGATTGCCATTCAGAAATAAGACAGTTTTCTTCAATATACGAAATAAGTTGCTTAAAAATTACTTTTTCAAATACTTTCGACAAAAAACATAGAAGACTAATTTGACGGAAATCAGAGGGTTGCAAAGGGGAAATTGTTTTTGGAATAGGTACCACCTGTGGAAAATAGGTACAAGAAAGATTAAAACTCGATTACATTAATAACGATAATAATTTTATAATAAAATCCCGTGTAACAGAAAAACGTGTTCGCTCTATGAAAGTTATAAGAAAACTTAACAAAAGAAAAGGTGACAATGACAATAATTAAAATCAAGGACTACTAGCTAACTACAATTTTCTACATCCTCCGGCGGGCAAATTGGAAGAGACCTATCCAACTATCTCGATGGGATACAGCAACTGAACAGGTCGTCTCATTTTCGTGCCATTGGAAAATCGCAACTCGCAGGCCCGGATCTTTCCATCTCTTCCAGGAAATACATTCGTCACAACGGCCAACTTCCAAAATAGCCTAGGCGCTGAAGAGTCGTGTACCTGAACAACATCACCTAATTTTAGGGTTGATGAAAATCCTCCTTTAGGGCGGTAATGTAAAGACCGAAGCTGTTGTAAATAATCTATCCTCCAGCGTTTCCAGATAAAATCGATAAGTTTACAGCGACTAGCCCACAATTGTCTTATGCTTTTCTCCGAGAGTTGTGTGGATTTCGTTCTTGACGACGACGATGGGAGCATGGTTGCAAATCTGCCTTCCAAAAAATGCATGGGAGTCAAAGGTTCCATATCCAGCGGATCATCAGACATATAAGTCAAAGGTCTTGAATTTATAATGCTCTCTGTTTCGACCAACAAAGTATTTAGCTCATCTTTTTCCAGTGTAGATTTTTTAATGGCAGCCTTCAAAATATTTTTCACACTCCGAACCATTCTTTCCCAAAAGCCACCCCACCATGGTGCTCTTTCAACGATAAATCTCCAACTGATGCGGTGACGGCTTAAGAAGTCATGAAATTCTTCATCATTTAAAACTTTCTGTAACATAGCAATTTCTTTGGACGCCCGTTTGAAAGTTCGTGCATTATCTGAATAGATGTATTGCGGTGTACCTCTTCTTGAAATAAATCGCCTTAGCCCCAATAAACAACTTTCCGTTGTCAGATCCATGACAAGTTCTAAATGTATAGCTCTCACAGTTGCACAGGTGAAAAGCATAATATACACCTTTTGACTGACCGACTCAGGTCCGCTAGAGGGTTTGGTATATAACGTTCCAGCAAAATCAATTCCCGTTGTTTCAAAAGGATGTGAAGACATCATTCGTTCACGCGGTAACGGAGCAAATGGCTGAGACATAGGTTTAGCGTACATCCTCCTGCAAAATATGCATTGCTTTACTACAGCCTTTATTAATTGTCGAGCTTTTGGGATCCAGAATTTCTCCCTTATACGCGAAAGTACGAGGTTAAATCCACCATGAAGCGTTTCTTCGTGTCGGTCTTGGGCTACAAGCTCAGAAATATAAGATTCCTTCGGCAAAATTATTGGATGAGACGTTTGGAAATCTGAAAAAAATCGCAGTCGAGAATCCACTCTTAAAAGTCCCTCTTCATCTATAATCGGACGCAACGTCTCTATCTTGGAAGTATGAGGGATCTTTCGATTGGCTCGAATGGCATTAAGTTCATTTTCGTAAAAGATTCTTTGAACATAGCTTATCCAATATACTTCCGCGGCTTGTAATTCAGAAACGGTTAAAAACTTGCAGTCGTCGTGTTCTTTACATTCACGGGTTCTTCTTACACGATTTATAAATCGTAAGCAGAAAGCTGTTACGCGCAGAAGTTTCCTCCATTTACTATACTCCTTGAAAGGTAGTAGAGGTTCTATTATAGTGCTTGATTGAAGGCTCGCTAATTCAACCTTTAAAATAGCAACTGTAGAAAGGTCATGGTTGTCAAACTCGTTCGGTGGCCAATGATCAGGGTGATCCTTTAACCAAGTTGGTCCTTCCATCCATAATTCAGATTTTAGCAGCTGTTTTACTCTTAATCCTCGTGTCAGCAAATCCGCCGGGTTGTCCACCCCCGGACAGTGTCTCCATACCTCTATGCTAGTGAGTTCTCTTATCTCATTTACACGATTCGCTACGTACGGTTTCCACTTCTTTAACGTACCAAGAATCCAGTGCAAAGTTATTTGGGAATCGGTCCAGAACACAGTCTTAAAGGTAATTTTTAGTTTTCTTCGAAGGAAGTTGCATAATCGAGAAGCGAGTACAGCGGCGGTTAATTCCAAACGTGGCAAAGTAAGCTCTTTCGTTCCAGTTTCCGACAACGGTGCAACGCGATTTTTACCAATCAAGAATCTCACGGTTATTCCTCCAGTACGGTCAAGAGATCGGACATAAGCAGCACATCCATACCCTTTTAGACTGGCATCACAGAATATGTGAATCTCATTCTCTCGAAGTTCATCATCGTTTAGAACACATCTTGGGAAGGTTAATTTTTTCAGGTCTAGTAAATCCTTACGAAAATCGTGCCACGCTTGAAGTAAATCGGTTGGCAGAACGGAATCCCAACTAAGTTTCAATCTCCAAGCAGTTTGAAACAATATCTTTAACCCCAAGGTGCAAGGTCCAAAGAATCCAAGAGGGTCATACATTCGAGCGATTGTCTGTAGAATGTTGCGCTTTGTTCCTTCGCTCGAGGTATTGATGAAACTTAGAACAGATGTCAAATCAACGGTCAATTCATCACTCATTACTGACCAAGGAATGCCAAGAATCTTCTGTTGTGGAATTGGTGGATCACTGAAGATGGATCGAACATTGTCGTTATTAGAATTCCATTGTCTAAGATTCATGGACGCTCTTTGCATTATGACCTTCGCTTCTTTACATAACTTAAGAGCAGCTACCTCACTGTCAACGCTGGTGACTAAGTCATCCATATAAAAACATTCCTTTAATACAGCACAGGTGTGTGGAAATAATGTGCTTTCATTCTCCAAATGTTTCTGAATGGTGGCTTCTAATAAGAACGGGCTACAGGTCACGCCAAAGGTAACTCTCGTCATACGGTATTCTTGTATCTTTGGTAAGTTTGTAAGGGATTTCGGTTCTTCGCTGTACCAAAAGAAACGGTGAGAGTCTCGGTCACTTTCGTCCAGAAGGATTTGAAGAAAAGCTTTTTCAATGTCAGCTGTAACTCCGATGACACCCATTCGGAAGTTTAATAAAACCTTCAGTATATCAGCCAATAAGTTTGATCCAGTATGGACATGATCGTTAAGCGAGAGTTGAGACGGTTCATGCGCTGAGGCATCAAACACAACGCGCAGCTTAGTAGTTACCTTATTCTCTCTATAAACTGGCCGATGGGGTAAATAATAAACCCGTTCTGACATATCAGTAGGTTGAACACGCTCAGCGTACCCTGCCGATAAGAAAGCTCGTATGGCTTTATCGTAATCAGCTGCTCTTCCAACCTCCATCAACAATTTTCTTGTAAGCGACTTCAATCGACCAAGGGCACCAGTACGATTACTCAACAAAGGCTCTTTCAGATTTTTCCATGGTAGAGTTGCTTTGTATCTATCGTTCGACTTAATTATGTAGTCTTGGCAAAAGTTTTTCGTGAAAGTCTCTGCTTCCAATTCGTCCTTCTTAATCCCGATTGCCTCTAGATCCCACAACTTTCTAAAATCAAACTCATTTATTAAAGAAGTACATAAAGAAACTCGTGAAAGTAAATTTAAACTGGCCAAGGTTATTCCAGAAGAAACTGGTCCCTGCAATGTCCAACCAAACAAACTCTGTACGGCAGTTAGATTGTCAGATATCCGCCTGATATTACCAGTGACAAAATTCCAATATTGGTCAGCTCCTATTAAAATGCTTATTCCTGGTTCAAGTTGCATCTTAGCCGCACCGCTATCAGCTAAACACAACTCAGAGAAGATTGGGCTTTTACTATCAGGAGCAGGTAAAACATCGACACAAATATGAGGAACTTCTATAGCTTCCAATAAATGAACCTCATCATCATATTGACTTCTTAATACCATGCGGACACGGTTGCAGGTTTGAGCTGGGGCTTGAGACTGACTTCCAAACGGTGCTACACTTAAGATATGAGTTCCCACAATAAGCAATCCCAATTTCATTGAAATATCTCGACGTATAAAGGAAAGTTGACTACCGCCATCGAAGACTACTCTCACTGAGAGATTAAGTTCCGATTGATGAGGTTCAAAAACATGTACACAAGCGGTCTGCAGGAAAACGTCAGCCAAAGGGTCAGGCTTATCGTTTGTCGCACACAGATTCAATGTCGGTTTCGTTATAGAAGCACATCCTTGATCTCTTGGTGGAAATTTCTCTTGAGGCGATGATTTGTAGCGCTCTCTATAAACGGGTTCACACATAGACGAAGCATGTTTCTTCTTACACTTAACACAGCTAACATTAATCCTTTTACAAAACTTTGAAGTGTGCCCTTTTTTCGTGCAGCGAAAACATCGGCTATCCTTCTTCAAAAGGTCTTTTCGTTGCTCTACTGTACGTCCATCATTACATTCACTGGAATCGTGTTTATCGGACTCACAGAAAAAACAATTCATCTTCGAAAAGGTCGTAGCAAATAATCCAGCAGCTGTCTTCATTAATTTTGGGCTACTCGAATTTATTGAAGTTCTTGACCCTTCACTTGCCTTTTCTAGCGAGTCAACTTCACGTTTCAAATAGCGTAGAAGAGCCTTCATCTGTCCATCACCAAGCGATAAAGTGGTACTGCTTTCCGAAACGTCATCCTTCGAAAATATAGCGCTTTTCGATTTCTCGTTTCCTTCGTCACGTGCAGAATCATCATAGACTCTGTGAAAATCCACGCGCAGTTCTCCAGGAAGACACTTCAAAATCAACGTTTTCAAAATAACAGCGTAGTGATTTGATGGTACTCCCAAAGCAGCTAAGGAACGAACGCAAGTGACGACAGAATTGTACAAATGTCTTAATCCCGCTGTATCGATTTTCGATAAAACGGGCTTCATAGACAGTAATCTTTGTATGTGTTGATCTATCAACTTTTCAGGATTTCCAAACTCATCTAATAACAAAGATATAGCACTCTCGTAGCAATTTTCGGTAGGAGTAAATCCTGCTAACACTTCAGCAGCCTTCCCTTTAAGCACTGATTGCAGGTAATTAAATTTATCAGTTGAACTCAGCCCAGGATTCTCATGGACGGCAGTTTTAAACTGCTCCCAAAACTGAATCCACTCACTGAAATCACCAGCAAACGTCCTAAGATTTAATTTATTTGTGCTCGCAAAACCGATACGGAGCGCTTCGATAAGTCCATGATAAAATAAGAACGCGTGTTACGTTAAACGGTTTCGATCGATTTTTATCCCTCGATAATTGGTCTATTCCCGGGTTTCGGCACCAATGTGGAAAATAGGTACAAGAAAGATTAAAACTCGATTACATTAATAACGATAATAATTTTATAATAAAATCCCGTGTAACAGAAAAACGTGTTCACTCTATGAAAGTTATAAGAAAACCTAACAAAAGAAAAGGTGACAATTACAATAATTAAAATCAAGGACTACTAGCTAACTACAATTTTCTACACCACCAACGCCAGCTTCCATTGTGTTGGAAATTGGGAACACGTAAGACAGTAGTTGAAGATATACGTGAGCACATTTGATATAAACGGTGCGATGAAACTTAGGTGGAAAATCATTAGAGCCAACCGCCTCAGATTTTATTGAGTATAGTGTAGAAAGAAGTTCATCCTCGCCAATGCAACGAAATCCAAAGCCATCAGAAGTATAATTTAAGTTGAAAGAAGGAATATTACAGACTGCATCGGAGGTGGATGAAAAGAATGTATTCAGGACATCAGGATCTAACTCTGCTTTTAGTTAATTTTGACCAACAGCTTTAAGATTACGGAGATTACTCCATAGCCTCTTGGGAGGCAAACTTGTATCCAGCAGGTTACTAAAATAGGAGCGTTTAGCTGAACGAATTAACAATACTGTCCTATTGCGTGCTCGTTTGTACGACCTGCGCACATCCTCATTACGCGTTTTTTTATACCGATGATACAAGAAGTCTCTTTCTGCTATTGAAATAAGCACTTCACGCGTGAACCAAGGACACCGTCGTGGATAAACCCTTATTAACCTTAGAGGCACAAACATTTCATATAAAGGTCTAATAGAGTCATAAAACGCTTGAAGTTTTTCATTTATGTATATTATAGCTTGAGTAAACAGGATCCCAAGATAACTCTCGACACACAAACTCAAGTTGCTGCAAATTGATGCGTTTGAAGTCACGAAATGAAATCGTCTGGAACTGAGAAACAGGCCGAAGGTGTATTTTATAGGCCAAAAATAGAAAGTCATGATCAAAATTACTAGGTGGGCTAATTTGGTTATGAAACAAGATTTTCAGAAAATAATCCAATTGTGATGGAACCATTGCATTAAAGTACGTAGGTGAGCTATTGACGATTCCCAAATTAAGCAGTTGGCAAAGATAATTAAATTTGCTTAGAGAGGTACTTGGTTTTAAAGCATCAATATTAAAATCACCACAGGTAATGACGTGGCGGTACTTTCTGGTGAGCGTTGAAAGGGCGATATTGAGCTCTACCAACTAGTGGTGGGCAAAATGGCTCTTCTCAGTGAACTGGTTCTTTTGGTTCCGTTCACTAAAAAGAACCTTTCAAAAGATCCGTTCATTTGGTTCATTGGCCTTAAATATGGTGAAAACGTCAAAACATGGAGTGCCCTAAAACACAACTACGAACAAACACATATATTTCAATAAAACACTAAGCATAATTTTTGCTAGTGATAAGAATCAATGAATTTCCTACTAAAATCAAACTTTCAGTTTCAACTAATTATATAAGATATCCTATATTTTATTCAAATAAAATTAAAACAATCCTATTTCCCTTAAATTCCCCTTTTCGTTAAATTTTATATAATCTTCCTACGGTCGAATAATAATTTAAATTTGTATAATATATCTAATTAGAAACTCTCCCTAAATCTTAAATGTTCTTCATAAAATTTTCTCAACTCTCATCTATTTCAAAATGTCTATTTCCAATTAGAATTGATTTGAGAGAAAATCCAAATCTCTCACATCTTGAATAATCATCGACAATACAACCAAAAAAGTCCTTTGAGAAAGATATCTCACTCCTTATGTATGCATCATTCATTAATTCATTCGCTCTTTTTCAGATCATTCCAGTTCAGGTCTTTTCATTAGAGACCCGTACATTTGGTTCTTTTCGTTCATGGCACCACTGAACCAGTGCAGTACCATTGAACGAAAGAACGGAACATGTTCTACTTAGTGAACCAGTTCATTTGGCTCAGTACGCTGTTCCGTTCAGAACGAACGGATCGTTCGCGAACGACACAGCGCTACTACCAACGTCAGGATCCATACCCATGTACAATGACGAAGTTGAACACCCCTGATGTCATCTGGAAGCACTATGAAGCGATTTTCGAGATTCATCCCCTAAGGGGTTGAAATGGGGTTTATCTAAACCGCTAAAGTTATAGGGCTGAAATTTTGACAGTGCATCCCTATAATGGCGTGGACATCCACTATAAAGCGATTTTTCGAAATTCATCCCCTAAGAGGGTGAAATGGGAACCCTGTAGCTATAGGACTGAAAGGAGAATGACCACGACAATATGGACCACGGTACAGAGTTGCGTCAATTCCAAAGTTGTTTAAGGTGGTTTATAAATTAACCAAATAACCATCGCCAATTGCCATTTTGGAATCAAAACCCGCATTTCCAAGTTTTTTTAGAAAACGTAACTTAACCTCAAAATAGAAATATCCGTCGCGTCGTGTATAGAGGGAAGTTTATAGGTCGTAGTTTGGAGAGCAGATTAATGAGCATATCTGATGGGATAGAGACTTAAATAAATCAGTACCTTGCCTTTATATTTCCTGTTAAAACAGTTACAAATACAAAAAAGGAGAGCTGTAAAAAACAGCATCGTCTCTGCTTATTAATAAATACGTGTAATATGTATGACTGTTCACATGCCTGGATTTAATCCTACCTCTTAACAAATAATTATTTAGGCCTAAAATCAGAGGAATATCCTCATCAATTTCAGTATTCACTTCCACTGAATATATTCCAGACAGAGTTGTCAATATATTTACTTATTTTGATTATGGCAACACTTTAACGTAAGAATAGCCGGCAGTAGGTAATTCATTTTATCAAAACAATTTCATAACTTATTACGTTTACAAAATAACCCCAATACAAAATTGGCATTCTAATTGCAGAATGACTTCAAAAGTTAAGAAAATAATTGTAATATAATTTTTATCTTGATGCATGAGAAAAACCAGTACCGTTGATGGTCATTCTCCTTTTGACAGTGCATCCCTTTAATGACGTGGACATCCACTAAGAAGCGAAATTCGAAATTCATCCCCTCAGGGGGTGAAATGGGGTCAACCCAAAACCTGAAATTTCGACAGTGCGTCCCTATAATAGCGTGGACATCCACTAAAAAGCGTTTTTTCGAAATTCATCCCCTAAGGTGGTGAAATGGGTTCAACCCAAAACCGCTGGAATTACAGGGCTGAAATTTTGACTGTACATCCCTATAATGACGTAGGAGCTATAGGGCTGAAATTTTGACAGTGCATCCCTATAATGACGTAGGCGCTATAGGGCTGAAATTTTGACAGTGCATCCCCTTAATGACGTGGACTTCCACTAAGAATCGATTTTGCGAAATTCATTCCCTAAGGGGGTGAAATGGAGTTAACCCACACTGCTGAAGCTGAAGGGCTTTAATTTTGACCGTGCATCACTATAATAACGTGGACACCCACTTTGGAGCGATTTTTCGAAATTCATCCCCTAAAGGGGTGAAATGGGGTTACCAAACTACTGGAGCTATAGGGCTGTAATTTGGACAGTGCATCCCTATAATGACGTGGACATCCACTAAGAGGCGATTACCCGAAATTCAACCCCTAAGGGGATGAAATGGGGTTAACTCAAAACTCTGAAGCTGAAGGCCTGAAATTTTGACAGTGCATCCCTATAATCGAAATTCACTTTATTTAATATTCATTTGTGATTCCTTCATAATTTCTTGCACCCACGTAAATAGGCGAACAAACTTAACGAACGTTCGTCAAACCCTAAAATGTCACTTCTCTTGATGACATATACATGCCAATCTCTGCTTCAAAACTTGCACATTTGTTGAGCACAGGTGATATACGCTTATGATATATTTGTTTACCATATTTATTTAAAAAATGCACTATAATAAACCATTTTTAGGAATAATAACAGCTGACTTTTTTGTTTTTTTTTTTTTTTGAAGGAAAACATTGCACATAATAAACAGTTTTTATTTAAAGGCGTTGCAAGGCACGCGGGGTTTATGCTAGTTAATATATAACCCCAAATACAAATACTATAATCGTAGTCCTACTAACTGATTCTTATAGAACAGTAAAAGGAAATAAAGAATTAACTCAAATATAACGTTGGTTTACAAGCAGAATTCGCTAAGTGCAATTTTTCAAGTTTTCAGTTTTTTATACTAAAGTAAGTCTTATAATGCCAACTTTATACTGACAATACCTTATAGCCCGCAAACTAATATTGTTAAGGTTTTTAGGGGGTTAGTTTCGGATTTACCTTGTCCATAATGACACAAAACTACAAAATCATTTCTGCCAAAACTCTAAAAATCCAGTATTAGAATTAAATAATTATTTCAATTCTTTTGTAAACTAAACTAAGAAATCTAAAAAAACAATGTATACTGGGCCGATTACTATTATATGCCATTACAAAATATTCAGAGACACAAACATCTTAAATATCGATTTACTAAAAACTATAGTTTTTGACTTAGTGATTTCTGCTTTTAAACCCACGATAAGTATATTTTCACTCATAAAACCGCTATCCAAATTGTTAAAGTTGTGCGGTCTTTAACACGTCCCAGTGGGAAAAATTGGGAGCGATGCACAGGGGAGTGTACTTGGAGCACTCTCAAGGGAGCTTTCTTGGAATTTTCATAAATTTTATAGAAAAAAAGAAAACGGGCAATTATCTTCATGCCCATAAAAT
Organism: Thereva unica; assembly: GCA_949987705.1. Taxonomy (NCBI): domain Eukaryota; kingdom Metazoa; phylum Arthropoda; class Insecta; order Diptera; family Therevidae; genus Thereva; species Thereva unica. The sequence continues at coordinate 43,018,563 of OX465285.1, forward strand.
GTGACATTAGCAAACTCAATAGCCCGGCTCTCGTTCGATACGGAGGACAAGCAGCTTTGGAAGTTGATAGAGTTTAGTTGGGGGACTGCTTTGGTAAAGCCACTCTCGGGCTTGGAAAGAAAGCGGCAATTGCAAAAGATGAAGAAAATAAAAGCTTTTCGATACCGGAGCACATACCCACAGGCGCCCATGAATATTTCTTTTTTAAAAAGCTTTTTTATAATGCTCCAACCACGCGTTTTTGGGAGCATAAAAACGTATGCTCCCTCGCAATGACATGCAATGTTAAAAAGAATATAGAACGGGTATGGCAACGGGAGCACTCTATGCTCCTTTTGGAGCGCTCCAAGATGGCTCTTGGAGCACTCCTTTTTCCCACTGGGGTCCTACTACACATCCACTACTCACCCAGAGTTCATCATACCCAGTCAACGAAGATATCCAAACTTAGTTTTTTTTTTCTCTTTTTTTCCTGTGTGAGGTATTAGGTCCGAAGGTACTGCGGCCATTAAGTTGGCCTATTGTACTACAACCCCTACACCTCATATTTGTAGGCCAGACCGCCTGAACAAGTTCAGCAGTCTGCCTAGTGGTTTGTCGCTTAGACTTGAGTGTTCGAGCAGGGACTTCTCGAACAAAGAGACCCTGCTCCTCGCTATTGCAGGGCACTCACAGAGAACATGGAGGGCAGACTCATCCTCTTCTAGGCAAAGCCTACATGTAGGGTCCTCCGCCCTTCCTATCTTCCATAAGTGGTAATTTATGGCACAGTGTCCGGTAATTAAGCCAACAAGTGTCCTAACATCACTCCTACTGCGCCGTAATAATTCCTTGGCCGTCTTAGGGGACGGCACTGGAAGGAACCGCTTAGAGTTGGCCAGTCCAGGCGTGGACCTCCAGCGTTCAATATGTTTCATCAAAGTTCGATCGGCCAGGGCCCTTTGCAGCAAGCTGGACGGTGCCCCAATAGCCGGCTCTGGACCAATGAATTCTAAATCAGAGCCCTGTTTAGCCAGGGCATCCGCACTCTCATTGCCTTCGAAGCCCCGGTGACCCGGGACCCAGACAGGTGTAATTTGATTGAGAACGCCCAACTCATGAAGAGCACGTTGGCAGTCCCAGACTAATTTCGACTGGGTCTTACGGGACCTTATCGCTCTAATTGCCGCTTGGCTATCAGAGAAGATAAAAATCCGATTATTTTGGTAGGCCCTTCTTAAATTCTCATGAGTGCATGCCAGAATAGTGTACACCTCTGCTTGAAAGACAGTTGCCAGAGTGCCTAGACTTAAAGCCTTGCTGACTCCAGATTCCAGCACCTACGCCTGTCTCCGTTTTAGAGCCATCCGTGTACCATACTAGCCCGCCCGGCAAAACTTTAGGAAAAGTCCAGGTAAGCCTTTCCTGTATATGTACAGAAGGTTGCTTAAATTTTTAGATTTTATAGGGCATGCCGTCCGATAGCATCTCCGCTTCCGGAATCTCTTCTATGATGTTGATTATTAAAGAATGTCCTCGCTCAAGACCAGCGCCCAAGTGACCATTCGCTTTCAGCCACAGCGCCGCGTTTATGGCGGACTTCTCTACATCAAGATGGAGGGGTACCAAATTGAGGAGAGTCTCCAGCGCTGCCGTTGGGGAATTCCGGATGGCCCCAGTGATGGAGAGGCAAGCCATTCTTTGAATTTTGCTTAAAATGGTTATAGAACCCTTAAGCTTCGTTCTGTGCCACCAAACTAAAGCTCCATAAGTTACCATGGGTCTTATGATGGTGGTGTATATCCAATACATGGTTTTCGGTTGCAAACCCCAGGTGAAACCACAAGCTCTGCGGCAAGCCCACAGGCATTTGCGCGTTCTACACATCAGAGTGTCCATATGCTGTTTCCAGTTGAGCTTGGCATCTAGCGTCACTCCTAAATATTTGGCTTGTTGTGAAAAGCCTATAGTTCTGCCCGCGAATGTAGGTTCCCAAATTCCCGGTAGTGATCGTTTCCTGGTGAAGGGAATTAGAATCGTTTTGTCGGGATTGACTTTTAGACCTACGCTCTCGCACCAGCTAGAGACCAGATCAAGTGCCTGCTGCAGGCGCCTTGACATGGCGCCTTCAGATTCACCTGAAATTACTATGACGGCATCGTCAGCGTAACCTTGGGCGAAAATGTTTCGACCGTTGAGCAGCTCGAAGAGTTCATCTACATCAAGGCACCAGAGAAGTGGAGATAAAACTCCTCCCTGCGGGCAGCCTCTTGCTATAGAGCCCTCCAGAGACCCCTCAACATGAGAAACAATTAGTTTGCGAGTTCTCAGCATAGAATCAATCCAGTTGCAGAAAGTGCTACTTAGACTGTGTCTACTTAGAGCCCTAGCTATAGTATCAAAGGATGTGTTGTCAAAGGCTCCCTCGATATCGAGGAAGGCCTTCAGCGCAACTCCTTTGTTTAGAGCTGCATGTTCAAGCCTGAGCACCAGATTGTGCAGTGCTGTCTCAGTAGACTTGCTCGCCTGGTACGCATGCTGATAGAAGCTTAGTGGTTGGTTTTGAAAATAAGTTTCCCTTATCGCCCGGTCGACAATTTTCTCCATTGTCTTCAAGGTAAAAGACCAGAGACTTATCGGCCTGAAAGATTTAGTCAAGGTGTAATCCGAACGCCCTGGCTTAGGTATAAATGTTATGTTGACGTTCCTCCAGACGGATGGGATGTAGCCATGTGCGAAGGAAGCCCTAAATAATTTGCATAATAAGGGAGTGACTAGGTCGCAGCCCTCCTGTAGCAGAATGGGATAGATTCCGTCTGCTCCAGGGGACTTGTATGGTTTGAACGATCTAATCGCCTCCCTAATAGCTTCATGGTTGAACAAGGTATTTGCTTCTGTCCAGGCGGCTTTGGACACTTTAGAAAGTTGGTTTGTTCGCTGCCCAGCAGAAGTTGTGTTCTCTTTTGAGTAAATGGTTGTGTCTGGGAAATGTGCCTGAAGCAATATTATCAAGGTTTCTTCCCTAGACTGTGTGAAAGAGCCATCGGTTCTCCTGATGGATCAAAGATCTACCGACAAGCCCTTTGATAAAGCTTTATAGATTTTTGCTGAGTCTCGAATGTCTTCGACACTCTTGCAGAAATTCCTCCAGCTATTTCTTTTTGCTCGTCTGATCGCCCTGTTATAGCTGGTTAGCGAGCTTTTATAACTCTCCCAGTTGCCGCTCTTCTTAGCTGCGTTGAACAGTTTCCTAGTAGCGGATCTTAACTTGGGGAGCTCGTTATTCCACCATGGAGTTTTCCTGTTACGCGTCCTCATCAGAACAGGGCAGTTATTGTTGTAAGCAGCAGTAACCGCCTCCGTAAAGAAGTCCGCGGATAGTTCTACATCCATCGTAGATTTGATTGAGTGCATGGAACCCTTCAATATGCTACTGAGTTCGGCCCGAAAGTTTGTTCAGTTCGTATATCTAGGATTCCTGTATGTACTCACATTTTCCAAAGACTCACCCACCACAAAGTAAATGTTTCTATGGTCTGAGCACGATGGCTCATCTGAGACCCGCCAGTCACTCACGTAAGTGGCAACTTGTTGAGTAGCTAGCGTGATGTCTATAACCTCACGTCTACTACCGTTGTCGAAGGTAGATCCGTGCCGCGATTTAATATGTCCAGGTTAGTAGTTAAAATGTAATCAAAAAGGTATTCACCCCTCTTGTTCACTCCACTGCTACCCCAGGCATCATGATGGGCGTTCGCATCACATCCTACGATGATCTGCAGACCGCTCCTGTTAGAGTGACCCACGATATCCTTCAGTTCTTTGAACGGTGGTGGGTCTCTGGAGTCTTAGGGGAGGTATGCCGAACATAAGGTAATCATGCTCTTGCTGCCCCCCTGTTAGTCTGTATCATCACCACTGCCAGGTCTCTCGACGATTTATCTGTGAGAGGAAAGCAGTTAGTGTTTTTATTGTAAACTACACAGGTCCGAGGGTCGCCGTCCACATCACTGCATGCAATGCTGTAGCCGGTTGCCCGCAAGCCCTGTATAGCACCGTTAGTTACCCATGGTTCCTGTACAAGAGCCACGTCGATAGCTTGGGTGGCCAGCACCCTGCAAAGGACTACCGAGGCAGCCCTACTGTGTTGCAGGTTGCACTGTACCACCCGCATCTTGAGGCTGTTCCCGCTGCTGTGAGCCAGCAGGAGTCTCCATTTTTGAGCCAATCTCCTTGACTCTAATTCGTACGAAGCCGTAGAATAGGGACATGCCCTGCTCTTTAAGCTGCGTGAGCGCCCTCTCGTCAATGCTAAGGGCAAGAGTTTGACCGTTCTGGTCCACCTTCCTGCTCATCACTTGCCAAGAAGTCACCTCAATTGGCTGGTTCTGTACTTCCAGCCTGCAGAGCACCTGTTCCGGTTCCCTAACATCGTTAGGAACCCAGAACGTGATTCGCTTGTATTTGGGAAGGTCCTTTTCCTCAATTACTCTGAGGTTGGCCCCTTCCCACAATTGAAGCCTGGTGACAGCATTTGTCAACCATTGGCTGGTGGGTTCGTTGGCGCAGGTGATCTTAATGAGACCCCCTGCCGCCCTTGCACCCAAAAACTGAGGCGGACAATCGCCTTTACGACTTTTGTCTACCTCGGACAGGATGGCATCGCAGACGGAGGATGATTGCTCCTCTGTCAATTTGCCCTCGGGATAGTTGTCCAGGACCACTGCCATGGTGATCCCAGCTAACTTATCTCGGTATGAGGGTTCTTGCGACTCCCCCTTTTTTTCTTCTTCTGGGGTCCCTGCCCAGCCGGAGAATCCTCAGACCGCTGCCGTTTTGGCAGTGCGTCAGTTGGGTCCGGCATAGGACATAGCCCCCTAGAAGGTGTAGGAGTTGGTGCTACCAATTTCACAGGTCCAGAAACTTCTGGCAGTCCAGCGGTCGTCCAGGTCTGCTCCTTGGAGCCCCCCGTCCTGACCACTGTCCTGCCTTGGGTTTGTTGGGAAGGAAGTTCCGCATGTGGGACTCGGGTGTGCTCCGTGGAGCTCCCCAATTCCTCTCCAGCCTTCCTTGCCTTGGCCCTTTTCCTCTTGGCAGCACCGGATTTTTTCTTACTAGGTTGCACGGTCATACCCACAACCTTGGCAGTTATTTCTTCAACAACATTTTCACCAGCTGCCTGGGCCAGTGTTGTTGATTGAGAAGCCGAAGCTTCTGTGCTAGACGAGGTACCTCCAAGGAGTTCCCTCTCCAGCTCTGAGCTGATACTTATTGCATCAGACTCACAACCTCTTTCTTCGTCTGTTTTTTTGAAGTTTTTCGGTCCATAAGAGTCCCACGAGTACGGCAGGAAAGGGAAGGTCCATCCTAACAGAGCCTCCATATTAGGATAAGGCTATATACAACTGGGTGCGCCCGGTGCCCAGAGGAGATCGTTAGAGACAGTGCAGCACTACCCACTGCCACGCAGCCCTCGACACGATGACATTTACATCTTGGCTTGGTAGGCTTTTAAGGGTCTGCTCCCTACTACCGTCGTTAGTTGGTTATCCAGTCCTTAACTTAGTTTAAGAAATAGTTTTCTGAGTTGCAATATTTGAAGCTGTTAAAAATACCAAGATACAGGAGTAAAAGCTATATACTCTGTACATACATTTTGTGAGGCTAGTCAAGACGCATTCGCTGTAGTGTCATTTTTAAGAACGGAGTCAGTCTTAGGAGTTAATGTGCAGATGATACAAGCGAGAGCGAGGATTGCACCGCTTCATAAACAGAACAAAAGAATGTCTATACCAAGACTGGAGTTACTTGCAGCTACCATGGCAGTAAGGTTACATCGTAGCATTATCACGGATTTAATTATACCGATAAAGGATAGTGTTTTTTGGAGTTATTCTACAACAGTTATTGCTTGGATAATGCGAGATGAGCAGTGGAATATATTTGTATATAACAGAGTGAAAGAAATTCGAATGAATTCGGCTATAAAGCAATGGCGACACATACCTGGAGTCTCTAATCCAGCGGAATTACCTTCTAGAGGGTGTAGTGTAAATAAATTAGTGAAGTCACAATGGCACGCAGGACCTGACTGGTTGAAACTCCCAGAAGACCAGTGGCCATCATGTAACGTCTTGTTTGATGAGAAAGCTATTGAAAAGGAGAAAAAGAAATCTATAATTTCGACAGTTATGATGTGCACATCCACCGATGATTGGTATCACCGTCGATTTTCAAAATATAATCAAATTATTCGAATGGTTGGCTGTATGATATGTTTCAAAAACAACTCGTGCTTGAAGGAAGAGGACCGTGAAAGAGAAGAATTAACAACTGAAGAGTTTATATTGGTAGAAAAGAAAGTGCTTAACATCGTACAGCGGGAGGCGTTTACAAGTATTAAGGATCATAGTTTAGAAGATTTGCAAGCCTTTGTAGATAAAGATGATTTGATACGCTTGAAAACAAAGGTTTCTAATAGAGAAGGCTTGGAAGATTTTTGTTATCCGATAGTTTTACCATCGAATCATGTTGTAGTCAAAAGATTAATAGTGGAAGTGCATAGCAAGTCAGCCCACAGCGGTGTTTGTTGCGGTTGCTACTTGTTATTAATTTACGTTCGTTGCTACTTGTTATTAGTTTATGTTCGTTACTGTAGCAAGTTTATTCAACATTCAGTTCAGTTCCTGTACTAGTAATTTTTGAGTACAGTGTTTTTAATATGTCAAAAATTATATTTTCACTACTATGTACTTAGAAATACACTTTAAGAATACTGAATCAGATATCATATACGTAGACACTGAACACACAAACGATTTTCAAAAAAAAACATAGACACACAAAAAGTTGTCATGAAAAATAAAATTTGAAAATGTATCAGTATTAGTTAGAAGTTAAAAGATTATTCATATCCGGATTTTAAACCGTTAAAATAATTAACGTATTTATTACAACTAATTTAAATATAATGTAATAAAAATATAAATCAAAATTTACAAAGACATTTTAATATAAAATTTATTAAAATAAAATGGTGTGACGTGGTGTATAAATAAAATAAAATCTAAAAATCTCAAGACCCCCCCATCATTTCTGGTGACCCCGACTAAGAAGAATTGCAGCCTTTCAATGAACTATAATTTGTAATTTGAAGAAAGAAGAAACAAGAAAGAAAATTTTAAAAATTATAGAAGAAAATTTAGAAGAAAGAAGTTAATACAAGAAAAATTAAGAAATCTATTCAAGAAAGAAAATTTTAAAAATTTAAAAAAGGAAAGTCAATTTTAATTCAATTAAATATTTTTCTTTTAATTTTATGCAAATATTGTACAAAATAATATTTTTGAACATAAAACTTCCAACACTAACACTCTTCCTAGTAACAAAATATAATTTTTCTCTTACTTTCGATTCTAAATGAATATTTTTCATTTTTATTAATCGAAATTTTCTTTAAAATTTTTGTTTTAAAACGTCTTTCAACGCGAACGTTCACGAGTGTCCTTTCGTAAAAGTACCGCGAAGTTTTAAAGTATAAAAAATTGAATTTCTTGTTACGCGAAAGTTAATTCGTTGTGAAAATATGAGTGTTCAGGCGAATGGAACTAATTGTGATGACATTATAAATGAGAATTGTGGACATATTAGCGCTTCTGCAATTAAGCTACCAGCCTTCTAGTCTCCTTGTCCAGAAGAATGGTTTGTCATAGCAGAAAGCCAGTTTACTTCTAAACATATTAGACAAGATGAGACGAAATATGAGCATATTATACAATCTCTACCTCTAGATGTTATAATGAATATGTTATATGTCATCCAAAATCCACCTCAAGAAAATAAATACGAAACATTCAAGAGAGCCCTCATCCAACGATTCACCGATTCAGAAGAAAGGAAACTAGAACAACTTCTCTGTAATACAGAAATGGGAGATAAAAGACCATCTGAATTTTATAGGTCGATGGAGATTCTTGCGGGAACATCTTCTAACATAGGAAAAGATTTGATTAAGAAACTTTGGATGCGGAAACTACCATCTAATATCAACATTGCATTGATGTCTTCTGGAAATCAGAACATTCAAGATCTTCAATTTCTTGCTGACAAAAGTTTTGATGTTTCAAAGTTTCAATATGTTTCTTCAATAAATAATAATCCATCAAACCCTTTTTCAAATCAAGAAAATATTTATTATATTGAAAAGATAAATGTTTTAGAAAATAAAATTGAAAATTTATCGAATTTAGTGAGAAAACTCACAATTAATAAAAATGATAATTTTCATCACAGATCTAGGTCCAGGAGAAGAAGCTCTTCAAGGCAGAACTTTAATAATTATAATAATAAACCTTTTTGCTGGTTTCATTTCAAGTTCGGAAATAATGCAAAGAGGTGTGTGAAACCATGCAGTTTCAATAATTCAAAAAACTAAATTACCCTTCAGCGTGTGCAATAAATAATTTACCTCAGAAATCAAAAAGATTAAAGATTAAAATTTAAATTTTTAGTGGATGCAGGAGCAGAATTATCCGTCGTTCCAAATACATATTATGGAAAATATAAAAAAGACCCAAATTTAATTCTAACTGCAGTTAACGGATCGTCTATTCATACATATGGAACAAAACTTTTAAAAATAGATTTTGGTTTAAGACGAGACTTTACTTTTCCATTTATCATTGCAAACGTCAACAAACCTATTATCGGCGCAGATTTCCTGATCCAATTTAATTTACTTGTTGATATGAAAAATAGAAAAGTGACAGATGGTACTACAGATTTTAGTGTTAACGGAGTCATGATTAAGACAAACTCTCCTTCACCCAGACATTATTCTGTGGACAATGATTATGGTAATATTTTGTCTAGATTCCCTTCACTTACTCAACCTCCAAGATATGATTTACCTGTAAAACATTACGTAGTACATACCATCGTTACTAAAGGACAACTACCCTTTTCAAAAGCCAGACGATTAGACACCAATAAATTTAAAATATCCAAATTAGAATTTGACCACATGGTTAAATTAGGATTGTGTAGAAGCTCTTCATCATCTGTCTCATCAGCATTACACATGGTCCCGAAAAAGAATTCTTCAGACTGGCGACCATGCGGAGATTATCGAAGATTAAATTCAATTACAATTCCAGATAGGTACCCAATCCCACATATTCAAAATTTTACGTTGAATTTGGATGGTTGTAGTATATTTTCGAAAATTGATTTAGTCAGAGCTTATCACCACATCCCAGTAGCAGAGGAAGACGTTTTCAAAACAGCAATTACTACACCTTTCGGCTTATTCGAATTCACTCGAATGCCCTTTGGTCTCAGAAACGCTGCCCAAACATTCCAGCGTTTTATGGATAAAGTTTTGAACGGCTTAGAATTTGTTTTTGTCTACATTGACGATATTCTTGTGGCAAGCAAGAGTGAGGAAGAACACAAAGACCATTTAAACCAAGTGTTCACCCGATTAGAGGAATTAGGAGTAAACATTAATCCAGGGAAATGTCGGAGTAAATTCAATTGATTTTCTAAGCCACAAGATTACAAAAGACGGGATTCTTCCATCTGAAGACAGAATTAAATTTATTCAAAATTTTCCGTCGCCAGATTCAGTTAAACAAGTCCAAAAATTCATCGGAATGGTAAATTATTTCCACCGATTCATTCCACAGTTAGCGAAATTGTTAAGTCCTATTCATATTCAACTAGCGAAAGAGCTTAAGAAGAATAAAAAGGTTAAAATTTTTGACTGGACGGAGGAATGTGAAAATGCATTCATTAAAGTCAAAGAGGCTATTATTACTGCAACATTATTATTTCATCCGGCAGAGGAAGCTACTTTACGATTGACTGTTGATGCGTCAAATATAGCAATCGGAGCAATGCTGGAACAATGCAAGAACAACAAGACGGAACCATTGGCATTTTACTCAAAGAAATTGAGTGCAGCAGAAAAGAACTATTCAACGTTTGATAGAGAGCTTTTAGCTGTATATTCACCAATTAAGCACTTCAGACATTTCTTAGAAGGTCGCGATTTTGCAGTGTTCACAGACCACAAGCCTTTAACCTCGGCAATTTGGGCAAAAGCTGAAAGAAGTCCAAGGCAAGCGAGGCACTTAGATTATATCACCCAATTTACCTCTGACATCAAACATATTAAAGGTGAATCTAACGTCGTGGCAGACGCTTTATCACGAGTAGATGCAGAAATTATGAATTGCTACACGATGAACGAAAGTGAAATTGATTTGGACATTATTGCAGAAAAGCAAAAGGATGACATTGAATTACAACATTTAATTGAGAATTCAAACGGAAATTCAAAATTCGTATTAAGAGAAGCAGATGTAGCTTCATCCGGAAATAAAATTTGGATAGAATGTTCCACTGAAAGAGATCGACCATTTATTCCAGTGAGTATACGGAAAAATATATTTGATATGTTACACAATTTGTCACATCCAGGCATTCGAAGTTCGAGAAAATTGATTGCAAGTAGATACTTTTGGCCTAGGATGAACTCAGATATTAATTTATGGGCAAAATCTTGCATAGCATGTCAAAAAGCAAAAATAAATAGACATACGAAATCTCCAGTACAAAAAATTAGGATACCGTCAGGAAGATTTGAACATATTCATGTAGATCTAGCCCCTTACATCCGGAAGGATTTATGTACCTATTAACAGTTGTGGATCGATTTACCAGGTGGCCAGAGGTGTATCCTTTGAAAAGCATTACAGCAAAGATAGTTGTAAGGACGTTGTACGAACAATACTTTCCGAGATTTGGGATTCCTTTAACAGTAACCACTGACCAGGGAGGTCAGTTTGAAGGGAAACTTTTCGAAGAATTTTCAAAGCTTTTAGGAACTCATAAAATTCGAACATCGGCTTATCACCCACAATCGAACGGAATGGTGGAGAGACTCCACAGGCAATTGAAAGCAGCACTCAGAGCTAAGATGGATAGTCCAAATTGGTTGTTACACATTCCAGCTTTATTGTTAGGTTTTCGCACCACAGTTAAGGAAGATCTTAAATGTAGCCCAGCTGAGTTAGTGTATGGACAGACATTACGAATTCCAGGAGAATTCTTTGTCAGGAATCAAACAAGCTTATCCGATCCAGCAAGTTTAGTAACGCAATTACGAGACCATATGAGAAATATCATTCCAACCGATTCTCGGGAACAAAAGAAAAATTACTATATACCAAAAGGATTAGAGGATTGTGAATTTGTTTTTCTGAGAGTAGATATAGGTAAAAGTTGCTTACAGAAACCTTATGAAGGTCCATTCCAAGTCATTAAAAGAAACGAGGAGAATTTTGTCATTAACGCCAACGGGAAAATGATCGTAGTATCAATCGATAGACTGAAGCCCGCTTTCATTGAGAAAAATGATGACATTAACAAACCAGTAACAAGAAATTCAAGGAAAAAAGTTTCATTTCAATTGTAACATTAGAAAGAATTTTGGTAATTGTTTTTGTTAAATTAATTGTTAAATATTCATGGACGCTCGCGCTGAAGAGGGAGTTATGTAGCGGTTGCTACTTGTTATTAATTTACGTTCGTTGCTACTTGTTATTAGTTTATGTTCGTTACTGTAGCAAGTTTATTCAACATTCAGTTCAGTTCCTGTACTAGTAATTATGTCAAAAATTATATTTTCACTACTACTTAGAAATACACTTTAAGAATACTGAATCAGATATCATATACGTAGACACTGAACACACAAACGATTTTCAAAAAAACATAGACACACAAAAAGTTGTCATGAAAAATAAAATTTGAAAATGTATCAGTATTAGTTAGAAGTTAAAAGATTATACATATCCGGATTTTAAACCGTTAAAATAATTAACGTATTTATTAAAACTAATTTAAATATAATGAAATAAAAATATAAATCAAAATTTACAAAGACATTTTAATATAAAATTTATTAAAATAAAATGGTGTGACGTGGTGTATAAATAAAATAAAATCTAAAAATCTCAAGACCCCCCCATCATTTCTGGTGACCCCGACTAAGAAGAATTGCAGCCTTTCAATGAACTATAATTTGTTTCATTCCAACCGATTCTCGGGAACAAAAGAAAAATTACTATATACCAAAAGGATTAGAGGATTGTGAATTTGTTTTTCTGAGAGTAGATATAGGTAAAAGTTGCTTACAGAAGCCTTATGAAGGTCCATTCCAAGTCATTAAAAGAAACGAGGAGAATTTTGTCATTAACGCCAACGGGAAAATGATCGTAGTATCAATCGATAGACTGAAGCCCGCTTTCATTGAGAAAAATGATGACATTAACAAACCAGTAACAAGAAATTCAAGGAAAAAAGTTTCATTTCAATTGTAACATTAGAAAGAATTTTGGTAATTGTTTTTGTTAAATTAATTGTTAAATATTCATGGACGCTCGCGCTGAAGAGGGAGTTATGTAGCGGTTGCTACTTGTTATTAATTTACGTTCGTTGCTACTTGTTATTAGTTTATGTTCGTTACTGTAGCAAGTTTATTCAACATTCAGTTCAGTTCCTGTACTAGTAATTTTTGAGTACAGTGTCAATATGTCAAAAATTATATTTTCACTACTACTTAGAAATACACTTTAAGAATACTGAATCAGATATCATATACGTAGACACTGAACACACAAACGATTTTCAAAAAAACATAGACACACAAAAAGTTGTCATGAAAAATAAAATTTGAAAATGTATCAGTATTAGTTAGAAGTTAAAAGATTATACATATCCGGATTTTAAACCGTTAAAATAATTAACGTATTTATTAAAACTAATTTAAATATAATGAAATAAAAATATAAATCAAAATTTACAAAGACATTTTAATATAAAATTTATTAAAATAAAATGGTGTGACGTGGTGTATAAATAAAATAAAATCTAAAAATCTCAAGACCCCCCCATCATTTCTGGTGACCCCGACTAAGAAGAATTGCAGCCTTTCAATGAACTATAATTTGTAATTTGAAGAAAGAAGAAACAAGAAAGAAAATTTTAAAAATTATAGAAGAAAATTTAGAAGAAAGAAGTTAATACAAGAAAAATTAAGAAATCTATTCAAGAAAGAAAATTTTAAAAATTTAAAAAAGGAAAGTCAATTTTAATTCAATTAAATATTTTTCTTTTAATTTTATGCAAATATTGTACAAAATAATATTTTTGAACATAAAACTTCCAACACTAACACTCTTCCTAGTAACAAAATATAATTTTTCTCTTACTTTCGATTCTAAATGAATATTTTTCATTTTTATTAATCGAAATTTTCTTTAAAATTTTTGTTTTAAAACGTCTTTCAACGCGAACGTTCACGAGTGTCCTTTCGTAAAAGTACCGCGAAGTTTTAAAGTATAAAAAATTGAATTTCTTGTTACGCGAAAGTTAATTCGTTGTGAAAATATGAGTGTTCAGGCGAATGGAACTAATTGTGATGACATTATAAATGAGAATTGTGGACATATTAGCGCTTCTGCAATTAAGCTACCAGCCTTCTGGTCTCCTTGTCCAGAAGAATGGTTTGTCATAGCAGAAAGCCAGTTTACTTCTAAACATATTAGACAAGATGAGACGAAATATGAGCATATTATACAATCTCTACCTCTAGATGTTATAATGAATATGTTATATGTCATCCAAAATCCACCTCAAGAAAATAAATACGAAACATTCAAGAGAGCCCTCATCCAACGATTCACCGATTCAGAAGAAAGGAAACTAGAACAACTTCTCTGTAATACAGAAATGGGAGATAAAAGACCATCTGAATTTTATAGGTCGATGGAGATTCTTGCGGGAACATCTTCTAACATAGGAAAAGATTTGATTAAGAAACTTTGGATGCGGAAACTACCATCTAATATCAACATTGCATTGATGTCTTCTGGAAATCAGAACATTCAAGATCTTCAATTTCTTGCTGACAAAAGTTTTGATGTTTCAAAGTTTCAATATGTTTCTTCAATAAATAATAATCCATCAAACCCTTTTTCAAATCAAGAAAATATTTATTATATTGAAAAGATAAATGTTTTAGAAAATAAAATTGAAAATTTATCGAATTTAGTGAGAAAACTCACAATTAATAAAAATGATAATTTTCATCACAGATCTAGGTCCAGGAGAAGAAGCTCTTCAAGGCAGAACTTTAATAATTATAATAATAAACCTTTTTGCTGGTTTCATTTCAAGTTCGGAAATAATGCAAAGAGGTGTGTGAAACCATGCAGTTTCAATAATTCAAAAAACTAAATTACCCTTCAGCGTGTGCAATAAATAATTTACCTCAGAAATCAAAAAGACTTTTTATTTTCGCTAAAGAAAATAAATTTAAATTTTTAGTGGATGCAGGAGCAGAATTATCCGTCGTTCCAAATACATATTATGGAAAATATAAAAAAGACCCAAATTTAATTCTAACTGCAGTTAACGGATCGTCTATTCATACATATGGAACAAAACTTTTAAAAATAGATTTTGGTTTAAGACGAGACTTTACTTTTCCATTTATCATTGCAAACGTCAACAAACCTATTATCGGCGCAGATTTCCTGATCCAATTTAATTTACTTGTTGATATGAAAAATAGAAAAGTGACAGATGGTACTACAGATTTTAGTGTTAACGGAGTCATGATTAAGACAAACTCTCCTTCACCCAGACATTATTCTGTGGACAATGATTATGGTAATATTTTGTCTAGATTCCCTTCACTTACTCAACCTCCAAGATATGATTTACCTGTAAAACATTACGTAGTACATACCATCGTTACTAAAGGACAACTACCCTTTTCAAAAGCCAGACGATTAGACACCAATAAATTTAAAATATCCAAATTAGAATTTGACCACATGGTTAAATTAGGATTGTGTAGAAGCTCTTCATCATCTGTCTCATCAGCATTACACATGGTCCCGAAAAAGAATTCTTCAGACTGGCGACCATGCGGAGATTATCGAAGATTAAATTCAATTACAATTCCAGATAGGTACCCAATCCCACATATTCAAAATTTTACGTTGAATTTGGATGGTTGTAGTATATTTTCGAAAATTGATTTAGTCAGAGCTTATCACCACATCCCAGTAGCAGAGGAAGACGTTTTCAAAACAGCAATTACTACACCTTTCGGCTTATTCGAATTCACTCGAATGCCCTTTGGTCTCAGAAACGCTGCCCAAACATTCCAGCGTTTTATGGATAAAGTTTTGAACGGCTTAGAATTTGTTTTTGTCTACATTGACGATATTCTTGTGGCAAGCAAGAGTGAGGAAGAACACAAAGACCATTTAAACCAAGTGTTCACCCGATTAGAGGAATTAGGAGTAAACATTAATCCAGGGAAATGTCGGAGTAAATTCAATTGATTTTCTAAGCCACAAGATTACAAAAGACGGGATTCTTCCATCTGAAGACAGAATTAAATTTATTCAAAATTTTCCGTCGCCAGATTCAGTTAAACAAGTCCAAAAATTCATCGGAATGGTAAATTATTTCCACCGATTCATTCCACAGTTAGCGAAATTGTTAAGTCCTATTCATATTCAACTAGCGAAAGAGCTTAAGAAGAATAAAAAGGTTAAAATTTTTGACTGGACGGAGGAATGTGAAAATGCATTCATTAAAGTCAAAGAGGCTATTATTACTGCAACATTATTATTTCATCCGGCAGAGGAAGCTACTTTACGATTGACTGTTGATGCGTCAAATATAGCAATCGGAGCAATGCTGGAACAATGCAAGAACAACAAGACGGAACCATTGGCATTTTACTCAAAGAAATTGAGTGCAGCAGAAAAGAACTATTCAACGTTTGATAGAGAGCTTTTAGCTGTATATTCACCAATTAAGCACTTCAGACATTTCTTAGAAGGTCGCGATTTTGCAGTGTTCACAGACCACAAGCCTTTAACCTCGGCAATTTGGGCAAAAGCTGAAAGAAGTCCAAGGCAAGCGAGGCACTTAGATTATATCACCCAATTTACCTCTGACATCAAACATATTAAAGGTGAATCTAACGTCGTGGCAGACGCTTTATCACGAGTAGATGCAGAAATTATGAATTGCTACACGATGAACGAAAGTGAAATTGATTTGGACATTATTGCAGAAAAGCAAAAGGATGACATTGAATTACAACATTTAATTGAGAATTCAAACGGAAATTCAAAATTCGTATTAAGAGAAGCAGATGTAGCTTCATCCGGAAATAAAATTTGGATAGAATGTTCCACTGAAAGAGATCGACCATTTATTCCAGTGAGTATACGGAAAAATATATTTGATATGTTACACAATTTGTCACATCCAGGCATTCGAAGTTCGAGAAAATTGATTGCAAGTAGATACTTTTGGCCTAGGATGAACTCAGATATTAATTTATGGGCAAAATCTTGCATAGCATGTCAAAAAGCAAAAATAAATAGACATACGAAATCTCCAGTACAAAAAATTAGGATACCGTCAGGAAGATTTGAACATATTCATGTAGATCTAGCCTCTTACATCCGGAAGGATTTATGTACCTATTAACAGTTGTGGATCGATTTACCAGGTGGCCAGAGGTGTATCCTTTGAAAAGCATTACAGCAAAGATAGTTGTAAGGACGTTGTACGAACAATACTTTCCGAGATTTGGGATTCCTTTAACAGTAACCACTGACCAGGGAGGTCAGTTTGAAGGGAAACTTTTCGAAGAATTTTCAAAGCTTTTAGGAACTCATAAAATTCGAACATCGGCTTATCACCCACAATCGAACGGAATGGTGGAGAGACTCCACAGGCAATTGAAAGCAGCACTCAGAGCTAAGATGGATAGTCCAAATTGGTTGTTACACATTCCAGCTTTATTGTTAGGTTTTCGCACCACAGTTAAGGAAGATCTTAAATGTAGCCCAGCTGAGTTAGTGTATGGACAGACATTACGAATTCCAGGAGAATTCTTTGTCAGGAATCAAACAAGCTTATCCGATCCAGCAAGTTTAGTAACGCAATTACGAGACCATATGAGAAATATCATTCCAACCGATTCTCGGGAACAAAAGAAAAATTACTATATACCAAAAGGATTAGAGGATTGTGAATTTGTTTTTCTGAGAGTAGATATAGGTAAAAGTTGCTTACAGAAGCCTTATGAAGGTCCATTCCAAGTCATTAAAAGAAACGAGGAAAATTTTGTCATTAACGCCAACGGGAAAATGATCGTAGTATCAATCGATAGACTGAAGCCCGCTTTCATTGAGAAAAATGATGACATTAACAAACCAGTAACAAGAAATTCAAGGAAAAAAGTTTCATTTCAATTGTAACATTAGAAAGAATTTTGGTAATTGTTTTTGTTAAATTAATTGTTAAATATTCATGGACGCTCGCGCTGAAGAGGGAGTTATGTAGCGGTTGCTACTTGTTATTAATTTACGTTCGTTGCTACTTGTTATTAGTTTATGTTCGTTACTGTAGCAAGTTTATTCAACATTCAGTTCAGTTCCTGTACTAGTAATTTTTGAGTACAGTGTTTTTAATATGTCAAAAATTATATTTTCACTACTACTTAGAAATACACTTTAAGAATACTGAATCAGATATCATATACGTAGACACTGAACACACAAACGATTTTCAAAAAAACATAGACACACAAAAAGTTGTCATGAAAAATAAAATTTGAAAATGTATCAGTATTAGTTAGAAGTTAAAAGATTATACATATCCGGATTTTAAACCGTTAAAATAATTAACGTATTTATTAAAACTAATTTAAATATAATGAAATAAAAATATAAATCAAAATTTACAAAGACATTTTAATATAAATAAAATAAAATAAAATCTAAAAATCTCAAGACCCCCACAGTGTTCAGACATTGATGTCAATGTCAAGGAAAAGATTTTGGATATTAAATAGTCGTCGTACTGTAAGAAAGGTCATCAACCGTTGTATGGCATGCAAACGGTATAAGGCGAAAAGTTTCGCTGTGCAATCACCACCTCTACCTGCAGATCGTGTCCGAGAAGCGAAGATTTTTGAGATTGTCGGAGTAGATTTAGCTGGGCCCTTGTATATACGTGCTAAGGAGACGAACGTCAGCACAAAGGCTTGGATTTATTTATACACGTGTCAAACACGGTTGGGTATCACGACCCCGGCTCCGGACGGACACACGGAACAAATAAAAAAACACAAATTAATTAAGTTAAAATGCTTTATTGAAAAAAACTCTTCTCGACGATGCGCGTCCTAACGGCACGATTTCTTTCCTCCTACCCCTCTTCTTCTTCTTTTCTTTCCAAAAACATTCTTTCATTAGGGTTGCCATGTTCTGCGTCTGACAGCTCGGCCCTTCCTGACAGTAGATTGTCCTCAACCTCGTCCCCGGAATCGGTCTCTTCTAAGTCTGGGCAATCCAGGTCTGGGCTGTAATAGCAAAATGACTTCAGCTTTTCGGACGTGAAAACGGATGAAAATCTTCGTGATTTCCTCTGTGTATCTGGCAAGTCTTCAACGAGATATCGGTCATGTCTTAACACCTTGGTGATTACGTACGGGCCTCTATACAACGGTTCTAGCTTTCTTGATTCTCCAGTAGCTGGTGCGATATTTTCTAGTACGACCAAATCGCCTTCGGTATAAGGATAAGGACGTTTACGGTGCGCATCAAATCGCTCCTTCCATTTCTTCCGTTCGGTAACTATATTAGCGGCTGCGTTCTGACGCCTTTACTTTATGTCGACAAGGACTTCTTCGTCAAGATTTTCGGTTTGTACCGCTTGTATCAATCGGTTATCGATAAGATCGCGTAACTTAAAATCGAACACAATTTCGTTCGGCGAATATCCAGTGGTATTATTCTTTTGAGAGTTTAGTGACCATTGGAGATTACGTATGTTTTGATCCCAGTTTTTAGGCTCTTTCTCTGAAGTTCGCAGAAATCATAAAATAGATTTATTCGCTCGCTCGATCTGCCCATTAGCACGTGGTGTACGGACGGCTGTCTTGATGTATTGAATCTCGTTGCGATAGCAAAATTCTTCGAATTCTCGCGATGTAAAAGCAGTTCCTCGGTCAGTGATAATGCGGACGGGTAACCCAAAGTACGTAGTTAATTCATTGATCGCATTTATCACAGGCTTCGTCTTAGTGTCCTTCACAGCTCTCAATATCACGTACTTACTGAAGGAGTCAGCAATTCCTAGAACGTAAGAATTCCCTTGTTTTGACTTCGGAAATGGTCCAAGATGATCCAGGTGTATAGTCCTAAATGGTATGGGCGTTACTTCGCCTACCTGAAGCGAACCTTCGGATTTTCCGGACTTGGCTTTATTGAAACAACATTCCAAACACGAAGAGATGTAAGCTTTTACGTATTTACGGAGTTTCGGGAACCAGAAATGTTCTCGCAGTCGCTGTATAGTTTTCCCCAGCCCAAAGTGTCCCAGGTCATCATGGAAAGTCTTAACTAATCTCCAGCGGACAGCTTCCGGTACGACAAATTTAAGGTCTTGTCCATTTCGACGATAGAGACGATTATTTTTCAGCACATACTCTTTGATGATTTGCGGATACTGCTCACATTCTTCCTCTTTTAGCAACACACGCTTAAGTTTTCGAACGGCTGGATCCTGATGTTGCAGACCGACAATCCAATCTTCGGTTGATAATTCTATTCGCCTAATATTTTCGGTGACACATCGCGGTACAGTAGCGGGTTCAACTGGAGCTCTGCTCAGTGCGTCAGCATGTTGCATCTGTTCGGCTGGTCGATGAATAATTTCAAACTCATATTCCATAAGCTTTAACCACCAACGGGCGACACGCGGTACTAGTGGCTTCGTAAGTTTAGTCACCTGGAATTTCTTTCCAAGCAAATATATTCTAAATCTTTCGATGGTGTCTACGATAGCGAGCACTTCTAGCTCGTGACTGGGATAGTTTTGCTCTGCCGGATTACATTGTCGACTGTAATAAAAAACTGGACGATAATGGTTACCTTCCTTTTGGAATAGAATACCAGCTATTCCATGCGAACTAGCGTCTGTATGTATTTAATGTTCTTTCTCAGGATCATACAGTGTCAATACAGGGTCTTCACCTAGTGCTTGTTTTAGTTGGTTGAAGGCGAATAACTGTTCCTTTCCCCAATTAAACTGATGATCGTTATCCTTTTTTAGCAGCTGGGTTAAAGGTCTTGCTATCGCTGCGTAATTTTTAATAAACTTACGGAAAAATCCTGTTAATCCTAGAAATCGTCTTAAGCTTGTAATATTCGTTGGTATTGGGAAGTTTATGCTTTCAATCTTTCGAAACCCTGGTCTGATTCCCTCACTATTGATTTGATGACCTAAAAAGGTTATCTCTTCAGTTAGAAATAGGCATTTCTTCAATCGGAGTGTAAGCCCTGCTTGTGAAATTAAGCTCAGCACTTCACGTAATTTACATAATCCATCTTCTACATCCTTGGACGCGATGATGACTTCATCCATATATGCGATCGATTTTCCTTTCATCGGAGCAAGCAGTTTAACCATCATTTCTTGGAAATAACTCGGCGCATTCATTAGACCAAAAGGCATTTTATTAAATTGAAAATGTCCATCATGCGTAACAAATCCTGTATATTTGCGCGAGGATTGGTCTATCGGAATCTGGTAAAACCCGGACATAAAATCCAAGACAGTGAAGTATCGCCCTCCTGAAATTGATGCTAGCTGTTCTTCAACCACAGGCATCTGAAAGGGTTTCTTCTGCGTAATAGCGTTAAGTTCCCGATAATCGACGCACATTCGGTCTTCTCCATCATGTTTCTTGACCATTACAATTCGCGACGAGTATTCGGAATCGGTAGGTTCTATAATCTTATTCTTAAGTAATTCCTCAATTATTTCGGTTACTTTAGCCCTTTGAGCAAATGGTACTCGTTGAGGTCGATGCACGATTGGCTTGTTTTCTTTCAATTTTATCGACATTGTTACGGTCTCGCAGCATCCTAACTGAGACAAATCACTTGCAAAGCAATGTTGAAATTCGTTCAATACCGTTTTTAGACGTTGAAATTCAAGGAAAAAAGTTTCATTTCAATTGTAACATTAGAAAGAATTTTGGTAATTGTTTTTGTTAAATTAATTGTTAAATATTCATGGACGCTCGCGCTGAAGAGGGAGTTATGTAGCGGTTGCTACTTGTTATTAATTTACGTTCGTTGCTACTTGTTATTAGTTTATGTTCGTTACTGTAGCAAGTTTATTCAACATTCAGTTCAGTTCCTGTACTAGTAATTTTTGAGTACAGTGTTTTTAATATGTCAAAAATTATATTTTCACTACTACTTAGAAATACACTTTAAGAATACTGAATCAGATATCATATACGTAGACACTGAACACACAAACGATTTTCAAAAAAACATAGACACACAAAAAGTTGTCATGAAAAATAAAATTTGAAAATGTATCAGTATTAGTTAGAAGTTAAAAGATTATACATATCCGGATTTTAAACCGTTAAAATAATTAACGTATTTATTAAAACTAATTTAAATATAATGAAATAAAAATATAAATCAAAATTTACAAAGACATTTTAATATAAATAAAATAAAATAAAATCTAAAAATCTCAAGACCCCCACAGTGTTCAGACATTGATGTCAATGTCAAGGAAAAGATTTTGGATATTAAATAGTCGTCGTACTGTAAGAAAGGTCATCAACCGTTGTATGGCATGCAAACGGTATAAGGCGAAAAGTTTCGCTGTGCAATCACCACCTCTACCTGCAGATCGTGTCCGAGAAGCGAAGATTTTTGAGATTGTCGGAGTAGATTTAGCTGGGCCCTTGTATATACGTGCTAAGGAGACGAACGTCAGCAGAAAGGCTTGGATTTATTTATACACGTGTCAAACACGGTTGGGTATCACGACCCCGGCTTCGGACGGACACACGGAACAAATAAAAAAACACAAATTAATTAAGTTAAAATGCTTTATTGAAAAAAACTCTTCTCGACGATGCGCGTCCTAACGGCACGATTTCTTTCCTCCTACCCCTCTTCTTCTTCTTTTCTTTCCAAAAACATTCTTTCATTAGGGTTGCCATGTTCTGCGTCTGACAGCTCGGCCCTTCCTGACAGTAGATTGTCCTCAACCTCGTCCCCGGAATCGGTCTCTTCTAAGTCTGGGCAATCCAGATCTGGGCTGTAATAGCAAAATGACTTCAGCTTTTCGGACGTGAAAACGGATGAAAATCTTCGTGATTTCCTCTGTGTATCTGGCAAGTCTTCAACGAGATATCGGTCATGTCTTAACACCTTGGTGATTACGTACGGGCCTCTATACAACGGTTCTAGCTTTCTTGATTCTCCAGTAGCTGGTGCGATATTTTCTAGTACGACCAAATCGCCTTCGGTATAAGGATAAGGACGTTTACGGTACGCATCAAATCGCTCCTTCCATTTCTTCCGTTCGGTAACTATATTAGCGGCTGCGTTCTGACGCCTTTACTTTATGTCGACAAGGACTTCTTCGTCAAGATTTTCGGTTTGTACCGCTTGTATCAATCGGTTATCGATAAGATCGCGTAACTTAAAATCGAACACAATTTCGTTCGGCGAATATCCAGTGGTATTATTCTTTTGAGAGTTTAGTGACCATTGGAGATTACGTATGTTTTGATCCCAGTTTTTAGGCTCTTTCTCTGAAGTTCGCAGAAATCATAAAATAGATTTATTCGCTCGCTCGATCTGCCCATTAGCACGTGGTGTACGGACGGCTGTCTTGATGTATTGAATCTCGTTGCGATAGCAAAATTCTTCGAATTCTCGCGATGTAAAAGCAGTTCCTCGGTCAGTGATAATGCGGACGGGTAACCCAAAGTACGTAGTTAATTCATTGATCGCATTTATCACAGGCTTCGTCTTAGTGTCCTTCACAGCTCTCAATATCACGTACTTACTGAAGGAGTCAGCAATTCCTAGAACGTAAGAATTCCCTTGTTTTGACTTCGGAAATGGTCCAAGATGATCCAGGTGTATAGTCCTAAATGGTATGGGCGTTACTTCGCCTACCTGAAGCGAACCTTCGGATTTTCCGGACTTGGCTTTATTGAAACAACATTCCAAACACGAAGAGATGTAAGCTTTTACGTACTTACGGAGTTTCGGGAACCAGAAATGTTCTCGCAGTCGCTGTATAGTTTTCCCCAGCCCAAAGTGTCCCAGGTCATCATGGAAAGTCTTAACTAATCTCCAGCGGACAGCTTCCGGTACGACAAATTTAAGGTCTTGTCCATTTCGACGATAGAGACGATTATTTTTCAGCACATACTCTTTGATGATTTGCGGATACTGCTCACATTCTTCCTCTTTTAGCAACACACGCTTAAGTTTTCGAACGGCTGGATCCTGATGTTGCAGACCGACAATCCAATCTTCGGTTGATAATTCTATTCGCCTAATATTTTCGGTGACACATCGCGGTACAGTAGCGGGTTCAACTGGAGCTCTGCTCAGTGCGTCAGCATGTTGCATCTGTTCGGCTGGTCGATGAATAATTTCAAACTCATATTCCATAAGCTTTAACCACCAACGGGCGACACGCGGTACTAGTGGCTTCGTAAGTTTAGTCACCTGGAATTTCTTTCCAAGCAAATATATTCTAAATCTTTCGATGGTGTCTACGATAGCGAGCACTTCTAGCTCGTGACTGGGATAGTTTTGCTCTGCCGGATTACATTGTCGACTGTAATAAAAAACTGGACGATAATGGTTACCTTCCTTTTGGAATAGAATACCAGCTATTCCATGCGAACTAGCGTCTGTATGTATTTAATGTTCTTTCTCAGGATCATACAGTGTCAATACAGGGTCTTCACCTAGTGCTTGTTTTAGTTGGTTGAAGGCGAATAACTGTTCCTTTCCCCAATTAAACTGATGATCGTTATCCTTTTTTAGCAGCTGGGTTAAAGGTCTTGCTATCGCTGCGTAATTTTTAATAAACTTACGGAAAAATCCTGTTAATCCTAGAAATCGTTTTAAGCTTGTAATATTCGTTGGTATTGGGAAGTTTATGCTTTCAATCTTTCGAAACCCTGGTCTGATTCCCTCACTATTGATTTGATGACCTAAAAAGGTTATCTCTTCAGTTAGAAATAGGCATTTCTTCAATCGGAGTGTAAGCCCTGCTTGTGAAATTAAGCTCAGCACTTCACGTAATTTACATAATCCATCTTCTACATCCTTGGACGCGATGATGACTTCATCCATATATGCGATCGATTTTCCTTTCATCGGAGCAAGCAGTTTAACCATCATTTCTTGGAAATAACTCGGCGCATTCATTAGACCAAAAGGCATTTTATTAAATTGAAAATGTCCATCATGCGTAACAAATCCTGTATATTTGCGCGAGGATTGGTCTATCGGAATCTGGTAAAACCCGGACATAAAATCCAAGACAGTGAAGTATCGCCCTCCTGAAATTGATGCTAGCTGTTCTTCAACCACAGGCATCTGAAAGGGTTTCTTCTGCGTAATAGCGTTAAGTTCCCGATAATCGACGCACATTCGGTCTTCTCCATCATGTTTCTTGACCATTACAATTCGCGACGAGTATTCGGAATCGGTAGGTTCTATAATCTTATTCTTAAGTAATTCCTCAATTATTTCGGTTACTTTAGCCCTTTGAGCAAATGGTACTCGTTGAGGTCGATGCACGATTGGCTTGTTTTCTTTCAATTTTATCGACATTGTTACGGTCTCGCAGCATCCTAACTGAGACAAATCACTTGCAAAGCAATGTTGAAATTCGTTCAATACCGTTTTTAGACGTTGAAATTCAAGGAAAAAAGTTTCATTTCAATTGTAACATTAGAAAGAATTTTGGTAATTGTTTTTGTTAAATTAATTGTTAAATATTCATGGACGCTCGCGCTGAAGAGGGAGTTATGTAGCGGTTGCTACTTGTTATTAATTTACGTTCGTTGCTACTTGTTATTAGTTTATGTTCGTTACTGTAGCAAGTTTATTCAACATTCAGTTCAGTTCCTGTACTAGTAATTTTTGAGTACAGTGTTTTTAATATGCCAAAAATTATATTTTCACTACTACTTAGAAATACACTTTAAGAATACTGAATCAGATATCATATACGTAGACACTGAACACACAAACGATTTTCAAAAAAACATAGACACACAAAAAGTTGTCATGAAAAATAAAATTTGAAAATGTATCAGTATTAGTTAGAAGTTAAAAGATTATACATATCCGGATTTTAAACCGTTAAAATAATTAACGTATTTATTAAAACTAATTTAAATATAATGAAATAAAAATATAAATCAAAATTTACAAAGACATTTTAATATAAATAAAATAAAATAAAATCTAAAAATCTCAAGACCCCCACAGTGTTCAGACATTGATGTCAATGTCAAGGAAAAGATTTTGGATATTAAATAGTCGTCGTACTGTAAGAAAGGTCATCAACCGTTGAATGGCATGCAAACGGTATAAGGCGAAAAGTTTCGCTGTGCAATCACCACCTCTACCTGCAGATCGTGTCCGAGAAGCGAAGATTTTTGAGATTGTCGGAGTAGATTTAGCTGGGCCCTTGTATATACGTGCTAAGGAGACGAACGTCAGCAGAAAGGCTTGGATTTATTTATACACGTGTCAAACACGGTTGGGTATCACGACCCCGGCTTCGGACGGACACACGGAACAAATAAAAAAACACAAATTAATTAAGTTAAAATGCTTTATTGAAAAAAACTCTTCTCGACGATGCGCGTCCTAACGGCACGATTTCTTTCCTCCTACCCCTCTTCTTCTTCTTTTCTTTCCAAAAACATTCTTTCATTAGGGTTGCCATGTTCTGCGTCTGACAGCTCGGCCCTTCCTGACAGTAGATTGTCCTCAACCTCGTCCCCGGAATCGGTCTCTTCTAAGTCTGGGCAATCCAGGTCTGGGCTGTAATAGCAAAATGACTTCAGCTTTTCGGACGTGAAAACGGATGAAAATCTTCGTGATTTCCTCTGTGTATCTGGCAAGTCTTCAACGAGATATCGGTCATGTCTTAACACCTTGGTGATTACGTACGGGCCTCTATACAACGGTTCTAGCTTTCTTGATTCTCCAGTAGCTGGTGCGATATTTTCTAGTACGACCAAATCGCCTTCGGTATAAGGATAAGGACGTTTACGGTACGCATCAAATCGCTCCTTCCATTTCTTCCGTTCGGTAACTATATTAGCGGCTGCGTTCTGACGCCTTTACTTTATGTCGACAAGGACTTCTTCGTCAAGATTTTCGGTTTGTACCGCTTGTATCAATCGGTTATCGATAAGATCGCGTAACTTAAAATCGAACACAATTTCGTTCGGCGAATATCCAGTGGTATTATTCTTTTGAGAGTTTAGTGACCATTGGAGATTACGTATGTTTTGATCCCAGTTTTTAGGCTCTTTCTCTGAAGTTCGCAGAAATCATAAAATAGATTTATTCGCTCGCTCGATCTGCCCATTAGCACGTGGTGTACGGACGGCTGTCTTGATGTATTGAATCTCGTTGCGATAGCAAAATTCTTCGAATTCTCGCGATGTAAAAGCAGTTCCTCGGTCAGTGATAATGCGGACGGGTAACCCAAAGTACGTAGTTAATTCATTGATCGCATTTATCACAGGCTTCGTCTTAGTGTCCTTCACAGCTCTCAATATCACGTACTTACTGAAGGAGTCAGCAATTCCTAGAACGTAAGAATTCCCTTGTTTTGACTTCGGAAATGGTCCAAGATGATCCAGGTGTATAGTCCTAAATGTGTAATAGCATAATGGCGCGACCATTTATTGGGCGCCACTTATGCGAGGTGTCACCCCCCCTTAGCCATAAGCCCTGAAGAGAATGGCCAAGGAGCCAACACCATACATAAGAAATACAAAGAAAATCCGGAACTCCTACGCCGACCACACGGAGTTAGCTAGCTCGCCGGAGGGGTCGTGGGGTGTGTGGCCGGGCCTTACCGAGGCTGGTTCACCACTTACCTGTGTCTGTGCAACGTTGACTTCCGTCCATCATTCTCCGGTCATCGCCCGAGCCGCGTCAAGCCCTGAAAAGAAATGATCCCCTCCCTCAACCATTCCACAAAAAAATTTAACGCATGGTCATTCTATTAATTATAAACATTTAATCAACAGAATAACAATTACAAAGACTAACTATCAATCGCGACAATAACTTATAACTCCGTGTCCATTATCAAAATTCAATGAGCAAAGTCAACAATATTAAGGTTCGTTCTTATAGTTACATAGATATGATCTCAAGCTAAAAAGACAACTCACAGTATTGGCCAATAAGGTGATTACAATAAATAGAATCACTCAATTAACGAAAAAAACACATTTCCCGTAACCAACAAGGAACCAAATATTTCTGACAAGGGCAACACAAATTCACAAATATTTATCAAGAAAATTATAAATATTATAGATATAATACTAACTACTATTAAAGTTATGGTTTTAGTAATAAATTTTTTTGTTAAATTAAAGCAACAAAAGAAAATTGTTTTTGTTATTTTATTGTGTGTAATTGTTTTGGGTGGTGGTTTCTCTCTCTGATCCAGCTGGTGTGGATGCACTATAGGTCTTACTTAATTACCTGATAGTGTCTGCTGTTTGTTAAACGTCATCTAATTTTCCGGCAACTTTTTCTCTATTTAAACCATATTCGCGTAATTTTGGATAATCTTCGGTCTGTTCTCCATCCCCCCTCGGTCTTCTGATTTCATACCTGTTACTTAGTCCACCAACTCTCCATTGCCTTCAGCCATTTCTCTACACGTTTTTCTCGTTTTTTTCTGAAATTTTGGTGACAGATAAACGAAGAGTATTATAAACACAGGGTCCTTCCCCTCAAATAAATAAAACAGTTTGTACAGACCAATACCAATCCGCAATTTTCTCAAAAAAACTCTAATCACGCAAAACACACTCCGAAATATGTATATCCGGAGCTATTAACTACAGGGCAAAACGCAATCCTTGTATCGCTGGTATCCCTTTCGGCACCTTCAAATTTCTCCAAATCCCTTTCTGACTTGTTAAATTCTTTCCCTTTTTCTTCTTATTTTTTTTTTGTATTTTCGACTAGAATTCACCGCACCGAAATAGTCCTGTTTGTTGCTACTTCGGAACGAAATTGTTATTTTTTGGCAAATGAACTGAATAATGAAGGTTTTTGTCTTCCAGCCAGTCGTATGTGTTCAAAACTGATTTTTTCCTTTTTTATATAATCTTAAATTTTTCCGAACACAAACTTTTGCAGTCTATATCTCCATCCGTCAAAAATCGAACTCCCATTTTTCTATTTTTTTCCATTTCTCCCCGCCTACTTTTTGTTCCCAACCAACTACTCGATTTTCTTCCTCACAGTAATTTTTTGTCAAGTAGATATTCAGGCAAAACTGACCGTTACATACCCTCGGGTCCACAAGGCCGACTCGCGAGGCAGTGAGGAGCCGAAAAAAACGGACGGTTTTTATGCCATAGGTCTAATAGATTTGGGCGCCAATGTGGGACTCGACTCACGACCTGAGAATAAGAGTCTCATGTTCTAGAGAGCTAGCCGGGCATACGTGAACTAGTTGATAATATACGAACCGAGTACAAAGCTAACTATAATTTAGGGTCATGCTTACAACCGTAAGTTGCGATGGCCAGTCTGAAAAATCTCCCGGAGCAATATTTGGAGTTGCGAATAACCGGCGGAAGACAATACCACATTGTCCCCCGACGGACATCAACAAGTCTCCAAACATTTCGTACAAACCCGGTTTGCTTTCGCTCCACCGGGCCAGTCTCCAGCAATACCACATTGCCTTTGACTCCCCCCGATGAAACGACAGACACCCAGTCCGCCGAGAGACCTTCTCCAGCCTGACCGAAAATAAAAACATGAAGATGGAACCTTGAGGAAATCAACGACGTAGGTCTTTGGCGTGATATACCCCTATGCTCTTACCTCCCAAATCCTCCAGCTCGTACAAGCTGGTTCCAATTTTTTTACGTATCCGAGCTTTCAGAAACCGGGGTGCCAATTTGGCACTAAAACGACCCGCTCGGTTACTCACCCAGAAAGTTCTCCGGTAGACCTCATCTCCGGGACGAAAACTGCCCACACGACACCGCAAGTTGTATTGGGTTTTATGTCTGAAGTGTGCGGCGGCTAAATTAACAGCAATCCGCTCACGAAGCATCTGCATTTTGTCCGTCAATGGTAAGAAAGCTATGTCACCCTCCTGTAAAACGTTCAGTTTCTTCAGGACTGGATATGCTGATCCGTGCAGGATCATATGGCTACCAAACAGGGCCTGATACGGGGACATGCCGATCGCCTCGTGGTGGGTACTACGAAGAGCACATTCAATGGACGACAGATGTCTATCCCACTCACGATGATCCTCCTTTAAGTACGCCCTAATGGCGGTTAGGATGGATCTATTCACCCGCTCGGAAGCGTTGGGGTGCGGCGAATATACAGCCGTGCGCACATGTTGTACGCCATAATCCTGTAGTAATTTAGCAAACTCCTTGGAGGTGAATTGCCGACCATTGTCGGAGAAGACCGTTTCAGGAACTCCAAAGGTATGGAAGATAGTTTGCTCGAGAAACTTGACGGACACCGCCGTGGTCTCAGCGGACACGGGGTGCAGGAAGACAAACTTAGTGAAAGCATCCAATACCACAAATACTGCCGTGTGGCCTTTCTTCGACCTGGGATAAGGACCTAAGAAATCGACGTATAAAAATTGGAACGGCCTCGACACATCCATGGGGTTTCCCATAGGTGGTCGAAGTACTGAGCTGGGGGCTTTGGTGGTTTTGCAGACATCACACTTACCGATGAACTCCCGAACTTGTTTTGCCATACCTGGCCAAAAGTACTTACATCGCAATCGGGCTAGGGTTTTCCCTACTCCACCATGCGATGCTTGGGGAGGCGAATGAGATGATTCGACGAGCGACGCGGTCAATTCCATCGGAATCCACAACTTCCATGTCAGGTCGTCAACAATCGGGTTTCCAGTACGTGGTGATGTACGCTTGAAAACGTACCCATCTTCAACTCGCAGGTCTGGTAGCTGCGGTGAGGCTTGCCTGAGGCTATCACCCAGACGAAGATATTCACGGGACTTGAAAGACGGGGCATTTAAGTCCACGTCGAAACACAAGGACAATTCGTCAACGCAATCCATGCGTGACAAGGCATCGGGAACCACATTGTGGGTGCCTTTACGGTGTTCGATTGTAAAGTCGAACCCCTGAAGCTTAAGACTCCACCGGGCTAAACGACCGTTAAGCTCCTTCTGGCTCATGAGCCATTTCAGACTTGCATGGTCAGTAATGACCGTGAAAGTCTGTCCCTCAACATACGCTCTAAACTTCTTTATACTCAGCACGGCTGCGTAGCATTCGAGCTCAGTAATGGTGTAGTTCCGTTGTGCTCCGTTCAATTTCTTGGACATATAAGCAATCGGATGTTCTCCTCCATCCATGTCCTTCTGAAAAAGCACACTACCTACACCAGTCCTGCTGGCATCGCACTGAATATAGAAAGGTTTAGAAAAATCTGGAGTGACTAAAAGAGGAGCTTCCGTCATCAGCTTTTTCAAGGTCTCGAACGACTGCTGGGCCTCATCAGTCCAACTAAAAGATTTAGACTTCAAACAATCCGTGATTGGGGAAGCCACGCTAGCATAATTGGGAATGAAACGCTGATACCATCCGGTCATTCCCAAGAACCTCCGGGTCTGCTTATGAGACTTCGGAGTTGGGAAGTCCATGATGGCCGTCACCTTGTTAGGATCGGTTTTCAGAGTCCCATCACCAATTATGAAGCCGAGATACTTGACTTCAGTCACGCAAAATTTGCTTTTAGATAAATTGATGGTTAACCCCGCACGACGGAGACAGCTGGCCACTTCGTCCAAAAGATTTAGGTGGGAGTCAAAGTCAGGTGAAACTATGAGCAGGTCGTCCAGATAGACAAAAACGTTTTCACGTAAATGGCCCGGGATGGCTTTATCCATCAAGCGACACATGCGCTGTGGGGCGTTGCACAAGCCGAAAGGCATTACTGTAAACTGGTACAGTGGACGACCAGGGACAGTGAAAGCTGTCCGCTCTCGCGACTTCTTCTCTAAAGGAATTTGCCAGAAGGCGTCCTTCAGGTCTAAGCTCGTGATGAACTTGGTGTCTTGAAGACGACCAAGAAGACCATCAATGTGTGGAAGAGGATAGGCGTCTTTGACAGTGACACTGTTCACCTTGCGAGAGTCAAGGCACAGGCGGACCTTACCTGGTTTACGAACCAACACCACTGGAGAATTCCAGGGACTATTTGATGGCTCAATCACCCCCAGCGACAACATCCTGTCTAACTCACCATACATCAGCTGTTGTACAGCGGGTGAGACTGGATAATGCCTCTGTTTAATAGGAACTGAGTCACCAGTGTCAATGATGTGTTCCTCCAAGTTAGTCTTTCCCAGTCCGAAGACATCAAAAGAGGGAAATCTGGCCTTGACGCGTTCCAACCGTTCGCATTGCGTAGACGTTAAGTCGTGCATTTTTGCAGACACGGATGGAGCGTTTATCTCGCCGACTATTTGGGGAGCTAGGCCGAAAAGATTCCAAAAATCCATCCCTAGGTACAGTCTCTGGCTGAGACTGGGCACCACATAGATGGTTATATCACGGGTCCTTCCTCCAAAGGAGATTGGAACTCGAATATAACCGCAAAGTCTCTGCGGAGCCCCGTCAGCAGTATGCACTACAGAGTGCAAAGTGTACACTGTCACTTCGGGATGATTAGCTAGAAACGCTTCGGCATCTCTTCCCAAACAGCTAACAGTGGCACCACTGTCCAACAACCCAACCACTTCCTCGTTAGCTACGAGGACCTTCGTAAACAGACGAGGATCTGACGAATCCGAGATGAAGGCAGAAACAATTTTCTGCAAACATTGTCGCTTCTCCTTAGCTCGTACCCTAATTTGGGGAGGGGTGCGCTTGGAAGTTAGGGAGTCCACAAAAGGTGGCTCTGAGAATATGCGCGAACGAGCGGAGATATATCTCTTCCAACGGGAAAGGAACGAAAGTTTAACCTCCTCTGAGGGAAAAACAGGAAGAGCATCAGTTGACGTAAAGTCGCTGATGGTAGTCATATCTGGTGTATATGAAGAATGTGTAGGGAAAACGGGCGAGCTTAGCTCGGGCGCGGACTCCCGTACTGTCTCACACCCCGGCTCCGGTTTCCCTGGCAGGTGGGGCACACTGGCGTGACGACTCCTGGCTTGCCACACTTGTAGCAAAACAGGCCACGAGTTTCAGACGGGCAGTCCATAAATGGATGACCCGGTTGCTGACAATTCCAACAACGTAAAGGTCGTGGATTCGTCTGGTTCTGACGCGGCGCCGTCATTTCGTCAACTTCGGGTGCTGTTACAATTGGGGGAACATGGTAGGATGGATGATTTCCCAAATAATCCACCTCGTGTATCTGTCGATCGCCCCGACGTTCTAGTTTTTTTTGTTGCTGCCAGCGTTCAACGCGAACACAGGTCTCACGCAATTGATTCATACTGGTGAAACTATGTCCAATTACTGCAGACCCCAAAGCGAAATTTAGATTTCGGACTACTATTCCTATTAAACCGCTTTCAGACATAGGATGAATCATTCGGTTGTGTAACGACAACAGTTGGGCGGTGAACTCATCAAAGGAAAGATGATGTTGTTTAGTGTCCATCATCTGAAGTATAAGTTCTTCATCCGACTCTCGACTTCGGAAATAGCGAATGAACTGGGCTTTAACTGTTTCCCAGTCAGGATCTAAGAATTGGCGCCGAAACTGCGACCAGTACCAGTCGGTGGCTCGCCCCGACAACAAAGAAGAAAAATGTCGGCAGACTTCTGATTGTTGGACTCCATCATCGTGAGCCTTCAGCTCCACCCGGAACAGAAATTCCTCCGCCGACAACAACTTGTCCTCGCCGGAGAATTTTAAATTCCAGAACGTGACTGGAGACTTGCGATGTTGGGTCCCTGGCAAGAAATCTAACCTGCCGACCGCAGGTGGGGACGCCTCCGGGGTGGACTGCTGATCCCTGGGTACCCCAGGGTTCATAGGGACCTCAGCAGGTCGCTGCTGCATTAGCAGGGTATCTAAAACCTGCCTCAACTGGGCAACTTGCTCCTCCAGCGAAGGAGTAGGGTTGGGGAAGGTTGGTGAGTCCCCCTGGCCGGCTTCGGTTCCGTTAGGGAGATTGCCTCCACCAGAAGTGGTACCTGCAGTCCTTCCACTTCTGAGCTCCATAGTCTAATCCCAAGATAAATTGATGTAAATTCACAAGCAAAAACTTCTCCCGGAAGAGTCGACGAAAAAAAATTCGTTGCGAAAACGGATTCAAATGGATGACAAAAAAAATTATAAGAGGTAGTATGTATCCCCCACGAAAACCAAAACAAAAACAACCGATAACCAGTAAGAAGAAGGTTGCATTAAACAAATCAACTAGAAGTTAATAATATTGTGTGTAACCCCCGAAAAAGAATCAACAGTGATTAGTGTGTAAAACAATGAAAGTGTATTAATGTCTATATTAGTGTATAAGAGTGAGTAATTAGCTTTCATTCAGTATAAGCGAGGAATGGTTGAGACGGATAACAATTCCCCTCAGGGCTCCCGCATGGTCGATGTCCTCGATGGCAGTTGGTGAAAACTATGAAGCATAGTCATCACCAGGTGTCATCCAGGTCGCCGACACAGCTTCAGGTCCGCACCGAAAGAAGGACGGAACCGGAACTCAAAATCGCATCGCCACGAAAGGGAAACTTCTTCAAAAATAAAAAAAATTTGGGGAATCCGCTGTTCAACCACAACCGAGCTACCTTTCGGAAAATCAATCAGTTGGGAGGAACAGACGAAAAAAAAACTCAGGACATAAACAAAAAAATAGAATTTAAAAAAGCTGGATGGACCTTCCGAAGGAACAAGGGGCGCAGTGGCAGGCGGTAACACGCCTGATACCAAAGACGGTTAAGCCCTTGCACCATCTTCACATTCCACCAGGAAAAATTAAAAGAGGATCCTGTTCACGGACCGACGCAGTGGCAGGCGGTATCACGCCTGATACCAGAGTCGCCGACCCTAGAAACAGGACAGGGATGAACCACTACTACACCTGCACGCATAGCCAAGCGAACACCGCTTGTTAGCAAGCCGTGCAGGTCAGCATGGTTCGAAGCTACTCCAAAAAGAAGAAGTTACCGCAGAAGAGAACGGGTAGGCCTAAAAGCGAAGACAAATAAAAATTCACATAGAATTTGGACAATGATGCTGGAAAAAAATTCGACAAATCAGACAAAGACTAAGGCCTCGCGGTACTACCTTAGCCCACGGCGAGCGCTGGGTAAAAGTGGTGAACCATAAACAAAAAAATCAAATGTTGTCCGTGAAGGCTCAAGTGGTACTAAACCAAAAAAAAATTTAACTTCAAGGTCCGTATAGGACAGTCAACGGGCTTTAAAAGCTTCGTTGGGCGCCATTTATGTAATAGCATAATGGCGCGACCATTTATTGGGCGCCACTTATGCGAGGTGTCACCCCCCCTTAGCCATAAGCCCTGAAGAGAATGGCCAAGGAGCCAACACCATACATAAGAAATACAAAGAAAATCCGGAACTCCTACGCCGACCACACGGAGTTAGCTAGCTCGCCGGAGGGGTCGTGGGGTGTGTGGCCGGGCCTTACCGAGGCTGGTTCACCACTTACCTGTGTCTGTGCAACGTTGACTTCCGTCCATCATTCTCCGGTCATCGCCCGAGCCGCGTCAAGCCCTGAAAAGAAATGATCCCCTCCCTCAACCATTCCACAAAAAAATTTAACGCATGGTCATTCTATTAATTATAAACATTTAATCAACAGAATAACAATTACAAAGACTAACTATCAATCGCGACAATAACTTATAACTCCGTGTCCATTATCAAAATTCAATGAGCAAAGTCAACAATATTAAGGTTCGTTCTTATAGTTACATAGATATGATCTCAAGCTAAAAAGACAACTCACAGTATTGGCCAATAAGGTGATTACAATAAATAGAATCACTCAATTAACGAAAAAAACACATTTCCCGTAACCAACAAGGAACCAAATATTTCTGACAAGGGCAACACAAATTCACAAATATTTATCAAGAAAATTATAAATATTATAGATATAATACTAACTACTATTAAAGTTATGGTTTTAGTAATAAATTTTTTTGTTAAATTAAAGCAACAAAAGAAAATTGTTTTTGTTATTTTATTGTGTGTAATTGTTTTGGGTGGTGGTTTCTCTCTCTGATCCAGCTGGTGTGGATGCACTATAGGTCTTACTTAATTACCTGATAGTGTCTGCTGTTTGTTAAACGTCATCTAATTTTCCGGCAACTTTTTCTCTATTTAAACCATATTCGCGTAATTTTGGATAATCTTCGGTCTGTTCTCCATCCCCCCTCGGTCTTCTGATTTCATACCTGTTACTTAGTCCACCAACTCTCCATTGCCTTCAGCCATTTCTCTACACGTTTTTCTCGTTTTTTTCTGAAATTTTGGTGACAGATAAACGAAGAGTATTATAAACACAGGGTCCTTCCCCTCAAATAAATAAAACAGTTTGTACAGACCAATACCAATCCGCAATTTTCTCAAAAAAACTCTAATCACGCAAAACACACTCCGAAATATGTATATCCGGAGCTATTAACTACAGGGCAAAACGCAATCCTTGTATCGCTGGTATCCCTTTCGGCACCTTCAAATTTCTCCAAATCCCTTTCTGACTTGTTAAATTCTTTCCCTTTTTCTTCTTATTTTTTTTTTGTATTTTCGACTAGAATTCACCGCACCGAAATAGTCCTGTTTGTTGCTACTTCGGAACGAAATTGTTATTTTTTGGCAAATGAACTGAATAATGAAGGTTTTTGTCTTCCAGCCAGTCGTATGTGTTCAAAACTGATTTTTTCCTTTTTTATATAATCTTAAATTTTTCCGAACACAAACTTTTGCAGTCTATATCTCCATCCGTCAAAAATCGAACTCCCATTTTTCTATTTTTTTCCATTTCTCCCCGCCTACTTTTTGTTCCCAACCAACTACTCGATTTTCTTCCTCACAGTAATTTTTTGTCAAGTAGATATTCAGGCAAAACTGACCGTTACAAATGGTATGGGCGTTACTTCGCCTACCTGAAGCGAACCTTCGGATTTTCCGGACTTGGCTTTATTGAAACAACATTCCAAACACGAAGAGATGTAAGCTTTTACGTACTTACGGAGTTTCGGGAACCAGAAATGTTCTCGCAGTCGCTGTATAGTTTTCCCCAGCCCAAAGTGTCCCAGGTCATCATGGAAAGTCTTAACTAATCTCCAGCGGACAGCTTCCGGTACGACAAATTTAAGGTCTTGTCCATTTCGACGATAGAGACGATTATTTTTCAGCACATACTCTTTGATGATTTGCGGATACTGCTCACATTCTTCCTCTTTTAGCAACACACGCTTAAGTTTTCGAACGGCTGGATCCTGATGTTGCAGACCGACAATCCAATCTTCGGTTGATAATTCTATTCGCCTAATATTTTCGGTGACACATCGCGGTACAGTAGCGGGTTCAACTGGAGCTCTGCTCAGTGCGTCAGCATGTTGCATCTGTTCGGCTGGTCGATGAATAATTTCAAACTCATATTCCATAAGCTTTAACCACCAACGGGCGACACGCGGTACTAGTGGCTTCGTAAGTTTAGTCACCTGGAATTTCTTTCCAAGCAAATATATTCTAAATCTTTCGATGGTGTCTACGATAGCGAGCACTTCTAGCTCGTGACTGGGATAGTTTTGCTCTGCCGGATTACATTGTCGACTGTAATAAAAAACTGGACGATAATGGTTACCTTCCTTTTGGAATAGAATACCAGCTATTCCATGCGAACTAGCGTCTGTATGTATTTAATGTTCTTTCTCAGGATCATACAGTGTCAATACAGGGTCTTCACCTAGTGCTTGTTTTAGTTGGTTGAAGGCGAATAACTGTTCCTTTCCCCAATTAAACTGATGATCGTTATCCTTTTTTAGCAGCTGGGTTAAAGGTCTTGCTATCGCTGCGTAATTTTTAATAAACTTACGGAAAAATCCTGTTAATCCTAGAAATCGTCTTAAGCTTGTAATATTCGTTGGTATTGGGAAGTTTATGCTTTCAATCTTTCGAAACCCTGGTCTGATTCCCTCACTATTGATTTGATGACCTAAAAAGGTTATCTCTTCAGTTAGAAATAGGCATTTCTTCAATCGGAGTGTAAGCCCTGCTTGTGAAATTAAGCTCAGCACTTCACGTAATTTACATAATCCATCTTCTACATCCTTGGACGCGATGATGACTTCATCCATATATGCGATCGATTTTCCTTTCATCGGAGCAAGCAGTTTAACCATCATTTCTTGGAAATAACTCGGCGCATTCATTAGACCAAAAGGCATTTTATTAAATTGAAAATGTCCATCATGCGTAACAAATCCTGTATATTTGCGCGAGGATTGGTCTATCGGAATCTGGTAAAACCCGGACATAAAATCCAAGACAGTGAAGTATCGCCCTCCTGAAATTGATGCTAGCTGTTCTTCAACCACAGGCATCTGAAAGGGTTTCTTCTGCGTAATAGCGTTAAGTTCCCGATAATCGACGCACATTCGGTCTTCTCCATCATGTTTCTTGACCATTACAATTCGCGACGAGTATTCGGAATCGGTAGGTTCTATAATCTTATTCTTAAGTAATTCCTCAATTATTTCGGTTACTTTAGCCCTTTGAGCAAATGGTACTCGTTGAGGTCGATGCACGATTGGCTTGTTTTCTTTCAATTTTATCGACATTGTTACGGTCTCGCAGCATCCTAACTGAGACAAATCACTTGCAAAGCAATGTTGAAATTCGTTCAATACCGTTTTTAGACGTTGCTCATCGTTCATAGACAAATTTGGGTTGAATTTGAGGTCCTTCGAATCCAAAACCTCCAAGCGGCATTTACCTCGTTCAATAATCAGTCGATCATCCTCTGAGCATAAAAGGTCTGCCCCTAACAGTATCGGATACTTTAGTAATTCATCGTTGACGATAGGAAGGCGTGCCTGTATTTCCTTCTCATCTAATTTTAAATTTACAAGAGCGACTTGGTTGACTTCTACTAACCCTCCGGTAAAATCCTCTAACAAGATGGGGTTGCTTGGCTCAAATTCCCCAAGGAATTCTGCTGTAGACTTGTTGATTAAACTTCGTTGGCTACCGGTATCGACAAATGTCTTCATCGGCGTCCCATTAACAATTACTTCTTTCGTCACCGTAATCGGTTTACTTCTTATGGCAGAAATTTTAAATATTTTATTAGACGGCTCATTTGTTTTCTGACTTCTCCCGGCTTTTTCTTGGCATTGTTCGGCTGCATGCCCCGCCTTTAAACAATTAGCACAACGAATGCGACGTGGTGGCTGTGGACATTTTATCGAGATGTGTCCATGTTCGAAGCAGTTGTAACATTTTACACGACTCGTATTATGATAACGGGGTTGTCCTGCTTCCGCTGTTACTGGCGATGGTTCTACTGATGGTTTATTTTCCTTATTCGTAAAATAGCGCGGCTTTTTATTAAATTCAAAACTTTCCCTGCAGCTGTTAGTTACGAATCGCCGAATTGCTAGTAAGAGCTCAGTCACGGTACCAAAATATGTAGTGGCTATCGAATTCTGAAGTGAACGATGTTTCACTCCATGCCGGAAATATTTAATGATGGCTTCGTCGGTTAGATGGCCATTCCTCCCTAGCGCAACAATTCTATAATAATAATCTTCGATAGACTCTGAAGTCTGTGTTGTTCGTCCATTAAACGAAAATGAATGTCGGCCTCGGTTTCCGAAATTGGGAAATCACGCAAAAGCGGTTGGAGAGAATAAAATCCAAGAGCTAAATACCTGGTCAAATCCTTCGTTCCAAACCTTCGCTGGACCTTTCAATTTTGTCTGCACTGCAAATAGTAACACCTTTTCATCCCATTGATATACGTCATTCAGCCTATTCACACGATTCACGAACTGCGTAGCATTCAACGACGTTTTTGAAGACGGATCAAAGACCGGTAAGACATCTATTACGTCTCTAACCTGGGAAAA
The DNA here is from genome assembly GCA_949987705.1 of Thereva unica. Classification (NCBI taxonomy): domain Eukaryota; kingdom Metazoa; phylum Arthropoda; class Insecta; order Diptera; family Therevidae; genus Thereva; species Thereva unica. The sequence continues at coordinate 43,057,854 of OX465285.1, forward strand.
AGTGCTGGCGTTGAACGACACACCGCTTGCGAAATTAGTTGCGTTTGTTGTTGAATTTGCGATGGGTATCACTGTGATTTCCGGTGATGTGTTTCCTCCTGGCGGAGCGCTCGGAGTAGAATTTAACTCTTCACGGACATTATTATTTCGAGAATCCTGTGGACTTATTGCAATTGGAACGGTTGATGGAACCTCTTGTTGTGCTAGTCGTTGGGCTAATAATTCAACAGTCTGTGTCAGCTTTGTTAGCTGACTAGCCAACATGTGAGTGACGCTTCGGCATTTTCGTTTTGCGCGGCCATTTCGTGAATTGGAGATTGATTCTCCTCGTCTCGCTCCATTTCGACTTCGTCCGTTTCCAAATGATTTATGATTCTCGCAATCAAATCGGTCTTGCAACCAGTAGTAGCTAATTGATGTTCGTTCAAGATCGATTTTAATTCAGGCACTCGTAGATGTTGTAGCTTCACTTTTACCATTTTATTTGTTAATTTTCTATTAACCTTCCTTTTTACCGGCACGATTATATTCAAAATTTTCCGATTGAGCCAAATTTATTTCATTCACAGCTGTCAACACTTCTATACGTATTCTATAGATTCTCAACACTATATTCCTGCGCGCGTATGTATGTGGTTATCTTTTCATCGAACTTTATGCACGGAGCCACGGAGCACGACTGCGTTGATAATTTTGCCTACACATACACTAACAATTTTTGGCAGTGCAACTGCTTACAAGATTTCCAATTGTACACATATACACAACTTCCAGTGACGCTGGGTCCTGGGTTACAATTTTCCACGAGCACTTTTTTTTGGAATTCCAAAATTTGCCGAAATGCCGAAATTTGCGAAATTAATATACGACGCTAACAATTTACGGAATTTAATATTGCACGGCGTTTAACGGCGATATGCATGGCGACGGACGCGTTTTTTTTTGTATATTCGGGTAAATCGGCGACGGACGCACTTTTTTTGGATAATCGTGTAATATCGGCGACGGACGCACTTTTCGGATAATCGGGTATATCCCACTTCTGAATTTGTCAAACACGGTTGGGTATCACGACCACGGAACAAATAAAAAAACACAAATTAATTAAGTTAAAATGCTTTATTGAAAAAACTCTTCTCGACGATGCGCGTCCTAACGGCACGATTTCTTTCCTCCTACCCCTCTTCTTCTTCTTTTCTTTCCAAAAACATTCTTTCATTAGGGTTGCCATGTTCTGCGTCTGACACACGTGTGCAGTATATAGAGCGATACATTTAGAACTATTGTCATCTTTGTCGACCCAGCATTTTATACAATCGTTTAGGAAGTTCATTAGCAGAAGAGGACGACCCTCTGTTGTTTACGGTGACAATGGGACCAATTTTGTGGGAGCGGCAAATGCTCTAAATCAACTTGATTGGCAGAAAATAGCAGATTATAGTACGCTGAGAAGGATAAAATGGAAATTCAATCCTCCTATGGCAGCTTGGTGGGGCAGTTGGTGGGAGAGGTTGATAAGTTTGGTAAAACAACTTTTAAGAAGGATGAAGGGAAAAGCTTCATTAGATTACGAAGAGCTGCAGACCGTCTTACATGAGTGTGAAGCAGTGATTAATTCGAGGCCACTAACCTATGTGTCGAAAGATCCTATGGACTTCGTCCCACTGACACCGAACATGTTCTTAAGAGAAATCGAAGACGACCAAACACCTGATTTGGACATGGTTGATGCAACTTACTTAAATCGTAGGCTACGTTATAAAAGGCGTTTGAGGAATGTACTGAAGTAAAGATTTCACGACGAATATCTTGGGCAACTGATATTACACGCAAATAGGAGGAAGACGACTTCCAAAAAAATTAAGATAGGCGAAATTGTTCTTATAGGTTAAGATAACTTGAAACGTATGGATTGGCCATTGGCCAAAGTAGAAGAGATATTACCGGATCGAGAGGAAATAGCGAGACTGGTTAAGTTACCAACGTCATCCGGGTATTTATTACGTCCAATCCAAAGAATATACCCTCTTGAAATTGAATTCGGCGAATACGAAAACATGGACAGTGAAGATATAATGAACGCTGCTGATACTGAGTCATCCGAAGAAGTGGAAGTGAAGCTTAACGCTGGACCAAACGTCGATGATACTCAATCATCAGAAGAAAAACTAGATTTAAATTTAGATTCAAAGAATAGAAATGTAGTTACACGTAGTGGTAGACTCATTAGAAAACCATGTAAACTTATTTATAGTTAGTGAGTTGATTCAATTGAATAATTATCACCAACTCAGGTGGGAGTGTGCTAGAAATAATTTGTTATCACTTGTTGGATGATTATTAAATACTTTGTACTCTTGTCAATTAGTAGGTGTAGAGAATTATGTAAAAGTAGACAGAGGTTTTTTGTTCGGAATTTTCATTCAGCTTTTCATTGGAGAATGAGTAGGTTGTTTTGGGTTTTTATATTAATAAAATTATTTTTTCTAGTTGAACCCAAGTTTTCCGAGCCTTGAATACAGTCCATCCGTGGAGGTTATTAAATAATTTATTAGATAATTTCCACAGCAAAAGCCAAAGGTGGGCTTGTAATATCTCTGGGACAGCTTTGCCCACCTTTCGTACGTGGGAGTGCTAAGAATCTTACATTGGTCTAGCAGAGGGAGAAGTATATAATCGCTTGGGGTGGTAGCACGTAAGTTGTTTCAATCGACCTTCATATAAAAATCTTGAATTTTTGTATGAAGAGGTCGAACGAAACAAATGCTACCACCCCTGTGCTGCTCATGCCCAAAACAGCGGATCTGCACCCAGACTGTAGTGTCAAATTCCTACTCTCTAAACTCGCCAACCCTTTTGTAGTATAACGTTTAAGTCTACTTCGGTCTGGCGGACTAACGGCATACAAAAAAAAATGGTTTCGATGAAGCTCGTTACTCGATTCACTAGCGGGGTTTCTATTGCCCTTGTGCTGAAAGTCGAGTCGTGTTTCGTGACAAGTCTTTTGAGCTGAAGAATGTGATGTTTCAGTCGAATGGGCCTGAACTCAACTTGTACTTCCACTCTACGCCCCTTGTGCTGAAAGCCGCAAATTTACAAAAACGTGAATTTCTTCAAATCAAACGACTTGTCACGAAACACGATTCGACTCTCAGCATTGTGGCCTATCTATTTTAATATAATTCTTTGCCTTTTTCTGTTCCTTTGGGTTTCGTATTGCTTAAGCTTCTGATGTATGATATTCAGCGCCACTTCCACCATTCTCCTCCAGTAGGATAGTCTACGGTCAGGCCTGAGCTCTGTAAGCCTCGGGCATTTGAAGAGGACATGCTCCGAGTCTTTTTATCGTCCGGGTATTCTAGACAGATCGGTAAATCGTCCAATATAAAGCATTGAAGGTATTCCCACTTAGGAGCTACGTGAGGTAGTAAACCACAGGTTCCCTCATAACCGCATTTTATATATGTATATGTTATGAATCAGCCTTTATACTACTAGCCCATCACGTCGTTCAAATGAAGGTGCAATGTCTAGTAGTAAGTTCGATTTAAAGGATAGAAGAAAAGAATAGGTTAAGGGTCTGAAGGGTGCACCGGCGGATGTCGATGTACCCGGCGCGCACAAGGACGGATTGCCCCCTTTACGACGACAAAAATAAAGAAACAGAGCATAACATTTTAACTGACCAAAACTAACTGGGATACATTCTTAAATAACCACTCTATAATACTGGCGAGATAGTGACAGAATTGGCTGGTAACACGCGCCAAACTTTCCCTCTCTGACCCAACGCGAGAATCAATTGCGCTCGAAATACTAGCAGCTTATTACGCTTGTTTTGAGTTATTTATATTAAGAGTCGTGGCATTTAAGCATCGAGGAAGAAGCGACAGCCATTTTTTTTTTAATTTGTTAATAAATTAAAATACTTATGTAGTATATAAGACGTTTTTCTAAGTATTAAATAAATGACTATCACAAACTGTAATTTCAAGCTTTTTAAAAAAAGTTCCACATAGTTCCACTTTATATCGAATTTGTTTAGACGCAATAAACATTAATTTTAAAAAATCCATAAAGCGGTCACCATATTTCCCCTTTGTTAAACGTACCCTTTTTTCTATGTAGTCGTGACGATCATACTTTGCAAGAGAAAGTTGCTTCTCATTCAAGTGTAACGAACGATTCCTGCAATATGTTATGGACAAGTTTTTTGTAATCAACCTATCTGAAACTTAATTAAAACAGATAAAATATCAGATCAAAGTGTTTGTGACGAAGGTTGTCTAAATGGCGTGAATGTAAATATATGTACAACCGTTTTAACGCTAAGCATGGGAAATGGCTCAGTGCTGAACGGAAGATAACAAATATTGCTTCAAACCCAACTAGACCTCAACCCGATTTTTCGGAAAACATTTCAAAGCTGTTCTGATAGCAGCAAGCAAAGGAAAGTGAAGCCAAATCAAGTGAGAAACAAATCACTTAGTAAAACGTCACTTAGTAAAACGTCAAAGATGTACAATGTGGACATTTTCAACTGGTATCATCAGACCCTAGCTGTGTTCCTTTTCTACTTTAAAAACTAATATTTTTGATGTTATTTCATTTGTATAAGTTAACAAAGTTCCCACCGGAAACATGAGGAGCCAACGCAGTTCCCACAGGAAACTCCAACTTTACGCGTCTGGATAATGGACACCGGCGTGTGAATGCATAAATGAACTAGAGTAGCTTTTAAGTTTATTAGATTTAAGAAATTAATTGTAATTTAACTTTCAATACACACTCTCTCTCTGTCCACGGACGGGACAGCACCTTGACTCGACTTAGCTGCATCTTCAATAGTTTTTAAATGTGTTTTTTTTTTTGTGATATTTTAAAAATGTGCTTTTAACAAGTTAAATAATTTTAAAGTGTTTTTACTATTTTGTGCCTCCTTTTTAGTTTGTTTCATCAAGGCGTGAGCTATTAGACAAATCTTTCTTAAATAGTTTTTTCTTCAACTAAAGTTTATGAGATATTAATTTCTAGCATTATGAAAAGGAAATTCGTGTAATTTTTTCGGCGTCCATTTTGTACTTTTTTATGGCGTCGCCTTGAGGCCTCATGGCATCGAGATTTTAATCTTTATTTTTCTCGCTCATCTTAAATTATATGGTTTTTTTCTATGACGATATAATAAATTGACAATTTCCTTCAAATTTTGGAGAAATTCTTTCCCGTTTTTACTTCTCCGAGTTGTAATTTTCCTTTTCATATGCTAAATAAGTGAGAAATTTAAACTAAATAATTAAAAATTATAAAGTCTTAATTTGGCACCTTTTATAGTCCTCATCAAGGTTTAAAAAAAATATATAAATTTCCTTTTCTTTAATTCCTCTATCTCTTTTTTGATTATAAATTTCAATTACTACGATTTGTGTTTTTTATTATTAAAATCTGCGTTTAGAAAAGGAAATTCAATCTATTAAACCTCAGCGGCCATTTTTGTTGCCTCTGTGCATTATGTTTTTTCTTTATAGTTTTTGTGGTCGAATCTCTTCGGGAACATATTAAATGACTAAATTTTCCAACTAGAATTGGAAATCAACACTGTCGGCATTGAATTTCCTCTTCTTGAATTGTTCATAAAATATAATAGAAGGAAAATTTAAAATATTAACGTGCTTTCTTTTATGTTTATCCATTTTACTGTTACATTTAATTCTAGTTCAGTTATATTCTCAAGTCCCGATCTAACTCAACTTATTTTAATGTTTTTTTATAAAAATTTTGTTTTTTTTTAGCTCTTTGATAATTGTTTCGAATGTGTTTTTCCTGTCCATTACAAATAAAAAATATAAGAAAATTAAAAAGAAAAAGAGTGAATATAATTTAATTAAACTCTAAGTTTCTATCTGGATAACTGCAGCGAACGCCTTGTATTTGTGTAATTGACAGTTCAAAACTCCACATCACGGACCCTTGTCCTAAAAACTTCTTTTGTGTGTTTGGTATTAAATGATTTTAACAAAATCCCTTTAACAAATCTATAGCGGTTCGAAACTTTCACCAGTCTTGTCCCCTAATTTTGGTTCCCCTTGCGAGTTTAAAGATTCATCCTTCTTTAAAATCCGCCACTTCCTGACCGCCTTTAGTCTGGTTGAAATCACCCCAAAGTCCCTTGAATGACTAGTGTAATTTGTTGAAAATTGAAAATCTCTACTGATCACTACTCGTCCTGTCTTGCCAACTAGTATAGAGATTCGAGTCCTCTCCATATGCTAAAACCCTCACCTTTTCCGATTCTCAGTCACCTTAAGATCTTTTATAAGTAAACAAATATCTTCCACCATAGCATTGCCCACGTTGGCTGGTTTTACTCTCTTCATCTGCACCCTGATTCTAAAACGGGATAATATCTGTTATTCCCACGCGCTCCACCGACCCAAACGTGGGCCATTTGTTGCAACTTCTTCTCTCTTCTTCGTTCTAAACATAAAACGCCCTGCATCCTAGCGCTCGAACGACAAAGTCTCTACTGCTTTGGACCTGCAGTCAGCCGTCTGACCCCTCTTCAATTGTTTTCAAGTCACTCAAACTATCTCCTCGGCAGTGCTAATCTGACTCCTTTGCACCCCGTCCCACCTCCCATCCTTAACCCCCTTTGGTCACCCTTATCCTTATAGGGCATCCCAGTTAGCTCTAATTTTTTCTTCCTGGTCATAAGATCTCAACGCACTTCTCTTAATCCTTAAATTTCCACTTGTACAGCTCTGTTAAAACTTCACTCACCTGGTTACTTCTTAGCGTTTTTACACGTCTTTACCTCCTAAATAGTCGCTCCCCCTTCTCATTGTTACTATGGAGAAGAAGAAAAAAACCAGCATTGTTGCTGATCAAAGAAGGAGGGTCAGTTCGGTGGCTGTTACGAGATCGTCAAATAGGCTGGGGGTTGCACCTTCGGAGGTTGGTGCAAAGTCTTCCACAGTCAGGGAAGGGAAAGTTAAAAAGAGCCCTCTCTCCACAAATCCTCCCGAATTAAACAACAGCCCGTCATCTAACTTATCTCACTCCTCTTCAACACTAACTGAAAACCCCTCCTTAATGGACACTTCATCCCACAGCAAGGCTCCAGAAATGGAAGTAAGATCCTCTCTCACCCCCACTGTGGCTGATGCTCCTCACTCAGTTTCACCTCCACCGTCTTGTCAGACTGCAGATGAACAATACAAAGGAATCCTATATGACAACGAGGATGAGGGCCCTTTTTCGGTCATAATTCAAGCAGTTCAAACGGAGGGTGTAACTCTTAAAAGCATATATCCTTTAAGGTTGGGCAAACTTCTTCAAACTGTTCAAGGAGTAGACAAACTCATCAAAATTAATCCCAGTAAATTTAAAGCAATTTTTAAAAGAGCCTCGGAGGCAAATGCTTTCCTAGTTAACAATCCGCTGGCCCCAGCCTTTAGAACTTTTGTTCCCCTTAATTCTATCGCCACTCCCCTATTAATACATGGTATTGACCAAGATATGATGGAGGACGAACTGAGGGAGGACTTTGAGAAGTGTAATCCGTCCGTCAAGTTCCTAAAAGTCTTTCGTATCATGTGGAGAAATTTGGAATCTGACACTACCTGCTTCGTCAGGACTAACAAAATCAAAATTTTTATAAGGGGAAATAAAGTCCCGGACAAACTGATATTACACTTCAATGTGTTGAAGGTCAGCAAATTTGTCCCCTCCCCAGTGAGATGCTTTAGATGCCAGAGGTTTGGGCATGTGGGAAAGACATGCAAATCCACAAAGGGAGCATGTGGCAGATGTGCCAATGCAAATTGTGAAGAGGGAAGAAGTTGCAAAAATAAAGTTTTGTGTGTAAATTGCGGTGGTTCTCATCCGTCGTATGATAAATTGTGTCCGAGGTGGCTCAAAGAAAAAGAGATAACCAAAATCATGCGACTGGGAAACCATAACAGGCATGATGCGTGGAGGATACTAAATGCGAGGAAAAGATCCCAATTCTCACAGACACTTCACCAAAAGCCTGGTATCACAACAGAAATACCCTCTCCTACTGGGTCTAATACGAAAACTCCCCCACTCTTTGCAGATGTGCTTAAGCACCCCCCACAGAAGGCAAGGCAGGAAGGTAGAATTCGACCAATTTCATTTGTACCTCACAATAATTCTCTTGTCGATCTAGTCCGAAACTTTGAGAGAGAATCAGAGAAGTTGTCTATCAAAATGTTTGACAATGTTACTCAGAGAAAACAAATCTCCGAGATAACTAGAAACGCTTTGAAGAATTTAATTATGGAATGGTTAAATAAAACGGAAGGCACAATCTCAATTGAAAAATCAACAGAATGTTAAAGATTCTTTTACTTAACGTTCAAAGCTTGAAAAAAAATATAGACGAAATTGAGTTGTTCTTAAATTTAAATAACATCGACATTTTTGTGGCGGTCGAGACTTGGCTACTGCCTTCCGTCCAAGTCAAACTCCGCAATTTCAACATAATAAGAAAGGATCGACACGATGGCTATGGAGGTACAGCCATCTTTATAAAAAAAATATTACCTTCAAAGAACTGAAATTCCATAACATGCTCAACTCGTGTTCCATCACGACCACAAACTTAGAGGTCAATTTCTCGATCTTCTCCGTTTATGCAGAGGTCAAGTCAAGCAACAACCTTTTTAAAAAATCTATCTCCAAAGTACTAGATGTAGCATCTAAGTCTCAACGTTCTATCATTCTAGGCGATTTTAATGCGAGAAACATTCTGTGGGGTGATAGCATTACCAACAGACGAGGCCAAATCCTGGCAAATCTTATGTCCTGCTCCAATTTTTCCAATCACAATAATGGTATGCCTACTTGCATTCCGAGATCCGCAAACTCTTCAAACTCGGTCATTGATCTCATCTTCTCAAATTTCTCAGATCTTAGTTTTTCTTCTACTCCTAAATTTGTCTCGCTATTCCTCACATTCCGATAATTACTGAATTAAAGACTATAAAAGTGGTAGAGCTCTCAAATCAAAAAGTCTCTATCTCTAAAGTGATGGACAGTTTGAGTAAGCTCGAACTTGCGGAAACTGATTACCCTCACATTCTTGATAAAATCTCTGAAATTATAGATCAAGCGACTGTAAAAATTTTTGGTAAACATACCTTGTTTATCCCAAAGCCGTGGTGGAATGCTGAACTTCTTAGACTTTTTCGTCTCAAATCGGCCGCTCTGGCCAAATACAATAAGTTCAGAAACATGTATGACCTTCTCGAACATAACAAATTAAATGCTCTCTTTATCAGGACAAAAAAAAAGGCAAAAAGGAATTCCTGGACCAATTTCATAAATGATCTTTGTCATCGTACCCAGATTGGCAAATTTTGGAATGTCATTAAACGCTTTAAAGGCAGACAGCACAACAACGAGTTTCTAGCGAATGACTTACCGGCTAACAGTTACTTAGATCACCTGTGCAGCAAAATAACTATTCCCTCATTTGTCCCCGAGCTTACCCCAGTTTCCCTCAACTCCACCCCTAACTGGTCGGTCTCTGACCTGCTAGACATTCTTAAAGACAAATGCTCTAAATCGGCCCCCGGCCAAGACAAAATTACCTTTCAAATGGTCAAAAATCTTTCGTCCAGTGGATTTAAGGCGCTAACATTGTTTTTTGTTCAAAGAAAAAAAACTACTTTAAAACAAATGAAAATTATTTGACACCATTTGGCCTCTAGTTACAGCACACACTGATAAAAAGGAACAAAGAGTAAAGTTCATTTTATAATTATAATTCAACTTTATTTGACTAATTCAATTTTAGGTTTTAAATACACAATTCAAAATAACAATATATAATTCATCAATATAATTCACTGAATCAATGTCATTAAATTTTAACTTTTAAGAGCTTTGCAGTTATTAAGGAAAATAATAAATAAAAATTATAAGAAGGGTTAATTTATAAGATTGAATTAAAGTTTACTGTATTCACTCGATGTGAACATCCACTCAAAAAAAAATGTATATATATTATTAATCACCCTCATCAACGGTGTTAGCTAAAATAAACAATCCACTTAATCACCTCAACAACGATGGAAACTAAAATATCAGATTAATTAAATTCCTCATCCACGTTGATCACTAAAATCACTTCAATTTCAAAGCAGAGAAACAAGTTAAAATATTATTGTAACGAATCAAGGAAATCATAAAAAAAATCGTTCACCATATCAAATATTATTTATTTAAAGAATAAAAGGAAAATTATGAAATATAAATATTGTATTGTGGTAATTAAGTACTCACCTGACCTTGAAAGTTGGCCTTGAACTTTAATTTGGTTGCGGACAAAGGGATTGTTAAAATCAAGGTCAAAGGAAAGAGGAATTAAAAATTACTGTTCATAGTCTGTTCCCATGAACAAGGAAAAGGAAAGTTGTTAATATTAATTCTCGGTCTATTCCCGAGAATTAAGGAAAAATTAGTAATAATAGTAGTTCTCGGTCTATTCCCGAGAACTAAGGAAGATTAGTAATAGTTCTCGGTCTATTCCCGAGAACTAAGAGAAAATTTATTAGTAATAGTAGTTCTCGGTCTATTCCCGAGAACTAAGGAAAATTAGGAATAATAGTTCTCGGTCTATTCCCGAGAACTAAGGAAAATTAGGAATAGTTCTTGGTTTATTCCCAAGAACTTGAAATGGAGGAAAATAAAAGCTCAAGTTAACTTACCTTCCAAGCGTCCGGTATCCAAAGAGAGGAAGATTCATGGGTGCAACGATTTTTGTTAACTCACTTGAATTCGATTCAAGTGGGGATAGAAATATATAACGGGATGACTGAAGTGATTTTTGTTTGAATAATGCAAGTGGGAATGAAAATTTTAATTGTGCATGTGTTGAGGTGAGAAGTGTTACCAGAGTAAATATTTATTCGAGTGAATGTATGAATTTTTGAGTGAATGTTCTTAAGAAAAATTTTTGTTTCTTAAAGTTAAATTAGTATTAATGATAATGATGTTAAATGATGCTACTCAATGTCCATGTGATCCAAGGATGATGTAAATTGTTGATAAGTTCTTGATGTTCCCTTGTTAGAGCTGAATGACCGTGATTGTTGCTACATATGTAATTGCCCAGGAGTGTATGTAATTGCATTTGGGTTCCTAATGCGGCTTTATTTTTCTGAAATAAAAAGTATTAACGTGCCCTAAGGTGATATGGTGAACGAAGAAGGAAAAGAAAACATGAAAGATAAACCAGGGAGATGTATCTTATGTTGTGAAGAATTGAACATACTCCCCCCCGTTGAAACACTTGGAGTGTTTTAATATGACACTTTGACCTTGAGGAGTTGAAACAATTAAGAGTTAAAGGAAAAAAGGTTGAAAGAAATAAGAGTGGGTTTTTTTTTTTACATGCGAGTAACCTTTATTAAACCATTACATAATAATTTTATTTTTATCAGGTCCCCATTTTCAAATCGAAGACGCAGCTTTCTTTTTTTTGTATTCATTAAATACGTGAAAGAGAACTTTTGGGTTTCTGAATATTTATTGTCCTCGTCGACAATAGTGCAATACATGTCGTCCTCGTTGGCATTTGGCGGAACTACTTGGGTCGCCATAATTAAATTTACGCGCGGAGGCACCGAAATTTTTAAGTTTTTTAAAGTCTCTGAAAGATTCTCCATTTCTTCATCTTCTTCATCTTCCTGGTTGTCCCTAACTTCTTCGTCGTCCGAATTAGTGAGGTCGATGGTGACTTCTTCTTCATTATTAAAAGTGGCCATGTTGATCTTCTCAGAGATTGATAAGAACTGATTTCTCGTCAGCGTTTTTTTTTTGATTTATTGATTTAGAAGCAACGGTAGTGATAGCCGTTAGTTGGAGATAAGGGAGGGAAAAAGGGTTACGACAATGTATGCACAATTTCGATTCTATATTATTTTTGCATGATACAATGAGCAAAGTAATGATAATGAAGCCACCACAATAATTGACTTTTGGGGTTTTTTTTTAAATTTCAATGATGAGTAAATTTAGAGAGATAAAGTTCTTTTGAAATTTTACACAAGAACGAGAGCGAGGTTTAAATATTTTAATGTTTGTAAATAAATTTTATTCAATTTTGGGGGCATTTATATCGACTGGAAATAAACAAACTTTGTGGACTGGTCTTTTAATAACATTATTTTGGGTTTTTATTGTCAAAACACGTACAATCCCATCATCTCCCGGGTGGACTTGTATGATTCGTCCCATCAACCATGATCGTGGTGTAAAGTGATTATCCTTAATAATAACTAAGTCCCCGATTTTAGGATCTTTATACTGTACTAACCACTTGGGTCGATTCTGTAATTGGTTTAAATGTTCCTTTGACCATCTCGCCCAAAAGTGTTTTTGCAGTACTTGTACATATTTCCACCTGTCAATGGATGTTAAATTTTCACTAATCACTTCCGGGGGGGCCAATAGTGGTCGCCCTATTAAAAAATGTCCAGGTGTTAAAACTTGTAAATCGCTTGGATCATCAGACAACGGCCGTAAAGGTCTGGAGTTGAGACATGCCTCGATTTGAGATAAAACAGTTGAAAATTCTTCATAAGTAAGTTTTGAGTCATGAAGAACTCGTCGTAAGTGGTATTTGACTGACTTAGGCGGGCCGCACACTTGTGCGACATTTATTGCATTAAGATAAATTCCGCAATTCGGTAATTACTGCACTGAGATTTGAAACCGTATATTTATGCGACATTTACCGCAAGGTGTGATGGTGTAAATATAAGCAAGTTTAACAAAATGAGTTCTAGTTAAGATAAAATGCCTGTAATTTGGTATTTTTTAAAGAAACCTTTTATTTTTTTTTAATTCATTTTTGAATTTTTCAATAAACGCTTCCGATCAAGTCAAACCTCAAAATCGCAATGCAACATGCTGTAAGTATTGCAATGAAGGAAGGCGTTTCTATCTCTTTGCGATATCTCCTTCATGTTGCAATGCAATATTTCGATTGGTCGCATTGATGTGCGGCAGCAACAGCACTCTGCGTGCTTTTCAAATGGGATCACGCGATATTTGTTGCGTTGCAGTAATTACCGCATTGCGGCATTTATCTCATTGCAATAAATGTCGCACAAGTGTGCGGCCCGCCTAAACGCCAGCCTCCCACAATCCTCCGAAATGAGGCGCCGAAGGTGGGTAAAAGTGCCAGTTTATACCGGAAATGTTAAAGAAATTCTCAGACTCGTTAATACAACGTAGAAGGTGCAATTTTAGTTCCTTATTGGCTCCAATGTTTGATCCGCAATCTGAATAGATATCTGAACACAACCCACGACGACCAATAAATCTTTTTAATGCTGCTAGAAACGCTGAAGTGGACATGTCTGACACCGTTTCCAAATGGATAGCTTTAGTTACCATGCATACGAAAATGCAAACATAACCTTTATATGCTCGGACACTACGATGTTTGGACATTTTTAGTTGAAAGGGACCGGCAAAATCGGTTCCAACCCTTGAAAATGGTGCCGACATTGTCACTCTTGCAGGGGGAAGATCACCCATTAATTGCGGACGTGCTCTTGCTGATGCTTTAAAACAAGGTATGCATTTATGTAGGACTTGTTTAATTGTTTGCCGACCTTTTAGAATCCAATATTCCATTCTTAAGGTATTCAAAACAAGCTCTGTTCCACCGTGAAGGGTTAACTTGTGGATATATTCAATGAGCAGCTTGGTAAAGTGATGTTTGGATGGAAGGATAATTTGGTGCTTTTGGTTGCTAGGAATGTTGGCATGGGACAATCTGCCTCCAACCTTAATCAGATAATTTTCATCAAGTAATGGATTTAAGGAAAGTAACGTACTGTGTGATGACACTCGCAGCCCCTTTTCTAGTACTTGATATTCTTGTGGAAATGCTTGTCTCTGGACAGACCGAATTAAATATAATTTTGCCGCATTTAGCTCCTTGGCTGACGGGTATCTTGTTATGGGTGAATCGGAGTTTTTCAGCTTGCTCAAAAATCGAAATACGTATGCGAAAACTCGGAGCAGTTTGGAATATGAAGAAATTGACTGAATCGTATCTTGAAAGATATGTGAAAATAAAGAACATGGTAAATCATTCTTACGCATGTCTGGTAAATTTTTAATAGAAATCTCAGGAATCCGTGGCCAGGTTGTTTCGTTTGTTTGGAGCCAACTTGGTCCCTGCCACCAGAGGGAGGATGATTTTAATTCAGAAATATTCAAGCCGCGGGAATTACAATCTGCCGGGTTATCCTTCGACCGTACAAAACGCCAATTGACTGATGGAATTAATTCTTGGATTTGGCTGACTCTGTTTGCCACAAAGGTTTTAAGTTTATGAGGTGAGCATTGAACCCAGTTGAAAACTATGGTGGAATCTGTCCAAGCAAAGGTGGTAACGGCTGAGTAATTTAATTCTCTTTGGCACTTATTCAGTAATCTGGCCAAGAGATGTGCTCCTGAAAGCTCCAAACGTGGAAGAGTCATCGGTTTTACGGGTGCAACTTTAGACTTAGCTGTCAGAAGAGTAACTTGGGAAAAACCTTGATCATCAATGACCCGTACATAAACAGTGGCAGAATAAGCTTGTTGCGAAGCTTTGGATTTCACATATGGAGAAATCCAAGCTAGTGGATCAAAAAGCTTTGCTACACAAGATAAAATCTGTCTTTTGGTAAAAGACCCAGCTGAAACCTCTGGGTGCTGCAGGGTAAAATAATCATCTGTTGGATGCCAAATCAGACCTAATGCTTTTACCTTGTCCTCGTGGGCAAACGTCAGGGTTGGTTTTAATTTCCGTTTGTCCTCCGGTATTGTTGCGAGAATTTCATTATTGTTACATGACCATTTTCGAAGGTTGAAGCCTCCTGCCTGCAATAATTGGGTCAATTCCTTGCATAATGAAATTGCTTCCGAGACTGAATCTGCGCCAGTGATGGCATCATCCACATAAAAATCTTGAGTTATCGCCTTGGCGGCCTTGGGAAACCTTTTTTGTTCATCTTCAGCTAGTTGACGTAGCGTCCTTATTGCTAAATAAGGAGCAGCTGTAGTCCCAAAAGTAACACGAGTCATTTGAAATTCTTTGACTGGTTCAGAGGTTGTTGGTCGCCAAAGGATACGGTGATAAGGTTGGTCCGAGGGATGTAGATGGATCATCCGATACATTTTTTCTATGTCCCCTGACATAGCAAACTGAAATTTTCTCCATTTGAGTAGAATGGAATAAAGATCGGATTGTAAAACTGGACCAGAATGCATACACTCATTTAATGATCGACCATTAGAGGTTTTAGCTGACGCATCAAAGACTACACATACCTTTGAGGTGGTGCTATCCTTAATAACAGCATGATGAGGCATATAAAAGGATGGAGACGAGAAATTGTGATCTACAGGTTTCATATGACCGAAATCAAGATATTCTTGTAGAGTCTTTGTATACTCTGAGGATAAGTGTGGATTTTGAGACAGCTTTGTCTCGAGGGAAGATAAGCGTTTAAAAGCCAAAGATTTAGAAAAACCTAATTCGGGAATTTGGTTATTTATAAACGGAATCTTGACTTGATATGCGCCTGATGGCAACCGCCGCACTGACTTTTTATACAACTCCTCGCATTCTATATCTGTAGCACTTTGTTTAACCTGATCAGGTAATTCCTCAACTTCCCAAAACGATCGCAATACTGAACTAAGATCACTTTCTTCGGTAATACTGTGTACTTGAGTACTAAATGATTGTATGTGAGATTCGTCACCTTTTGATTCAGTTTTGCCAACTAGCAACCAACCAAGTAAGGAATTTTGAGCCGTAGGTGTGCCGAGAGGGCCCTTTACTATTCCATCTACAATTAAAATTGAATACACCTCAGCCCCAAGTAACATGTCAATTTTTCCCGGTAAATAGTAATGGTGATCAGCCATCTTAAGGTTATCTAAATGAGTCCAACTTTCGATTGGTAACTGTGAGCATGGTAGTAGATTTGTGATTGATGGAACAATTAAGGCCGTAACAGGAACTTGCACCTTTGTGGATGGGTCCGTTGGTTGTATTACAAAGTCGATTCGTTTGGTAACTTGAGTAACCTCAGTTTTATTCAATCCTTTGATGGTCATCGATACAGAGGAGCCTTTCATATTAATTTGTCTTGCTGCAGTTTGAGTGATGAAGGACACTTCCGATCCTGGGTCGACAAGAGCTCGTAGTGTCACCATACCTGCTTTGGTTGGAACATTTACCAAGGCAGTAGCAAGAAGAGCTTTAGATATTGGTTTGCTTTGATTAATACAGCAGAGAGATTGGGTATTAAGAAAGACCGTAGAGTCGGTGTTATTAGGATTGGAAATTGGTTGGGCATTATTCAGGTTGGAAATTGATGTCTCTGGAGAAGAGCTTGAAATTTTAGAGTGTTGTACCTTATTGGGAGTTGAACCTTGTACATGATTTCTGTGTAGTAAGGTATGATGAGTTTTACCGCATTGTCTGCATCTAAACTTACTAGAGCAATTTAAAGTGGAGTGAGAATTTGAAAGACAGTTAAAGCATAACTTGTTGAATTTAACAATGTCATATTTTTGTTGACGAGGGAGACTTGAAAATTTAGAACATTTGGATAGTGTATGAGATTCCTTACAGCAAAAGCAGGTACCGGTCGTCGAGGATGAAGCAAAGTGTGTAAGGAATTTAGGATTTGATCCACTATAAGGGCGTTGTTGAGTGTTAATTTTGTGTTCTGAAATAGATTCAAGCATGCGGAAACGCTTCTCGAGAAATTGCTTAAGTCTTTCGAACGTTGGAAGTGTGGATTCCCCATTTAGTTCTGTTTCCCACATCCGATGAGATTCAGAAGGAAGTTTTTGAACAATAAGATAAATGAGAAAGGGATCCCAATAAGAAGTGTTAACACCTAAAGCCTCCAACTCGCACAAACACTCGTTAGACCTATCCAATAAGGATTTAATAGAGTTCACCGATTCACTAGAGTCTTGTTTAAGATTGAATAAATTTTTAAGTTGAGAATTAACTAGAACCCTGTTGTTATTGTATCTGTGGAGTAATGTTGACCATGCCCTTTCATAGTTAACATCTGTTATTTGAAATTGTCGGAGGAGATGCTCAGCTTCGCCAGATAACACGGACTTTAAATAATGCAATTTTTGTGCATTGGAAAGTGAGGGATTTTGGTGGACCAATGAGTTAAATAGATCGTGGAAGGAACGCCATGATTCATAAGAACCTGAAAAAGTGGGAAGTGAAATTTTCGGAAGTCGTAGTAACTGTGTTGACATTGATGTTGAGTTCAAGTGCGTCGACTCATGCGCTGAAGGGCTTAGTGGAGGTGTTTGTTCATCAAATTTGCTTAGGGCAGTTCTTATTCCTCCCATAAACTCAAAATACTTATCTTCAAGATTTAAATATGTATCATTCACAAAATAATCACAAGTGGGTTTATCAACTAAGTTTGCAAACAGTAATTCAAGCTGAATATGATTCTTTTCTATTCGCGACCATTGTTCTCGAAATTGAGTAATCCGTTCGGATATGTATTCTTTGGTTCGTTTGACAAGAGCAGTCTTCTTATAGTTGGAGATAGCTTTGTTTAAAAGATCAATGTGCACCTTTTGCAATTTTAAAGCTTCATGAAAAGAGGTTTCTGTAGCCATATTGACTAGTCAATCACAAACCTTGTAAAACAACTTTGAACTGATGTATCACGAATGTATCACTTGCACTTGATCACAGTTAGGGCGTTATCCCCTGAAATAAATAAATCGAGAACTAAGCTTTAGTAAATTGGGCGTATCTGTAAGAACTAAACTCTTTTAAACATGATGTGGAAGAAATTGATATAGGTGAGAGACTCACCTCGAGAGTGTAATAAATTGGGTTGGTATGAAAACCTTCCAATTGATTTGATTTGAAATGAGGGGATTGCCTCAGAAAATAATATAGTTGAGGACTAGGCTCATGTAAATGTAGCTTGGTGCTTAAGACCTTGCAACAGGTGAGGGACTTGCCTCGAGAGTGTACTAAATTGGGTTGGTATGAAAACCTTCCAATTGATTTAATTTGAAAAGAGGGGCTTGCCTCGGAAAATAGTATATTGAAATATAACTTCAAGTGAATAGTTCGAGATTAGATTTATATTTAATTTCCTGACATGAAACACTTTGTCTTAAAAAAGGTAATATAGAATTTCTTGTGCACTAAGTTCACACGAATGGTTGACACTAATATTCTTCGAATGGTTGCATGAGTTTAAGAACTTTACTTCCACTGAAACTTTTAAACAATATGCACTGCACTTAGAAGCACATCCGGCTCGAAGGACCATATGTTTTTTGTTCAAAGAAAAAAAACTACTTTAAAACAAATGAAAATTATTTGACACCATTTGGCCTCTAGTTACAGCACACACTGATAAAAAGGAACAAAGAGTAAAGTTCACTTTATAATTATAATTCAACTTTATTTGACTAATTCAATTTTAGGTTTTAAATACACAATTCAAAAAAAAAAAATTTTTTAAAACCGACTTCAGAAAAAACCGCACAAAATGCCCAAAAAAGGATGAAATAATTGTTTGTAATTCTTAACAACATTCATCCAATCAGAATGGATCTAGAAAGAAGAATCACTTTTGAAGACGGTGCTAACACCTGTGGGTGATGTATTAAGGGCATAAGCCTAACAAAGAAATGAAAACAATTCCCGAAGCAAAGTTAGTGCAATCAAAGACAACTACATACTACCTGGCACCGTCTTCAAAAGTGATTCTTCTTTCTAGATCCATTCTGATTGGATTAATGTTGTTAAGAATTACAAACAATTATTTCATCCTTTTTTGGGCATTTTGTGCGGTTTTTTCTGAAGTCGGTTTTTAAAATTTTTTTTTATTTCGTACTTTTTAGTCCATTCATTTTTTTCGGCGGCAATATAAAAAAAATTATCAAGCTAGGTATACACGGCACAAATAGATCGTTGCGTGTGAGCTCAACTGTTCGGCTTGCACAATCCAAAATGTTTGGATTGTACCAAATATGTCTCGGTGATGTTCGACCACTTGCTCCTCCGACCTTATCACAATCAATGTAACATAATATAACGCGTAGATAAGTATAAATATAATGCGCAATAACTAATGGAGGTAATTTTCACTCGTCATTTGCACTCAGTTTATTCACACAATTCGACTTGCGCCAGGCAATTTAAAAAACTAAATCATTTCGAACGAATCTATCTTTACGATAAGTATGATGACTCTTCTTTTTAAATCCATTCTGAGAAGTATAACACGCCGCCGGGCCATCGAAAAAAATCGAAGCAGTAGCTAAATATTTTTTACAGTAATGTACATATTTGCATATTTTCGGACGAATTTAAAAAAAAAAACTTATTTAATATGAAACAAAATTCATGTCTGGGGTCGGGGAGCGCAATTGCAAAATTTGATTGCAGATTGTATTGTCATGCGAACTATACGTATATGTGCAAAATTTGCAGTTGGTCGGTTATATGGAACTGGGTCAAAATCAAGTTGCAAGATTTGTTACACTACAAATACATCCAGATCAAGATAATGGCCTCGATTCCCAGATCCGACGGGAGGGAAGTGAGTGAGGATTTGACACTTTGCGATTCTCAAATCCGCGGTCCCGGATTGGTTTAAATCGAAAATTCGGAGTGAAGACTCATGCGATAATGAAATATATGATGTCGGATTATCTCAGGCGCATTTGTCGTTCAAATCCGCAAAAAATATGTTGCGGATCACACTTTTACAGCGCGGAAAATGTCAAAAAGAAATTCGGGGTTGCGGATCTGAGAATCGCAAAGTGTCAAATCCGCAACTCACTTCCCTCCCGTCGGATCTGGGAATCGAGGCCAATATAAGGCATATAAAAAGTTAAGTTGCCATTGATATCGGGGAAATTAAATGTAAACAATAAAATTCTTTGATTCTTCATCCACGTCATGGTATATTTATTTATTCGATAAAAACAAAAGTTTTTTGAGCTGCAAATTTCGCCATAATTTCGTTCTTATCGGCTTTTGTTCTGGAAGCAAATTTACAGACGCATTCACGTCGAAAACTTGTTTAATATGGAACAAAATTCCCCGAAGGAAATTAATTATTTTGTCGATATATAAAAAAAAAAGCACCGCGACCGCTCGGGATCGAACTCGCACCCCACAGATCCCACAGACAAGAATACTTCCTTTGCGCTATGTCAAGTACTATAGGCTGCTGACCAATATGTTAATATAAATCATTTCAGAAAGAAGAAAAAGAGAAAAAGAAAAAAACCGGCCAGGAATTGAACCTGCAAACGCCACCCCACGCTGAACCGAGAATCCGACGCTCTACTCACTGATAGTTCAGTCAATCTGGCAAATGGATCTTGCAAAATCAAACAATTGGATGAAACTTGGTGGAGTAGGTAGGAAGTGATGTTAGAAAGTGACCTTGCTGAAGGCCGCCTGATACTCGTGTGCGTTTTTGAAAAAACTCAAAAAAACTTCAAAAAATATTTTGAAATGGATTTATCTCGAAAACTAAGGATCTTACAAACAAATGTTTCAAATAAAAAATGTAGAGGACATCGTTATCTACATTTTTTGTCATTGGTGCAACATTGTACAACAAAAAGTGTGCGCAGTAGGTGGCGCTAAAGTGCTCAAAAAAGGGGTTTTCACCCTTTTCACCCTTAAATTTTATTTTTTCAGCTACAATCCAAATGGGAAAATTGTTCCTTTCAAAATTACGAACAACTTTTATTTAAACATTTTTTTCATACGACTTACCGTTTCAGAGCAGCAGCTTGATGAAGTATGGAAATCCCAATATTACGCTTGCACAAAGTATAAAGACAAGCAAAGTGCATATAAAAGATGTCATTTTTGTTTAACTTTGAATGTAACAATTAATAATGTTTATAACAAATAATTTTTTTAATAATTATCAAAATTAGAAATGTATAATCCGTATTTTTTATACTTTTATATGAAATATTCAAAGTAGTTGAATCTTTTGTGAAATTATTATTTTTTACAAAGAAAGTATAGTATAAAATAATGCATTGAAAATTTTACAGTTACAAATTGCCATCAAGTCTTTGAGAAATTTGGATTAGGTCGACAAAATAATCTAATGGAGGTCCACAATTGTATTGGTAAATAAGCTTACATTTCTTTTATAATGTACATGTATTCATTTTATGTGACAATATACAAACACCTATGCTATTCTAGGAACAAGTGTTAACTCTCTGCTGTTGCTGCTGCAAGCGTCATCTATCTAACCTCAAATTGTGTCAGCAAATAGAAAACATGGAATGGTACAACTATTTCACTCGTAAATTAGGACACGTCATTTTTGACTTGTTGCGATTAATTGACAAACACATATGGAGAACTGACATTTTAACGACGATTTGTGGCAATTCAACGGCAGAGTGTTGATTTATTTGTTGCACTTTGCTTGTCTTTATACTTTGTGCAAGCATAATATTGGGATTTCCATACTTCATCAAGCTGCTGCTCTGAAACGGTAAGTCGTATGAAAAAAATGTTTAAATAAAAGTTGTTCGTAATTTTGAAAGGAACAATTTTCCCATTTGGATTGTAGCTGAAAAAATAAAATTTAAGGGTGAAAAGGGTGAAAACCCCTTTTTTGAGCACTTTAGCGCCACCTACTGCGCACACTTTTTGTTGTACAATGTTGCACCAATGACAAAAAATGTAGATAACGATGTCCTCTACATTTTTTATTTGAAACATTTGTTTGTAAGATCCTTAGTTTTCGAGATAAATCCATTTCAAAATATTTTTTGAAGTTTTTTTGAGTTTTTTCAAAAACGCACACGAGTATCAGGCGGCCTTCAGCAAGGTCACTTTCTAACATCACTTCCTACCTACTCCACCAAGTTTCATCCAATTGTTTGATTTTGCAAGCAGACGCCTTTTTTTCGCCAGATTGACTGAACTATGACCCATCGGCCTGCTGCCAGACTTACAACAATAAAGTAATTTGTTCGGTGCCCATGAAATGTTTAGGTGAACTTTAACAGGTTGAATTTTAACAGTTTTTTCTGCCTAACTTCGAACTCCGTTATCAGACTTAAGAAAAAATTTAACGGGACCACCGTGGGAAGCTCCCCCTTCAAATGAACCAAAAAAAAAGCAAAAAAGTTATTGGGTGACAAAGTTATGCGTGAACAGGACCACAAAATACCTACACGTCGAATTGAGTAACCTCCTCTTTTTTTGAAGTCGGTTAATAACAATATATAATTCATCAATATAATTCACTGAATCAATGTCATTAAATTTTAACTTTTAAGAGCTTTGCAGTTATTAAGGAAAATAATAAATAAAAATTATAAGAAGGGTTAATTTATAAGATTGAATTAAAGTTTACTGTATTCACTCGATGTGAACATCCACTCAAAAAAATATATATATATATATATTATTAATCACCCTCATCAACGGTGTTAGCTAAAATAAACAATCCACTTAATCACCTCAACAACGATGGAAACTAAAATATCAGATTAATTAAATTCCTCATCCACGTTGATCACTAAAATCACTTCAATTTCAAAGCAGAGAAACAAGTTAAAATATTATTGTAACGAATCAAGGAAATCATAAAAAAAATCGTTCACCATATCAAATATTATTTATTTAAAGAATAAAAGGAAAATTATGAAATATAAATATTGTATTGTGGTAATTAAGTACTCACCTGACCTTGAAAGTTGGCCTTGAACTTTAATTTGGTTGCGGACAAAGGGATTGTTAAAATCAAGGTCAAAGGAAAGAGGAATTAAAAATTACTGTTCATAGTCTGTTCCCATGAACAAGGAAAAGGAAAGTTGTTAATATTAATTCTCGGTCTATTCCCGAGAATTAAGGAAAAATTAGTAATAATAGTAGTTCTCGGTCTATTCCCGAGAACTAAGGAAGATTAGTAATAGTTCTCGGTCTATTCCCGAGAACTAAGAGAAAATTTATTAGTAATAGTAGTTCTCGGTCTATTCCCGAGAACTAAGGAAAATTAGGAATAATAGTTCTCGGTCTATTCCCGAGAACTAAGGAAAATTAGGAATAGTTCTTGGTTTATTCCCAAGAACTTGAAATGGAGGAAAATAAAAGCTCAAGTTAACTTACCTTCCAAGCGTCCGGTATCCAAAGAGAGGAAGATTCATGGGTGCAACGATTTTTGTTAACTCACTTGAATTCGATTCAAGTGGGGATAGAAATATATAACGGGATGACTGAAGTGATTTTTGTTTGAATAATGCAAGTGGGAATGAAAATTTTAATTGTGCATGTGTTGAGGTGAGAAGTGTTACCAGAGTAAATATTTATTCGAGTGAATGTATGAATTTTTGAGTGAATGTTCTTAAGAAAAATTTTTGTTTCTTAAAGTTAAATTAGTATTAATGATAATGATGTTAAATGATGCTACTCAATGTCCATGTGATCCAAGGATGATGTAAATTGTTGATAAGTTCTTGATGTTCCCTTGTTAGAGCTGAATGACCGTGATTGTTGCTACATATGTAATTGCCCAGGAGTGTATGTAATTGCATCTGGGTTCCTAATGCGGCTTTATTTTTCTGAAATAAAAAGTATTAACGTGCCCTAAGGTGATATGGTGAACGAAGAAGGAAAAGAAAACATGAAAGATAAACCAGGGAGATGTATCTTATGTTGTGAAGAATTGAACAAACATCCTTCTTAAACAACACTTTCATTTCTGGCAGCATACCCTTGGAGTGGCTCAAAATTAAAATCGTCCCCCTGCTAAAAAGTGGCAAAAACCCGGTGTCTATATCCAGCTACAGACCCATATCCCTAATTTGCGTCCCTATGAAGTTAATTAACATTCTTATAAAAAACCATATCAACAACTTAATCGAATCCAATAATTACCTGCCTGTGACCTCATACGCCTATAGGAAAGGGAGATCAGCTTCCACTTGTCTAGGCTCCATCCAACAAACTATTTCCTACCTAAGGAAAAAACATAAATTTGTGGCCCTGTTAGTCTTGGACCTAGACAACGCTTATGATAGAGTGGATCTTACTATCCTATACACCACTCTTTTAGGCTTCAATATTCCCCTCCCTTACATTCAATGGATCACAAAATTTTTCCCAACAGGATCCTTACACTTCATAACACTTCTGTGAGAGCCTCTGGGGGGCTACCTCAAGGCAGCTCTCTTAGCCCCATCCTATTCAACCTTTATACTGCCTCTCTTCATGAGACCACAACCTGGGACGTGGACATCTTCCAATTTGCAGATGATTCCTGCATCATCGCTGCTGGTGACTCACCTCTGGTAGTTGAATCTAAACTACAATTAGCCTTAAATGCCTTTAATGACTCGGTTCTTAAAAAGAAGCTAAATGTCAACTTAAGCAAATCCAAGGTAATGCCCCTTGGCTCCTCCAAAAACATCAACATCACCTTGGGGAATGTCTTGGTCCAAAATGTCAGAAGTTTGAAATTTATAGGCTTTACCTTTCCGAGTAATCTCAAGAGCAGACTACATCTCAACATTGCCTTAGAGACAATGAACAGCAACAATAGAATTATTTCCATTCTGAGTCGTAAAAAATTTGGAGCTGCTCCTGCTACTACAATGGTACTCTATAGATCTTTGATAAGATCAAAGCTGGAATATGCCAGATCCTTGTCCTTTCAAGAGTCACAAACCCTTGAAAAAAAGTTTACCACCATCACAAATAACTTCCTGAGAAAATGTTTGGGCCTTACTCACTCCACTCCGGTTCACACTATATATACTCTTGCCCATGAAATCCCTACCGATCTGAGGGCCGATTTAATCACCACAAAGGATTTATTACGTATCCTCACTGTCAATAAAAATTTTAGGAGCCTTCTTGATCTTACCCTACCCTCTTCTCCCTTTGATAAAATCTTTGTAAAATACAAAGAACTATTTGATCTTCTTCATCCTACTATTGACACTCCTGTTTGCTGCTCTAACTTATCTTTTGACCTCAAATTTTTACACGGTCTGGGAAACAAATCACAAATTGCCAATTCCACCATAAACTCTATCATGAATGAAAAAAGAGACACCTTTTCTTCTGATTCGCTGGTTATTGCCACGGATGCGTCCATTGTAAATAGCACCGTTGGTTTAGGAATCCACTTTCAAGGTCCATTAGTAGATAAGAGGTTCAGAACACTTTGGTTAATGTCAACCTTGTCTGCGGAACTCTCTGCCATTGATTTGGCTTTAAAAATTGCCGTTTCTGAAAAGCAAAAAAAAGTCATTATCCTTACAGACAGCCTTAATAGCTGTCTAGCACTTAGAGATACAAAACGAGAAAATCATGTTGTCCGGTCCATTATCTTCACCGCAAGTAGGTTGGAAGGTGTCAAATTTGTGTGGGTGCCTTCCCACTGTGGTATTCCCGAAAACGAGAGAGCTGACACCTTGGCTAGTGAAGCCATCACTGATGGTTAGTTTTTCCCACATAAACTAAGCACCAGAGATCTCATTTTAAATGTTAAATCTAAAATATTTCAAGAATGGAGTAGAAGGTACCACTATGCATCTCAGGAAAAGGGGAGATTCTTCTCCACAATTTTCCCCACACTTCCCGCCTCTCCTTGGTTTTCAAAGCTATCCCTTCCCCCTAGAATCTTTCGAATGATCAACAGAATCCTTGTGGGACACACATATGATGATGTGAGATTAACGTCTTGGAAAATTAAAGATAACCCGTTGTGTAACCTATGTAATGCTAACAATGACGCCGAACACATAATATTAAAGTGTATTAAATATAAACAAATTAGATCTAAGTATCCTATTCTGACTCAGTCGAACAGACTTCTAACAGTCCTTGCGCCCTTTGACATGGTGAAGGTCTCGATCCTTGCGAGCTTTCTTGTAGAGACCAACATATCTATTTGATGTTAATTCTAGATGAGATTTATTGTCCAACTCCTGCTTCCTTTCGTGTCTATCTTGCATTTTACCATCACGTCCAGCTGTGGAGACTTGAATTGCCAAAATTTATCGGATTTTTCTTATCTATGTTACAATATAAGATGCTAGTCTTAAGATAGAATTTAAGTTAACTTGACATATGCCCTCTACTTGGTCAGGTAGTACGGGACTGAAATGACACAGAGAGAGAGTTTCTTCGATTGACCGCCTTAAATTTATCAATCTTGAATCGTGGTCTATATAGCTGCAAGGCTGGACCAGTAAGAAACCCTGTTTCAGGGTTCACTAGCTCTGCTAGTAAACTTTTCTACACAACAACAACAACAACTTTCAATAAAGAAAGACGCTCTCTTGAGCTAAAAAATATTTTTTTAAAACAAAATAACCAAATGTTTTATTAACTGGCGCCCGAGCAGGGACCCTGTTGAGTTGTAGTTAATATCAAAAAAGTTTCGGCAAATTCGACGCGAATTAAAAACGCAAAGTAGAAGTTAATTTTAATAAAACGAGTTCGCGAATCGATTTGTTTACTGCAGTATCTAGTTTAACCAAAGACTAGTGAAAACAGAAACTGAGTTTTATCCTGCAGTGACTAGAATAACCAAAACTAGTGAAACGAAACAAAGTTCTTAAAATTCCTTCAACCAACCACCGCACGATAACCAAGTGCAGTAAAAGAAGAGAATTGTGCAAACACGATATTAACAAAAAGTGTTGTGTAAGTGTTAAGGAAACGAGGCCCCTAAGTAGCTTGCAGAGCAAAAAGTTGAACTACCGCCAAAGGAAAGGAAGACAACAGCCGCCTTGACCAGCACCACTTCACAGAGGTCCTACACATATGTATAATTACAATGGAAATTAGAATAATAATTTTTATGTAAGTCCTTAAGTTTTTCATTTAAAAAAATACAATTAGAAATTTTATGAACTAAACAAAAAAAATTAATAAGCTTCAATATCAATCAATTTTAATTATTTAAACAAATATCAAAGTGAAGAAAAATAAAGCAAAAAATATAACACGTTTAAATTAAAATAGTTATTTTCATTGTGACAGTATCGAAATATTTTAATTAAAACATTATCGTTATCAAAAATAATACGACTATATTAAAGTAATTATTATTATTAGGAGTATTTTTAGCTGAACCAAAAGAAACAAGTAAAAGTGAGAAAAAAGTGAATCATAACGAGATTACATTAGAAAAAAATTTTTTTCCCCTTAAGAATTCGAATATTCATTTTTATTATTGTCAAATTTTTATTTGGTATCGGCCCCCAAACTATAATAAAAGTTTCAAAGAAACATTTAAATACAAAAGGATAAATAAACGAAAATTAAGTCACTTGTTAACATCCTCGCCTTTAAGGTCCTAAATTTATTAAAATAATGGCAACCAACAGTAACGCAACTGAACCACCAGTTCTTGAATCCCAATCTCCTATAAACACTCAAATGATCGAAAACTTAGTATGCCGTCTGGTAGTTGACGCGTTGAGACGAGAAGGACGAGCAATTATAAATTCTCTACTGCACCCAGAATCTGATATAAACAATGACGTTGACCAAACTATTGAACCAACACAACTCGCAAACCTTTCCTCGATGGACAAAATACCGGACGTTGTTAAAAGTTTACGGGAATTTTCGGGACAAGCTGGAGAATTCAGCTCATGGCGCAAAAGCGTAGAACGTATCTTAGATCTTTATAAACTTCTTCAAGGTTCTCCTAAATACTATGGTATTCTCAGTGTAATTAGGAACAAAATTACAGGACAAGCCGACGTTGTCCTGGAGTCGTACAATACACCCATTAATTGGAGTAAAATCTCTAAATGTCTTACGTTACACTATGCT
The DNA here is from genome assembly GCA_949987705.1 of Thereva unica. Taxonomy (NCBI): domain Eukaryota; kingdom Metazoa; phylum Arthropoda; class Insecta; order Diptera; family Therevidae; genus Thereva; species Thereva unica. The sequence continues at coordinate 43,085,755 of OX465285.1, forward strand.
GATAAGCGTGACCTCGGTACCTTAGAGTACCAAATGACCACTCTCGTACAGGGAAATCATTCAGTCTCAGAATTCTATCAATTAGTCTATCAACACCTATCTTTGATTCTAAACAAGTTGTCATCCATGGAAATAGGTACAGAAAGTATGAATAATCTCACACAAACTTACAGAGATAAAGCTTTAGACACTTTCGTCAGAGGACTGAAAGGAGACCTTCCGCGATTATTTGCCTCAACCCTTCATCTTTGTTTGAAACTCGAAAATGTGAACTTTCGAACACAGTACGCAAACCACAACCAAACTAAAAATAAATATATGCCTCAACCACCCCCAGTACCGCCTAGAAGAAAATTTTTTCATCCAAATGACATGACCCCAATACCTGCACCTCGAAGGCATTTTTATCCCGAGCTTCTCAATCAACAACGAGGATCACGCCCTCATTTCCCACAGCAGCAACAAAGACCATTCCAAAATAATTTTAGATTGCCACCAATAAAACCCTCACCTCGTCCAGAACCTATGGACGTGGATTCCTCGATGCAATCTCGAGCAATCAATTATCAAAATAGACCACAAATTCTAATCGACACAGGCTCAAATAAAAATTACGTTCAACCCCATCTAGTAAAATATGTATCCTATTCTCAATGAAAGACCATTTTACGCAAATTCGGTAGGAGGAAGCGTCAAGATCACTCACCACACTTTAGTTGATATTTTTGGAACCGGAACCGGTAAAATAAAATTTTTCATTCTTCCAACCCTCATCTCGTTTAGCGGAATTATAGGTTACGACACACTTAAACAACTAAATGCTGAAATCTACACCAAAAAAGATTACATGATAATCGATCCCGGAATTAAAATCCCATTGAAACAACATATCAGCGAATTTGTAAACTCCATAATTGTCAGAACTAACCATATGTCTGAGGAGCAAGCAAATCAATTACATCAAATAATAAAAAATTATCCAAATTTGTTCTCGGAACCTGACGAAAAACTCACCTACACTTCAGTTGTTAAGGGAGAAATTCGTACCACAACGGACAGCCCCGTATATTCCAAATTATATCCATACCCGATGGCACTAAAGAATGAGGTAGACACGCAAATAAAAAAATTGTTAGAGGATGGAATTATCCGTCCATCGAAATCACCATACTCCAGTGTGGATTGTGCCTAAAAAAATGGACGCATCCGGAGAAAAAAAATTCAGACTCGTAATAGATTATCGCAAATTGAATTCTATAACAATCCCCGATAAATACCCCATTCCTGATATATCTGAAGTATTAGCGAATCTTGGCAAAAATAGCTGGTTTTCAATAATAGACTAAAAAAGTGGCTTTCACCAGATCCCTCTGAAATAAAAAGCCATTGAAAAGACAGCATTTTCTGTCAACAATGGAAAGTTCGAATCTACGCGACTCCCATTTGGCCTTAAGAATGCGCCTTCTATATTTCAAAGAACTTTAGATGACATTCTTAGGGAACATATTGGTGTACGCTGCTATGTTTAGGCTGAAGCCACACCGAACCAGGCAAACAAAACAAAAGCAAATTTCCATACATTTTGGAAAACAGTTTTGCTTGTTTTGCTTTGAGTTGTGTGAATTAGTATGGAAATTTGCTTTTGTTTTGTTCTGCCTGGTTCGGTGTGGCTTCAGCCTTACATCGACGATATAGTCATTTTCGCAAAGCATTTCAAAAACCTCAAAATTATTTTTGAAACATTGGAAAAGGCAAATATGAAAATCCAATTAGAAAAGTCCGATTTTTTAAAAAAAGAAGTGGAATTTCTAGGGTTCTTAGTTTCCACTGATGGAATCAAAACAAATCCAAAAAAGGCAGAAGCAATAACAAACTTGCCTCCACCCAAAACATTAAAGGACCTCAGATCATTTCTTGGTATGACAGGGTACTACCGCAGATTTATTTGCGACTATGCTAAAATTGCAAAGCCCCTGACATCCCTTTTAAGAGGGGAAGACGGACGAGTGTCCAAAAACCTTTCAAAAAATAAATTGATTACGCTAACACCAGAAGCAGTGGAAGCATTTAAAAAGATTAAAAGTGCCTTAGTATCTTACTCATCCCGATTTTAACAAGACTTTTGAACTCACTACTGACGCCTCAAATCAAGCAATAGGCGCTGTGCTAATGCAGGAAAACAAACCCATAACTTTTCTTTCTCGAACTCTCAGCCAAACTGAAGAAAATTACGCAACCAACGAGAAGGAAATGCTTGCCATCATATGGGCCCTCAATTCCTTAAGAAATTACCTCTACGGTTCCAGAAAGGTCATAATCTATACAGATCACCAACCTTTAACATACGCACTCAGTAATAAAAATACCAATGCAAAAATGAAAAGGTGGAAGGCCATACTCGAGGAATACAATTACGAATTGAGATACAAACCCGGAAGAACCAACATATTTGCCGATAGCCTCTCTAGACTCCCACCAGTACCAGAAATAAATTCGATGACCGCCACACAGCATAGCGACGAAAGTTCCTCTCAAAACCTAATACCTACCGTAGAATCGCCCATTAACGTATTTCGCAACCAAATTATACTTAAACTCGGAGAAGAAGATTCTTACCAACTGCAAAACCCATTTGACCACTATACCCGCCATACCTTTATCAAACCAACTTACACACAGCAAGATATTATAAAAATTTTCAAAAGATATCTAAACCCACACGCAATTAATGGACTTCTAACGAATGAAAGAATTATGGGTTTAATACAAGAAATATACCCCGCACATTTTAGAAATTACAAGATCAGATATACCCAGACTATCGTTGAAGATATACCGAACGAGGAAGAACAAGATGAAAAAATATTAATAACACATCGTAGAGCACATAGAAACGCAGAAGAAAACCGCCAACAATTACTAGAGAATTTTTATTTTCCTAGAATGAGTTTCAAAAATAAAAGACTACTAAAAAACTGTTCGTTTTGCAAGGAGAATAAATATGATAGACATCCAAATAAAACCTTTATAAATCCAACCCCAATTCCGAATTATCCAGGTCACATAATTCATATCGATATACTCCATGACGAAGGTCACATGGCCCTAACAGCAGCGGACAAATTCACCAAATACGCAAAAACGATTTTAATCAAATCACGCTCAGTAGAAGATATCCGTGGCCCTTTGAGAGACATACTTTTCTTTTATACAGTCCCTGAAATTGTTATTCTGGACAATGAGAAATCCTTCATATCGTTATCCTTGATGTCAATGATGAAGGACGAATTAGCCATACGTGTATTCAAAGTCCCACCTTACAAAAGCGAAGCGAATGGACAGATCGAAAGGTTCCATTCCACCCTGATTGAAATCATGAGGTGTCTGAAAGCCGAAGGAATCTCGCGTTCATTCGAAGAATTGCTCGAAAGAGCAACCCATGAGTACAATGACGCAATACACTCAGTTACTCGAAAGAAACCCGTCGAACTTTTCTTTGGTCGTTCACCAAGAATAAGCCCGGAAGACTTCGAGAAAACCAGAGCAGATAACATAGAATAATTAAAACAAAAACAACAGTACGATATAAAGCAGCACAATAAAAAACGAAAACCCATAAAAAATTATAACGCAGGCGAAACTATATTCGTAAAACATAATAAAAGAATAGGAACTAAACTAACTGTTCGTTACATTAAGGAAATAGTTAAGGAAAATAGAAATAACACCGTTATTACAGAATCTGGTAAAACAGTGCACAAAAGTAATATTCGAAATTAATTCTCCATTGCAGCCTTATCATCTCAATAGCAAACTGCGAAGTCCATATCCTCGATTATTCAAATTCCCAAATAATTATAATAAGCCAAGGACAAGCCAAGATACAAACTGGAAACTTTAAAATAATACATGACATCGACCTAAGACTGTACGACAACTTAACAGCCGACATTACGACCGCACTTGATCATGATACTTTTAAGGACGATCCAATGTTCCCATATATTCACCATGAATTGTTGCAAATTCAAGAACTGTTGGATAACATAAAACCAAAAAAAAGTAAACGATCTTTAGACTTTATCGGGTCCGCATGGAAATGGATCGCGGGCACACCCGACCATGAAGATTTTTTAACAATAAAGGCGAAGATGAATGACGTACTGGAAAACAATAATAGACAGGTAGTAATAAACAAATTGCTAAACGATAGGCTAAACAACATTACCAGAATTACAAATAGTATAGAAACTCTTTTTAAATCAAACAATAAACTGAGGAATGAATACGCATATAATATGCAATACAAAATTAGGTTAGTTAAAGAAGAATTAATAAACTTAAAATATGCTATAAATTTTGCAAAATCAGGCGTAGTAAACACCATGATGCTATCTCATAAAGAATTAGATTTGGTTACCAAAATTTTAGATAAAGAAAGAATTCCTTATATTTCTGTAGAAGAAGCTTTAGAATTTGCTAGCGTAAAAATTGTAAGTAACAAATCGTCTTTACCAAGGCATGAAAACCGAAACGAATTTCGGTCCGGTTACGGGTCGGGTTATTTTTTTATTTCGGTTACGGTTGTCGGTCGGGTTTTTCATTTTTTCTCTGAAACGCTTCGGGTACCGTTATTTTTTTCGGTCCGGTTAACGGTCTTAGGTACAAATCCAATCTTAAATTTTACAATGTTGACTTTCTTTATTTATTTCATACAATGTACACACTTAAATTTACAGTGTCAAATCTGGTTTGTGTACTAGTTGTAACAAAGTTAATAAAAATTAAAAATAACTCGCGCCGCTGAAACGCTAATTGGTTCGGATTAACGAAATCGCATCAACGGCGTCGTTCTTCATACTTGTTCTCAAGTGACCGATCAAAAACTTGAGACCAGAAAATAATCTTTCGACGCTTACTTGAGTAGGTGGCACAGGTAACGCGACTTTGGACAATTTGAACAAGTGTGGTTTTCGCAAGCGTTCTTCTTGCCACCAAAAAAGAATGTTAATATTTCTGTCCAATCTTTTCATCTTCCCAAACTCTAACAAAAGAGGTCGAATCTCGTTAGCTGGAGATGAAGTATGTGGAGACTCGTCGAAGAACTCTCTGTCTTTTTCTAAGCCTAAAAGTACTGCTTCAAGGTCATCGCATGAACCATTTTGTTGCGTGAACTCCACACTTGCTCTGCGTGATGCAGTGTTTTGATCCGATTGTTTCTCCGCCTCGTGCATCCTGCAGTACAATTTAGTCAACGTATCGACGGCTTGCTCCTTTTGAATCGACGACAAAATAATTTGATACCTCAAGTCGAGGTAAATGGCAGCAAGAAAGGCCTCGTTGGTAAAAAGTTGCTTTTCGCGTTTTTCCATTTCACTGATCAGACGTCAAGACATGGCATATGAAATTTTGTTGGTGTCAATCTTGCATGGCATCCAGATTCCATAAAAGTCACCCATAGTGAGTTGTTCACTTTGCATTCGTACAGTTGCGGGTTTCGACGGTTGTAAAACTTTTACTACATATCTCTTTGATCTTCTCCAAGGTTGGTCCGGTCAGAGGTAAATCCGTTCTTTGTCCTAGACAAATTTGGGATAATGAATTAATACTCGTTTAAGAAATTTAAAACCCGATTTTCTGTTTTGGTCAAAATTTCAAAAGATTTTAAAATCATAATAGTCATTGATAAATAGGAAACCGATATATAACCGGGAACCGTTTGTTTCGGTCACGGTTATCGGTCTTACATTAAAATTTTTATATCGGTCCGGTTACGGTTCCGGTTTTTCCAATCGTTTCGGTTTTTAGGGGTTATCGGTCGGATTCCGGTTACGGTTTTCATGCCTTGGTCTTTACTCTATATAGTTAACATTCCTATTACCACTAATGAAATCTATGACAAAATAAAAATTAAACCTGTTAAAAGGAATAATATAATTTTAGATTTTAAAGAAAATGTAATTTTGAAAGCCGAAAATAAATTACTCTCAATAACGAAAGAATGTAAAACTTATAGTAGTCTTTCCATATGTAATCAAAACAATTTGATAGATATAAGTAATTCATCATGTATTCCCAAACTGTTACTAAGTTCTAGTTCATTATGCAACAAAACCAATGGTCATCAGATACCGACGCTAGAAGAAATATCCTCCGGCATCCTATTAATAAACGATTACCAAGGACCAGTCAACATCAACAACATCCCCTACAACCTAAGCGGGACATTTCTGATCAAATTCAACAACGCTACCATTGCAGTCAATAGCCAAACATTTACATCCAACGAGGTTACTCATCTCAAAATTCTACCTGCAATATTACAACCAATGCCCAAGGAAAACCAATACAGAGAACTCCTATCACTGGAAATGATGAAGGAACTCCATGTCAACAACACCAACCAGATCCAGCTTCTGAAAAATGAAAATCAAATCGAGAAATGGTAGCGAGACGATACTCATCAAACAGCCGCAGTATCCTTACCTACAGTAACATCAGCCACAGAATCCCTACCTGCAGTAACATCAGTCGCAGAATCCTTACCTACAGTAACTTATTCAACGTTAATACCATCCTTCTTAAGTAAACCACAAGTTCATCAATCCAACATGTAGCAGATGAGGACATCGGCATTTAAGAGGGGAAGAGTTAACAAAGTTCCCACCTTAAACACGAGGGGCCAACACAGTTCCCACAGGAAACTCCAACTTTACCAAAAATTGCTGATCGCGCGTCTGGATAATGGACACCGGCGTGTGAATGCATAAATGAACTAGAGTAGCTTTTAAGTTTATTAGATTTAAGAAATTAATTGTAATTTAACTTTCAATAAAGAAAGACGCTCTCTTGAGCTAAAAAATATTTTTTTAAAACAAAATAACCAAATGTTTTATTAATTTATACAAATAAAACTTTATAAGGATTTACTACATAGCAGAAATTAATGCGGCAAATTTTTAAAACGAAAGATAATAGTTTTAGATTATTATTTGAGTGAAATTTAATTTGTAGACGTTTTTATATTGAAAAAGCCCAAAACAATCCAAGAGCTTCTTAGTAAATGAAAAATAATTCACAATAGACACAAAGTGTTGGCTTTCTCCTAGTTGATGTTAGTTGCGAAACTGCTCTGGTTATCTACTCCTATGTGAGGCCAGGTGTAGTTCGAAGTACCAACGAGTCAAAAATAGCAGAAAAGGAAAAGAAAAAATCTAAGAAAGGACTCAACACGATGACGTCAACGATAAAGACCTTTAGATTTGAAAGCGAATGTAAATAAAGTTGTTGATTTTTTACATGTGTTTTTGACTATTAACTTTTATATTGACTATATTCATCTTATATTGGTTCGTTTTATAATTATGTTAATCAACATATTATGTTGAGATGATGTATAAGCCAAAAAATATAAAATATGTGTTATTATTTTTGTCGTCGTAAATTTGCTATCTGTCCCAGTGTGCGGCGTTTGAATTCTGAGATGCTATGAGTTCGGAAACACCGACTGCAGAGTTGCACAATCGAGTTTAACGAGTCTCTAAACTGTAATGTAACATGAGATATGCGACTTGAGGTTGGATTCGACGTTATCAGCTTGATTAAACGGCCAGAAAGAAAACTCTCAATCCAGTTCCTTAGAATTGAGTCGATACCAATAGAACCACACTCTTTCGAAAGCTTGGAAATCTCTAGAGCAACATGTCTTCTTCTTCTTTAACGGCTCTACAAAATTTTCGTTTTCGGCATATATGAACCGGCCCCAGGGTTTCCGATAGTTTAACGGTTGGCTTCAGACTTTTCGGAATGGGCTGGTCACGAGCTAGTTTCAAAGAATTAGGATGAAATTTATCTCATATCTTCTACGCAGATGACCTCAAAATATATAGCACCATTAAGTCCCAAGCCGACGTATCATTTCTCCAGTCGAAGCTCAAAGTATTGCAAGATTGGGGCATAGCCAATAAATTACATCTCAACACTGACAAGTGCCATGCAATTACTTTCTCTCGAAAGGAAACCACTCATCTGCACAACTATTATCTCAATGACAAGATATTGAATTATGTCGATCATATTGTGGATTTAAGTGTTGTCCTAGACAAGAAACTAAATTTCAATATGCACTATGATAATATTACTGCCAGAGCCAATAAGCTTCTTGGCTTTATAAAGAGAAGGGCGAAAGAGTACGGTAATGTATGGGTTACAAAAACACTTTTTTGTTCCTTAGTCCGCCCAATCCTGGAATACGCTTGCCCGGTCTGGGATCCCATTTTCGAAGTTAACAGGATCAGGATTGAATCTGTTCAAAAGAAATTTCTCCTTTTTGCTTTGAGACATCTGCATGATCCGCACGATTTTCGAAGCCTGCCACCCTACAATGTCCGGCTCAAAGTTTTAGAGCTTATGCCACTGTCGGCGAGGAGAAAAATGTTTATTTCATGCCTTACCCTGGACATTATAAATGACAACCTTAAAGTACAGTTTCTATCGCGCATGATCAAATTCAATGATGATATTCGACATACAAGCCATACGAAACTTCTTAAGGAATACCCGCACCGCACTGAATATGGAAGAAACGAGCCCGTCAACAGATGTTGTATGGTCTTCAATAGCCATGGATCATGTTTTTCCCCTACAATTGATAAAATATCCTTCAAGAAAAAACTTAGATCCCTACTTATAGCATTAATCTTTCCCACTAACAATTATCTTTAGCCAGTGTAATTTTTAAGACTGAATATTATAAGAAGAGTAATGTAATGTAATTTAAGTTAGCCTTGTTTGGCTAATATAAATAAATAAATTCGGAGAAATATGATAGGGCAAAAACCGGAGTTGTAACCAAGGGTATCGGCCCTTATTAGACTCGTCCCAGCTCCTCTACCATACTGCGATGGACTGGTCACTTGCCAGAATTCGCCGCACTATCCTAGGCTCTCCTTTGTACGGCAGTATGAGTTTCTACTCTCCGAAAGAGCCCACATATAACAAAGTAAGAACGATAGACATTGTAAACAGAACAAAATTTTTTCAGAAAGCTTCTTTCACGTTGGTATGCCAGTGTGAACTGCTCGGAATCTTATGGACATTTTCATAAACGCAAAAGAGCCGCAACATTGCAAAATTCAGCCATTGGAAGTCTGTAGCTGAACTCTGCGGTGTTGCGGCATTCTCGCGTTTATAAAAATGACCGAAACAGGTAGTGCATCCATCTTGCCAGTTTTGTGGTTGGATCTTTATAATTTTGTAGATACAAAAAATAAACTCATTTTATAGGGCTTAAAATAAACAAGCAAATTCTCACAACTATTTTTATATTTATTTTTAAACAATTATTTATAAAGAATTACTCAGCTGGTGCTGAGACGAAAAGTCCAGCCGCCTTCATCTTTTCGAATGCCGCTTGTGGATTGTAATCCCTATATTACATCAAACAAAATTATCAGAATGAAATTAACAAAATAACAATAAGTACTTGTAAAAGTTAGCATATTTCGCCTTCTTGGGTTCAACATAGGTGAATCTGAAGACTACTGCGGCCACAATGGATGCCGCAATTGCAATTTTCAGGTTCTTGGCTATGACAGCAGCGTGAAGCCCCCTAAGTTGTGGCTTTCTGGCCTGTAAAACTGAAGCGTCTCCTGCCATTGTTTTTGCTAGAAATTCAATATTTAAACTAATTATCTAAAGAAATTAAACGACTCCGAAATATGTGACAGACAGAATGAATTTTCGACACTTCGACTTACGTAACTGTTTTTGGAAAAAAAAATTCTTTTAAAATAATAATATCACTACAGAATCTACAGTAGATATTATAGAAGAAATCAATAAGTATAATTTAAAAAACCTTAAGCTATAGAAATGAACTCAAAAAACACAAATTTAAGAAAACCATAAATTCATAATTAAAAATTTAACTTTTACGTTACACGATAGTTTCTTTTGTATTTTATAATCTATGCGTTTTTTTTATCCAAAACTTATTTTTAAAATTCATATTCTTATTTACCTTTTTTTATATTACACAAATTTGTTCCCTGCCGACAAAAATCTAGCGTTAATTATGACAGAAATTAGGATTCCTTTTCGACATAAATGATTTCGAAAATCTTCTTCTTTCTTTAATTTATTGAAAATCGAAATTCTAGTTTGTTCATAAATGCTAGGTAAATTTAGATGATCCAACACACCACGTATACATGACCGGATCGAAAGATCCAGGGGTCGTAGGATTGAAAGTGGATCTGCGTATGTGCCTGTTTAGACGGGTCGCGCCCACCACCTTTGAAAACGAAATTTGAAGATGCGGGGAGTGTTCGGGTGGGAGGGAAGTGCGTCTCGATTTTAAAGCGACTCACGTTCGCCTTTTCTGATGAGCTGTTTGTTCTAATTCCATTTTATATCACTTTAGTGTCCCATTTTATTTTTGTTTCAGCCGCCGTGATGAGCAGACGTGTTTTAATGAGGAAGGAGAATAGGTCTGTTCCCGTACCTGCAGAAAGTGCAGAATCTGCAAGTTGCTTCGAATTACTTAACAGAATTCTGTTCCCGTACTTTTACTGCAGCCGCCATATTCATTTCCCCACCCTGCAGTAAGAAGCAGAAACTTGCAGAAGCTACGAGCTGCTGTAACCTGCTGCAGCAATTTTTGAAATATGGAAATGTCAAAACTGGCATTCCCGTGTTCGTTGTAAACGTTAGATGTTTCTAAAGTGCTCTAAAACAGATTAAAAACAAAAAAATAACCGTTCTTCTTTTCGCTTTCAGAAAAACTGCAGAATCTGCAGAAACATGTTCCTGTACTTTCTTTATTTCATCCCCACCTCTCAATAAGCAGCTTGCAGTAATTGGCAGAATGCAGAAAGTACGGGAACAGACCTAATCTCTTAACTTATGTTCTCTAGCGTTGGCCAAAAAAAGCAATTGTTAAAATAAAATTAAACACATAAAAAAGGTCTGTGGAAATAATTATTAAAACGGATGCTGAATAAAAATGTTAATTTAAAAAATTAATTTAACAATTATTATAAGAAAATTCAATAAAATAATAGTCAAAACAAAATAATAAAATCAACATTTTTATGCAAATTTTTGACACCTTTGGTAGAAAGTGTGATAATTTTTTTTAGAAATGAATTTTGATTGCGTATAAGCTATTGAATTTAGCGAAATCATAAGCTTAGTATCCTGTTCGTGCGGAATTCAGACTCCGCTTTAAAATACATGTAAAACAGTATGCGGAATTCAGGTTAGAGAACGGTTTCAATTCCGTCCATAAAACCTAGTATCCTGTTCGTGCGAAATTCACATCCGTAAATGAACTTTGTACTCTAGAAAACAGATGGCGTTTTTTTAATGGAGACTTCTCGTTCCTTTTGTCGCAGGATACTTAGCTTCAAGAAATGTATTTTCATGAGCGGCAATTTTGACGTTTACTTTTCGAACTCACACAAGATTGAAAAGTGTAACATTAACAAATGCTCGCATCAAATAAAAATTATATTTTAAATGCAAAATCTTCTCTTGATTCTTTTTACTCTCTCTTAATTTATAATGTTTTAGCTAGTCCAATTTATTAGTACGAGGATATACATATGTATAGAACCTGCATCTTGAATAAAATTTCCTTTCAATCTTTTTTTCTCCAAATAATGGATTTACTCGATATGCAGGCAATTTTCTCAACTTGTTATATCGTCGGCTAAAGAGTTACCGAGTTTCCATGGAAGTCGAGTTGAGTTGAGGTTGAGTTGAAATGACACTTCAACTCACCGACTCAACTCTATGCGTTTCCTGTCTGTGTACAGACAGCTGAATGTGTACTTGTATTAAGCAAGCAGCTGTTTTTAAATTTGACGTAATATTTTTGTTATTATAAAATAGTGATCATAGACCATAAAATTAATTTATTGTGTTCGTTGTATAACAGAAATGTTATAAACAGGCGCGACATTTTGACTTTTTTAACATTTGACAATCCCGTTTGTAATTGTGTGCGTGAACTCTGTTCAATCTACCTATTTTCGTTGAGTTGAGCAGAGTTGAAAATCTTTAACGAAAACTCTTGACTGCGACTAGCCCTAACTATAATGATCTTAAGACATCATAAGATTCTTCGTCAAATTCTTTTAAGACTGGTTAATTATCTGTCAAATCGTAAGCTCAGCTATAATAGCCTTAAGACGTTTTGACATTTTTAAAAGGTAAACAAATCGAGTCTGGGAATGCGTCCAATAAATTATAAAAATGGAAATTAACAATAGTTTTATTGAAGAACTGATTGAATTAGTTCAAAACTGTTTTTTTAATGTCTCTATTTATTTTTCTTACACAACACGATCTAGGTTTTTTTGATATCTTCTACCAATTTCACTAATAATGCCAAATTATTTAATAACTCCAAATTATTCATTTTGCAAAAAAACGTTTTCTGCAACTAGAAACACTAAAGAAAATTACACTTTTCTTATGATTGCTTAAGATTGGTACGCTCGTTACCGTACATTAAAGACTTGACGAAAGATTGGAAAAGTTAACGAAAGATTGCTTAAGGCCATTATAGTTGGTATTATGACATTTCAAAGGAGCGTAAAAAATCTTAAGGTATCTTAAGACCATTATAGTTAGGGCTACTGTTTCCATGGAGTTCAACTTGGGTTCAACTCTGGTTGAACTCTCATGGAAACTCAGTAAGTGATACCACGTATCTAACATTTTTGGCGATATTGAGTTATGTATATGAAAATTCTCGTCGTGAGGAGCTCTATCTAATTTGGTATATTCTACCAATGTCATATTATCCGGTAGACCGAATAAAACATATCAAAATAACTGAAAATTGTTTATTTCATTATAAAATTAATTTTTTAAATGTTTTTTTTCTCTCCTGGAAAATTGATTTTTTTTCAGATACGGGGTATCACTGTTTAGCCGACGATATGCCGTAGAAGCGCGAGTAAAGTACAATAATTTTTACCTTTGGACGCATTTTCAAATTGCCCAACTGTCATTGTCTATTAACTCCCAGGTAAGCGGAATTTAGACTGGTTATATGGATTCTCTACAGAGCGGAATTCTGCACGAACAGGATACTAGGCTATAGTAAAGACTTTATTGTAGAGCATACGATTCTCTACAAAAATGTTATGAAGACATATTCGCTTTCTCTATGTATTGACAGTGCATTCTCGATTTATAGTTTTGTTATTACATTAGCATTGCTTTTTAATTTAACTAATTGTCAGTCAATAAAATATATTTTATTCTATTGGATGTTATAATTTTTCTTTATACAAGAATAGAAGATATTTATTTAATTTGAAATGCTTGGAACCAACCAACACTTGCTGCTAAGCTCCTTCTAATACTATGTTGTTCTTATGAAAAATCTAAATGCTCCAAATTTATTTTTTCTATTGTTGAAAGTATTATTTTTAGTTATTTGTACAATTTAAAAAAAAACACTCGAGTTTCGCCAGGGATCGTAACTGTTATAACTTATATCGAAAAAATCAGAAAATAATCATTATTTTGAAACTTATATGATATAAAACAACAGTAACAGTTAAATTTTACCAAAAATATTTAAAGTTATTTTTAACTATTATCTTTGACTAGTATTGTTTTAAATCTTTTAAAATTGTTATTAAAGATTTTTTTCTTTTTTTGTTCGAAATAATAATTAAAATTGACTTTTATTTTTAAAATCAAAAATAACTGTTAAAAAAGACTTTTATTTTTTTCGGTCTTGCATAAAAGTCTTTCTAAGATTTTTATTTTTCCAGTTTTTTCTATAAAAGTCTTTGAAGACTTTTATTTTTAAAATATAAAAATAAAAGTCTTTTGCTGAAAACAGATAAATAGTCCATTCAAACCGTTAAGAAAATCGAACCCTAAAGGTTTTTGGGGTCGCTGATCACAAAAATCGGGGTCCTGAGGTCCTAAAATTTGGGCGTCACCCTTAAAAATGCAAAAAACACCCCTTTTTAGGGGTTTTTCGCGATTATTTCGATAATAATGAAAACTAATGCAATGAAATACACTTTTTTTAATATTTATTTGCGAAGGTGGTTGATTTGTACTAAATCAACGCGAACTTTAGATAAGGGGTGATCCTAAAGGGCTGAAACCACCCCTAAATCGGCTACAAATAGAAAAAAATGTAAAAAAATTTTTCTTCAAGTATATGCTTCAAATACGATTGTGGGCGTACTTTCAGGCAAAACTAAATTATTTTCAACCCTTAAGGGGTTAAAACTACCCCCACAATTATAAAAATCAACTTTATATAAAAAAAATTAGAAAAATTTTTTGTTTTTTGCTTTTTGCTTGAAATTTGGTTCAAAAGGTATTATCAGCCATAAATTTATTATTTTAAACCCTTAAGGGGGTAGTTTCACTCTGCATTAAAATTGCAGTTGAAAAAAATTGACATTTATTGTTTTGCATTAAAATTTTATTTTCCATTTTTATTCATTGAAACATTTGGAAAATTTCACTTTAAACCCTTTTTTAAAGGGGTTAAACCACCCCTAAACCGAAGCAAAATAAAAAATACATGGAGAAATATTTCTTTTCGTGGAATTTTTGAATAAAGTCAAAATCCAGGATAAAAACGACAATCACACAATAATTGGAAATATGTACCCTAATGTATTTGAGTTACTTCTGAATAATGGGGTGTTCCGTTTTTTTACAATGACATTTAGGCAGGTCAGTCTTACGCTGAAAACAAATAAAATAGCTATCGTAGTTCGAAAATAACACTATAAAAACAATTGTGATATTGTGCTTAAAGCCTAGCACGTTAATCAGGCTATAGAAATTCTAACTAAAACTATGTAAAAAATGATTTATTAGGTGGATAAATTGGTGCGGCTGATTTTATATTTTTGAATTTTTTGGCTCCCTGTTTAATTTCTACTTAAATTAGTAGTTTGGTAACCCCATTTCACTCCGTTAGGGGATGAATTTCGAAAAATCGATTCTTAGTGAATGTCCACGTCATTATAGAGATGCACTGTCAAAATTAAAGCCCTTCAGCTCCAGTGGTTTGGGTTACCCCAATTAACCCCCTTAGGGGATTAATTTCAAAAAATCGCTTCTTAGTGGATGTCCACGTCATTAAAGGGATGCACTGTCAAAATTTCAGCCCTATAGCTCCAGCGGTTTGGGTAAACCCCATTTCACCCCCTTAGGGGATGGATTTCGAAAAATCGCTTTATAGTGGATGTCCACGTCATTAAAGGGATGCACTGTCAAAATTTCAGCCCTATAGCTCCAGCGGTTTGGAAAAACCCCATTTAACCCCTTTAGGGGATGAATTTCGAAAAATCGCTTCTTAGTGGATGTCCACGTCATTAAAGGGATGCACTGACAAAATTTCAGCCCTATAGCTCCAGCGGTTTGGGGAAACCCTATTTCACCCCCTTAGGGGATGAATTTCGAAAAATCGCTTTATAGTGGATGTCCACGCCATTATAGGGATGCACTGTCAAAATTTCAGCCCTATAGCTCCAGCGGTTTGGGTAAACCCCATTTCACCCCAACTAACAAACTCTCCAGAGAAAAACTCTTGGAAATTGTGAAATTATCTCATAAGACTCTCTTAACACTCTTCGATACCCTCAAGAAGATAGCTCTTGTAATAAGAATTAAATTAACACTCATAGTAGTATTATTATGAGATAATAAGTCTACTAGAGTTACTAAGCCTTTCATTCTCATAATGAGATAATGTTTATACTCTTATATTGAGTGCAAGAAAACCTCTATTCTTATTGTGTCTTTTTTATTAAAGCTTTACTCTCAAAGGCTTTAACTGTCAAAAAATGTCCTTATGAGTGTTATGACACTTATAAGAAAGTTCTTACAAGACTTCAAGTATATCCCTTCTTATATAAATGCTCTTATGAAACGAAAAATGTTAAAACATTTATAAGAAGACTTTTATTAGTGCAAAAAGACTACCATCTCATAACCAGAATTTTGTTCTTATAAAAAAACGTAAACCATCGAGCGGCCATACTTTCGTTTAATATAGAATTTTATACTGAAACGAAATTCCACAAATCAAGCTAATTTACCTAATTGAATATGCGCAAAGTATACAAAGTTATTTCTTTCAGATGATAAATCAATTTAAAATAAATTATTGAGCGATACTAAAGCTTTTATTTTTTTCTTAAGAAATAAAATTTCAAAAAATATGTTAAAGTTTGATTATTTTTAAGGCGCTTTGATTTTTATCGAGGTAGAATGGTTGTTATTATCGGTAAAGTTTCAATCGCAATAAAATTGCGACTAATATTTTCGTTAAAAATCGAATTCTAAAGTTTATTATCATACATAATAAATATTAAATTCTTAAGTGTTATATTTTTCGAATAGATTTTTATGACAGTTATTTAGAGCAAATAACTCTCATAAAAATTATTTTATTCTAAACAACATCGCCTTTCCATATATTGCTCCCTTTCTAACAGTTCTGTTAAGGAGAGTATAGCTCTTACAGCGCCCTTATAGTTACCCTTGCAAAGAGAGCTAAGGTATTTTTATAAGACAAAAATAACTCTCATAATTGTGCCATTTAATTCTCACAACGCACTCATAAAGCACTTGTAGTGTTCTATAAGAGTAAGTTATGAGAGTGATACTCTCTTAAAAAAGTCGAATATCCTCTCATAAGGCACTAGTAGAGTCTTATGAGACGAATTTTGTTACTTGGGACCCCCTTAGGGGATGAATTTCGAAAAATCGCTTTATAGTGGATGTCCACGTCATTAAAGGGATGCACTGTCAAAATTTCAGCCCTATAGCTCCAGCGGTTTGGAAAAACCCCATTTCACCCCTTTAGGGGATGAATTTCGAAAAATCGCTTCTTAGTGGATGTCCACGTCATTAAAGGGATGCACTGACAAAATTTCAGCCCTATAGCTCAAGCGGTTTGGGTAAACCCTATTTCACCCCCTTAGGGGATGAATTTCGAAAAATCGCTTTATAGTGGATGTCCACGCCATTATAGGGATGCACTGTCAAAATTTCAGCCCTATAGCTCCAGCGGTTTGGAAAAACCCCATTTAACCCCTTTAGGGAATGAATTTCGAAAAATCGCTTCTTAGTGGATGTCCACGTCATTAAAGGGATGCACTGACAAAATTTCAGCCCTATAGCTCCAGCGGTTTGGGGAAACCCTATTTCACCCCCTTAGGGGATGAATTTCGAAAAATCGCTTTATAGTGGATGTCCACGCCATTATAGGGATGCACTGTCAAAATTTCAGCCCTATAGCTCCAGCGGTTTGGGTAAACCCCATTTCACCCCCTTAGGGGATGAATTTCGAAAAATCGCTTTATAGTGGATGTCCACGTCATTAAAGGGATGCACTGTCAAAATTTCAGCCCTATAGCTCCAGCGGTTTGGAAAAACCCCATTTCACCCCTTTAGGGGATGAATTTCGAAAAATCGCTTCTTAGTGGATGTCCACGTCATTAAAGGGATGCACTGACAAAATTTCAGCCCTATAGCTCAAGCGGTTTGGGTAAACCCTATTTCACCCCCTTAGGGGATGAATTTCGAAAAATCGCTTTATAGTGGATGTCCACGCCATTATAGGGATGCACTGTCAAAATTTCAGCCCTATAGCTCCAGCGGTTTGGAAAAACCCCATTTCACCCCTTTAGGGGATGAATTTCGAAAAATCGCTTCTTAGTGGATGTCCACGTCATTAAAGGGATGCACTGACAAAATTTCAGCCCCATAGCTCAAGCGGTTTGGGTAAACCCTATTTCACCCCCTTAGGGTATGAATTTCGAAAAATCGCTTTATAGTGGATGTCCACGCCATTATAGGGATGCACTGTCAAAATTTCAGCCCTATAGCTCCAGCGGTTTGGGTAAACCCCATTTCACCCCCTTAGGGGATGAATTTCGCAAAATCGATTCTTAGTGAATGTCCACGTCATTATAGAGATGCATTGTCAAAATTTCAGCCCTATAGCTCCAGCGGTTTGGAAAAACCCCATTTCACCCCTTTAGGGGATGAATTTCGAAAAATCGCTTCTTAGTGGATGTCCACGTCATTAAAGGGATGCACTGACAAAATTTCAGCCCTATAGCTCCAGCGGTTTGGGTAAACCCTATTTCACCCCCTTAGGGGATGAATTTCGAAAAATCGCTTTATAGTGGATGTCCACGCCATTATAGGGATGCACTGTCCAAATTTCAGCCCTATAGCTCCGGCGGTTTGGGTAAACCCCATTTCACCCCCTTAGGGGATGAATTTCGAAAAATCGCTTTATAGTGGATGTCCACGTCATTAAAGGGATGCACTGTCAAAATTTCAGCCCTATAGCTCCAGCGGTTTGGAAAAACCCCATTTCACCCCTTTAGGGGATGAATTTCGAAAAATCGCTTCTTAGTGGATGTCCACGTCATTAAAGGGATGCACTGACAAAATTTCAGCTCTATAGCTCAAGCGGTTTGGGTAAACCCTATTTCACCCCCTTAGGGGATGAATTTCGAAAAATCGCTTTATAGTGGATGTCCACGCCATTATAGGGATGCACTGTCAAAATTTCAACCCTATAGTTCCAGCGGTTTGGATAAACCCCATTTCACCCCCTTAGGGGATGAATTTCGAAAAATCGCTTTATAGTGGATGTCCACGCCATTATAGGGCTGCACTGTCAAAATTTCAGCCCTGTAGCTCCAACGGTTTGGATAAACCCCATTTGAGCCCCTTAGGGGATGAATTTCGAAAAATCGCTTCTAAGTGGATGTCTACGTCATTATAGGGATGCACTGTCAAAATTTCAGCCTTATAGCTCCAGCGGTTTTGAGTTGACCCTATTTCACCCCCTTGAGTTGATCGTGTGGACCGAAAGGGTCGAACCCACATCCCAACTAGTTTCTATTTGTATCCGATTTAGGGTTGGTTTCAACCCTTTAGGATCACCCCTTATCATAAAGTTCGCGTTGATTTAGTACAAATCAACCACCTTCGCAAATAAATATTAAAAAAAGTGTATTTCATTGCATTAGTTTTCATTACTATCGAAATAATCGCGAAAAACCCCTAAAAAGGGGTGTTTTTTGCATTTTTAAGGGTGACGCCCATGTTTTAGGACCGCAGGACCCCGATTTTCGTGATCAGCGACCCCAAAAACCTTTAGGGTTCGATTTTCTTAACGGTTTGAATGGACTATTTATCTGTTTTCAGCAAAAGACTTTTATTTTTATATTTTAAAAATAAAAGTCTTCAAAGACTTTTATAGAAAAAACTGGAAAAATAAAAATCTTAGAAAGACTTTTATGCAAGACAGTCTTTTTTAACAGTTATTTTTGATTTTAAAAATAAAAGTCTTCCCATAAGAGTTTTGGAAGACTTTAAAAATAAAAAACAATAATAAGAGTTTTTAATGACCTAAAACTTTTTTAGTTAAATATAACTGTTATTGTTTATTTAAAAAATTTAAATTAATTTTAATTATTAAACTTGACTTTTATAATAAAAGTCTACAATTTAAAAGTAACCCTACCACCGCGTAGAACTCGCTACTCTGAGTATCCAGTATAAATTTTATGCAGATCAGACAACATGTACTATTTGATTTTTTAAGTCAAAAATACAAATATAACAGTTATTTACGATCCCTGAGTTTCGCTTAAAAAGAAATATTTCTCTTTTTGTCCAGCCCTAGTTCTCATTCCGTTTGTTTCAGCTGTCTTAAAAGCGACTGGACTCAAAGCGACCCGTCTAACCAAATTTCCGCTTTGGGGCGCCTCAAAAGGAGAGACAAAGCGAAACGTCTAACCAGGCACTTTGACATCGTCGGATCGAATAATTGAAGTTTAAATGGATTCAAACGTAATGGAAAATCTATTATCATAACCTACAAATTTATAGTTGTCAAATGGTTTTGCTGTGGATTATTCTGATAAATAAAAATGTCGAAAAGAAAAAATTATTATTATGTGCTTGTGCTAGTTATTTTAATATTATACAGAAATTTGTAATCTTGGACCGATTCTACATATTCAACTTTGCATTCCACTTTTTGACGTTCAATTCTGTAGCTCGTGTCTACACATTTTCAACTTTTCAAGAAGAAAATCGAAAGGCTCGGCTGTCACTACTATACATATACACTCATATTCATACATATTCGCACACTCATAAAAATTTTAAATGAAAACACAAAAGTTGAACGCAAATTTCCATTCCATTCTGAGCTGCTTTCCATTTTCCTTTCAACTCTAGTCTGTTTCAAACTTCGCATTGGAGTGAAAGAGAAAAAAAAGTTGAACGTCAAAAAGTGGAATGCAAAGTTGAATGTGTAGAACCGGTCTTGCGTGCACACTTATATCATAATCAAAAAGTGGAAAATAGACGACAATTTATTAAGAGGTGTGTTAGAAAAATAAAAGCAAACTATACTATATATAAAAGTATCAACAATTTAATTTCTACCGGCCCATTACGGAATATTCCAAAAAAAACCTAGTCGATTATCCCGTGACAACTACCATGTTGCTTATTCGTTATGCAATATGTAATAAACACAATATACATATAATTTTGCAGTATTTTTATTTTTATTTATTCTCAAATATAACAATAACAGTGTGATTATTTATTCAGTATTTTTTATTTCCAATATACGGCGGAGCCGGCGTCGCTTACTCACACATGCGCATAGGCCACGCCCACCACACACCGTTTCGGGACATTCTCCGTCCGCGCGCTCTGGTATAACCGATTTATAAGACGTTGTCACGTCAAAAGAGGGAAAGAAAAATATGGACAAAAAGCAGGAGCAAACATTGGTGGATAGCTGTTGTACGGAATCGAAATTTCGATGACCAGATGTCGAAAATTTCCGTATGGATCGCGAATCCTTTGAATTTATTTGTGAAAAACTATATTCAGAATTGGCACCTAATTCTTCCACCGTACGTGAGGCTCTTTCAGTGGATATAATAATTGCCATATAAATTAGCGTCCTGTGCTGAATACCGTGTCATTGGAAATCAATTTGGTGTTCACAAGTCAACTGTGCAAAGATGTGTATACAAGTTTTATAATGCCATGGTAAAAGTTTTTTTAAAGGATGAAATTTAACTGGCGAAGAGGCAAAGAACTTAATAAAAGGTTTTGAAAACAAAAGTAAAATTCCACAAAATTTGGGAGCAATAGATAGGACCCATATACCTGTAATTGCTCCTTCAGATGGTCACGCTGACTACATAAACAGGAAAGGATGGACATCGGTTAATCTGCAAGCTGTGGTATTTTGCAATTATAGGTAAACATTTTGAAACGCCTTAATAAATTAATAAATAATAGATAAACAATATTTGCTAGATTTTTGGACATTACTTGCAAGCACCCAGGAAGCAACCATGATGCAAGAGTGTTAAAAGACTCATCCCTGTGTAAAAACATAGATAAAGTGGAAATGGTAATAATAATTTATTCATCAATTTTCGAAATAACCTATTTTTTTGCTAGCCCAAAAATATGATAAATGGCATGGAAATAAGCAGCTTCTTTATTGGGGATCCAGCATATCCTCTGCAAACATGGCTTATTAAAGGGTATTTTGGTTCGTTAACACCAAAACAAGATTCATTTAATGCCTATTTAAATAAAGCAAGAATCACGGTTGAGAATGCATTCGGCCGACTAAAGGGTCGATGAAGAATACTGCAGAAACGCAATATTGATTTTGTTCCTACAGTTGTCGCTACCACAAGTATCCTACACAATATTCTTGAGCGTAGAAAAGCGCCCTACAGAGAATCGTGGAACCAAAGCGTTAGCACAACAGAGGAAATATTCGTTAAACCGTCAAGTGGAAGTATGATGGTGTACTACAAGGGGAACAAATTAGAAACCATCTCACCAATTATATGGCACAAAATTTTCCACTAATTAAAAGTATAAGAAACTGAAGACATTATTTTTTTTTCTTTATAAATATATACTTTTCAAAAAAATGTATGTTTCTTTTAACCTAGACAAAGTTCACATTCTTTATAACAAAAAACGATAATCTTTTAACTTCAAAACAAGTTCAGTCCCTACAACAAAACATAATTCTTTTACATTTCAATAAAACAGAGTTCAGTCTCTACAACAAAATATTCTTTTAAACTTAAACCATAAAAAACTAATTTCAAATTAACTTAAACAACAAAATAAAACATAATTCTTTTACATTTAAAACAGAATTCAGTCTATATAAAAAAACAGAGTTCAGTCTCATTTGTGATTCTTATCACTATGTCAATTCATTCAACTGGAGTCGTCGGAATTATCCAAAAACTCTGTAATATACATTGGTTGGGCATGGTTTTCATTTTTAAAAATATCCTTTATGCCATTAAGAAACGTTGTTGTTGTTTCTTGCAAGATGGCTCTTGTGGCAGCATTAAATTTTTTATTGGATTCCTCCTCCTTCTTTAAATATGTTTCTAACTCATAATCAATGAGTTTTTTCTGCTGCTCGTAAAATGCGTTATTGGAATATTCCTGGGTTTTTTTCATTAATTCCCCCAGCCTTTCTATGCTTTTGCTGTAACTGTCTTTGCCGGAAGTTTTTCTTCTTTTTCGTGATGTACTGTCTAAAAGTGAAATTAAATATAAATGTGCGAATTGATTGATGATTGATGATAGTATATTGTACCTGTGCTTTCTGCAATCTCTGGAATATTTTCAGTCGACTGAGAACTTTCTAATACATTTTTTTAAATTCTTCCATCTCACTTCTATCTGCTTAGAATTTTTTGTATCAAACCCACGTTTGATAAGTTCTTCTTGTATTTTTTTTATAGACCTCAACATTTCTAAATAGTTTCCCATCAAAAAGTGACAATGAGTTCTGCTCTTGCATTACGTCTAATAAGGCTTTGGTTTCCTCATATTCCCAAATATTGGCTTTGTCATAATGAAATTTTTGTATATATATATATATATAGAAATTATTTTAATTTAATTGTTTACTCACAACACGACGAAGGCACAAACGTAACATAACCTAAAAAAAATTTTGCTGTCATGTCAATCTCTCAATCTTTGAATTCGCGTCTTTACCCCGTGTCTCCACGAGACAGATGTCAGCCAGACATTTCTGTCTTTCCAGATAGAATCGAACATTTATTTTTGAGTGGGCACTTCTAGCAGGACTGAAGTTTTAACATTTCATTATTTGACAACTGTCATACTGTGAAAGTCATTATTTATAATGAGTACAAACAAAGCAAATTTATTAAAAAGATTCCATTATTATTTTATTTCATTACTCAACTCAAACAGTTTATTCAGTTAATTACATAAAGGTTTTGTACAGAGTAATTTACAAAGTTCAGTACTAGCAAAAATTACTCAGAAAGATACGACAATGTAATCCTTTCTGTGCGAAGAAAAAGGAAAGTAAAAATCTATGATCAACTTCTCTATTCATATACGCGCTCCGGAATGGCGAGAGGGCGGAGCAACGGCAAATTACACAAACACATGCAGAGCAGGAAGTACACGAAAATGGTACATGAATTCACACAAGCAAAATAAAAGTCCAGACGGCACAAAAAATTGCGGAGAAGAGAAATCAGTGCGTCTCTTTCGCACTTCGTGAAATAACATTTCTTTATTTACCCTTTCTTTCTTCGATTTTTGTTTTGTTTTTAAATTGAATTTTATCTCACTTGCACCTTGTCGATTGATATATTCACTCGCAAGGGAGCTTATGGGAAATGTTAAGATTAATCATTTTTTGTCGTCTGCTAGAAAAGTAAAATTTTGGTTGGCAGCACTAATTTATGGTGCCAAGTAAGAGAAAATGAAAGTGACGTGTCATCAGAAAGGAAAAGAAAAAGAAAGTGAAAAGTCGTGCTAAATTGTGCTCCGAATTTAATCGGCCAGCATCGACAAATTCAATTTGTATTTTCAAGTTAAAATCATTCTGGCTCTTAAGCCAGACGTCAAGTGAATTATTTAATCGAAAAAGGTATGCCAAAATATTACTTTCTTAGCTAAAAATCCTCCTTACTATCAGCACAACATTTTTAGGTTAAGTCAAATATTTTCACCATTGTTTCTTTACAAAATTAAATGTACAAAATAGCCTGCAAACAAACATTGTTTATTTTTGATATACTAATTAAATTTGATGTTTGACAGGCGCCTTTTTGTCATCCTTGTTTTTGCTCACTTATTTTGTCAAATAAAGAGTTTCAAATAAAGAGTTTTGTCTGAGCCACAAACAAGTTGATTTATTCGGACCTCAACCCAAAGTCATCCCCAAAGGACCTCAACAAGAAATTTTGAGAGTGTCGTATCTTTGTGGGTAATTTTTGGTACTAGCCTAAGGGCAACCGTAAATAATGAAGAAAATTACTTAAGGTACCTTTACATTATATGACTTGTCATATGACTTTACTGTCAATGAAGTCAAACCTAACAATGACATTTGTTTTTGACATGACATACGACATTCTGTCAAATTTTGTTTTGAATATTCTCTGTTTTGACTTGATTTATCATATGATTTTTCTATCAAAATTACAAGTTGATAATCTATCTTGCTTCGTATTTTGTTCACAGTTAATTTTGACAAGTCATAACAGAAATATTCAAAGCAAATGTCGTATGACATGTCAAAAACAAATGTCATTTGACATTTTATGTTAGCTTTGACTTTATTGACAGTAAAGTCATATGACAAGTCATATAATGTAAAGGTGCCTTTAGTAACTAAGTTATAACGCAAGAGTAAATGAAAGTAGCTAATGAACATTTGTAGGTAACGGAGCCAGGTGAATAGGCTGGCTGCAAAATCTAATTATTATAGCTATCACAGTAAAGGGGAAGAAGGGGGGTAGGACGGTACCGCGCAACGATACAGTCCTGGTATACAGAGGAATGACGGTGTTGGTATGGAATGGTCTAACGCCAGGCATACTAGTTAAATACAATACTGAGTAAGGCACATTTATCACAGCTGGTTAAGTTAAAGTTAAGGAGGGGCCTGCCATCCAAGATCACAAGTTTAGTAGCTCTGTTCTTCCACTTATCCTGTAGATAGAGGAGGAGAGGAGAGATATTCGCTCTATCATAAAGTTCGTTATTGGAATAAAGTCTATTTGGGGTTTTGAATCTGATGGAAAGACATTGCCTGAGGATCTTGCGTTCGAGCCTCTCCAGGCTGCGGGCAAGGGTGGTAGAGATGGAATGCTAACAGGGGAAGCCGTAGCTGATGACTGGTCTAATTAACTGCTTATAGAGAAGTAACTTAGAGTTGGGGTTAAGTTTGCTCGAATATTTTAACACTGGATATAGGCGACCAAGGATGCCATTGACCCTGGAGATGATTCCTTTAGCATGTTGATTGAATTTCATGAGATGGTTGAAATTTATCCCTAAATATTTAAGCTTCTTGCTGACCTTTATTACTACGTTATTTATACGGAATTGGAGGGAGCCGCAAGCCTTGGCGATACCTCTCCTACCTTTGCCCCAAGCGTTACGAATGGCTATAAATTGCGTTTTGCTCTCATTAAGAGAGAGGCCCCAGGCGCCATAGAACCGTTTAATCGAGTCAATGTGTTTGCACATCCACTCCATACTTTTCATGATGTCGGGGTCGGAAGCGTAGATCAAGGTGTCATCCGCGTAGAGGAGTGCTTTAGAGTTTATATTAGGAACGGAGTGGGGGAGGTCGTGTAGATATATGTTAAACAATTTGGGGCCCAAAATGGAGCCCTGAGGAACTCCGGATAAAACTTCGACTGGCCTGGAGAAGGTATTGTTTATTTGGACGGAGAGAAATCTATCAGAGAGGAAGCTGAAGAGCATCCTAAGGATGTGGGGGGAAAAGCCAAGTTGAGAGAGTTTGAATAAGAGCCCGGTGTGCCAGACCGAGGGGTCAAATGGTAGCAAGGCCTCAGGGACCTTTGATGGTGCCGGTACGTCAAAGAGATAAATCCTGGGTAACGCCACCTGCGATCTAAGGTCTTCACGATCTAAGATTTTCCGATATGCTACCGAATCCTACCTCAACCTCCACGAAGATGTAGATTTTACATCGGGTGTCCCCTGGATGCTCTTGTGTACGCAAGAGTAACAGACTGAGGAGGGTGAAAGGCGAGTGTTTCGCGCCTCAAAACGAAGCAAATACCGGACTGGTCCTCCAGGTTGGGGGTTGGGCGGCAGGCTGACAACCTTTCACCGTAAAAACCTACCCGTCACGAATCCTCAAGGCAGGCCTCGGACAGGACGGACTCAACGGCAACGACTCAGGCAACGGAATATGGAATACGATCTTGGAACATGGAACGTCAGGACGCTCAACAGAACGGGCGCTCTGCGTTCGCTTTTATTAGTATTAAAAAAAATATGGCATAAGGATCACAGCCCTTCAGGAAACAAAATGGACCCACAGTGGTATAATGGATGTAAAAACCCACACGGTACTCTCCAGCGGATCATCAAATGGAAGAAGAGAGTTCGGAGTAGCATTCATCGTAGAGAAGGAAATGAAATCTCTGATTCTGGACTTCAAACCAGTCAGCAATAGAATATGCACACTTCGCATTAAGACAAGGTTACATAACATCAGTCTTATAAACGTCCACGCGCCCACAGAAGAGAAAACGGATGAGGAGAAAGAGGAATTCTACCAAGAGCTAACAAACACCATCAGGTTAATACCGTCAAACGATATTAAAATGGTGCTTGGAGATATGAATGCCAAAGTAGGAAAAGAAGAGGAGTTCCTAGGAGTCATAGGAAAGCATAGCCTACATAACGTTACCAATGACAATGGTAGTCGATTGATCGATTTCGCAAGCTCAAACGCAATGGTAGTAAGCTCAACAATGTTCCCGCACAAAGATATACATAAGATGACGTGGCAGTCACCAGACGGAGGAACTAATAATCAAATTGACCACGTCCTAATTGAAAGAAGAGGGGCCACGAGTATACTGGACGTAAGAACAATGAGAGGAGCGTGCTGTGGCTCGGACCACTATCTAGTCAAAGTGAAATTGAGAACCCGGATAGCAACTAAAACGCATAGAGGGCAAACTCAGCCAAAATACGATATAGATAAGCTAAAACGGGAAGAAATAAGAGATGCCTACCAACATGCTGTCGTACAAAACTTGAGACAGGTAGATGAGCAGCCCAGCATCAACGACAAATGGGAACAGGTCAAAAACAGCATAAAGGGGGCAGCAGAAGAGGCACTAGGCTGGACCCCCAGACAGACTAGAATTGATTGGTTTGACCAAAACTGTAGAGCAGCAATTGAAGAAAGAAACCAGAGCCACCGAGAGTACATCGCAAGGCCAACAAGAGCAAGGATGGAAGTCTTCAAGGAAAAAAGAAAAACCGCAGACAAGTTATGCAGAAAAAAGAAGAGGGAATATCTAAATAGGAAAATCTTACAGATACAGGAAGACTTCAATGAAGGGAGAAATAGACAAGCGTACAAAGGAACTCGCCAGATCACCAACAAGTTTCAGCCAAGAACGGACATCTGCAAGGACATAGATGGGAACTTGTTGGCAGATCCTGATAGGATAAAGGAAAGGTGGAGAGAGTATTTTCAGAACCTATTGAACCCTATCTCCATATCAAACGAGAATGCAGAGACAGAGGCATTTGTAATTCCCCAAGATAATATCTCAATAGAACCACCAACATTGGATGAGGTGCGGGAAGCTGTAAAAAGGCAGAGCAGCAACAAATCGCCTGGCGCCGATGGAATAGCAGCTGAGCTGCTAAAGGAAGGAGGACCCCAACTGCTACAAACTTTACACGAACTCATATGCACCATCTGGGAGGAAGAAGTTATACCAGAGGACTGGAAGAAAGCGATTATATGTCCAATATACAAGAAAGGAGATAAATTAAACTGCAAAAACTACAGAGGCATCTCACTCCTCAGCACCAGCTACAAAATCTTCACAATCCTTGTGAAACAAAAACTGGAACCTATAGCGGAAGGCCTTATAGGAGAATATCAAGCTGGTTTTAGGACAAACAGGTCAACATCGGACCAACTGCTGACCTTAAGGCAAATTCTGGAGAAAACCTGGGAAAGGAATGTAGATGTATATCAGATATTTGTCGACTTTCAGCAGGCATATGATTCAATAAACAGAGAGAGGCTATATGAGATCCTATCGGAAATAGGAATCCCTTCAAAGTTGGTACAACTGATCAAATGCGCCACAAATAGCTCACTGGCGAAAGTGAGGATCCAGAATGTTATAACAGAGGAGTTCGAAGTACGTCAAGGGCTTAGACAAGGAGATGGGCTGGCCCCCATGCTTTTCAACCTGGCCCTAGAATGGGTGATAAGGAAAACGTCAGTCCAGAGAAGTGCATCAATAGCTACCCAGTCGGTACAATTACTTGGATATGCGGATGACGTAAACATCGTGGGAAGGTCCTTTTTGGCAGCAAAAGAAGTCTATGTTGAATTAAAAGAGGCGGCAAAGGACATAGGCCTGAAGATTAACGAAGAAAAAACGAAGGTTATGCAACAATCCAGAGCAGGACGATTTAGAATGGGAAGAAATATAACCATCGACGAACATAACCTAGAAGTAGTCGATAAAACAGTCTACCTTGGGTCTACTATCACAAAAAGAAACGAAGAAAACGAAGAAATAACTAGACGAATACTACTGGCTAATAGAGCCTTTTATGCCCAAAAACAAATCCTGCACTCAAGATTTGTGCACAGGAAAACGAAACTCTCACTCTACAAAACAGTAATACGACCAGTACTGTGTTATGGTAGCGAGACTTGGACTATGACCCAGGACATAGAGGAACGAGTCAACAGGTTCGAGAGGAAAATTCTCAGATGCATAATAGGCCCAATCAGAGAGGATGGAATATGGCGAAGAAGATACAACAACGAGTTGTATGAAATTTTTGACGACCCACAACTCTCAACTTTAATAAAAATCAACAGATTGAGACTAGCCGGCCACGTGATCAGAATGGAGGACAATCGCATACCAAAACGGCTTATGGCATCAGAAATTTCGGGAAGTAGGCCAGTAGGTAGACCCAGGAGGAGATGGATAGACTCTGTGACGGCTGACGCAGAGTCAATGCTCAACATCCGGAGCTGGAGACATGCTGCAAGGGACCGTCAAAATTGGAGAAATGCCCTTGAGGAGGCCAAGGCTCGATTTGGGCTGTAGCGCCATTGGATGGATGGATGGATGGTGCGAGACCGAGTAAAACGCTGCTTTGATGTCTAGTGAACAGATTACTGTAGGGTTTTTATTTCTGAGGCCCCTAGTAATGTCGTTATGTAGGGCTAGGAGAGCATGCTCGGTAGAGTGAGAGGCTTTGAAGCCGAACTGTTCATAAGGAATGATATTATTGAGATGAACATGGTGGTCTAATTCAAAAGCTATTATTCGTTCCAAAAGCTTTCCAATGTTGGAAAGAGAGGAAATCGGTCTAAAGTCGGAGGGAGAGTTTAGCTGGCCGCCCTTAGGGATGGGGATGAGTTTCGATAGTTTCCAAGCTTTAGGGAAGTAGCTATTGTTAATACAGTTATTAAGAATGGAGGTGAGGGGGTTTGCGATGAAAGGGCCGATCCTCTTAATGATGTAGTTGGAAAAATTATCAGATCCAGCAGACCGTTTACCGTTAAGGGAGTGAATCAGGGAAATGAGAGTGTCCGGCTTAATAAAAGGTGACGGGAGGCTGTCGCAACAGGAGGATGTATTTTCAAAATTCATGAGGGTGCGGGGAATGTGAAGCTGAAGGGCCTCAACCGAGCAGACTACATGTTCACGATTGCTCCGGTTATAGGCTGGTTGCTTGGGTTGGTATAGGTCACTGTAGTCGTGTGCGAACAGTTCGGGAATGTCCATAGGCGAGGAAAGGTTGACCGAATTGAATTTATCGAAAGGATGAGGGCATTTCCTGCCAATAATCCTATTAAGCTCTTTAAACAAGGAGGGACCAGGCTTCATGGATCGACCCTCGCCTCCACAATGCGGTTGAGCAACATAATTTTATTAGCAAGGGCTAAAGTAAGGCTATTATGTCGATTGAGGTTCCTCTCAAGTTGTCTCTTAAGATTACGGCGCCAGTTTTTCTGAGTTAGGAATAGGCTCTGGATATCAGGCGGTAGGCGATCCTTAAAGCCGGGGGACTTGAGGGGAGCAACCCTATCAAGTGAGGTGTTAAAGGTATTATTCAAGAGAAGGATAGAGGCATCTATGTCATCGTTAGACCAGTTCCTCGAGGGCGAGGGAAGAAAGGAGAGGAGAACACGATTAAGACTACTACCCATTAGTTCCCAGTCGACATTACTGAGGTCACGGTATTTGGGTGTTGTTACGAAAGTGGGTTGGAGGCAGGAGAAAGAGAGTTCCAACTTAATGGCATAGTGATCGGAAAATGAGGGGGAGGAGTAACAGCGAAGGATGTCCATGCTCCCAGCTAATCTATGTGAGACCAGAAACAGGTCAATGCAGCTATTGGACCTAGGGAAAGTGGGGCCTCCCGGGCTGACAATTGTAAAGAAGTCAAGGAAGGGGTTATTGAGCTTCCAGTCCTTAAGAAGTTTGCCGTTACGGTTAGTAATGGAGTTATGCCAGTCAGGGTGCTTAGCATTTAGGTCACCAGCGATGAGGAGACCCTCATAATTGGGTTCAAGCGAACTGAGCTGGAGCATGAAGTTATTAAAGTCCACCGAGCTGGCATCGGATGGGAGATATAATGAAATGAACAGGATCTTACAGAGGCGAGAGTGGTGGTCAGTCAGGAAGAGCTCAACACTGACATTGTTAAAAGGGAAGGAAAAATTTGACGAGAAAGAAAGCGATCCCTACAGATTATCGCGGAGCCTTGGAGGCAGTCACTCCTAAAGACTTTAAAGTTGTTGAGAGATAATTTGGCTTTAGCATGGAGGTGTGTCTCTTGAAGGCAGAGAACATCAACATTACTTGAGACGAGAAGGTCTCTTAAAGACCATCGCCGACTAAGAGACACCAGGGAACCAACGTTAAGGGATGCGAACTTTAGAGTCTTAATAACAATCTCTGTTGAGATCGAGATAAAACCCAAGAACGGCCATCTTCCTTTCAGCCAGGTCCCTAGCACTCCTATAGAGAGGTAAGTGTTTCCTAATCAGATCATCAAATTGATAGGCAGTGATACCGAAAAGAGATTCAGGATGAAGGAAGTCATAGAGGTCGTCGGCCGGGAAGGCCTGAGGTATGTTCGGGTTATGAGGCTGGCCACCTTTGAGGCAGTTAGCATACGAATGTGGAGGTTTTGGAGGTACCTTAGAATGGAGATTCCTCGATTAGTATGGAAATTGACTATCCTTATAGTCAAATGCATCCTGAGTTCTCTGCCTAGATCTAAGTTTCTTGCGTAGTTCTTCGCGACGAATGAACACCGGACAGCCTCGGAAGCTAGCCGGATGGCCGAAGGCACGACAGTTGACACAGTAAGGTTCTCCTGATTTATCGAGGTTACGGGGGCATTCCCCTGGTGGATGAATGAATTGGCACTTCACACAGTTGTACTCACGATTACAGTTAACAGCCGCGTGGCCATGACGTTGGCAGTTCTTGCACTGAACCGGACCCTTCTTGTTAATCTTCTCCCATGAGACTTGCTGATAGAGAATTGTTCGTATCTGAGAAACTTTATTGGGGTCTGTATTAGGGGAGAACTGAACAAGATAAAGATTGAGTGAGATCTAATTTTTACGAGAGTACGGCGTTTCATAGCGCTTTACGCTAGTTACCTTGAGAGTGGGATAATTAATAGATAGGTCATTAAAAATTTCCTCGGGAAGGAATTCGGAATAAATTCCCCTGAGAACCAAGGATAAGTGCCTATCATCTGGATGGGTATATGTGTGAGAAGTCACCTTATTGTGCTTTAATTTTTCAAAGAAGCCGACTTGGTGCTCCCTGTTAAGGAAGAACAATGTCACTGCGGCCATTTTTGACTTATTGACACGAGAGGCAAGTCGCCCTGATATGTTTTTCGAGCACCTTTGGAACGGTGCTGGGGACCCAACGGGTCCCCACCCTCCATAGTTGGGGTGGCAGCCCTTTTGGGAATTGCTTTTCACCCTATAGCTTATAAAAGTTTTTTATTTTTATTTAATAGGATAAATACCTTCTGTCCAATTAATTTGAAAAAGTTCACTACTAATTAATTATTAATTTAAACGAAGCTAAAGCTGGAAACAGATTGAACGTTCATAAGCGTTCGTCAGCGCTGTGAAATGTCAAAAGACGTTCTTAACGTCGGGCGTAAACACATTGAACGGTGATCAGAGCTCGCATGCGCTGACAAACTTGATGCTTAAAACTAATTTCATGTAACATTTAAAATAAATAAACATAAAATAATAAAAAAAACACTTTCTTTTTAAATTGTAAAACAATAAATAAAAAAACAGCCCAAATTGACAATCTCAACTGCCAAAAACGACAAACAACGCTAAGCTACGTCGATCAGAATAGAAATAGAGTCTATTCCAGCGCTGATAACCGTGCAATCTGTTCACTACAATTAGGTTATGTGTATTCATTTTAATTTTGACATATCTCAGCGCTGATGAACGCTTATGAACGTACAATCTGTTTCCAGCTTAAGCCTTTAGTGAAAAGAACTTAAACTTAAAAATGGCGTCCATGCGCACTTAACCTGAAAATGACACACTTTTGGGTTATAAAGAGTAATATCCAGATCACAATATTAAACGGTGTTTCCTGGTAAAGTATATAACAGAGAACCACTTTATTAATTATCGGAACTATGCTTATTATCAGAACTATTTTCACAATAATTTTATTAAAATTTCTTAAGCACGAGTAATGACGCTGCATAAGATGGCCGCTCCACTCTCCAACCACAACTTCATTTATTTCATTACCCGGGGGCTACACGATCAATTTGTCTGTAATTGCAATTTGAAATATTGCATGTCAAAGGGTTATCAGCAGGAATTTTATTGCATTGCAATTTCATTCTTACAAGAAATGCGTAGGAGATAGTTGTTGTGTTTGGACTTAATTTTCAATGATTCACTCATTTTGTAATAATAAAAAATAGTTAACAGTCTCAACTTTTGCCTCTTAAAAAATTTTATGTTAATTCACATAAAATTAAATAATCCAGCGTCAAGTAATCTCCACTGCTTAGGTTTTTCCACTTTCCGCCATTTTTTTTAAAGAAATTCAGAATTTCTTGGATATGCAAGCATTGCATTTACAATATTGCATTGCATTTGCAGCAGGGGCTACACTATCAATTTTAGTACTGCAATGCAATATTGCAATTGAAAAATTGATCGTGTAGCCCCCGGGTTATTTTCACTAATTTTGTAATATATTTAATACTACTAACAATTGCTTGTGTATCAAACTTATATTCCCGCCATTTTAATTTTCGAAAAATTTGAAAGATGTCAAGACGGCAATTCCAAAACATATTTCAAGACGTAACCGTCTTGCCATATGTTTCTGTCCTGCCATAGTAGTCTCCACGAAACATTTTCAGGCAATCTGGAAATGCCAGCACAGATATCTGAAAGATTTCTGTCTCGTGGAGACACCGGGTTACGACGATTTCGATTCGATCCAGGCTCAAATGTTGGATCGGTTCGATTCTATTTGAATTCGATCTGGGTATATGTACAGTACATGGATTTTTTTTAAATCCAAACAGGCTTGAAGCCAGCTTCGATTTCGCATGTATACGTACTAACTGCGTCTACACCTTCCATATTTTTCGCTATCACTTTAGAATAAAGAAGTACAGGAAGGGCCTAGTGTAAAAAAATACGAGTGTGCGTAGGACCACACTTTAGAAGTGTTAACTTCTATGGCTAGTCTAAATGTCCAAATCAATCTTAATACAGGACGATAAGGATTAATATATTTTATTTAGGAATATTCTGTTATAGTTTATTTAATTGTTACTTATATGCACTCCCTCCAAAATGTGTTGCAATGTTTTGGAAATTAAACAATTTATCTTAAACTTATCACACAAAGATCGGACGATGGATGACTGGGATAATGTAGTTTTTGTAAAAATAGTAGATAATACATATATAGTAATAAATACATAGTACATAGTTCATAGGAAAAATGTAGTATACATAGTACTTGTCGTCGGGTTGATGCAATAGTCACGAAACAGAAATTTTTGCTATTTTAAACATTGTGCAAATATACAAAAAAGTCATATTATATTTAGCCAAAGTCACGGATCTAAATTTTTATGGGAATCCACTGGATTCATTTTGAATTTTTTCAGAACATAGTACATAATATGCAGTACATTGTATATAGTACGTAATAGATAATATATAATACATAGAAAATAATATAACATACCAGTAGGGAATGGAATTACTGGAAAAACTACTTCTACAGAAGCAGTTCAGTACTTCCACCCAGTACAAAAAAGGCATTACATTAACACGGCGATGGCCTAGGCTGGGAAGTACTTTTTTTCCCTTCCATTTGGAAGTACTTATACTACATTTATTACTAAACTCATAATGCAAAGTTATTATACTGTAAATTTTTATAATATAATTTAGTTGGCGTAGGCGTGAAGGGGTGGGGTAGCTTGAAGTAAAATTAAGCGATTTATATTTATATCATAAACATAAATTCAAATATATGTTTATACATTAAAGACATAAAACTTAATGGCTGAGACAACTGTGATGGTTAACAAAGAAAACGAGCAGCTACGAAGTTTTTCAACACGCTTTTTGCGCGAAATCAAACGCTTGGTCACCAAACCCATTCTCCTCTGCATTATTTGTAAGTCATTACAGAGAACACTAATTAAAGAAGTACTTCCAAATCGACTTCCCACAATAAATACCTGCGATTTTCCCTACTGGGATACTACCTCAGATATGTACGTAAAATACAGATGCCCAGTCGAATAGGCGAAACGCCGAAACGTATTCCATGTCGCCGAAAGCGATTAATCCAAGCAAAAGATTTAAATATTGCAGCCATTTAGTTGGCTAGAGCATGGCAACTTTTAGTCGAGGTCCAGCAACAGACATCAGCGATGGTCACGCGCATTTTTGGTTCGCACCCGTTTCTGGGCACTTGTGCCTATGCAGCTGGCTAGAGCATGGCAACTTTTGGTTTAGCTCCACATAGAAACAGCAGCGTATAATTCTATGTGTGCGAGGAAAAATAGCCCGCGCTTGGTGGGTGGGATTGGGTTAGAATGTTGCAATGCAGAAGCTGCTCTCAGCATTCGTTTTATATTCTCGCGCCGCTCTCAAAATTCATGTCATATTCTCGCACGCCATCGCACACAGCAGCGAATGTATGAATGTATGCAGACCCGCCCTCAAAATCCATGGCATATTCACGCCGCTCTTTAGCATTCATTTCATCCTCTCGCACACATTCGCTGCTGTGTGCGATGGCGTGCGAGAATATGACATGAATTTTGAGAGCGGCGCGAGAATATAAAACGAATGCTGAGAGCAGCTTCTGCATTGCAACATTCTAACCCAATCCCACCCACCAAGGGCGGGCTATTTTGCCTCGCACACATATAATTATGCGCTGCTGTTTGTAAGTGGAGCTCAACTAAAAGTTTCCATGCTCTAGCCAGCTTCATAGGCACAAGTGCCCAGAAACGAGTGAACAACAAAGTGCGCGTGTCGCCAACATGTGTCCAGAAACGGGTGTAAGCAACAAAATGCGCGTGTCGCGAATTCTTTGTTTTACCCCCAGCGAAAAAGTGCCAAACGCGCCTAAAGAAGTTAACACTTCAAAAATTCTTGCATGGGAGCGTTCTCAAATCTGGGGGCAGATAGCCTTACTGGTACTCCCCAAAAGGGCTGCCACCCCAACTATGGAGGGTGGGGACCCGTTGGGTCCCCAGCACCGTTCCAAAGGTGCTCGAAAAACATATCAGGGCGACTTGCCCTTAAGTAAAACCAGTTCAGCAGACAATTCAATTAATGGCTTAATGGAAACTTGTAGGTACTCGTGTCAATAAGTCAAAAATGGTCGCAGTGTCAAATGGCGTGAATGCTGCCGTTGGTTCATCTTCATCTTCGCCTCGGCCGGATAAACCGGCCCCTTACGATATGTCTAACACTTCTGACGTTAATGGAAAATGCTGGAAAAGCTGATGTTATAAATCCTGACCAACCAATTGACGATTCTGATGAAGGCTGGACCTACGTCAAACAGAAACGCAGAAACTCTGCCCCAAAGACGTCGTCAATAAAGGAGTCGACCGAGTTGCCTCCCACCAATAGATTTGCTCCGCTCCAGCATACAGCGGGCTTCAATCAACCATCTGACTTTAGCTACAACTCTAACTCCAATTCTAACAATAATATGTAATAATAAAAAAATAATAGTAATGGTAATGTCAATTATACGAAACAGTCAACTAAAACTACAAAGGGGTTCTGTCCCCCCATTGTTATTCACGATATAAGTGTCAAGTACCTCACCCGTATGATCCAGGCCATTTATCCTGATAGCGTATACAAGTTGGCCCGCACTCGGGGGAGCCTGCAAGTTGTTCTTCCTTAACAGGGAGCACCAAGTCGGCTTCTTTGAAAAATTAAAGCACAATAAGGTGACTTCTCACACATATACCCATCCAGATGATAGGCACTTATCCTTGGTTCTCAGGGGAATTCATTCCGAATTCCTTTCCGAGGAAATTTTTAATGACCTATCTATTAATTATCCCACTCTCAAGGTAACTAGCGTAAAGCGCTATGAAACGCCGTACTCTCGTAAAAATGAGATCTCACTCAATCTTTATCTTGTTCAGTTCTCCCCTAATACAGACCCCAATAAAGTTTCTCAGATACGAACAATTCTCTATCAGCAAGTCTCATGGGAGAAGATTAACAAGAAGGGTTCGGTTCAGTGCAAGAACTGCCAACGTCATGGCCACACGGCTGTTAACTGTAATCGTGAGTACAACTGTGTGAAGTGCCAATTCATTCATCCACCAGGGGAATGCCCCCGTAACCTCGATAAATCAGGAGAACCTTACTGTGTCAACTGTCGTGCCTTCGGCCATCCGGCTAGCTTCCGAGGCTGTCCGGTGTTCATTCGTCGCGAAGAACTACGCAAGAAACTTAGATCTAGGAAGAGAACTCAGGATGCATTTGACTATGAGGATAGCCAATTTCCATCCTTATCGAGGAATCTCCATTCTAAGGTACCTCCAAAACCTCCACATTCGTATGCTAACTGCCTCAAAGGTGGCCAGCCTCATAACCCGAACATACCTCAGGCCTTCCCGGCCGACGACCTCTATGACTTCCTTCATCCTGAATCTCTTTTCGGTATCACTGCCTCTCAATTTGATGATCTGATTAGGAAACACTTACCTCTCTATAGGAGTGCTAGGGACCTGGCGGAAAGGAAGATGGCCGTTCTTGGGTTTTATCTCGATCTCAACAGAGATTGTTATTAAGACTCTAAAGTTCGCATCCCTTAACGTTGGTTCCCTGGTGTCTCTTAGTCGGCGATGGTCTTTAAGAGACCTTCTCGTCTCAAGTAATGTTGATGTTCTCTGCCTTCAAGAGACACACCTCCATGCTAAAGCCAAATTATCTCTCAACAACTTTAAAGTCTTTAGGAGTGACTGCCTCCAAGGCTCCGCGATAATCTGTAGGGATCGTTTTCTTTCTCGTCAAATTTTTCCTTCCTTCCCTTTTAACAATGTCAGTGTTGAGCTCTTCCTGACTGACCACCACTCTCGCCTCTGTAAGATCCTGTTAATTTCATTATATCTCCCATCCGATGCCAGCTCGGTGGACTTTAATAACTTCATGCTCCAGCTCAGTTCGCTTGAATCCAATTATGAGGGTCTCCTCATCGCTGGTGACCTAAATGCTAAGCACCCTGACTGGCATAACTCCATTACTAACCGTAACGGCAAACTTCTTAAGGACTGGAAGCTCAATAACCCCTTCCTTGACTTCTTTACAATTGTCAGCCCGGGAGGCCCCACTTTCCCTAGGTCCAATAGCTGCATTGACCTGTTTCTGGTCTCACATAGATTAGCTGGGAACATGGACATCCTTCGCTGTTACTCCTCCCCCTCATTTTCCGATCACTATGCCATTAAGTTGGAACTCTCTTTCTCCTGCCTCTAACCCACTTTCGTAACAACACCCAAATACCGTGACCTCAGTAATGTCGACTGGGAACTGATGGGTAGTAGTCTTAATTGTGTTCTCCTCTCCTTTCTTCCCTCGCCCTCGAGGAACTGGTCTAACGATGACATAGATGCCTCTATCCTTCTCTTGAATAATACCTTTAACACCTCACTTGATAGGGTTGCTCCCCTCAAGTCCCCCGGCTTTAAGGATCGCCTACCGCCTGATATCCAGAACCTATTCCTAACTCGGAAAAACTGGCGCCGTAATCTTAAGAGACAACTTGAGAGGAACCTCAATCGACATAATAGCCTTACTTTAGCCCTTGCTAATAAAATTATGTTGCTCAACCGCATTGTGGAGGCGAGGGTCGATCCATGAAGCCTGGTCCCTCCTTGTTTAAAGAGCTTAATAGGATTATTGGCAGGAAATGCCCTCATCCTTTCGATAAATTCAATTCGGTCAACCATTCCTCGCCTATGGACAT
Source organism: Thereva unica (assembly GCA_949987705.1). Lineage (NCBI taxonomy): Eukaryota > Metazoa > Arthropoda > Insecta > Diptera > Therevidae > Thereva > Thereva unica. The sequence continues at coordinate 43,124,451 of OX465285.1, forward strand.
TCCCGAACTGTTCGCACACTACTACAGTGACCTATACCAACCCAAGCAACCAGCCTATAACCGGAGCAATCGTGAACATGTAGTCTGCTCGGTTGAGGCCCTTCAGCTTCACCTTCCCCGCACCCTCATGAATTTTGAAAATACATCCTCCTGTTGCGACAGCCTCCCGTCACCTTTTATTAAGCCGGACACTCTCATTTCCCTGATTCACTCCCTTAACGGTAAACGGTCTGCTGGATCTGATAATTTTTCCAACTACATCATTAAGAGGATGGGCCCTTTCGTCGCAAACCCCCTCACCTCCATTCTTAATAACTGTATTAACAATAGCTACTTCCCTAAAGCTTGGAAACTATCGAAACTCATCCCCATCCCTAAGGGCGGCCAGCTAAACTCTCCCTCCGACTTTAGACCGATTTCCTCTCTTTCCAACATTGGAAAGCTTTTGGAACGAATAATAGCTTTTTAATTAGACCACCATGTTCATCTCCATTCCTTATGAACAGTTCGGCTTCAAAGCCTGTTGAAAATCTACTTTAATAATAATTACTGTATTTTACTTTGTACTTTTGTCACAGATTTATTTATTTATTTATTAATTTATTTATTATACATTTATTGGGGCAGTACACAAGAACTACATCTTTTAAAGTACAGAACAAACGGCAAGAAAAAATATTTAAATCTTAAAAAAAAGAAATGACTTAAACTAGCCTTAAATAAATAATGTATAAGTGAAAAGAAAAATATAGGGGATAGATAAGAGGGTTAGATAGGGGGAAAAAAATAGAAAGGAAATAAGAAGAACTAAAGAAAAGATGAGGAAGAGGAAGAGAGAAAACTAGATGCTTGCTTTCTGAAAGCTGCTGTTGTGCCTATCCTTTTTATTGTGTTAGGAAGGCAATTCCAAAGTCTAATTGTATACACAAAGAAGGAGCGACTACCAATTAGGGACAAATGAGCAGGTATAAGGAATTTGATTGATCTCAAGGACTGTAAAGGAGTTAGGAAGTCGGAGAGGTATACAGGACTTTTAGCATAAAATGCTTTATGTAGGAGGACCAGTGCCATGATGTCAAGAAGACGAAAAATGTCGTGACCTAATAAAGAATGTTGTATGCCTGACACATGATCCGAGCGTCTCAAGTGGAAAATATACCGTAGACAATCATTAAATGCTACCTTAAGACGTTGACGACAAGATGAGTCAAAAGAAATGTAAACAAGGGCACCATAAAGAAAATGTGGCACCACGAGAGTTTTAACTAGCTTGGCACGAATAGATTGTGGTAAGAGATTACCATAGAGCCAAAGTTTACGCAATGTGCCATAGATCTTGGAGAGTATAAGTGAGACATGATCGCAGCAGGATAGTCTGTCATTAATAATAATACCGAGATTATTGACACATTCAACAAAGGGAAGAGGAATATTATCAAGGACGATATTTGGAATATTGTCCAGGGACCTATTGGGACGTTTAAGGATGAGTGCTTTGGACTTATTAGGATTTAATTTAAGAAAATTGGAAGAACTCCACTCATTTATTTGGGACAGAATATCATTAAGATTTGAGATGCAAGATCTGATTTTACTAGGAGGACACGAGGTGTACAACTGAAGATCATCAGCATATAGATGAAATGAGCAGCGGAGGTAACATCGTTGACATACAGGGAGAAAAGGAGAGGACCGAGAATTGAGCCTTGTGGAACCCCTACAAGTACTGGTAGGAATGAAGACGCAACCCCGTTATGACGAACACACTGTGACCTATTAGACAGAAGGGAGGAGAAAAGTCTGATGGCAGAAGAAGAAAAATTATAGAATGTCCTAAGTTTGGAAAGCAAACGCGAGTGAACTACACAGTCAAACGCTTTGGAGAAATCAAGAAGAACAAGTAAACCTACATCACCCTGATCGAGGACTGAACGAAGATCTGAAGTTACCTTCAATACAGCAGTTTCGCAGCTATGGTTTTTACGGAAGCCAGATTGTAGTTTAGAAAGGAAATTGTTAGATTCAATATAGCGCGTGATCTGACCGAAGAGAATTTTCTCGAAGACTTTGGCAAGAAAGGGAAGAATACTAATAGGACGATAATCTGTTAAATCGACTGGACAGGATTTCTTTGGTAATGGAATCACAACAGACTTTTTCCAAATCAGGGGCACTTGTGAAGTTGTCACGCAGTAATTAAAGATATGAGTGATGGTTTCCAGAATTAGTGGAGAGAGTAACTTAAGAAATCGCGGAGAAACTTCATCACAACCGATACTGTTAGATGAGATGGACAGCAATGTTTCAAGAACTTCACAGGAGTCTACACAACGAAAGTTGAAACCATCAGTACTGAGTGAGCTAGATGAAGGGGAGTACGTGGGAGAGGAGAGTGTGTTATCGGGAGGAAATTGAATAAAGGAAGCATTGAGAAGATTTACATCTACATCAGAAGGTGAGGGTACAGAAGTATTAATTCCTAAAGAACGAATATTGGACCAAAGTTGTTTGGAATTTAGAGCGGGATCAAGCTTGCGGGAGTAAAATTCCCGTTTAGCAGATTTGATTTTACAAGTGATTAGGTTGCGTAATTGTTTGTAAGCATTACGATACCTAGGAATTCTGGTCTTGCGATAGCGCCTATACATAAACTCACGCTGATTTATCAGATCGCGGATTTCACGGGAATACCATGGACAATGGCGAGATACCTGGCGCCTTCTCGTTACTATAGGGACACACTGATCGAAAAGGTGATGAATAAAAGCAGTTAATAGATCAACTTTAGTGTCTTTAGATTACTTTGTATTACTTACTATTCATTTCATGTTTTAATTTATTAATGACGTTTGTAATTTATTCTTAAATCGAAATCTGAGTAGATCAAGCGTAAGAATTATGAATTGTAATAAATAATAAAATAATATATTCCAGATCCCCATTTTGAGTCTAATTTTCGACATTGGTGCCGAAACCCGGGACTAGGAACACGATAAGGAATATACATACCTAACAATCATTTTATTCAATTTAGTCTACGCCATTTTGAAGAATCAAATTATGGATACATGTGCCCGTGGAGTACATCGAGGAAAAATCACTAAATTAGCTAAATTAGCCCTTAACTTCTTGAAGACGCCAGAGGCCCAAGCATCGACCAATAACTCCGAAAATTTCGATTCAATAATAGAGGAGTTGAATTCCTTTTTATCGAGATTGAGAGCCACAAAAGAAAGCCTTTCGAAGAGCAACGAAGCTATTGCGATAACCTTAAAGCCTGATGAATATCAGGCCGAAAATGAGGCTATTGCCGAGTACGAAGATAAAATTATGGATGTAGAATCACGGTTGATAAGCAGAATCAACCGAATAGAATATATACGAGACCTAGCCTTGTCTTCATCGAATGCCCCTCTAAAGACCAAGGAGCTAGGTGTCGTAAAATTACTCCGGATGGAATTAAGAAAATTCTCCGGGGATACTAAAGAATGGCTACCCTTTTGGGAGCAATTTAAAACGTTGGTTCATGAGAACGAAGCTTTATCCGCTAGTGATAAATTTTCTTATTTGAAGTCAGTCTTATGAGGCAAGGCAGCTACTACTATTGCCGGATTCTCACCTACTTCAGAGTGCTATGACGCAGCTGTAGCCCTCTTACGTGAAGAACATGGTGATGAAGAAAAACTTATTGATAAGCACATGCAGGATCTAATGTCTATGTGTCCGATTATAGCTAAAACAGATGCCCAAGGGTTGCGACGTTTATACAATACGGTTGTAACTAACACCAGATCACTTACGGCTCTAGGAATACCATCTAGCAGTTACTACGTGATGCTGAAAACAGCACTTCTACGCTGCTTGCCATCAGACCTAAGAGTCGAGTTTTATAGGAAGAATGATTCTACTGAAATAATTCAAAATAATCGACCGAACGAGAACAACGATTCAGTTTCTTCTGATTTGCCAATTGCATTGGATAAAGGTGTGAAAAGGTTGCTTCTATTTATTAAACTGGAAATTGAATCATTGGAACGAGCAGGTGTATGCGCAAGATGCAAATTACACGGCATAACATTTCTTCCATCAACACTTCCAAAAATTCCAATAAACCGGTTTTATTGGCAAGGGGTCGCGGGGAAGTTTGTTACTTGTGCATCCCAAAAAATTCTCGACTGCACAGAGCAACACACTAACAATATCATAATTTCATTCTCGGTGCTACGAAAATGACTTAGCTTAACTTGACAGTTTGTACACAGCTACATAGACAATAGAATAGTTACACGAAAAAATGCAGAACAGCCAGTTTATCGTGTAATTCGTATAACACGCACAAACCGGTTTGTTAAGGCAGAAAGTGCTATGCCGTGTAATTTGCCTCCAAGGGAATCACGTTCACATACAGTTGCTGGTAATATAAAACCTAAAACCGCTGCCAGCCTTCTGATTCCAGATAATTCTAAGAAGTTTTGTATATTTTGTGCGAATAATGATCATTTTTCTGGCAATTGTGAAGGAAAGCTCAACTTAGATGAACGAAAGGAATTGCTTAAAAGAGAAGGTCGTTGTTTTAAATGTTTTCGAAAGGGGCATACCTCACGTAACTGCGCTGCAAGAAATATACGTTGTCGTAAATGTAATGGCCGTCACATGTTTGCTTTGTGTAACCCTAAATATTCTAGGGACCAAGAGCGAGTATTATTGAAGGAGAAGATGATGCTTTCAGAGAATAAAGTTGCAACAAATCTTTATTCCACAACCACCAGCTCAAAGATTTACCTACAAACTGCATGCGCTTTTGCCCTATCATCATCAACCATGCAGAGATATTGTTTAATTAGAATGGTTATTGATAGTGGAAGCCAACGCTCATACATAAGAGAAAGTGTGGCAAAAGAATTGAATTTACCTGTGATAGATCAAGTAAAAATAAAAATTTTGCCTTTTGGTTCTTCCTACAACGATCCAGTCAAATCATGTAATCGTGTAAAAGTTTGTTTGCGAAGTTTATATAACGACGAATGTATAACCGTTATAGCAGTTGTTGTTCCTCAAATCTGCATAGACACCTTACCAGTTCCGAAACCATCTAATGTGTACTTTACTGAATTTACCCTTGCAGACTCTTTTCATTTAGGTAAACCAGTGGAAGGCATCTCTGTACTTATCGGTTCCGATTGTTATTGGAAAGTTGTAACAGGAGAATTTCAACGAATTACAGATTCTTTGACGGCTGTACATACCAAATTGGGGTGGACAATACAAGGGCCTGAAAGCTATGATTATATTTCTAAGGATGGTGTCACTTGTACTATGTATTCGTCTGCGTTTATTGAAGGTCCAAGTCTAAACGATGTAAATAGAATGTGGGATTTAGAAGAATTAGGTATAAAGCATCCCACCAGATGTTTGGCGAAGACGGGAGAAGAAATAAATAAGTATGTTCAGCTACAAGGTGATCGATATACTGCTTCACTACTGTGGATCCCTGACCATCCACCATTGGATAGCTACTATGAAGGAGCACGCCAGAGATTTAATAGCTTGATACGAAAGCTATCAAAAAATCCTGAGAAGTTAGAGGAATACGACGTTGCTATGCAGGAGTTAATATCTGGAAAAATTGCTGAACCAGCTATTAGTTTAACGGACAATAAGAAGTTATCGTATTATATGCCTCATCGGCCAGTATATCGATATGACAAATCAACAACGCAATTACGGGTTGTGTTTGATGCATCTGCACATTCGGGTGAGCGTTTATCACTAAACGATTGTTTGGATGCAGGGCCTAATCTTTTACCTGACATTATATCCACATTGCTTAACTTTCGATTTGGATTCATTGGTTTAATTGCAGATATCGAGAAGGCTTTTTTACAAATTATGTTGTCTACTGAGGACAGAGACGTCCACCGATTTTTTTGGTTTTCCGAACCCTTAAAAAAATGTACAGAGATGCCTCCTGTGAAAGAGTATCGCATGACAAGAGTTACGTTTGGGATAAAATGTAGTCCGTTTCTGATGTGTGCTGTGATACAGAAGCATTTGACGAAAGAGAGCGCCTCAGATCTAGAAGTTTGTACATTGTTAAAAAAATCATTTTATATGGATGATCTTGTGACAAGCACGAATGATTTTGAATTTGCGAAGAAAGTGTGTAGTATGACGTGCACTATGATGAAGAGAGCTTCAATGAATGTTCGAAAATGGAACACAAATGACGCAAGATTGCGTCGTATATTAGAGACCGCATCTGAATTACCTGTAACGCAAAAGGTATTGGGAGTAACTTGGTGTACTACAAGCGATGAGCTAGCCGTTGATGTAAAATCCGCTCTTGCGTTCGCTTCTAGTGTATCAGCCAGTATCATTACAAAACGAATTGTTCTTCAGATAATGGCGCATATCTATGACCCTTTAGGTATTCTTTCGCCCTTCGTCGTGAAGATAAAGTTATTCTTTCAAGAAAGTTATTCTCTTGGGATGAACATTTACCTCCAGAGTATCTGCAGAAATGGAGTAAATGCTGTTTGGAGTTATCATCTTTACAGGACGTCTTCATACCTAGATCCTTTTCACCATTTGCTGACTGTGGGTTAAATCAGTTGCATATTTTTGCAGATGCTAGTCCAGCTGCGTACGGTGCTGTAGTCTATTTGAGAGCGAAGTCTGAAAGCACGGTAATCGTAAGAGAAAGAAAACGAATAATTATCCATGCCGAAACTTGAATTAACAGATGCTTTGATTGCTTCTCGCCTTCTTAAATACCTGACCGAAAATACTTCACTCAATTGGAAAGAAGTATATTTATGGACTGATTCTCAGATAACACTTTGTTGGATAAGTGGTAATATAAGGAAATGGAACGTTTATGTAGCTAATCGGGTTCGAGAAATTCGTCAACATTCTGCAATAGCTAATTGGCATTACTGTCCAGGTGAGCTTAATCCCGCTGATTTCCTAACTAGAGGGGTATTTGGTAAAAATTGTGCAAACTCGGAGTTTTGGTTATGTGGTCCTACTTGGCTACAGCAAGGTGTATCAAATTGGAGTGAAGCTAATGATATAGATGAGAACGACCCTCTTTTGCTTTCATCCTTAATAACTTTATCCGAAGCAGGAAGCGATCGTCCTGTAGAACCTATATTTGATATAACAAAATTTAGTACCTACATGCGATTACTTAAGGTGACTGCATACATTCAACGATTTGTAAGAAGATTAAAGACAAAATGTTTGGAGCCTAATAAGTTTCTTAAAAATACCGAAATACAGCTAGCGGAGTCTTATTGGATTAAAGAGTTTCAGCAAAGATTTTTTAAAAATGAAATAAGATCGCTAAAATTAAATAAGACTACACCGAAGGATTCTTCCATATTGACATTAAATCCCATTATGAATGTTGAAGGTATTCTTCGAGTTGGTACTCGTCTTCAATGTATGGACAATCAATATGAAAATATATTTCCTGTCATATTGCTCAGATCTTGCTATCTTGCTAAATTAATTGTACTTGATGCTCATGAAAGAACTTTACATGGAGGCGTTAATATTCTTCTTTGCCGTGTACGCGAAAAGTTTTGGATTCCTAGAGCCCGACAGTTAATGAAGACTATCGTACAACAGTGTCGAGTATGCCGTAAATTATTTACCAGGCCTATTAGTCAGCCTTTTGCGCCTTTACCAAAAAGCAGGTTAATAGCGTCGAGGCCCTTTGAAACTGTAGGTGTGGATTTTGCCGGTCCTTTGTATGTGAAATCTTCAGTTGATGAGTCAAAAACCGAGAAGATGTATATAATGCTGTTCACCTGTGCTGTAGTTCGTGCAATACATTTAGAACTGGTACCGAATATGACAGTAGAAAGCTGTTTAAGAGCGTTGAGACGTTTCGCTGCTCGAAGAGGACTTCCGAAAGTCATAATATCGGATAATGCCATAAACGAGCTGCCAAGGAATTGCAGGTATTAGGAGACATAATTAGCGCAGAAAAGTTACAGACATATATTACAAGTCGCAGGATTACATGAGAATTCATTGTCGAACGCGCTCCTTGGTGGGGCGGGTTTTGGGAACGCCTCGTTCGCAACACAAAGAATATTTTAAAGTTGACAATTGGAAAAGCTTGTATTATCAGTGAAGAGTTGCAAACAACTTTAACGGAAGCAGAATCAGTGATCAACAGTCGGCCATTAACTTACATTGGGGATGATCCAAAAGATTTGAGTCCATTAACTCCTTCCCAATTTTTGAATCCTTCAATACCAATCATTTCAGAGGCTCGTGACACTGAACCCGAAATTAATTTTGGAATTAAGCAACTTTGGAGGAAGCGTTCTAAGCTCATAAAAACATTTTGGAAAAGGTGGCGACTAGAATATGTTCAAATACTAAGAGCTTTTCATCAGGAGAAGAAACCGGCTGCAGGCTTCGCCAAAGAAGGAGGGGTAGTTTTATTGCATGATCCATCACTGCCTAGATTACTTTGGAAGCTGGCTTTGATTGAAAAGGTTTTTCCTGGTAGAGATGGCAAAGTACGTTCCTGTGAATTACGACTTGCAGATGGTACTCATCTAAGAAGACCTGTCCAACTACTTTACCCTTTAGAAACGACGGACGAGGTGTGTGACTCTGCAGGGGGGCCGGAGGATGTTGAAAATCTACTTTAATAATAATTACTGTATTTTACTTTGTACTTTTGTCACAGATTACTTTGTATTACTTACTATTCATTTCATGTTTTAATTTATTAATGACGTTTGTAATTTATTCTTAAATCGAAATCTGAGGAGATCAGGCGTAAGAATTATAAATTGTAATAAATAATAAAATAATATATTCCAGCTCCCCATTTTGAGTCTAATTTTCGACAAAGCCTCTCACTCTACCGAGCATGCTCTCCTAGTCCTACATAACGACATTACTAGGGACCTCAGAAATAAAAACCCTACAGTAATCTGTTCACTAGACATCAAAGCAGCGTTTGACTCGGTCTGGCACACCGGGCTCTTATTCAAACTCTCTCAACTTGGCTTTTCCCCCCACATCCTTAGGATGCTCTTCAGCTTCCTCTCTGATAGATTTCTCTCCGTCCAAATAAACAATACCTTCTCCAGGCCAGTCGAAGTTTTATCCGGAGTTCCTCAGGGGTCCATTTTGGGCCCCAAATTGTTTAACATATATCTACACGATCTCCCCCACTCCGTTCCTAATATAAACTCTAAAGCACTCCTCTACGCGGATGACACCTTGATCTACGCTTCCGACCCCGACATCATGAAAAGTATGGAGTGGATGTGCAAACACATTGACTCGATTAAACGGTTCTATGGCGCCTGGGGCCTCTCTCTTAATGAGAGCAAAACGCAATTTATAGCCATTCGTAACGCTTGGGGCAAAGGTAGGAGAGGTATCGCCAAGGCTTGCGGCTCCCTCCAATTCCGTATAAATAACGTAGTAATAAAGGTCAGCAAGAAGCTTAAATATTTAGGGATAAATTTCAACCATCTCATGAAATTCAATCAACATGCTAAAGGAATCATCTCCAGGGTCAATGGCATCCTTGGTCGCCTATATCCAGTGTTAAAATATTCGAGCAAACTTAACCCCAACTCTAAGTTACTTCTCTATAAGCAGTTAGTAGGTATTAGGACCCTTGTGCGTGGGAAAATTTTCAGGACCGTGGGAACTAGGTCACGCCAAGGTCATTGACCTTGCCCATGGGAACTGGATTGCGGAAGTAGGTCGGTGTGACCAATCAATCACCTGTCATCAATCAATCACGTAGAAATGTGGGTCAAGGTGGCTGACCCTGGCCGTGGACGAGTCTGGGAACTGTGTCAGGGTCGATTATGTGGATCAAGGTCATCCTTGTTATTGTTGTGTGTGAGGCCACGCCCACTTGTGGCGCCGCGAAGGTGAAAGTTTGAGTGCGGAGATGTGGAGGGGAGTGCAGCGGAAGTATTAGCGATGGCGATGGCGACGACGGGGGCGGGGGCTGGGGGCGAATGTTGAGAACTCGATGGCTCGACGGGTACATCATGTCTATGGGAGGTGAAGGTTTTTAAACTCTGTGGGTAGCATTGAAAGTAGAACTGGCAACCTGAAAATGACTACAATTTGATACATTAAAAAAACAAGAGCTAAATCACGTGGGAAGGAATGCAGGTCAATGCCATCAGTTGCCTGTAATGTTGGAATCCAAGTCAAGGTCATCAATCAATCACCTGTCAAGGCCATCAATCAATCAATCACCTGTTGCTAGGCCCTGGAATCTAGGTCGCGGTCGTTGACCTTGAGACTGGTTTGCTGGTGTTCGGGAACTGGTTCGGGGTCGTTGGCTTGGGCGGGGTCTTTGGCGGGAGCGGGGTCCTCAGCTGAGGACTGGTCTTGACTCTCGAACTGGTTTGGGGTCGGTGAGTTGGGGGTAGTCCATGTACCAAGTGGAAGATATGCTATGCCGGTTCTAACGCAATTTAACATGAGGTTTTACATATAACCTCTGAATTCACCTTTTCCGCCATCTTGGATTTTCTTCGCTGTGCCAATTGGTTTGTGACGTCACATGGTCATGTACGAGAGAAAGAAAGGGCAAGTGAATATGTGTGCATGCGTGTGTTCGTGTGATGCTCATATTACATCATGTTGTGAAATTATGTGGTTTTTATTTTTTGGGGATTATCATTATACGAAGTGAGGGTATTCATTATTAACATCCGATAATAATATATAATTTCTAATAACAAAATATTACCTGAGAACAATCAAAGTATTTATTTTAATGCAAATTATTTGCATTATTATAGCTGTAGGTATCACGCTAAGTAACAGGAACACAGACTTGAAGGAAAGCCAGAAGCACGATTGTTGATGTTGATCGCAGCTGCAAAAGCCCGCGAAATCTGGTAAAAGAAAAACAAATATAAAATACTCTCGGTAGAATCAGCCAAGCAAATTGATATCTTCTTTCACACGCAACAAAATCTGCTAGAGTGTATAACTTTTCAAAAAGCTTTTCCTTCATGTCAGTAGACAGCTTGCTGCTTTTGTATAGGAAGCTCCTGCTTGGTTACAAGACGCCAATTGGATTTATAATTTATGTGTTTTTACATACATATACTCGAGAAGGGCGTTCGAAGTATATTAAAATCTTGTGCACATGCGTATCTGTTAGCTAGAAAAATTTACATATTTTAAATTACATATTTTTTCACCAGCCATCTTATATTTTTTATTATTAAGAGCAATTGATAATATTATTTTTAATAAAAAATATTATGCGTGAACAAACAAAAGCATCAAAAGCAAAATAATTACGGGATGTACCAGTGAATCTAAAGGCAAAGTAACAGGAACACAGTTAAAGAGAAGTCAGAAACACTCCGCGCAGTTGCGCATGATGTGATCACAAACGCAAAGAGCCCGCGAAATCAAGTATAAGAAAAACAAAATCGGAAACTAAGTAAATTGTAGAGGCAGCAGGTTGTTTTACTTGCAGCAAAGTCCGCTAAGTGCATAACATTTTAACATATGCACGAAGGGTACCCCATATATACATATTAAAATTGCTACAAGCACTAAAGCTTTAGTGTTCAGTAGAATAAAGTGTGTTTTGCTGGAGGAAAACTGGGTTTTGATGTATGCTTTATGAATACCTGGTATCAGCCCTTTAAAACGAACCCACGAAAATTATACTGATCTTATTATGAAGACTTGCTCACCAGAAGCAGTTGTCTTACTTAAGGCACTATCAATATCACTATCCAGTGAAACGGCTAAAATTTGATCTATCTAGCTACTATCAAATGAAAAACAAAATCATAATCGTTTGTCAGAAAAATATGATTTTTAACAACATTTTATTACATAACAATTGAAAAATAGGGCAACTTCAACGGATAATTAGTACGTGAATTTTTATCCGATTTCAATTTTGTTGGTGTCAAAATGTTCGGTAATTAATGATAAACAAATGTACCAGACAGAATTTCGATATCATCTTTTGTTTATTAACAATCCACGAATATGGATGAGTCAAAAACAGGACTAAAATAATGTTTTTTTTCGAGCTTTTTTTTTACATTTTTGTTTATAATTTAATGAATTTATTATAAATCAAAAATCTAGCTGTTACATTTGGTCTATATTGAATGACGAACATTTTCCACTTTGTATAATTAAAATCGGTCGAAAACTCACGTTATAATTACAATTAAAAGTTGAAAAAAGGTAAAAAAAAAAGTTATCGAGATATTCATCTTTGAAGTTACGCGTTCGGTTTCTGTTGCCGAGAACACAGTTAAAGAGAAGTCAGAAACACACCGCACAGTTGCGTATGATGTGATGACACACGCAAAGAGCCCGCGAAATCAAGTATAAGAAAAAACAAAATCGGAAACTAAGTAAATTGTTGAGGCAGCAGGTTGTTTTACTTGCAGCAAAGTCCGCTAAGTGCATAACATTTTAACATATACTCGAAGGGTACCCCATATATACATATTAACATTGCTACAAACACTAAAGCTTTAGTGTTCAGTTGAATAAAGTGTGTTTTGCTGGAGGAAAATGGGTTTTGCTGTATGCTTTATGAATACCTGGTATCAGCCTTTTAAAACGAACCTATGAAAATTATACTGATCTTATTATGAAGGCTTGCTCGCCAGAATCAGTTGTCTTACTTAAGGGGACTGACTATCCAGTGAAATGGCTAATATTTGATCTATTGTACCGATTTTGATCAAATTTTGTGAGAATATAGCTACTATCAAATGAAAAGCAATATCATAATCGTTTGTCAGAAAAATATGATTTTTAACAACATTTTATTACATAACAATTGAAAAATATGCCAACTTCAACGGATAATTAGTACGTGAATTTTTATCCGATAATTAATGATAAACAAATGTACCAGACAGAACTTTGATATCATCTTTTGTTTATTAACAATCCACGAATATGTGCGGATGAGTCAAAAACAGGCCTAAGAAGAGGGTTTCTCAAGTTTTTTTTTACATTTTTGTTTATAATTTAGTGAATTTTTTATAAATCAAAAATCTGTCTGTTATATTTGGTCTATATTGAATGACGAAGATTTTCCACTTTGTATAATTAAAATTGGTTGAAAACTCACGTTGTAATTACGATTAAAAGTTGAGAAAAAAAGGTAAAAAAGTTATCGAGATATTCATCTTTGAAGTTACACGTTCGGTTTTTGTTGCCGAGTTACGAGCGCCATGTGACGCCGTGCACGCTCTTGAAAAAACATGAAAAAAGCATGTTGTACGTTGTTTTTTTTTAAATCTGAAAACGCAGGACGATAGAGGACATTTCAGTCTTTCAGAATATGCAATAAAAAAATTCGTAAAAAACTTGATTTTAGACCAAAAATCACTGGATAGTCCCCTTAAACAGTTTGCGTTGTAAAAATTCGTTTTGCGCTTGCAGGTAAAACAGGTAAACAAACAGCTGATGAGCAGGGCTCCTAGTTGTAAAGAGAAAAAGTGAAAAAAAAATTCTCGTGACGTCAGTGTTATTTCATATTCTGCATAAACTGCCAAAAAAATCGACTTATACATGGTGGTGGAGGCGGCAGGGTCAGGACCACGGCGGTTCTTCAGGAACAAAGCTCTCAGCTTTTTTTCACCTTTTCTCTTTACAACTCGGAGCCCAGCTCATCAGCTGTTTGTTTACCTGTTTTACCTGCAAGCGCAAAATGAATTTTTACAACGAAAACTGCTTAAGTAAGTCCGCTGATTCTGGCGAGCAGGTTTTATGCGCGATAAAGTCGACTTAGTTGGTGAGGTCTGATAATAATCGTGCTGTGTCTTTCTTTAATTCTGTGATTCTGTTACTTTCGCTGCTTTTACAGGAACTTTGTTTCACTCTAACTTCGTTTTTAAATGTTTTTGATGATTGTTTTTGCTACGTAACATTATATATATTGTAAAAATTGCTTCTCTTTTTTAACATTTATCTGATATTAAAAATTTAAACATTTTCCAAATTATTTCATTATTTGTGGAAATTTTTACTTGCTTGTTACCAAAATTGCGATAATTTTTAATTATTTCAAAAAGTTTGAACCTTAAATTCATTTTTATGAAATTTTTGAAAGCGTGACTTATTACGTAATGTTAATTTTTCCCCAAAATATAATAATTCTTTAATTTTCATAAGTTTTTTATCATTGTTGTAAGGTTGCAATATTGAAAACTCAAATGGAGTTTCTAAAATGATAAACACTTTTTTAATTTAAAAATAATTTTATTAATATAGATTTTTTTAAAAAAGCATACATTAAATACATTTTGGATAATGTAAGAACAAATATATTTGCAAAAATTAATTATTACTTAGTCGAAATCCATAATGCTGAAATTTCCCCAAGGTGACGTTTCTGCTGAGTTAAGCTTCACAATACCCTTGTTGTTAAAGGGGCTCGAAGTGTTATTTTCTTTGAGCAGTGCTAAAGATCTACCTAAATGAAGTTACACATTCGGGTGTCCAAACCTTACAACTCCGAATGGAAATTGTAGTCTTTGCGAAATCGAGAATGCACATGCCCACATAAATTGATTTATTGAAATAAATCTCAGTCTTATTAAGGGCAGGTTCTCCTACTTTGCGAGCAAAAAATCGACTTTTTTTTACCTTTTTCAAATTTATAACATGTCTAAATTATGTTGCCGAAAGGATTTTTTGGTTACACTTTTTGAAGCAGAGGAAGGAATTTTGTACGGGCCTGGCATAGATGATTAAGGGTAGAGTGAAAATGTGAACCGAAACTTCAAACGCGATTTCCCACGATTGTCGGATTTTAGTGCGCGATACACTCTAGCTCAACATACACTTATCCGATTCACTTGAAATAAAGTGGCAAATTTAGAGAATTCTATTGCCGAGGCCCTGAATGTTTTTTTTTAATTTTTATAAATAAACAATTGTTTGAGCTGATTTTTATGAGGAAAAACTTACGAAAAAATTGCACTTTTTTTTCAAAGTGGTGTAGTTTCTTCAAAAAACGTTTAATTTGTTTAAAAATACATTCAGGGCCTCGGTACAATGTTTAAGTAACTTAATTTTTTTTGCATTTCATGTTTCAGATGATTACTCCACCCTTGGGAATGTATCGCGCAAGTGGGTGCACGTCGCGTACTGTCAGGAAAACCTTTGGCTGGAACCGCCATTTTTGATTTTTTTTTTGAAATTTTTTTTTTCTGTTCTACTTGTACTAATAAATAACCACAAAAAAAACGCTAGTTGTTAATTTAGTTCTAAGTTACCAAAAAAAATCATGAAAAAGTCCATTTTTCGCTCAAAGTAGGAGAACCTCCCCTTAAGTTCGATGGCTACTAGGTTCTCATTGAAAATTGTCGATGTCTTGAATTCGGGTTTGAATATAAGAGCTTCGGCACCGTATCGCCCCATCTCACCGAAGCGGAAGTGGGTGCCAATTTTAAAACAAGAGCACCTCACACATTTAATTCACCACTTCTTTTTGGTATTCTAAGCACCCAAACCACTGACATACGGTTTTAACAGCTTCGGTTTTATCAATTGAAGCGTGCAAAAAGTATTTTATATTGGAGACAATTACAAATTAGACGTAAGAAAGATGTATTGTTCATTTCTTCTTTCATTTTTTTTCATTTTTGTTTACATCGTTTGACATTTTAAGAAAGTCTCAAGTGTTTATACCGTAACTTCCCGGCAAAAAGAACAATTTTAATATTACTTTCTAGGGTGATTTATGAAATATTTATAAATTTGTCATAATTTTTAATGAAATTTTTGCAATTATTTTGAATTGATAGAAGTGTTTCTAAAGGTTTGTCATAATGCTATTACATTTAATAAAAACTGTTCTTTTGTTGTAACAGCTTATCGATAAAAAAAGATCTGAAATTGTTCTTTATACTTCGTTAAAGGTTTCCAAATACATTATTTGTAAATAAAACTTTTTAAAAAAAATATGTATTTAATGCAAAATTGCTATTATTTCTTTAATATTTATCTGATATTAAAAATTTTAACATTTTCCAAATTATTTCATTAATTTTTGGAGATTTTTACTGGCTTGTTACCAAAATTTATTATGCGCGACGGCCCCGATAGATATAGATTTTAATGTAAGAACAAATATATTCGCGCGAGTTATGTTTCACGTTTCGTTTGATTAAAATAAAAACAAACTTTACTCGCAAAATTGTACTCTTGGGAGTACTTCTTTATTTTACGGATTGAATCTTAAGACTGACATTATTACAATTATTATTTCTACTTCTGACATTAGATTTTTGCTGACGAGTTGGTTCTCACCAACTCGTTTAGATTCTAATTTTCTCAGTGAAGTGAAGCTTCATATTTCTTCTGAGAATTTTAACTTTAGTTTAGTTTGGTTGATGGTAACATGATCTCAATAGACGACGTTTCCTGTCGCAAATTTTTATGTAGTTAAATTATAATTTCTCATCAAATCTTGCCAACTAGACTTTTTATTTTCATGGCAAGTCACGTTGTCTTTACATATCTCTGTCATGTTACCATCACCTTGAAATTGAATATTTGGTACTATAACTCCTCCGCCATTAGTCTTTTGATTCTCCTGAATCTTATTAATTATACTAACTTTAACTTTCTTTTGCTTACAATACCGAAATGTTACAAATAAAACGATAATAACTATTATTATTAATGATGAAAAGGTTCCTAACCCATAATTAACATACTTATGGTACTCTAATTCTTTTATAGCCTTTAAATTATCTTCTTGTTTGAATATAATTTCTTCAAAAGTGATTTTATCTTTTACAAAGGTTTTATTTTTGTTATTTGGAATTACGAATCTATCAATGAATTTATTTATTTTACTGTTATATTTTCTATTGTCGATCTGAATGGTGCAATTACTGAACGTGATAAAATAATTTCCTTTGAGAATTAAGTTTCTTTCATCGCAACTGCTATTTAATTTTCTTTGCCTTACATTGTTTAAAACTATAATGTTGTTTTCTAATTCTATAAATTCTTCATCATCTTTATTCACCATTCTACAATTATTCCTAACTACACAATTCTTGCTTAGTTTTAATTCTTTTAATGATTTACCATCTTGAAATGTATAAGTTTTATTTTCTATATCTATCGTATATTCAAATTCTTCATCAATTTGTTTGTGTTGCTGATTTACTATTGGTATCAAAAGCTTTTTATTAAATGTTATAGTATCTGTTGGAATTTTAATTGCGAAAATTATTGTGTCGTTTAGATACTTAGCTACTCCTAACCTTATGTTTGAAAGTTTTTTGAAATCTATATTATAACTATTAATTTCGTCATCAGTTAATATGTTGGGATGAAGTATCCCTATTCTTGCTGAAGCAATATTCTCTTGAATATGATCTACATGTTCCTTGATCAAATTTAGTTTAAACATTAATTCTAAGAACGTATCTTCATCTAAAGCTTTCTTTTCTGTTATACTAATTCTATTCAATCTATCTAATATTTTTTTTCTATCTGATTCTATGACAGTTTTGATGAATTTAAGAGTTTCATTGAAATTATTATTTATTTTGATTTGCTGATTAATGCTTTTAATCGAGTTATGGTTATTCTGATCAATAATAGTAAAGTGATTTTGTATGTCTTGTCTGTCATCATTGTCCATGGTTCCATAAAGCCAGTTCATTGCGTTTCCAACAATATTCAATAAGCCTCTTCTAGACCTATGAGGTATTATTGTTTTTATTTTACTTTTAATGTTATTGATTTGACTAATTGCAATATTTTTGTTGTTTCCTAAATCAAGAGACTGGACGGTA
The DNA here is from genome assembly GCA_949987705.1 of Thereva unica. NCBI lineage: Eukaryota > Metazoa > Arthropoda > Insecta > Diptera > Therevidae > Thereva > Thereva unica. The sequence continues at coordinate 43,142,279 of OX465285.1, forward strand.
ATCTCTAAATTATTAACTATTTCTAATAATTCATTAGGATAAATCATGTGTAAAATTATATCAAACTTATTTACTATTTCAACTTCGTCGGTTTTGATTTCGGCATATCCTAACTCAGAGTCCACTTTCTCAATTATCATGGTTTGTTGAGTTGGGATTATCAGGATCAATGCGCAAAAGATGAGTGTTGTAATCTGAAAATTTTAAAGGTCTTTTAATATTACTTTCATGGACATTTTTAAGGTTGTATTTTCTGAACTTCGGCTCGTACTTATGTCTAAGCGACTTATAGTTTTTGATAAAACCTTCTTTTCTTTTTTCTTCGTAGTTTTCCCTATTCTCATTGCGTTTTTCTAACACTTTTTGTTTCCTTATTCCTAATCTTTCCTTGATAATTTCGTGATCTATTCTTTTTTCTTGAACTTCGAGAGGGGTTGCTTTAATAGTGCAATGATACGTATTATTATAAAATTTGATCGCTTTGAATATTTGTGTCCGTATAGGAAGTTTTTCTTCTAAGTTTAAAACTCTGATGCGTTCAGTTATTGTGTTGTTAAATCTCTCAATATCTGAATTCCCGGTATGGCTATTGGGTTTTGTTATATGGTATTCTATTTTTTCTTCTGTAAAAAACTCTCTTATATTCTTGGAATTGAATTCATTGTCAAAGATAAATTTTTTTATTTTCCCTTTAATTGCAAGAAATTGTCTAAGCTTTTCGATGATAGTTTGATTGTTCCTATCTTCTAAATAAAAAGTGACAGCATGCTTTGAGAACTTGTCGATGAAATTTATAAATGAATGTTTATTATTTACATAAATGTCAACATGAATGATTTCATTAATTGTTGAGGGAGTCTCGGTTAATTGAAACTTCTTCCTAATGGGGTTTCGGTCGTACTTTGCTGATGAGCAGATATCACAATTATTAATTATTTTATGAATAGTTAATTTTAAATCAGGATGATAAATTTTACTTTTAATTCCTTCGTATGTAGCTATAATTCCTGCATGTCCTAATTCATTTTTATGAAAGAGAGATATCTGTTTATTTAGTTCATTTTCGTCTTTAATATCTACTGCAAGTTTACTGCATTTCACGAATTTAATATCTTTATTTCCTGAGAATGTATTTATTAAAATTTGCTGTAATCTGTTATATTCGTGATCATTGAGTTCAGAATATATACCTATTTTACCTTTTCCTACATATTTGCGAATTATATTGTTAACATTTTCATTATCTAAATCTCGTTTTTCAATAAATATTCTTTTGTTTCTGAAAGATTCTTCGTATTCTTTTTCTTTAATTCCCATTAATATTATTTGAGTTTGGAAGCGATTTACTACTGTATCCAAAATTGGAATATGGTCATTAGCATTCTCTTCTTGGGAATGAATGGTTTGCACTTCAATTGAGTCATTACTACCTGCATTCACTTCATATTCTCGAATGTTCAAATTTTCAACATTGTCTTGGAACATGTTACTTAAATCGACGCTCAAATTTTCAGTGTCAAGAATTTCTTTAGATTTATAATTTAATGGGGTTTCCTCAGTATATGTATTTATTTCATTTGTGTCTTTATTAATTCGACTTAAGAAGTCGGCTACTTTATTATCTTTACCCTTTATATAGTCTATTTTTATGTTATACTCGCCTAATGATACCAACCACCTCTGTAACCTTGGGTTGATATCTTTGCCTGTATATTTTGTTTGTAACCATTTAATAGGCTGATGGTCAGTTTGAAGATCGAACTCATTGCCAAAAAGGTAAGGTCTGAAATATTTTGTTCCCCAGACTATAGCTAAAAGTTCTTTTTCTATCGTAGGATAATTTTTCTCGTGATCGTTTAGGGTTCTTGATGCATAACAGACTGGATGCCCTTCCTGTGTTAGTACTGCTCCAAGGGCGAAATTGCTTGCATCAGTTATTAGTTTGAATTTCTTATTAAAGTTCGGGTACTTTAATATTGGATGATCCGTTATGATTTGCTTCAATTTTTCGAAGGCCGCTATATAGTTTGGATCATTAGTATTGACTCTAGCGTCTTTTTTAAGGTATTTTGTAATAGGATGAGCGACTTTAGCGTAATCCTTAATAAATTTTCTATAATACCCCGTTATACCAAGAAAGGACTTTATTTGTTTTTGTGTGGAAGGAAGTTTTAAGTCTTGAATTACTTTTATTTTATGAGGATTCGGTTTGACACCGTCAGGTGTTAATATATGTCCCAAGTATTCTGTTTCCTTCTTAAAAAAGTTACATTTATCGGCTTGAATCTTTAGACCAGCCTCTTTTAATTTATCGAATACTTTTTTAATACTGGAAATGTGTTCTTCTAAAGAAGTACTAAAAATTAGGATGTCATCCAAGTAGACGACACAAATTTTGTTGATTAGGTTATGGAGTACAGAGTTCATTAGACGTTGAAACGTCGAAGGAGCATTTTTCAAACCGAATGGCATTCGAATATATTCGTAATGTCCAAAGGGTGTTGAAAATGCGGTCTTTTTTCGGTCCTCTTCTTTAACTAAAATTTGGTGAAATCCCTTCGCTAAGTCTAATGTTGTAAAATATTGAGCTTTGCCCAATTTATCTAGAATAGACTCAATATTAGGCATTGGAAATTTGTCATTGATAGTTACCTCGTTTAACTTTCGATAATCAATGACGATTCTCCACTTTCTTTGCCCTGAATTGTCTATCTTTTTAGGGACTACCCAGAGAGCACTATTGTATGGGGAATTACTTTCTTTAATAATTCCTTGCTCTAGCATTTCTTTTATCTGTCTTTGAATTTCTTTCTCGTGGACTTGTGGATATCTATATACTTTCGAGTATATAGGACTGTTTGTCGTTGTAATTATTTCGTGCTGGATCTCGTTAGTACAAGTAAGTTTATCTCCTTCTTTGAAGAATAAACATTTGTATTGTTCTAAGAGTTTATTAGTGACTTGTTTTTCCTCGCAATTTAAATGATCTAAATTTATACTTTCGATTTTTTGGGTTTCTAAACTACATATTTCATTTACTATGAAAGGGTAAGTATTATTTTCGAAGAGTATTTTGATTCCGTTTACATGCAAACAATTATTTTCGTCATCAACCTTTGCTTTCAAAGGGATTAGAAAATTTTGACCTATGATGGCGTCGTATCTGCGGTTTTCAAGACTCGAAACCTTCCAACAGAAGGTACCTGAGATATTAAATTCTCTAGGTATAGGAGTCGTTATTTTAGTTGTTATTTTACTCACTCCATTTAAAGTAGTAAAGAATCGAGGTTCAATTAATGTTTCTTCACGGAAATTTCTTAAGTAATTTGGTTTTATAATGCTTGTATCCGACCCAGTATCTATGAGGCATTTAATTTTTTGGTTATCAATAGTTAAAGTTATTATTGGTAATAAGTTACATCCCGAGGCTCTTTTGTAAAATTTACGTCTTGCTCTTGAACATTGTCAATTTCCATCGGTTGAGACTGATTATTGTAATTATATTGCCTTTGTCTGGTTTGTGAGGAGTTGTAACTATTTCTGTACTGTCCTGAGTGTCTGTTTTGTCTAAATTGTCCTGAATTATTGTTATCATTATTGTTATTATAATTAAAATTTCTGGCTTGTCCAGAATCTCCATAACGTCTAAATTGACCCGAATTTATTCTATCATTTCTATAATCAGAATTCTTAAATTGATTTGAACGATTATTATTTTCCCGATAATTTGAATTATTGTTTCGTATCATCTGATTTCTATGCTTTTCTTTCCTAAATTCACCATTGTTTTTAATTTCTTTATTATTATAATTTTTTCTGTATTTGCAATGTATTACATCGTACTCATCTAGTAGTTCTAATTCATCAAAAATATTATAAACTTGAATTAATGTCATACTTCTAGATATATTTGTTCTATAACTACCATTAATCATGTCCCTAATTAATTCGACTAAATTTTTGTCGTTGTTATCCGGACTATAATTACTGGGCTTAGTATCATCAAACTCATACAGTTCATTTAATTGAAAGTTAATCGATTTAATTATACTAAAAAGTTCTCTTAAATTACTAACCTTAACATTACGTCCTTCATCTATTAATTTCCTGTAACTCTTCCTTGGTCTAAAATGGATTTTCAACTCCTGTTTCACACTCTCCCACGTTGGTGTCTCTCCCAGTCTTTCAACGCACCTTTTTGCCTCGCCTTGAATTTTTTCCTTAAAAATCATCGATAGTCCATATTGTAGTAACTGCTGATTATTGCCGCATAGTTCCGCAATGTTTTCCACAGCGCTGATAAATTCACGTAAAGGGTAGTCATCTGTTCCATAGAATGTCTTAATCCGTTGAAATTTGCTCAGGATTTTATCTGGTGATAATTGAAACATTAAATTTGGTTGTTCTGTCAATCCCTGTCTAAGTGTTGCTATCTCATGTTGGTATTGCTGCTGCGATTGTTGAACAGATTGTCTTAAAGCTTCCACTTCATTTAATGTAGGAAATTGCAGTTGTTGTTGCTGTAGTTGTTTTAAGGCTTGCTTTAAAGCTTCGATTTCTTGTTGAGCCATTTTTGCACTATTAAATTTACGATTTAAATCGAAAATCACTTGTCTGCTTTTGCTCATAAAAAATTTCGTTCACTTTTCTTATGAAAAAACGTTAAGTTCACTTTTTTTTTTTTTTTATGCAAAAATTTTAAGTTCACTTTTTTTTATGCAAAAATAAATACTGAGATTCCACTCCAGCCTGAGAGTGTGTTTTAAGCCGGATTATGCTTGTTATTCCGCCTCTCAGTAAAATATTTTTTTATTCTTTCACTTTTCACTCAATTATTAATTTCCCGCCGACCGAGATAAAAAAATATTTTATATCACACTATTGGGTGGAGGTTGGGGTTTTAGCGGATGGTAAAAAATATATTTATGTACGAAAATATTCGCGAACTTTATTAGCGGACAGTAAAAATTACATTTAAGTACAGTAATATTCGCGACAGTAAAAATTATTTCACGAACTTATCTTAAGACAAGTTTTAGGTTCGTTTCGAGCGACTGCGCCAGTTATGTTTCACGTTTCGTTTGATTAAAATAAAAACAAACTTTACTCGCAAAATTGTACTCTTGGGAGTACTTCTTTATTTTACGGATTGAATCTTAAGACTGACATTATTACAATTATTATTTCTACTTCTGACATTAGATTTTTGCTGACGAGTTGGTTCTCACCAACTCGTTTAGATTCTAATTTTCTCAGTGAAGTGAAGCTTCATATTTCTTCTGAGAATTTTAACTTTAGTTTAGTTTGGTTGATGGTAACATGATCTCAATAGACGACGTTTCCTGTCGCAAATTTTTATGTAGTTAAATTGTAATTTCTCATCAAATCTTGCCAACTAGACTTTTTATTTTCATGGCAAGTCACGTTGTCTTTACATATCTCTGTCATGTTACCATCACCTTGAAATTGAATATTTGGTACTATAACTCGCGCGAATATTTGCTTGGCTGATTCTACCGAGAGTATTTGCTTGGCTGATTCTACCGAGAGTATTTTATATTTGTTTTTCTTTTACCAGATTTCGCGGGCTTTTGCAGCTGCGATCAACATCAACAATCGTGCTTCTGGCTTTCCTTCAAGTCTGTGTTCCTGTTACTTAGCGTGATACCTACAGCTATAATAATGCAAATAATTTACATTAAAATAAATACTTTGATTGTTCTCAGGTAATATTTTGTTATTAGAAATTATATATTATTATCGGATGTTAATAATGAATACCCTCACTTCGTATAATGATAATCCCCAAAAAATAAAAACCACATAATTTCACAACATGATGTAATATGAGCATCACACGAACACACGCATGCACACATATTCACTTGCCCTTTCTTTCTCTCGTACATGACCATGTGACGTCACAAACCAATTGGCACAGCGAAGAAAATCCAAGATGGCGGAAAAGGTGAATTCAGAGGTTATATGTAAAACCTCATGTTAAATTGCGTTAGAACCGGCATAGCATATCTTCCACTTGGTACATGGACTACCCCCAACTCACCGACCCCAAACCAGTTCGAGAGTCAAGACCAGTCCTCAGCTGAGGACCCCGCTCCCGCCAAAGACCCCGCCCAAGCCAACGACCCCGAACCAGTTCCCGAACACCAGCAAACCAGTCTCAAGGTCAACGACCGCGACCTAGATTCCAGGGCCTACCAACAGGTGATTGATTGATTGATGGCCTTGACAGGTGATTGATTGATGACCTTGACTTGGATTCCAACATTACAGGCAACTGATGGCATTGACCTGCATTCCTTCCCACGTGATTTAGCTCTTGTTTTTTTAATGTATCAAATTGTAGTCATTTTCAGGTTGCCAGTTCTACTTTCAATGCTACCCACAGAGTTTAAAAACCTTCACCTCCCATAGACATGATGTACCCGTCGAGCCATCGAGTTCTCAACATTCGCCCCCAGCCCCCGCCCCCGTCGTCGCCATCGCTAATACTTCCGCTGCACTCCCCTCCACATCTCCGCACTCAAACTTTCACCTTCGCGGCGCCACAAGTGGGCGTGGCCTCACACACAACAATAACAAGGATGACCTTGATCCACATAATCGACCCTGACACAGTTCCCAGACTCGTCCACGGCCAGGGTCAGCCACCTTGACCCACATTTCTACGTGATTGATTGATGACAGGTGATTGATTGGTCACACCGACCTACTTCCGCAATCCAGTTCCCATGGGCAAGGTCAATGACCTTGGCGTGACCTAGTTCCCACGGTCCTGAAAATTTTCCCACGCACAAGGGTCCTAATACCTACTACTGCAGTTAATTAGACCAGTCATCAGCTACGGCTTCCCCTGTTGGCATTCCATCTCTACCACCCTTGCCCGCAGCCTGGAGAGGCTCGAACGCAAGATCCTCAGGAAATGTCTTTCCATCAGATTCAAAACCCTCAATAGACTTTATTCCAATAACGAACTTTATGATAGAGCGAATATCTCTCCTCTCCTCCTCTATCTACAGGATAAGTGGAAGAACAGAGCTACTAAACTTGCTGATCACGATAACCCACTTATTAAGAAATGCTGGCTTGACAACACACAGTCTAGCACGCTTCCTCACTTTTACCTCAGTCCCACTAATTTCGCACACCCTCCTACCGACTTCTATGTTGGTCGTGATACTCTACATAATAGAGGTTGACTGATCTCATTGTGATCTTGGATGGCAGGCCCCTCCTTAACTTTAACTTAACCAGCTGTGATAAATGTGCCTTACTCAGTATTGGATTTAACTAGTATAGAATATGGGCTAACCTCTTGCCTGGTTTCCCGTTAAACTCACACAAGTTTTAGTTGGCTGTTTTCTTAGTCAGATAACCTTAATAATTCTTGTTTTGTCATCAACTACTAAGTATGTATTAGCATTAAGTCACTGTTCTCAGGATTACTTATTTTTGTACACACATTTAATTCCTCAATGATCAATTTATTTTATTTTATGTCACTATCAACTTCTTACTTACATTGTATACATATCTATTTTAGAATATACTTTGTCAATCTCCCCTCGTTATAAGTAAATAATGTAAAATTAGTCACTAAGGGAACCTACCCTACGGGTGCCTCTTCTCAACATTGCATGGCGCATCCTGACTTTGTTTTGAAGTGGCACTGCCTGGCGTTAGACCATTCCATACCAACACCGTCATTCCTCTGTATACCAGGACTGTATCGTTGCGCGATACCGTCCTACCCCCCTTTTTCCCCTTTACTGTGATAGCTATAATAATTAGATTTTGCAGCCAGCCTATTCACCTGGCTCCGTTACCTACAAATGTACATTAGCTACTTTCATTTACTCTTGCGTTATAACTTAGTTACTAAGTAATTTTCTTCATTATTTACGGTTGCCCTTAGGCTAGTACTGAACTTTGTAAATTACCCTGTACAAAACCTTAAGTAATTAACTGAATAAACTGTTTGAGTTTGAGTTGAGTAATGAAATAAAATAATAATGGAATCTTTTTAATAAATTTGCTTTGTTTGTACTCATTATAAATAATGACTTTCACAGTATGACAGTTGTCAAATAATGAAATGTTAAAACTTCAGTCCTGCTAGAAGTGCCCACTCAAAAATAAATGTTCGATTCTATCTGGAAAGACAGAAATGTCTGGCTGACATCTGTTTCGTGGAGACACGGGGTAAAGACGCGAATTCAAAGATTGAGAGATTGACATGACAGCAAAATTTTTTTTAGGTTATGTTACGTTTGTGCCTTCGTCGTGTTGTGAGTAAACAATTAAATTAAAATAATTTCTATATATATATATACACAAAAATTTCATTATGACAAAGCGCAATATTTGAGAATATGAGGAAACCAAAGCCTTATTAGACGTAATGCAAGAGCAGAACTCATTGTCACTTTTTGATGGGAAACTATTTAGAAATGTTGAGGTCTATTAAAAAAATACAACAAGAACTTATCAAACGTGGGTTTGATACAAAAAATTCTAAGCAGATAGAAGTGAGATGGAAGAATTTAAAAAAATGTGTTAGAAAGTTCTCAGACGACTGAAAATATTCCAGAGATTGCAGAAAGCACAGGTACAATATACTATCATCAATCATCAATCAATTCGCACATTTATATTTAATTTCACTTTTAGACAGTACATCACGAAAAAGAAGAAAAACTTCCGGCAAAGACAGTTACAGCAAAAGCATAGAAAGGCTGGGGGAATTAATGAAAAAAACCCAGGAATATTCCAATAACGCATTTTACGAGCAGCAGAAAAAACTCATTGATTATGAGTTAGAAACATATTTAAAGAAGGAGGAGGAATCCGATAAAAAATTTAATGCTGCCACAAGAGCCATCTTGCAAGAAACAACAACAACGTTTCTTAATGGCATAAAGGATATTTTTAAAAATGAAAACCGTGCCCAACCAATGTATATTACAGAGTTTTTGGATAATTCCGACGACTCCAGTTGAATGAATTGACATAGTGATAAGAATCACAAATGAGACTGAACTCTGTTTTTTTATATAGACTGAATTCTGTTTTAAATGTAAAAGAATTATGTTTTATTTTGTTGTTTAAGTTAATTTGAAATTAGTTTTTTATGGTTTAAGTTTAGAAGAATATTTTGTTGTAGAGACTGAACTCTGTTTTATTGAAATGTAAAAGAATTATGTTTTGTTGTAGGGACTGAACTTGTTTTGAAGTTAAAAGAATATCGTTTTTTGTTATAAAGAATGTGAACTTTGTCTAGGTTAAAAGAAACATACATTTTTTTGAAAAGTATATATTTATAAAGAAAAAAAATAAAATAATGTCTTCAGTTTCTTATACTTTTAATTAGTGGAAAATTTTGTGCCATATAATTGGCGAGATGGTTTCTAATTTGTTCCCCTTGTAGTGTATCCATCATACTTCCACTTGACGGTTGAACGAATATTTCCTCTGTTGTGCTAACGCTTTGGTTCCACGATTCTCTGTAGGGCGCTTTTCTACGCTCAAGAATATTGTGTAGGATACATGTGGTAGCGACAACTGTAGGAACAAAATCAATATTGCGTTTCTGCAGTATTCTTCATCGACCCTTTAGTCGGCCGAATGCATTCTCAACCGTGATTCTTGCTTTATTTAAATAGGCATTAAATGAATCTTGTTTTGGTGTTAACGAACCAAAATACCCTTTAATAAGCCATGTTTGCAGAGGATATGCTGGATCCCCAATAAAGAAGCTGCTTATTTCCATGCCATTTATCATATTTTTGGGCTAGCAAAAAAATAGGTTATTTCGAAAATTGATGAATAAATTATTATTACCATTTCCACTTTATCTATGTTTTTACACAGGGATGAGTCTTTTAACACTCTTGCATCATGGTTGCTTCCTGGGTGCTTGCAAGGAATGTCCAAAAATCTAGCAAATATTGTTTATCTATTATTTATTAAATTAATAAGGCGTTTCAAAATGTTTAGCTATAATTGCAAAATACCACAGCTTGCAGATTAACCTATGTCCATCCTTTCCTGTTTATGTAGTCAGCGTGACCATCTGAAGGAGCAATTACAGGTATATCGGTCCTATCTATTGCTCCATTTTGTGGAATTTTACTTTTGTTTTCAAAACCTTTTATTAAGTTCTTTGCCTCTTCGCCAGTTTCAATTTCATCCTTTAAAAAAACTTTTACCATGGCATTGTAAAACTTGTATACACATCTTTGCACAGTTGACTTGTGAACACCAAATTGATTTCCAATGACACGGTATTCAGCACAGGGCGCTAATTTATATGGCAATTATTATATCCACTGAAAGAGCCTCACGTACGGTGGAAGAATTAGGTGCCAATTCTGAATATAGTTTTTCACAAATAAATTCAAAGCATTCCGGATCCATACGGAAATTTTCGACATCTGGTCATCGAAATTTCGATTCCGTACAACAGCTATCCACCAATGTTTGCTCCTGCTTTTTGTCCATATTTTTCTTTCCCTCTTTTGACGTGACAACGTCTTATAAATCGGTTATACCGGAGCGCGCGGACGGAGAATGTCCCGAAACGGTGTGTGGTGGGCGTGGCCTATGCGCATGTGTGAGTAAGCGACGCCGGCTCCGCCGTATATTGGAAATAAAAAATACTGAATAAATAATCACACTGTTATTGTTATATTTGAGAATAAATAAAAATAAAAATACTGCAAAATTATATGTATATTGTGTTTATTATATATTGCATAACGAATAAGCAACATGGTAGTTGTCACGGGATAATCGACTAGGTTTTTTTTGGAATATTCCGTAATGGGCCGGCAGAAATTAAATTGTTGATACTTTTATATATAGTATAGTTTGCTTTTATTTTTCTAACGCACCTCTTAATAAATTGTCGTCTATTTTCCACTTTTTGATTATGATATAATTGTGCACGCAAGATTACAAATTTCTGTATAATATTAAAATAACTAGCACAAGCACTTAATAATAATTTTTTGCTTTTCGACATTTTTATTTATCAGAATAATCCACAGCAAAACGATTTGACAACTATAAATTCGGAAGTAAAAGCATTTCAATTTGAAGCATTTTTAGTGCGAAATTGATTTAAGTTCAGTAAAAAATACAAAGAAAAAAGGGCTCTTATTGCCATAAATGAACTTTATTTAATATTTAATCGATTCTCCATTGTTTTTACGACTGGAAAAATTCTTTTTCTCATACTCGCCACTAATGTGTGGAGCATTTCCTCCAGAATTGAATTGAATTCCAAGCATGTTAAATGCTTATTTTGAGCGATTCTACATTTCCAGATTGCTTTCCATGAGCATACATACACCTTTCTGACTACAATTCTCCATAAATCTTCTACCAGATTTAAACCCGTAGTGTGCCAGCCAATCCAAAAGTTGATACTTTTGCTCCTCAAACCACTTCATAGTAGCTCTTTCTTTATGGATAGGTGCACTATCCTATTGAAAGGTCCAATTATCGCCAAACGCTTCCTCTCCAAATGACACCAAAACATCGTCCAAAAGTGAAATCTAGTGTGCAGCACACATTCGGCTACTTATCCAACTAATTGGACTCTTGTATGAGCAGAAAAGCGGTCACTGTGCCTCCTCAGGTGTTTTCTTAAGGTCATGCCAAAAGCATAAATTGCTAAGGCCTAAATTTGCAGAGAATGTAATGTCATGGGACAAGGAATGGCGAAATGTTATTTTTTCTGATGAAAAAAAATTTAATCTCGACGGGCCTTAAGAAAACACCTGAAGTTCCTTGGAGCCGAAATTTTGGAGGAGGCACAGTGATGGTTTGGGCCGCTTTTTCTGCTTGTACAAAGAGTCCTATTTGTTGGATAACTACCCGGATGTGTGCTGCAGACTACATTGACCTTTTGGACAATGTTTTAGTCGTATTGGGAGAGAATGCACATGGCGATAATTGGACATTTCAACAGGATAATGCACCCATCCACAAAGCGAGAGCTACACTAAAGTAGTTTGAGGAGCAGCAGATCCCAGTTTTGGATTGGCCGGCACGCTCTTCTGATCTAAATCCAATAGAAAACCTTTGGGGAATTGTAGTCAAGACGGTTTATGCCCATGGAAGGCAATCTGAAAATGTAGAATCGCTCAAAATAAGCATTTAACATGCTTGGAATTCAATTCCGGAGGAAATGCTCCACACATTAGTGGCGAGTATGAGAAAAAGAATTTTTCCAGTCATAAAAACAATGGAGAATCGATTAAATATTAAATAAAGTTCATTTATGGCAATAAGAACCCTTTTTTCTTTGTATTTTTTACTGAACTTAAATCAATTTCGCACTAAAAATGCTTCAAATTGAAATGCTTTTACTTCCGGTATGCATTTTACCGTTATTAAGAGAGCTAGCGATATAATTTTTTTACCACTTATTCGCAACCCCTAGAAAGACTATGTTAAAATTCAGGTTTCCACAATAAAATGGGTCTGAGGAAAACGCTCTGAAACATAGAAGTGTTGGGTGAACTTAAATCAATTTCGGGCACTGTATTAAACTGTGTATTAAAAATATGATTAAGACCCCCCGCACACTACAGACTTTCCATCGGCCGATAGTTTGGTCGGGTTGGACTTTTATACTGGTATCCGGCCGATATCGAATCGTTGTAATGTGCGCACTTGCCTACATCTTCATACTGATTAAGATCCCGACCAAACTATCGGCCGATAGAAAGTCTGTAGTGTGCGGGGGGTCTAAAAGTTGATGACGAAGCAAATGGTAAACGCTCATTTTCGCGTAGATCTTGGTAATCTCGATACAGTTCCGCAAGTGATTTTTCACTTGGAATAAATTCTCTCTTTGTTGGTGCTCGAAGGTAATGAGATTCTATTCTGGGAATAGACTTGATAAAATTTAAAACACTTCCTTTTATTTCACTGTTTACGGTAGAGTGATGACTGTGCTCACCCCTTCGATCGTCTTCCATGAAACCACCTTCTTGTCGTTTCGAAAGAGCTGTCCTAATGTATTGGTCGCTTATGCTTAAGGTAGCTTTAAAAAAAGCCTTGCATACACTAATACAAACGTCTTCAACCTCAAAGAAAAATGCAAAATTGAGTGACCTAAAATTTTGGGTACTACTGTATCTGTATTTAGGCTTAATTTCTTGAGTGTGCCTTACGATGAACTCTCTTTGCCTTTGAAGATCACCTAATCCCCAAATTTTTTTTTTTTATAAATTTTATTAGCATAATGAAACTTATTCTAACAAAGTGGGTTTAAGCCCATGGAGCTTAATCCTAGTGGGCTGTATAAAGTTTTTAGTTTATTGCTACGTACTTATTTTAAATTTTTAAATTTTTGGAGATGGTTCCTGTATCAGTCTGTTTAATAATGTAATCAGTATTTTTGTTTGTTCTGGGTCCGTATTCAGCATTGGTACATTGTTATTATATTCTATATGTTGTCGTAAAATGCAAGCAGTTGTAGGACAGTCCATGAAGAGGTGGTGTGCCGTTAGAGTTTGCATGAGGCAATGGGGGCAAAGAGGTGGAGATCCTCTTTCAAAAATGTACCTTTTCACAGCAAGGAAATGACCAAATCTTAGTCTCGTATGCAGTATAGAAGTTTTCAAACGCCGTGACACAAATAATTTGAAGGGTTCTGCGCACCTCGTTGCCCAATTCCATAAATTTTGTTCTATCATTTCCCCTCTTTTAACTTAAAAAGGCAACAAACGCAGAAAAAACTCAATAAAACAATTTGGGAAGGGATGTGCGCATGCCGGATGAATAAAGTTAAGTAATCTTTATATGTATTGAGCAGAGCTTTTAAATACATGTAAAACTCCTGCTCAACAAAGGCAGTTTATCCATCGTAATAAGCATAATTTTACTATAATTATGCTAAATATTTCTCATCCCTAAATTTAAAATAAATCGAAAGAATTGCTGGAAAAAATTCTTTTAAAGATATGAGCATTTTCATTCATAAATTGAGTTCTCCGCAGCCGCAAGGAACACAACCTCCCCAAGCAGAAGCGCGCTTGCGACTGGCGGAAAATGTCAAAAATCTAGTAATCAAAGTGATAAAAACACAAATATCGTATTTTTTAGTAGAAATTACTACAAATTATTTCTGTGGCATATGTGTAAAATATAAAAACCTTAAAATAAAAAAATATATAAAAACGGGTGTTTTTCAGTCATAATTTGTAAAGTTTTTAAATAATCATTGAAGTCCCAGAAAGATACACCTCCCGGTAGCAATACGCAGTCGCGACTGATTACATGGCAACAAGTGATTTGATAGGAGGAGTTAACTGAAGCTTTTGTTAAATATTTTTAAGAGCTTAGCTGGGGAATATGCGCGGGATGTCACGAGGTTTGAAAACAACTATACCCCTAACGTCCTGGGGAGATTATGCTTGTGGGGGGTTGTAATTTGTTTCCAGTGTGATGCTAGGAAGGTGCTGCTTCTGTTCCAGTTAAGTTGTTTTTTGTCGTTCATAGTTTGTCGTGCTTTCTTCCGTACCGATGTGAAGTCAGGTGTTCGTATTTCTGTAAGGGGTCGTCTATGTGCTTCTTTTGCCTCCCTGTCTGCATGTTCGTTTCCACTTATGCCAACATGCGCGGGGCACCAAATGAGCCGTATGTCCTTGTTACTTACTATCTGTCTTATTTGTTCTACTGTTGGATGTCTGTTTTTCAAGTTCCTGATTGAATGTAGTGCGGATAGTGAGTCAGTTATAACCAGAGCTGGTTCTGAACTTTCTGCATGTAGGCAAGCTTTTTATATAGCTGTAGTTTCCGCAGTATAGATTGAAGTCCAACCTGGCATTCTTTCTAGACTTATAACGGCTCCCCCTCTACTCACCACCGCGAAGGAAACTTGATCTGTAATTTTAGATGCTTCTGTGTAGTATTGTTTCTGTACTCCTTGTTCTTCAATTAGTCTGTTAAAATTCTGTCTTATACATGTGTGCGTGTAATTGTTGTATTTTGTCATTTCTGGGTTTATTCTACATTGCTTAAACAACCAAGGGGGTATTAGGTTTGTCTGATTCTGTAATTGGTGAGGGATGTAACGTAGATCTGTTGGGAGTTTCCTTAACCCCAGCACGAGGGCCGATGGTTTTCTGTATTTTTCCATGTCGGTGTGTAATATATTCGTTATGGTTTGGTGCAGTGGAGCTTGGAAATTATGCATGCACTTAAGTATTACGTTTGCCGTTCGTTCTTCTGTACGTTCCTCAATAGTTGGTAAACCGGCTTCGATCAAGAGAGCTTCGATCGGTGTTGTTGGTAATGCTCCAAGAGCAATGCGTGCAGCATTGTTAATTGGCCTTTGAACCGTATCGAGTGCTGTCTTTGTTGCATGTCCATATAAGGTCAGTCCGTAATCCACTTTGCCAATTATTATTTGCTTTGCTATTCTTATGGCTAGGTTTACTGGTGGTCCATGCTTTTTTTGGCAAATGACTTTGAGCATATTGTTGCGTTTTCGCAAGTCTTCAGCAACTACTTTTGCCTGCTTATTCCACCGTAGCGTTTTGTTCAGGTGTAAACCTAGCATCTTCAGTTCATCTTTTAGTGGTATTATTTGATTTGCCCAGTTAAGCCTGGTTGCAGGACAACGTGTTCTTCTGCAGACATGTAATGCTTCCAGCATGTCTTCTGAGATAATTGCCCCAGCTGTTTGGCACCATGCTTTTAGAACGTTAAGTGCTGTTTGTAGTGTATTTTCTACCGTGTAGGTCTCACCGGAAGCGTAAAGAACTACATACGTTGTCTGCGTATAAGTGAAAATAGAGATTGCGCACTTGTGTTAGTGCTGAAGGTAGTTTATGAATATTCGTGTTGAATAGGAACGTTTTCAGCATGCCAAAATCTACAGAAAACCATGTCGAAAGCGTTAAATTTGAAAAAACTTTTTTTGTAATACTGAAAAGAAAAACTTCTTGGCGCGAAATCGACGATTTTTATTAAGACATGATATCATCGTTGCACCGAAGTTTTTCTTTTTTTCAAATTTAACGCTTTCGACATGGTTTTCTGTAGATTTTGGCATGCTGAAAACGATCCCGTTGTCCGATTTGCCCTATCATTCCATAGTTTTGAGATATTTAACGCGCAAAAGTGCAAAAAACACGCTTTTTGGCACTTTTAGGTTAGGATTGCTCAAAATCCTGACGTGATAGGGCAATTTGGCCAACGGATTCGGATTCAGCGCGAAAAAATACTTAGGATACGACTATTAAATTGGAAAGGAGAAAAAATGACCCGTTTTTTGCAGACCAGTGTAAGTATAGATATTTGAGTTTTGTGAAAAATACAAGAAACAATAAGAGAGTGCAGTTATCTTGTCTCACTCCAACATCTGCTTCTGCTTATCAACACTTGTTTCGTGTGTTCTACCAAGTGCAAGTGTGGCTAGGCAATGATCTAAATCCTGAAGATTGGGGCTGGAAATTGATGAATAATAGTTTGGAGCCAATCCAGACTTTACTTCCACCTGCTCCAGAAAAATTACTCAATACAATTTTTTGTAATTGCAAAAAAGGCCGCACAAACAATTGCGGGTGCAGAAAAGTTGGATTGTATTGTTCATCGGTATGTACCAATTGTCAAGGCCAATCTTGCACCAACATTGAATCAAATGCAACAGATGAAGATTGTTTCGAAATTGATGAACTGATATATCTCTCGTCTACACAAATCGAGCAAGAAGAGGAAGAAGACAGTGAAGAGGAAGAAACGAGTGACTATGAAGAATTTGATGATGAACGATGAGGTAATTTTCTTGTTGTTAAAATTTTCATTAAATTTAAATAAAAAAAAAATCTTAAATAAAATAGTGTCCCATTACATTCTCTCGATCAAAATATATTGTGGAGTATTCCTACTGGGGAAACCACGTTAAAAAAAAGCGCCGTGTACACTACCTCAGAGGTGTGCGGAAATGTGTGCATATGGTCGAAAATTCGACTTTCCTGCGGTCTAAAGTCACGATATCTCGAAAACGATGCTTTGTAGAAGAAAAGTGTTGAGATCTTTTTTGTAGACAATTTTACGATCTACAAACTTTGTCTAAACCATTTTTCGATAGCTCGCGTTGTTTCAGAGATATACGCAAAAAACGCAAATTTGTGACCTTTGACCTCGAATAAAAAACAACGCACAAGCGGGATCGATGGGGACTTTTGACATGTCATTTGTAATGACGCATCCAAGGCCTGCACAAAAATCCAGCTTGTTGGGAATTAATGCAAACTGTAATGTCTATTTTGACTGGACTATTGTAAGAGTCCAAGACATCTTGGACTTCTCTTAAGGTTATCTGTTTGTCCAGGGCGGAGGGGGGAAGGTTATGGAGAGTCTCCAGCTCTGCCGCTATGGCTCTATTATCTTCACCGTGTAGGTTTGGATCTATGTCTGCATAACTCGAGAGCTGTTTGCCTATTAGGTTTGCAATTTCGTAGGGATTGGTGATTGTCCTATTTTCATATTCAAGTGCGGAAATTATGGTGCTTTTTCTATATCCGAACACCGCTCTGATGCTGCGCCAGGTTTCTTGAACTGAATTATTGGGGTTAATAGCATCAAGAAAATTTTCCCAAGCCTTGCGTTTTTCTTCTCTAATCGTTCTGCGCATTTGCGCGTTAATGGAGCGATATGAGATTGCATTTTCTGCAGTAGGGGATCTTTTGAAACGCTTCCAGGCCTGATTCTTTCTTTGAATCAGCTGGCGAATATCATTGTTGAACCAAGAAGGGGTAGTAGTAGAATAGCTCTCGTTAAGATCGCTACTTCCCTGTTGATGCTGGGGCTCAGCTCTTTTTGTAGGAGAAACTCCTCAACTTTTAACTGGAATTTCTTCCAATCGGCGTGTTGTTCAACAAATTGTGGGATATGTTTTGATTGTTCTATGGCTTGGTTAATGTGCAAAATGATTGGAAAATGGTCCGTTTGTTTAGGGTGCTCAGTTGTAGTCCAGTCTAGTCTTGGGGCAATGTCTGGCGTTGCTAATGAGAGGTCTATATTCGTTAGTGTATTTCGTGTTGTAAACAATGTCGGTGATCCGTCGTTCAGTAGTACGTATACTGTGTTATCTAGCCATGTGCATATGTGATTGCCTCTCTGGGTATTGTACTGCAATCCCCATAGCTGGTGATGCGCATTAAAGTCCCCGAGAATTACTGCTGGTCTTCTTAATGGTAATGCTAGTTTGTCAAGTTCGTCTGTTATGTTGTTCAAGTCATGTTCGACCTATATACAGGGAATGCCAATTGTCAGGCCAGCATGTACTCTGAGAGCAAGCATAGGTGTGTTTGGATTGATTATAGGTAGAGTTTCTACCGCAAGGCCTCTTTTGACCATTATACCAGCTCCACTGACTCTTGTGGAGTGCGTATTATGTGTATGTAAGTCGTAATGTCGATATTTCCTAGGTGCGTTTGTATTATTTATGTGTGGAATGTGTGTTTCTTGGAGTACTATGATGTCTGGATTGTGTCGTGCTATTATTATGTCCAGTGAGGCAGAGTTTGTATAAAATCCAGTGGCGGTTCCTCTTTGGAAGCAAAGGAAGCACTGCTTCCCTTGACCAAATGGGCAACTTCATAAAAATAAATTTATATAAATAATAATAAATTTAAATTTTAAAATTTATCAAGATTAATCACAACAAAAATCTTAATATATTTCCTCCTCTGGAGCGACAGAGTGACAATAATAAAGTGCCTCTCTCCGCTAATTCAAGATGTTAAATTTTCCTGGTGCCGCTCTTACCGTGGCCGAGGCCTTACACAATATGGGGAAGCTGTAATATATCCAGCTTCCTTGCCACAGAAAATCAACACGAAAACTCCAACACATTCAATCTAATTGGACCCACACTCACGCAAAGGTTTGCGTTAATACCATAGCCTTCTATAATTATAGAAGGCTATGGTTAATACAGTACCCTCAGAAGCTGAGCTAAACGCAGCTTCTTCGGAACCGAACAGCGAGAATTGAGAAGTCGAAGATAGAGGAATTTTCTGTATCCACCATATTCTCTTGGTTTCTTTTTCTGGTAATCTGCCCTGGCTTCGAGCAATATTACATTTGCTCTTAAAATTTTGCTTCGTAATTTTGTTTTTGACTCTTCTTAAAGTATGAATTTTCGTTTGTAGATTGAGTCAAGAAAAAAGAGATCGAGGATAGGTGAAGTTTGTCTTCGTCAATTATTTATTCAAGTGGGGTGGCAGGCGGTGTTTATTGAATATAAATAAGCTGATAACTTTGTAGCTTCCATTAAATTTTTATGATTCTCTTTAATGATGATTTAAAGAATAGAGAATATTTTTATGAAATGCATTTTTGAGTACGGGTGCCTGAAGCGTTTTTTTTTTGCAAGAAGAATGTAATGATGGTAGGAGGTGAAGGTTACAATAGGGTTTTATTATTACTATCTTCTTTAGATTTTGGTTTATTATAGCTAAACAGCTTTTATTTGGACGTTTTAATTTTCAACAGAATTAGGCCCGCTAGTGAAATGCAAAAATTCACGACTTTGAATTCGATTTTTTTTACTTTTTTTAATTTTAAAAAACTTTTCTTGTCCATCATCATAAAAGAAATTGCATATTAAAAAAAGGAAAAACCTCATGCGATGTACAAAAATTAAAGGGCAATTAATTTTCAAATTTGAAATCGATTTTTGGGACTTGAATATTGAATAACCAGTTAGTATAAGTTGACTGAAAAAATCCGAAGTTTTAAGTTTAAGTTTAAGACGTTAGGTGTACAGATAAAAATTTAATATTGTAACCGCTGATAGCGGCGGTCATAACGAACAGCCTCTATTTTTTTGCATTTTGCGGATCTACATATTCCACGATACATGCATCTACATATATTTAGAAAGAACGACCAAAATGATGATATTTTCGCAAAATGGCCGATAACTTACATAGCGGCGGTTGCTAGATGTAGAAAATGTGCACTTCGTATAGTATTCGATGTAATTAACATGTTCCAAACATTTTTTTTTAGATTGGAAACAATTCCATATGTTTGCTTATCTGACTTCACTATATACTATTTTTCAGTTTTTTTAGTTAATACGTAAAGCCTTCGATACTTTTACTTTTATCGTTCGCTTTGGACATTGCTTCCCTTATTCTGAACCTTACGAACCGCCACTGATAAAATCCTGAGATGTTCCACTGTACTATTGTGAGTTGATTGTTGTTTGAAGTGTTCGTATGTCTTTGTTGCCCTTAATTATTCATGGTGTAGAAATTATTGTTTACTGTCGTGTAATGTTGTGGCATTAGTGGACATGGAAACACTATGTCTGAATCTGAGTCTGTGCGATATGTGTTTTTTTTGTTCGGTGTATTTATAGGTGAGTGTTCATTGTTTGCTGCTGCGATAGTGCTTTTGAGAGTATTCGGTGAGAGTGATAGAAGTGCGTTTAATTGTGATCTGATCTTTGGTTTGTTTTCTGCTGTGAAATGGATTTGGGTTTTTTGTGTATTAGGATAAGGTGACTTAATTGTCACGATTTTTTGTTGCTGTTGGTTTGTTATTTTTATTTTATTATCCGTGTTGTCTTTAGTGTATGCTTCTGTCGTTGTTTTGGACTTTTCTTGAAAGCTGTCGCTAACTACATTAGCCCAAGATTTATCATTATTTAAATTTAAATTATTAGTAGTGTTAGTAGTGCTATAATTGCTTACAGTATTATGGATTAGTGTGTTAGTTTGGCCGGTACCGTTTTCCTTTCCTGGGCGTGAGTCCTGTACGGGTGTGATAATTTGAGGATGCTCTTCATACCATTGTTTTCTGGCTTCAAACCTGCTGATACGTCGATTGATTTGAATCGCCACGATTTCTTTCTCTCTCTGAAAGATCGGGCAATTTTTGTCCAGCGTGGAGTGTTTACCTTCTGTTTGACAGCTTATGCAGTAGATTTTAGTGCAGGTATGATCTCCTCCTTCGGCTTTAGCCTCATTGCAAGTCGAGCATCTGGGGGTATTGTTGCATCTGCTTTCGTGATGTCTAAATTGAAAACATCGACGACATCTTAAAGGCGCTGGATACCACCTTTGCGTGCTTATTTTCTCATACAGTATGAGGACATGTTTGGGGGGTTGGTTGGTTGTAAAAGTAACGAGTAAAGTGCCGGTGTTAACTACCTGATTGTCTATCAACCTCGTGTAGTGTTTTACGGCCTTAACAGTTGGATTATCTTGTTTAATGCCTTCTAAGATGTCTTCTTCGCTAACTCGCCGTAGGTTTGGCATTCGGATGGTGGCCTTTGACTCGTTCAGTTTATCGGAGAAAGAAGCATGTGCGTCATACTCTCCTATTTTTTTTAAATTTTTGGTGATTTTGCTGGCTTCCTGCTCATTTGGCAGTAGCAGCAGATATTTGCCATCTCGCAGGGCTCTGCAGCTTTTAATTTTCCCTGAATATATTTGCAGGGCTTTCTGTATTAGAAAAGGATTTAAATCGGTGATCTTTTTCTCTGTGTTGATTAGCTCCACAGTGATATACTTTGGATCCTGTCCTAGCGAGAAAGTTTTGTGCCTCTGCAGGTGTCGGGTTCCACATCTCGTTGTGCACGTCCATGTTTTTCCCTTTTCTATGCTTTTTTGGCTTGCTGTCATCCAGCAGCGCAAAAGGATTATTACTGGACCCTGGCGCGGGCGCCATTCCGCTGGTGGCTGCACTCAGCCGTTAAGATCGGGTTCTTAACAATGTGCCAAAAGGTGTACAGTAGAGAAGCGGCGGAAAAAGTTCAAATGCCAGTGAAATGACTCTCTTTATGCACTCACGCACAATCAAATAATACCGAAAAAAATAAAGAAAAGTAAACAAAAGGCAAAATGGTACTGACGCACAATAAAATGAAAAAATAACTGAAACTGAGGAATTCTCGCTATGAAGGCACTGTCGATACAAGATCTCGAAACTGACTGTCCCCAAAATTTGTCAAACAAAGATTTGCGTAATATTTCACCAATTTTAGTTTTACATTTCAACTTGCACTTATCGTGGCATGGAGGCTTGATCGCTCTTTCAGGAACGCTTTTTTTAGTTGAACTTACATAAGCCTTTCCGGTATTTCGTGAAGATTTCTTAACATTTGAGGACCAACTGACAGGTTTTCTTGTCCTTTTCCTACCCCTTTGAAGGCTTTCAGGATCAGCAGACTGGTCTATGATCGGTTGAGAAGTGGAAGCTTCAGCAAGTGGATTCTCGTTTGATGGATAGGCGGGATCCGGCATGGAAAATGGTACAAAGTTACTACCTATTTCTGTATTACTGCTGACTGAAAAGCTGCTAGAACTACTTGATGATCTAGAACTGGAAGAGGACGTAGTGCCGGAGGAACGATACCTTTTCCGTGGAGCGATGATGAGAGATGGACGGCGAGATGTCTGTGTAGGAGGTGGGTTTTTTTTATGTGAAAAACTAGAGTCTCAGGAAACGCCCTTTATACTGGTCGACAATCTATTTTCTTCATATAGAGTGCAATGTCAAACAGCAGCTCTAGTCGGGGAAGGAAGGAGCTATCACAACCTACCAGAGATAGTTTTCAGTCCACCTACTCCCAACCATTACTGTCGCGACTTTGACATCGGGGCATCGAGAAACAACTCGCTGGAGTGTTATGTCTCCTGAAACGAGTTGAATCCCATCAACCAACCGATTACATGCGCTTTGGTGGAGCGGGGAAGGGCTAACGCAGGCTATGACAGAAGGAATCAGGAAAGTAAAGAGGGAAGAAGAAAGAAGGAAAGTTATATAGATGAGAAAGTGGAAAAGGCGAAAGACCGTGGGACTGGCCGGGATTCGAACCCGGGACCTCTGGAATAGCAGTCATGCGCCTTACCTCTAGACTACCGAGCCCCCAAAGGTTGAAGACCGGATCTGCATCCGAATCAACGAAGTCACTACCATCGCTATGAAGCGGTGAAATATAGTATGGTGGTTTCATCTGGGTTCTGGTTGATGGTGGTGCTAACGTTGTCTTCTTTTGTAACTCCATGGTGTCATTTCCTGAGGTTTTTTCCATCATCTTGGTGCTCGTCGAAGGTGCTATTGAGTTTTCTTGAAGCTGCGTCTTCATATAACTGCTTTCAGGTACATTGGAGCTAACCTTCTTCGCCATTTTTAAAAGTAAAAGGCTCCGGCCCTTCATCATCTACAAAGTTGAATTAATTCACAAATACTATACCAACGCGAAAAAGAAAAACTAGCCAAGCAGGCCCTTGACTGGAATCCGCAAGGATCCCGTCGAGTCGGAAGACCTAGAACAACGTGGAGGAGAACCCTACTAGCAGAAGCCGCAATAATTGGGAGATCCTGGTCGGAGCTGAGAGCTGTCGCGCAAAACCCCTGTTTCCGAGCGTAACGCCCATTCAATGGACAGGGTTTTTTTCAGGACTCGAGAGGTGTACAGGTGCTTCAAAGAGCTCGATGCCAACAAATCCACTGGACCCGATAATATACCCTCTATCGTCTTAAACCAATGCGCCTCACCTTTGGCTAAGCCTCTGCGCAAATTATTTTCCTTCTCATATTTCTCCGGAGTTTATCCCGACTCTTGGAAACTTGCCCATGTTCAGCCCATATCGGAAAAAGGTGATTCCAGTGATCCCTCCAATTACCGCCCAATAGCAATTACTTCTATTCTCTCCAAAACCATGGAGATGATAATCAACAAAAAGCTTATGGGATATCTAGAATCCAACCTACTCATAAACCACAGACAGTATGGCTTCCGACAAAAAAGATCCACTGGCGATCTTTTAGTCTGTCTTACAGAACACCTCAGCCGTAGTCTGCATGGATCCGGTGAGTCTAGTCTGGTAGCTCTAGATATCTCCAAGGCTTTCGGTAGAGTTTGGCACCCAACCCTGTTGGCTAAACTCAAAGCTATTGGAGTTGACTCACTTCTACAGCAGTGGATTGAGAGTTTCCTTTCTGGCCGTTCAATCAAAGTAGTATTAGATGGCGTCAAATCCGCATCCCACCCGATCTCTGCGGGGGTCCCCCAGGGGTCAATTTCATCACTGGCCCTATTTCTCATATTTATAAATGACCTTTCAATCCCCTCCAACCCACTTCTCAGCTTCGCTGACGACGGTACTCTACGTTACTCGTACAGCGTCGATATAAGACAGACTCATGCCAGATCCTGTCTTGATGATCGCGAACTAATGTCCAAGTCGATAAATAACGACATTAAACTGATTCTAAAGTAGGGAGAGAAGAATCGTGTTGAATTCAACTCCGACAAAACCAAATACTGTCTTATCTCCAAAAATAAGTTCAACACCTCTCCACCTTTGAAAGTGGGTGAAGTTCAACTAATGGCCAACCCATCCCTACACATCTTATGGGGCCCATCCACAGGCCAACTAGTTGTCCAAACTGAGTTGTGTTGCCACTAAATCGCATCGTCTGTGGGGCAGTTGGCAAACTGATTTCACAGTTGGGGTTTCAGTTGGGATAGATCAAAATCTTTTAATTTTATGGGGGCGGGGCCTAGAGTTTGGGCAACTAGTTGCACTGTGTGTATTGCAGTTTGGCAAACTACTTGGATGAATTAAGCCTGAATTCGAAGAATATATTTTTTTTGCAAGTTTATCTTGCATTATTTTTAATTTAAATTATGAAAGTTCACATAATATTAAATTATTTTCATAATTTATACTTTTAGAATTTAATTTATATTTTAAAAAATATAAATATTCATATTAATAATTTAAAAAAATTATAATTAATCTAAAAAATCATCTTTCCCCAATTTTTATTATTATAAAACTTAGGGCCGGTTTCACAGTGCGAACTTAAGTTTTGCTTAAACTTAAATAAATTGTCTCACTTAAGTATAACTTAAGTCAAATTCCGTTTCACAGTGCAATTTTTTCTTCTTCTTACTATTATATTTGTTTCTTACGGCGGCACGTCAATATTGTAAATTATGAACTTACAGTAGCCGAACTTTACATGTAAAATTTTCTTTTAATCGCGTTTTCCTCGAAATGTACTGGAATCAACTGACATTTGAATTTTCTATGCATTCTGATTTAAGCAAAACTTAAGTCTAGAGAAATGCCTACTTAAGTTACACTTAAGTATATTTTAAGTAGCGACTGTGAAACAGGCATCCATACTTAAGTATAACTTAAGTTAATTTTTATACTTAAGTTCGTACTGTGAAACCGGCCCTTAGTCGCGAATTTTCTACAATTTCATTTAACTTTCAAATTGCCTATAAAATTTCGAATTGACAGTTGAAATATCAACTCAGTTGAAGCGTTTGTGGCAAAACAACAACTTTTTACACAACTCAGTTTGGGCAACTAGTTGGCCCGTGGATGGACCCCATTAGGCGTGACATTAGCCAAAGACTTGCGATGGAATGACCACATATTCCAAATCGCCAAACAAGCATCCCAGTGCTTGGGATTTCTTAAGAGGTGCAAGTTCCTCCTCCAGCCATCGTCCCGTGCTGTTATTTATAAATCCTACATTCGGCCTCTTCTCGAATATAACTCCCTCGTTTGGGGCGGCGCCCCAATAACCATGGCATGGTTAGATAGAACCTTGGCATGGTTAGATAAGGTGCAAAAAAGGCACTCAAGTTAATTGATGACGACACCGCCTGCTCCACCATCGACCCCCTGAGCCACCGTAGGAATGTAGCAGCACTGGCAAAATTTTATCGCTACTATCATAGTGACTGTTCCTCCGAGTTAAACGATCTCCTGCCTCCACGGCAATCTTATACCCGCAACACCAGATTAGCCCACTCGTCTCATTCCCTTCACCTGCAACTACCCTTTTCACGCACTCAACAAGATATGAATTCGTTTGTTAATAGAACAACTCGACTGTGGAATAATCTCTCGCAGTCAGTATTTCCGAGCTCCTACAACATCCAAGGGTTCAAACGCAGGGTTCATCACCACCTTCTTCAATGCCCCCCTCCCCCCCCCCGTACCTTTTAACCCTTAACCTATACCACCCACCCATCCCCCGTACTAAGCTTACTGGTAGACATTGCACCATGAAGTGACAAATGACATGACGGACTAGTAGTACAAAGGGTGACTCCTGAGCTTAGCACTGCCACTGCCACATAAAAAAAACAGAGTCCGCTGGAGGGCAACTGTTTCCGCCCTATGTCCCATGAGGGATTAAAGGAGCGCAATGATGATGATGATACCAACTCAAAAAATG
Source organism: Thereva unica (assembly GCA_949987705.1). NCBI lineage: Eukaryota > Metazoa > Arthropoda > Insecta > Diptera > Therevidae > Thereva > Thereva unica. The sequence continues at coordinate 43,168,550 of OX465285.1, forward strand.
TATATAAATCGCAGTACTTTTTAAAAATAAAAATATTAGAAAATCTATTTCAAAAAAACAAAGACAATTCTAAATAGGCCTACATATATAAAAAATTATAAAAGCATTTATTGTTTTAGAATAAAAGCAAATTTAAATTTAACCAGCAATACTCGACCAACTCAAATATTGTAAAATAATTTTACCAACACTAAACTATTTATAATTAGTAAAATAAAAATTTCTTACTTTTGTAAACAATATTAGAGTAAGTGTAAATAGTTTGAAGAACGCTCGATAAACAAGACAGGTTCAATTATGAATATCACATCAACTCAAAATAATTCACGCTTGTTGACTAGGGCGAATCACGAATACAAAACAAAATCGAAATAATCTAGCCTTTGTGCGTATTGACAGCATCTTCCACTACGGCTGACAACTCGTAACTGGAGATGCGTTACTGTTGTTGATGGTGGGTGTACGTGACGCAACTCGGAAAGACTGACTTACAGCGCTTTCTACATTTAAATAATGGATATTTTTACACGGGTGTCTTTGGAGTTAATGTAGTTTTCGACGCAGAATCTGGCTATCGCAATAACTCGATTTTGGATTATTTTGAGTTGTGCCACCCTTTATCTAGGTGTGCGATATGTATTTTCTCTTTTTTGTTGTTAAATATACTCCCGGTTGGAATTTCCAGACCATTTTCTCAGTTTTCGATCTCTTGATCAAGAGCTACAATTTGAGATATGGCCCACGTCTGTAGCGACAGTACTTTCAGAGATGAAAAAAGGTCACCGACAGACAGAGCCTCTGTATAAGCTAAAAACGGCATCAGCTAACATGATGTGATAAGCCCAATCTCCAAGTTTTTATTTTAAGTGCTCCGTTATTTAAGTCATTTAAATAAAATAATTTATAACGACTTATAAGATGTTCATTATTTAATTACCTGTGACTAAAATAACGTTAAACGAATGAAGAGCCACACCAAGTAGCATTGAATGGCGTCAATTAACCGAAAACCTGATATGGAATGGATGCATATCCACGAGCATCCGAGTGCTTGGGATTTCTTAAGAGAAGCAAATCACCACTGTCGATCATCGGCTCGGGCTATTACACACAAACCCTATGATCAGCCTTTCCTCAAATGTAACTCGTTTATTTGAGTAGAGTTTTCGAAAACAACCATGATGTGGCTAGAACAAATAAAACGGGAACTTGAAACTCATAGATGACGACGCCATTTCTTTCACCATTAACACGTTGAGCCATCGCAAAGTAGAAAAACTTTTTTAATACTATCATAGCTATCAAAAACGCGGCAATCTTACGCCGATAAAAACTAGATTGGTCCGTTCTGATCTTTTTCTCTACTTTCAACCCGCCCAAGAGTTCAAACGCAGGTTTTATCGCCATCTCCTTCAATACTCTCCTGACTACTCAAAATTTCAAATCTATGATATCTCTTAGTGCGAGAGATACTACTAGATTTTGCATCCTGACAGGATGAAAAAATATAGAAATAAAACGTTTAATATTGTTACAATAATATTTATTCAATATAAAGTGCTTATATAATAAATGCTTATGTCGAAAAAAAATTACTTTTTAAATGTTTATGCGTTTAAAACATAGTCTTCATGACTAGATGCGTTTAAAAACTTTCACAAAATTAAAAAGTACTTCATTGTTGAGAATATGTTTGATAAAATGTAAATCCAAAGTCTTATTATAAGTTTCTTGTCTTTTATTGTAAAATATTTAAAAAAGAACATTAAAATAATGATAAATGATCACATAAAAAAGGACGTAAATGTTTTTTTTTTAATTTTCTTTGCTTAATAAAAACGTTTTAATACAATTATATATGTGACAAAAACAGTGTAAAATATTAATTTTACTGAAAATTTTTAAGAAAGAATATTTATTTATTTAAATATAATAATTGTGCCTATCACTTTTTCATATTAACAAAATCGTAAACAACTAAAACAAATGCATAAAATCTGTAAAAAATAATATAATGGTTAGAATTTTTTAAAACCCCATTTTAAGAAAAACAAAGCACCAAAAAGTGGGAAAACTAAATAAAATAGCTGTTTACTTTCTGTTTTATTACAAATAGTAATGAACATCTACTTGAGTAGTTCCAGCCTCTTCATTAATACTGTCGAAAAACAACAAAAACCCCAAAAAAATTTATGTGAAGATGATTTACAAGGAATGCTGGAGGTAAGTTAGTATACTCGGGGGGAGAATCACTGACTAATAAAATAAGGGTAAATGAGTCAAGCTTTTATAGGCACAAGAATGCAACTTGAAACAGATCAGTCCATAGAAAACAAAGAACAAACGATTTTTTTTAGTCAATTTATCGGGCATGATTTTACACTGTTTTGATAATGTGTATATTGTGCTAATACTATATTTTTAAACAACAAAAGTTTGTATATGCTTTTTATTTGTCGGTGCATAGAACATATTTCTTAAATAAATTTATTGAAAAATATGGAATGTTTCCTTTGGAACAAAGTTGGTATTTCGTACATTTTATTTATAATGGTATGTTTCTCTGGTTAACACGTTCGTGGCGCAAAATTCATCAAAACGATGCTCTGTGGCGTTTTATGTTATCGCGACTTGGATATTTGTGAATTCAACACAGAAGCAATATACTACATATAAAAAGCTATGAATTGCTATACTCCTTAAAAACGTGGAATCATTGTCCAATACTTTTAACAAATTATCGGTCGGTGGTTACTGTTTTAGGAAAACGCAGAATGAATTTTGCGCCGCCTTGTACTTTAAAAAGTTCAATTACTGAATTTTATTGTCTGTTGTTAATTAATGAGATTTAATTGAAAACATCCCATCTTAAAAGAAAATTACCAAAAACACATAAAAATTTATTTTCTATAAATATTTAATATACTTTTTTAAAACGTGTAAATTTTCCAAAAAGGATGATCTTTTATTAATCTTAATGTTGACACAATTATGAATAATTTTATATAACAAATTCCCTTTAACTTGGTATAATGTAACAATAAATATGATACCGAAGAGCTTTTATTAATTTAAATTTTGATTGTAAGTAAGCCTTTGCTTTATAATTCATTTAAAAAAATTCTCAAAAAGGCTAATGGTTTTTTTAAATAGTCTATACAGTTCCGGCACCATTTTATTTTTATTTGGTATTTTTACTTTAGAAAAAAATCTGATCAAATCTGATAAAAGATTTAAGGTCCCCGTATTATTAAACTACAATAAAAACTCTACGCCATGTTCGAATAATATGAATTTTTTTCTTATTCTTAACCTAATAAAACAAAATATGTATGTAATAAATTACAATTTTCTTCTCAATATATTAGATACTCTTAAAAAACAAAGCAAAAATAAATTGACATGGACTTCAGAAATAGATAATTTGTAATATTAATAAAATTTTCGTTTTAAACGGTTTCATAATTTTGGCGGAATGATCTGTACAGGCAGCACGCGTAGAGGATTGTTAAGAACTACAATTGTAAGAACGAAAAGAATAGCTGTTAACTAAAATCTTTCACATGCTAACTTATTTAAAATAAAATTACCTGAACTAGCGCAACTGTGAACACAACACCGCCAAGAATTAGAGTCTTTGAATCAAGGACATTTAGTAGTTTACTAAGGCATCCCTCATGGTGCGCAGCTTCTTTTGTACATGTACTATTCACGAAAACTACGCAACAAGATGATGGTAGCGTAATGTTATTGTGCGCCCAATCATCTGGACCTTTAATTCCACAGCAGTTCATCTAGAAAAGGTTTAATATTTTATTTACATGTGAATTAATATTAATATAAAAATTAAATAACGACGAAGGTTTGAAAAAATTGGCCAGAATTAAGATTATGTGATATTTGTATCTTTTTGTTTTTTATACAATAACTGTACATACTAGGATATATCCATGTTACCTCACGTTACAATAATTTTGCTAGACATTTGAGCTTCGGATCTACATTAAAAGGCAATTATAAAACCTTGTTACTTTACTTCTTGAACTATTACACCATAAAAAACAGTACTAAGACTAAAATACTTTTTATTTTGTTAAGAATAAAATATATTGTGAACTAAATAAATGCTCCACTCTTGTTTGTTACTTGATATTTATACAGGGTGTTTTTTTTAAACTTTCCACGAAATTCTTGAACAAATGAGGGGTGACAGAGGGAAACCTCTGATACAAAAGATGTGTGATATGGAGGGGGACATCGATTGGGTATAGTGCATACCCCCTCTCTTCCACCCCCTGACCCGGGGGTGGAGGTAGCTTTTTTTCTCAAATGGCAACCCCTATTTTTTATGCAAGATTCAGATTCCAGTGATGAAAATAAACATCTTTTATCCCAAGCATTTTTTTCTGTCATTTGTTTTACTCCGGAAACTTTGATTGAAATCGTCATTAAGCCGTCTCTTCAATCAGAAACATTCGCGGCAGTGCGGCAAGAATTCGAAGATCAATTATTCCATTGTTTGAGCGTCAACGGCGAACATTTTGAGCACCTTCTATCTTAGAAAATAAATAAATAAAAGTTGTTTAATATCCAAAAGATGTTTATTTTCATCCCAGGAATCTGAATCTTGCATAAAAAATAGGGGTTGCCATTTGAGAAAAAAAAGCTACCCCCACCCCCGGGTCAGGGGGTGGAAGATTATATTGTTCTTTGAAAGCGAGATATTTAAATTTAAGGGGTTAGGTTAGGTTGAAATGGCTGCCCCCACCAGGGGGGCCACTTAGGCACATTGGGCCCATTGTGATGCCATTATGGTATTGGGACATAGTTCAGGCCATTTCAAGCCATTTCGAGCTTTTAATAAAGCGACAGAGTCTAGAGACACCAATATTTTGCAGCTCGCTCAATCCATCAAGGAAAGGTGAGCCAAGTAAGGTCCCTCTTTTCCTTGCTAGGGCGGGAAATGTACAGAGAAGATGGGAGACAGTTTCTTCCTCTTCTTCATTACCACAACTTCTACATAAGCCGTTGTGGGGGAGTCCTAATCTTTCGGCGTGTGGGCCGAAAGGGCAATGACCAGTCAGCACCCTTACCACGTGGCTTATCTCCTTTTTGTTCAACTGAACCAGAGATTTTGAACGCTTTGCGTCCAAAGTTGGGCACATTGCATGAAGAGTGCGACAAACCGTTGCTGTGGTCCATCTCAGCCCGGCTCGAGCTAAGCTGATTTTTCTCACAGCTAGTTTATAGGTGGCTAAGGGCATTCCCATTCGGGTTAAGTGGGGTGTTCTTTACACTTCGGCTCCCTGTCTAGCAAGCTCTTCTGCCCTACAGTTTCCCCAATCCCACTGTGCCCAGGGACCAAACACCGTGTTATATCAAACTGAGTGGCAGTCTCACACAGAGACCTGCGGCAGTTCAGAAGAGTCGTGGATGTTGTGACGACAGAATTAAGAGCCTTGAGGGCCGATTTAAGGGGTAGTGTAAAAAGGGTTCAAATGTCAATTTTTGCGGTTATACTTTTTTTGGCAAAATTGGAATCGTCGCCGAATACTCTGTCCTTTACTCTTGTTAAAAAGTCAAAAATTTGTAACAGTTCCAAATTTTTTAACATAAGAACGTCTCAAATACGCCCAATTGCACCTCAGATGAAATCTTTGAAGCTATGTTACTAGAAATTCCAATTTTGCGAGTTGAACCCTTTTTACACTAACCCCTTCCATTAGTTTTACGTTTATTGTAATCTCTTGTTATCAATAGAAATAAACATTAATTTTGCAAGATAATTTTATGTTAGTTTAAACCATAATATGAACAAGGTGCAAATGAATAGCAAAATATAGAAGTATAATAATATATCACTTTTGGTTAACTTTTAGTGAACTAAGAGGGAATTTATTGGTTTTTTATAACTTGGAGTTTCTCGTTCATGAGATCCATTTGATTTCGAAAATCCTTGGCCATTTTTGACTTCCTTGCTTCGATAACTCTAATTTCCAGTGCAAATTTTCTTTGATTCTTCGTTTTCTTGCTCCTATCGACGTTTCTCCATTGCCTCTAAGTAATGCCCTGGGGGCGAACGGCTAACAAAGACCTCGGAAAGTGGTGGCACCCGATTTGTCATTTCTGTCAAGACCCGAGAAAAGTCACTGCAGACGAACACCTAGCAGACCTGTTAGCAAGTCCTAATCCCACCTCCCCGCGGTGCTCCCTGGGGTACTTCTTCGGAAGGAGCTAACGGGAGACGGGCGAATGGCGAGCTCTCTGCGCCACAAAACAGAATTTTAAGTCGGTTGGGCTGAGGGTTAGCAACCCGCTCCCATAAAAAACACCACTGCTACGAATCGGCAAACAATGCCTCGGAACCGGATGGACAACACGACCACGACCTTTGCTTTTCGAACAAGGACACGAATCGGATCATGGAATGTGAGAACTTGCTTAGGGACGGCTGGATGAAGTCCTCAAAGAGATGAATCGATATAAAATCAAGATCATGGGACTTAGCGAGGCCAGATGGCCAGATGCGGGGGAACATATCTGCCCAAACGGTGAGTCCTTCTTATATTCTGGTAGAAACGAAACTGAAAGCCGTAGGCGTGGCGTTGGCGTAATACTCAGCAAAGAAGCCACGTCCAGCCTCATTAGCTGGTCACCAGTTTCTGAGAGGATTATTACCATCCGCCTGCGTACCAGACTAAGAAGTACTACGGTAGTCCAAAGCTATGCTCCAACTGAAGACGCAGAAGATGACATCAAGGACGAGTTCTATATGCGACTGAATGAGGTTTTTCGCTCTATACCAAGGGGAGACATCATTGTTTTAATGGGTGACTTAAACGCACAGATCGGCCGTGACAACACCGGCCTTGAACACACAATTGGAAACCAAGGCCTAAGCCAAGTTACCAATAACAATGGTGAGCTTTTCGTTTACTTTTGTAGTTCCCACCAACTCGTGGTAGGTGGCACTTACTTTTGTCACAAGAAGATACACAAAGAGACCTGGGTATCGCCCCATGGTAGAACGAGAAATCAGATAGATCACGTGGCTGTCAGCTGCAGATGGATAACTATTCTTGAGGATGTCAGGAGTTTCAGGGGAGCGGATGAAGCAACCACCATTTGGTTGTAGCAACTATTCGCCTTAAAATCGCCGCAATCAGAAACGTTCAACATGATGCTAGAACCCGTAGACGGTTTAACGTAGACCTTCTGCGAGAGAAAAGCGGGAATTTGCTGGAAACCTACAAGACTTATTAAAAAAACAAACCGTTTCTGACGCCACAAATATTGAAGAACTGTGGAGTACGACAAAGGGCGCGATATTGACGGCTGCGGAAACGCGCATCGGTTATGTCCAAAGAAACCAGCAACACTGGATCTCGAACACAACCTGGCAAAAAATAGAACGCAGAAGGACCCGCAAAAATAACGTAAACTCTACAAACGACCCGGAAAGACGTCACCAACTAGAACGGGAATACTCCCAATTACATCGGGAGGTTAAGAGAAGTGTTCGGCGTGATAAAAGGCAGCAGATAAATGAGCTCGCAGAAAAAGCGGAAAACAGAAAAGGTGCTGTACCAAATCACTAAACAGCTCTCGGGAAAGCACTCTACTAAAAGGCATGCCGTTAAGAGTGCGGATGGAAGGTTGCTGTGCAGCGACGAGGAGCAACTCCAAAGATGGAGAGATTACTTCTTCGCCGCCCTGATTGATTATTAACATTAAATTATATTGTACTTAATAAATACCTAATCAGCAAATATTTATGAATTCCTAAATTATTCCCTGATCAGCGAAATTTTCTGTCGCAAGTCGTTGGCACATGCGCCCGAGCAAGGTCGCAACCTAACACCCCTTGTGCATCGTGCATACACAAGAATGCCACCTTGCAACCTTGCACCGGCGCGGCGCCTTGGCCTCGACCTTGTATGGACAGACAATGCACTGCGTCGGGTAAACTTGAAATAAGTAATTTAAAGTTTATTACACCCTTCCCCTTAGGGGGAAAAAATATGAACATACTGTTTATTTTTTTTTTTGTATTTAATTTTTATTTTCTTACATTAAATATTCTTGGTTTTTTTTGTTATATTGCCGTTGGTATTAGTTATTATGTTATTATTTTATGTTTATACTATGTATAATATAACGAATCTTATGTTAGAAATTTGTCCTTATGTTTATTTCCTAGACGTATGGGAGTATAAGAGTTATATTATCCTAATAGAGCTCTATTTTTTTTATTCATTTGGTAATTGTAATATTTCAGTTCAGTTATTTATTTTCCTTGATCTATTTTTATGAATTTTCATTATTTTACCGTTTTCCTCTTCTATTATGCAATTTACTGTTTCAATTGATTTAATTATATATGGACCGTTATATAAAGGATCTAGTTTTTTCTGTTTTGCACTGAAAGTAGTACTTTGTCGCCTATTTTTATTGGTAACGGATTGCAGTCGAGGTTACTGACTTGAGTTCTATTTGCCTTTGAGGTTTCAAGATACTGTTTGGCCTTGTTTAATGCTTTCTGAAGCCTGTACTTTAGTTCCTTATTATAAAGGCCATAGTTATAGATGGGGTCTGGCTTTTCCACTTTTAGTTCTGAAGGTATAGTAGAAATTTTACCAAAAACCAATTCAAAAGGTGTATACCCATGTGTTGTGTTTGGGGTAGTATTGTAGCAAAATGAGTAATACGGTACCCATGTGTCCCAGTCGTCTCTGTTGTCATTGACGAAACATCGGAGGTATTCATTTAAGCATTTGTGGTTCCTTTCTAAAGCTCCAATTGTCTCGGGATGTGCAGCGGTGGCAAATAGTTGTTTAACTTTTAGTATGTTACAAATTTCTGTAAAAATTTGGTTTTTATATTCTGTTCCGAGGTCTGATTTGATTTTGTTCATTAATCCGTACGTTAATATAAATCCAGTAACTATTGCCTTTGCGATGGTGTTCGCTTCCTTATCCTTAGTAGGGATTATTGTTATGTATTTGCTAAGATCACACTGTATTGTCACTGCATATCTGTTGTTATCAGCTGTCTTTGTAAAAGGTCCAACTGTGTCGATGGAAACTATTTCAAACGCTTTTACAGGTGTGGTTGTGATTTCCATAGGTTCCTTGTTGTACTTCTGGTGTTTATTTTTAGCACAGAGCTCACAGTGATTAACATAACTTGCTATGGTTTTCCTCATATTTTCCCATCTGTATTTTTCTTTGAGTTTCTTGAACATTCGGGATTGTCCTATGTGTCCTCCGGTAGGCGTAGAGTGGTAATCGTGCATTATTTCGTTTATTTTTGTTTCATCTTGTATATGTATTTGTGGCGTATATATTTTGATTCTTAAGTTCTTCAATTCTTTATTACCTAGGATTTTAAATGTAGTCATGTTTATTATCTTAAATATTTCGCTTTCCGCGGAAAGTCTCAGAGTCTTGGTCGGAGATTTTTTGCTTAAGTAATTTTCCAATATTGAGAATACCTGCTCTAGTGCTGGTTTCACTGATTGGTTGTTGGCCATGTTTATATATCGCTTATATGTTATACTGTTTTTGTGCACTAATTTTATTTCCATATTTACTTTATTGTTGTCGACATTAATTATTTTAAACTGTAGTTCCGGTAGTTGTGTTACTTTAGTTGGGGAGGGCACTTCCAGGATTCGCAATTGATCAGGTTGCGAGTCTTCTGTTCTGTCGTCCTCTGTAGTACTTGTATCATTTTCGTTTTCTTGTTTTGTCATTGCGCGGGTTTTGACTTGACGAATATTAACTTCTTTTAGATCTTCTATATCGACCTGTATTCTGGATAGCGCGTCTGGTCCAGAGTTTTCTTTACCTTTGATGTATTGAATTACAAAGTCGAATTCCTCCAAATCCAGTCTCATTCTTGTGAGTTTTGAGGATGGATTTTTCATGCTGAATAAATATACTAGTGGCCTGTGGTCTGTTCGAACTACGAACTTTCTGCCGTATACATAGGGTCTGAAATAAGTAATTGCCCAATGTATGGCAGTTAATTCCTTTTCTATGGTTGTTTTGTTCTTTTCACCTTGTGTAAATGTCTTGCTTGCGTACGCGATCGGGAGGTCTTTTCCATTTACATTTTGTGATAGGATTGCTCCACATGCAGCGTTTGAGGCGTCGGTTGAAATTATGAATTGATTCTTGAAGTCTGGGTATTGTAATATCGTTGGAGACATTAAAATAGATCTTAGCTCTTCAAAGGCTTTCTTTTGTGGTTCTGACCACTCGAATTTAGTATTTTTTCGGAGCAGTTTGTTTAGTGGAAGTGGAAATTTGGGACGAAACGACGATAGTAATTACAAAATGCTACAAATCGTCTAACATCGTCTGCGTTTTTGGGTGTCGGGTAATTTTTAATAACTTCGTATTTCGAGCTGTCTGGTTTAATACCATGCGATGTTATTTGGTGGCCTAAATAAGTGACCTCTGTTTGAAAGAATTTGCATTTTTCTGGATTTAGTTTTAGGTTTCTTTCTCTTAACCTATTGAATACTGCTATTAAATTCTTTAAGTGGTGTGTCTGTGAACACCCAATTACTATGATGTCATCGTTGTATAGGAATGCTGCTTCTGGTGTGAGACCTGCCATTGCTATCGCCGTCATTCTCTGGAAACTGTTTGGGCTTATATTAAGTCCAAAAGGTAGTCTAGTGTATTGATAATGACCTTTAGTAGTTGAGAATGCAGTGAATTTTCGTGACTTTTGTTCTAGTGGTATTTGGTGAAATCCAGACATAAGATCCAACGTGGAGAAGTATTTTGCTCGACCCATCTGATCTAGTATTTCTTCGATTCGCGGTAAGGGGAATTTATCGGCTAACACTTTCTTGTTTAGATTCCTAAAATCGACTACTAGTCGCCATTTCTTTTCCTGGGTAGTTGATTTTTTCGGGACTATGAGTATTGGGGGGTTAAAGTGAGATGTTGAGTTTTCGATTATCCCGTCATTGAGCATTTTATCTACCTGTTTGTTAATTTCAATTTTGTGTGCTTCTGGTATCCTATAGTTTTTTGTATACACCGGTACGTTATCACATAGTTCAATGTGTTGATCATAAAAATTATTGACGGATAGAGGCTCATCTGGTAGTCCAAATATATCCTGGTAGTTTCGACATAGACTTTCTAATTTTGTTTTTACGTCATTCGGGATGCCAGTGAAGTTTAATTTAGATATAACTTGATTTGCGCGATTTGACTTTGATACATTAGTATTTATGATATTGAAATCTGATAGCGGTTGCACTTGAATTCTAGTTTGTGGAAGTATTACGACTTTGTTTGTTGTATTTAGAATTTTTACTAGTGGGTTTTGTTGATTGGTTATCGTTCGCGCGATAAATATGCCTGGTTGGACTTCTTTTCCTTGAACTACGACGTCGCAATTGCTATCTTGGCGTATGGTGCTAATTCTTCTTATCACTTCACATCTAGGCGGAAGTACTAGGGAATCTGCGCTCGGGCCAGTTAGGATTGGAACCTCTACGGACTCCCTGTGTGTTCTCATAGTGAGAGTCCATGTGTCGTAATCGATATTTGCCTTGAACTTGGTCAAGAAGTCGAGTCCCAATATCGCATCTGCTCCTATGGAAAAGTCATCATCGACTATTTGGAATAAATGTTTAACCGTAAATTGATCGTTAGTACGTAGTTTTGTATAAGTAGCTCCCAACGATTGCCTTTCGGTATCAGTTATACCGCGTATGATGCATGTGTTATTTGGATATATTAGTTGATCCTTGCTAATTTTGCCTCTTTTAAATATGGATATCTCCGCTCCAGTATCTACTAAGCATGTGCATATATCACTGCACATATCCACGTACATCTTGATGAAGTTTGTTAGCGAAATGTTGTAGGTGAATATTCTTGTGTATCTCTGGGTTCCTGATGTTGCTGTTTTTATGTCGAAAGCCAATGTTGTCTCTCTTTGTTCTTTTATGTGTATAAATATGTTTTTGACTATTTCCTTTATTTGTAAGTATGATGTCTTTAGGGGTGTTTCAGCATCCGTTGTTATTCTGCAAAAGTCCTTGGCTTTCTTCAAGAGTTTGTTAACTAGATCTTCTTTTTCTTGTAAAGTTTTTTGTGTATACGGTCTATTTTTACTTTTATTAAAATTTGTTAGTATTGTTTGTAGTTCTTCTTTTATTTCGTCCATTAGTTAAAATTGATTTGTGCAGGCGTGCTAAGATATCGCTTTCTTAGGCCTCTTCGATGGTCTTTGTACAAGGCATAGACAAGTTCGGCAATCTTGAGTGCAATCAATATTGATAATAATATTACGACCTTTTTGTTTTCAACTGAAACAGTGTCTTCTACTATAACGTTGTTAACTACCTGTCCATTGTTATCGCTAGCTTTAGAATTTGTTTTTCCCATGTTTTACATGAATAATAACAACTTATTATTATTATTTTTTTTTTAAGCTGGTGGACTACTTTGCTGGCCGCTTGCTGTAGTTTCTTCTGATGTATTTTTTGTATTCACGCCGGGGTTCCTGGTTCTTCCTTCGTGTTTCCTTAGTTGTTGGATTTGGGCGAAGATTGTCCCAAATGCTTTATCCAGCTCCCCAAATGTTTTGTCCGTCATCGGATGTTCGTCCTTCAATTAGTTCTTCTTGCTTGCTTGTAGTTCCTTAGTTCACGGTCGCCATGTGGAACCCTTGATGTTCCTTCAATTCAATTATTGTTGGAGCAGCTAGATATCGGCTTTAACTCCACTTGAGGATGCTCGAAAGCAATATCTCAAGACTATTTGAAATAAAAAATTAACGGCTTGACTTCTGTATCCAACTGTTTCTTTATTTAATTGCTTGGCTTATTTATACAGCCCTCGGGCTACCAATACAATAATAGTAAAGTAATCATTGATTATTAACATTAAATTATATTGTACTTAATAAATACCTAATCAGCAAATATTTATGAATTCCTAAATTATTCCCTGATCAGCGAAATTATCTGTCGCAAGTCGTTGGCACATGCGCCCGAGCAAGGTCGCAACCTAACACCCCTTGTGCATCGTGCATACACAAGAATGCCACCTTGCACCGGCGCGGCGCCTTGGCCTCGACCTTGTATGGACAGACAATGCACTGCGTCGGGTAAACTTAAAAAAAGTAATTTAAAGTTTATTACAATGCACCAGGTTTAATAAACAACATTTTACACTCAATATTTCGACAGTGCACTGTATATTTGAATGGAAAACCAATTGCTCAAACCGACCACAATTACAATTATCGCGCTTATATTGAAAATTTATTAAATTATGGTAAAGATGCTGCATCTACCCATTTGGAGCCGGTCGGCTGGTATCTTGACAAAGATGACACGGAAATTGCAGATATCGATAAACCCGTCGCTGAATTTACATCAAGGCTATTTAGATCGTCAGAAACTTTTCAATAAAAGTAATGTAGTTGAATTGATGGGGAAAATCCATACTGATTTGCTTAATCAGGATAAGTTGCTATTAAACGGTGTCGATTTACGTGTAGTTTTATCGCTTGAAAAACCAGAATTTTATATTTTATCCAAGGACGGGACCGACTCACCACAATTAAAAATCTTAGATGCAACCATGTACATGAACCACGTAACCGTCAACCCGAATATTTTATTAGCACATGAGACAGTTCTACAGCGTTCGAATGCCATATACCCGTACAAGCGAGTTGAAGTTAAAAGCTATACTATTCCCGAAAACACATTCACACTTTCACTGGATAATATTGTCATCGGACAGTTACCGAACTTAATAATTTTTGGAATGGTGGACAATGATGCTTACACGGGCAGAAGAACAAAGAACCCCTTCAACTTTAAACATAACAACATTACCAGATTCAATTTATCCGTGAATGGTGTACAGATACCAAACCAACCTCTCGAATTTGGCTACTCAAAGGAAAATCCGATTAGTACACGCGGATACAATACGTTATTCAGAGGAACAGGTATTCATTACTTCGATAAAGGTCATCAAATTTCCAAGACATTATTCGACAAGGGGTGTTTTCTTCTCGCTTTCGATTTAACAACAGACAATTCATATAACGCGACTTGCGGCAATTTATTAAATCAAGGGACAGTACGTGTTGAAGGAAAATTTAGAGATGCGTTAAAAAATAGTGTGACATGCATTGTATATGCTGAGTACGATGGAAGCATTGAAATTGACAAGGATCGAAATGTTTACACCAACTTTTAAATCTATATAAGGCGGCGACTTGCAACAAACTGTTAGTTGGCAAATTGCTTTACTATAGTAACAATGAGTTGTTTAATTAATGCGGAATACTTTTGCGGAGGTGAATTTACCTTCTTTAAAAAAGTCTCTTTAGCTGGATTCACTGTACAAAATAAAACGTTTACAAAGGAAATAATTTTTAAATATCCAACATCTTGTTTGGAATGCAGTGAACAACAATCAAGTAAATTTGGTAATCTTGAACTAAAACGTATGGATGAAGACCTTATAAAAACTCTAGCGAAATTTAAGACAATCTTTGTTCGTGGTACATCAACTAAGGAGTTTATAAATAACTATGTTACATCTCTCACCAAGGTCATTGACTTAGAAGCAGCATTTACCTGTGAACAAGAATGAACACGATCGAACTTGCAACTGCATTGACAAATAATCGCGTAACAAACAAGTTTTTTAGAGGAGTCTTCCCCTGCAACCATCTACCACAAAAAATAAAAAAACCCGCATGCGTCATAGCTAATACGGATCCATCACATAAAGACGGAACTCACTGGGTTGCATTTTATTTCCGGAAAAAAGGTCCTGCAGAGTACTTTGACTCATTTGGAAGATATCCCACCAATAAGTTTTTTCAAATATTTCTTTTAAATAATTCAGACTTTTTTAAATAATAAAAAACGTTTGCACCTCAAAATTTATAGCACAATCAAGTCCCAAACTGATGTATCCTTTTTTCAATCAAAGCTTAATGCATTACAAGACTGGTGCACCACCAACAAATTACATCTTAACATCAGCAAATCCCATGCAATAACCTTCTCCCGCAGAAAAAACACACAACTGCACTATTATTATCTAAACGACAAGATATTGAATCATGTCGACCATATTATGGATCTAGGGGTTGTCCTAGACAACAAATTGAACTTCAATCTACTTTATGATAATATTACCGCCAGAGCCAACAAGTTATTTGGCTTTATAAAGAGAAGGGCTAAGGAATTCGGCGATGTAAGTGTCACAAAGACACTCTTCTGCTCACTTGTTCGTCCAATCCTGAAATACGCATGCCCGATCTGGGATCCTATATTCCAAGTAAGCAGCAGCAGGATTGAATCTATTCAGAAGAGATTTCTTCTCTTCGCCCTGAGAAATCAGTACGACTACCACCCTACACAGAGAGACTCAAAGTGTTGGACCTCATGCCCCTGTCCTGTCGGCGTAAATTGCTTATATCGTGCTTTACCTTGGATGTCCTGAACGGAAACCTCAATGTAGAATTTCTTTCTAATAGGATCAAATTTAATGACCAAATTCGACATACCAGGCATACCAAACTACTTATGGAATACAGACATCGTACCGAATATGCAAGGAATGAACCCGTCAACAGATGCTGTCGGGTCTTTAACAGTTATGGATCTTGCTATACCCCTGCCATAAATAAATTATCCTACAAAAAAGACTCAAATCCATACTAACAACGTAAACTTAATAACTAGTGCGTATAATATACGTCAAAATGTTCCTTATGTTTTAATTTGTAATTTTAGACTAAGTGTGCCTTGCTTGGCGAAATAAATAAATAAATAAACTCAGAAGTGAAGTGTTTCCTAAAAGTCACAATCTCTTACACACAAGCAATTTTGAAAGGGTGCAAAAAAGCTTGCACATTTTTTAGCGAATGTTCTTCAGTCCAGAAATTACCTGCTGCTTCGAATGGGAGCTTGTTAGTAGGCCATGGGCTTTGTCCATCGAAAGTTGGAGGCTGAAGTTTCCCCGATTTCTGAGATGCTGTTGCTGGATGATGAATCCTTACTCTCAACTCTGACGGTTTACAGTTCCATCTTCATTTTCCCTTATGGAGTTTTCGAGTTTTTCGTTCATTGAATTTTCGAGTTTTCCCATATCAGTCCTGACATTTTCCTTTACGTTATCCAGCTTTTTGTTGACAGAGTGACATTACTTCGTATTTCTGCTCCATCTGGTTCCTATGTTCTTTATTTTTACATTCTTTACATTTCGAAACGAAATATGTCTTATCCCTGGGGTCTATTTGAAAGAATGTGCGGAGACGAAAATCGTTACCATGACTAATTACTGTTTGGCATACTTTTAGGATAAATTTTAGAAGCAAATTAAATTTATATGTAATTCTGCATACTTTTAGGTGAAAATATTATCGAAAGCTTTCTTAAGGTTAGAAAATTTTCGAGACATTTCTTTTGACATGCATTGATTATATACTAAGTAGATATGGACAAACGCGAATCAAATTAACTTCAGGTTACGGCACCACGAGCTGGGGGCGCTAATATCGCAGGGTTTTATGCTCCGCTATATATGGTTAGTTTCCGAAATAAACTTTTTCTGGTTTATGTGAAAGCCCTTTGCGCATTTGAAAACAAAATCAGAAGCTACGGCTTTAGGTTTAGTGGCTGCGAATCTAAAAACAGATTCCTATGCGCTTTTTCCTATTGTTTTGTTAGTGAAGGGCAAAGAGGATGAAAAAATGATGATGATTTCGTAGCTTATGGGTGAAATTTTACAATGAGGGAATGAAATGAATTGGCGAGATAATTTTAATGGGAAATTTGGCATCAAGGGTTTTTTATTATGTTGAAAAAATTGAAATGGGTTTTCAGGGATTATTCCATTTTTTTAAATGAGTTTTGAAGGACAAATAGAATTCGTAGAAATTAGTAATTTTTACGGATAATTGTACTACTATTGAGATATATAAATAATTTCTATTTATGTGGCATGGTGAACCTTTTATACGTAGATGTCAATGAACCTTGCGTTTGATCTGTGAGGTGTTATATGGTTTCAACAACACCGGCTGTTTGTTCTATTTATTAACGAAGGGGAGGTATATGTAGTGGGCCTGCAATAGGCCGAGTTTGCTGTCTTGGGAAAAAAGGTGCATGTAGGTAAAAGCGGTAAAAATTAGCGAGGGCTGCAAATACTACCGTGGCTTGAAGGGTCTCTAGAGGAGCAAAAGGGTGCTATCGCCAATGCACCTTCTTCGTTTTGCATCTTTTCCAGCCAAGGCAAGCTAGTTTTTGGGGCACCTGCAATACGGGTTCGCGTCACGCAACCGTCAAAAACAATTAAATATATAGCATTTTATTACAACAAAAACTAGGGATTTATAACGAGTTAAAATAAATTGAGAGGACTATTAAACCAATTATTGTAATTACAACCAGACGCATTTTGATAAAGATTAATCCGAGGCTGAAGTTCTGTTAATTTATTTTTTCCAAAGATGAAAGAATAATAATATTAATAATGTTACAATATTGCTAACTAAATATCTAGGTAGCCGGATGCTCCCGAAGTATCGAGGTCATTGATGGTGGCTTGTGCCGTAAGGCTCGTGAACTTTTGGTTGGGGTCATGCGTCGTATGGGTTGTGGCCATGGGAACATAACTTCTGCCCAGATATACGAGTTATGTTCAATACAATTCCATATAAGGCGGAATGTAGGACTTGTAGATTGTAGAGGGCCGCCTGCTGAAGGAGGAACTTGCATCTCTTCAGGAATCTGATAATTGATAAGCATTGCATTGATAAGCTTGTTTGGCGATTTGGAATATGTGATTACTCCATCGCAGATTTGGGACCTTATTTTCTATTGCAATATTGTTATTTTTTTCGAAACTGCCGAAACCGTATTTTATATTATACAATATTGACATTTATTTTACATGAAAATTTAACAATATTGGTAAATTTTTACTTGCAAGCTGCTTCGTCTTCTAATCGGATTTAATAATATTGTAATACGGAATGCCACTGAAGATTAAATTACGTCTAAAAGTACGAGTCCACCAAAGGCATTTTCTCTTGACGTGATAATGACGTAAAAAGATGATGTTCCAAATGTGCATAGCTGCGATATGCACTTTCTTCGTGACGTCATTTTGCCGGCGAGCAAATGTTTGTTTGCTTTGGTGGATTTGTATCTTAAGATGTTAAGAGATGAGTCAGCTATTAGATTCTTTTTGCCACTGAGATAAAGGGAAGGATGGTACAATTTTTTCGAGGGATGGGATGAGAGTTCACACTCTATTAGACAAGGTCTTGCCTGTTCTTGTCTTATATTGACGAAGGCGTAGGAGTAACGCATTGTGTCATTGCCAAAAGTATGAACTGGGTTGGAGGGGATTGAGAGCATATCATTAATGAATATTAGAAAGAAATCAGGTGAGAAAGTCGACTCTCGGAAAACGCCGGTCGAGATTCGACTCCATCCCGTACTACCTTAATTGAATGGCCAGAAATAAAGCTCTCAAACCAGTTCTTTAGTACTGAGATGTGCGTTAATTTTACAGTTTTACAGAAAGCGTCGAATTTTCCACCTGTGCAAAGGAATTTGCACGCATAACTCTGCGCTCAAGTTTCTGCAAAAATGTATGCAGTTTTAAAAAGAGGCGGCTTTTCTATCCACTCAATCAACTCAATAATTTTTAAAGCAACAACTTTTAAGAAAATGACCAGCATTTAATAAAAAATTCACCTTTGAACAGTGTTTAATGGTGGGTCTACACGAAAGAGGGTTTTGCCCGTCTTACTTTGATGTTTGAATGAAATGGCCGGCGGAATCCTTGTGCGGACAATGTCGACGGAATGTTTTTGCGCACATTTCCAGCAGCTTTCATTTATTTCACAGATAAAACTCAATGGGAAATCTTATGAATAGCTAGCTATAAGGCTCACATGCCCAGCTACCTAGTAAGATGAATATTGAATATCACGAAGGCCTTTAAATTAACGGTTAATTTATACATACTAAAAAAGCTGGTCGTCCCAAGCAAGAGCATGTGAGCCCTCATCATTCTTATAGCTACACAATATGTTTGAAGTTTGGCTCTCGTTGCAACCTGAACATCAAGAATTCCAACTTGTTTGCAACAACTGAGTTTTTGTGTCGACGAACCCGCCACTAATTATAGGTTTTCATGGCAGGCTTCCAGTTGAATAATGAATCCAGACTGGTTTGTTCTTAATAATTTAAATTATTTTTATTTCCAATTGGATTATTTTCATTAATTTTTAAAATTTGATACTATCAGAAGTAAGCAAAAGGGTAGTTTTATTGAAGCTACCATAATTAAATGAACGGGTGGTGGAGTGGGATATTCATATACATGTACATATATATAAAATTCTTAGAATTTCAGATAATTATTTACGTTATCACCGCACCCCCGCAGGAGGTAGGCTTTGTAAGGGGTTGACCAGAGCATGTTGCTTTTGGAATTAGCCGTTGGTCACCGGTTGGTTATTCAGGGTTAAAATTTTGTAAAAGTAATTTTTATAAAAAATAGCAGTTTAATTCTCCCACCAAAAACTCACCGCATTTTTGGAGTATTGCGCGAACTTTTGCGTCTGATAAAGTAAACAATTACCCTTAAAACAAACATTTTAAAAAATCTCTCAAAATCGGAACTCTTCTTTTTTCATTGACGACTACCACTCTTGAGAAATATGAAGTAGGGTTTTAAACGAAAGTTTTTTATTGTTTTTTATTATTGCACGCAAATATGTATACATATATTCACATTTTCAAATAGTTTGCTCAATTTGCTCTAAAAGCAATAATAAAATCAATACAAAAAAACTAGAATTTTGTTAAAAACAAACTTATTTAATTTTTCTCAAAATAAAAAAAACACGATGCTAAATTTCCCATTAAATCTCTCTTCCCATTCATTAATTTCTTCATTCATAAATTTCAGCCACCGGCCAAGAAATCATCGTAGTTTCAGCCCACCCACCCCCTTCCAAAACAAAACAAAAGGAATGCCCGCACAGGAATCTATTTTTAGATCCGAAACTTTTGGTTTTTTTTCCCACATGCGTCAAGGGCTTTGAAATGCTTTTTTAAATTCAGGCGCAAACCCGCTTTTTTATGTTTTACTAAAAAATAGCAAAATTAAAAAAATTGTCTATTTTATGACTATTATGCACTAATAAAAAATTAATATTATTAAACTAATGTTGTAAACCCATTCCCATTAATTTTAGAGGTTTACAACAGAAATTCGCAGCCCTAAAACTTAATTCAGTGTAACTATCGCCATCTAACAAGACAACCTGAAAGATGTTTGTCCATATCTACTTACTCTATAATCAATGTATATACATTGATTATATACTAAGTAGATATGGACAAACGCGAGTCAAATTAACTTCAGGTTACGGCACCACGAGCTGGGGGCGCTAATATCGCAGGGTTTTATGCTCCGCTATATATGGTTAGTTTCCGAAATAAACTTTTCTTGTTTGCGGGAAAGCCCTTGCGCATTTGAAAACAAAATCAGAAGCTGCGGCTTTAATTTTAGAGGCGGTGGATCTAAAAACAGATTCCTATGCGCTTATTCCTATTGTTTTGTTCGGGAAGGGCAAAGAGGGTGATAAAATGATGATGATTTCGTAGCCGATGGGTGAAATTTGACAATGAGGGAATAAATGAATGGGCGAGATAACTTTAATGGGAAATTTGGCTACAAGCATGTTTTTATTACCTTTAGAAAAATGAAGGGATTATTTCCTTTTTCTTAGCGAAAAGGTGACAAATTTTTAGATTTGTTCTCAGGTATTTTATAAGTTCGAAGAAATTTGAAATTTTTACGGATAATTTAATTACTGTTGAGATAAATAAAATAATTTTTGTTTTTGATTTTATTTATCGTTATTTATGTGGCATGGCCAAGTCCAACCCTTTGTACCGTTACCACGTTATGTCCTTCAAGTAAGGATGTACTAGTAAGTTTAGGTTAGTCTGGATGGTGCGTGAGTAGATGTCAATGAACCGTACGTTTGATCAGTTCTCTGTTAACAACTATGTGTTCTATTCTATTTATTAACAAAGGGGGGGTGTGTAGTGGACCGCGGATGTCCTGAGTTGGCTAATCTTGGAAAAAGAGGTGCGTGTAGGTGAAAGCTGTTAAACTTAGGTGCTACATTCCTACCGGCTTGAAGGGTATATAGAGGACCAAAGGGGTGCTACCGCCAATGTACCTTCTTCGTTTGGCACCTTATTCAGCTTAGCCAAGCTTGTTTTGGCTGAGTCCGCCCAGATATACGAGTTATATTCAAGGCGGAATGTATTACTTGTAGATTGTAGCCTGGACAGCTGGCTGAAGGAGGGATTTTAATCTCTGGATTAATCTCAAGCATTGATTAGGTTGTTTGACGATTTGGAATGTGATTACTCCATCACGTATCTATGTATCTCGGGCCTTAAAATTGTTATATTTTTTGACGAAACTGGCCGAAACCGTATTCTCTATTACAATATCGGAATTTATTTGACATGAAAGTTTAATAATATTAGCAAGATTTTACTGTTTTGTTTTCAGATTGGATTTAACAATATTGTAATAGAGAATAGGGCCCCTGAAGATAAAATTATGTCTAAAGGGCCCAATGCACGAGCGCTCCATGCACGCCAAAACATGGATGGAGTGCTCGTGTATTTCGTCCTTAAAGGTACGAATCCGCCAAGGCATTTGCACGCAGGCTTTTGACTGACGTTATAATGACGTTAAAAGGATATATTTCAGATGTGCATAGCTGTGATATGCACTTTCTTGGTGACGTCATTTTGCCCGCGAGCAAATGTTCGTTTTCCTTTGGTGAACTCATACCTGTTACCGTAGACAGACTAGCATCCTTATTCCAGATTAAGATGTCAAAATGACGTAGACCCATCAAGAGAAGAGTCAGCCATGAAATTCTTTTTCCCCACTGAGATAAAGAGAAGGGTGGTGCAAGTTTTCGTAGAGATAAGAGCTCAGCTCTAGGAGACAAGGTCTGGCCCGTGCTTGCTTTTTATTGACGAAGGCGTAGGAGTAACGCAGGGTGTCATTGCCAAAACTATGAAGTGGGTTGGAGGGGATTGAGAGCAAATCATTAATGAATATTAGAAAGAGATCAGGTGAAACTTTGATGTTTGAATGATATGGGCGACAGGATGCCTGTGCGGACAAAGTCGACGGAATGTTTGTGCGCACATTTCCACCAGCATTCTTTGTTTCATGGATAAAAATCCATGGGAAAAGTGTTTGCGCGAACAAGGTTTGTGTTATGTACGCGGGCCATAAAGCTCACATGCCCAACTACCCAGTAGGATGAATATTGAATATCACGAAGACCTTTCAACTACCGGTTAATACTAAAGACATACTAGAGTTTTCTATTCTAGATTTCTCTTCGTCTGTGCTGGTCGTCCCAAGCAAGAGCCTGTGATCTCTCATTATTCTTATAGCTACACAATATGTCTACATTTTTCTTCTTGAAATTTGGCTGTCGTTGCAACCTGAACAACAAGAGTTCTAACTTGCTTGCAATCTTTTTGCCACCACAAAACAAGTGAGTATTTGTATCGCACTAATTATGGGTTTTCATGGCAGGCTTCCAGTTGAATAACGATTCCAGACTGGTTTGCTTTTTATAATTTTAAGTATTTTTATTTCCAATACCATAATTTTCATTAAATTTTAAACTTTGATACTAACAGAAGTAAGCAAGAGGGTGGTTTTATTGAAGCTACCATTATTAAATGAACGGGTGGTGGAGTGGGATATTCATATACCTGTACATATATACAAAAATTCTTAGAGTTTTGGATAGTTATTTACTTTATCACTGCACACCCGCAGGATTATAAGTGATTGACCATAGCGCGTTTCTTTTGGAATTAGCCCTTGGTCACCGGTTGGTTATTCAGGGTTGAAATTTTGTAAAAGTAAATTTTACAAAAAATAGCAGTTTAATTCTCCCACCCAAACTTCTACCGCAATTTTGGAGTATTGCGCGAACCTTTAACCGTTGCGACCAAAGCGGAGGGGGGGCTGCCTGATAAAGTAAACAATTACCCTTATTACATTTAAAAAAATCTTTCAAAATCGGAACTCTTCTTCCTTCATTGACGACTACCTACTCTTGAGAAATATGAAGTAGGTAGGGCTTTAAACGAAAATTCTAATATTTTTTATTGTTTTTTATTATGTTACGCAAATATGTAGGTATATATATTCATATTTTGAAATAGTTTAATAAAATCAATATAAATCAATAACTAGAATTTTGTTCAAAAAAAAACTTATTTAATTTCTCTCAAAATAAAAAAAACACGATGCTAAATTTCCCATTAAATCTCTCTTCCCATTCATTAATTTCTTCATTCATAAATTTCATCCACCGACCAAGAAATCATCGTAGTTTCAGCCCACCCACCCCCTTCCAAAACAAAACAAAAGGAATGCCCGCACAGGAATCTATTTTTAGATCCGAAACTTTTGTTTTTTCTTCCAACATGCGTCAAGGGCTTTGAAATGCTTTTTTAAATTCAGGCGCAAACCCGCTTTTTTATGTTTTACTAACAAATAGCAAAATTAAAAAAATTGTCTATTTTATGATTATTATGCACTAATAAAAAATTAATATTATTAAACTAATGTTGTAAACCCATTCCCATTAATTTTAGAGGTTTACAACAGAAATTCGTAGCCCTAAAACTTGAATCAGTGTAACTAACGCCATCTAACAAGACAACCTGAAAGATGTTTGTCCATATCTACTTACTCTATAATCAATGTGACATGAGTTCTTGTTCCAAGAGTGAGAAAAAGTGTCCAGGATTTTTTACTTTGTGTGAGATTTTTTAAACAGCTTATGGGGCCCATCCAACTAGTTGTCCAAACTGAGTTGTGTAAAAAGTTGTTGTTTTGCCACAAACGCTTCAACTGAGTTGATATTTCAACTATCAATTCGATATTTTATAGGCAATTTGAAAGTTAAATGAAATTGTAGAAAACCCGCGACTAAGTTTTATAATAATAAAAATTGGAGAAAGATGATTTTTTAGATTAATTATAATTGTTTTTAATTATTGATATGAATATTTATATTTTTCAAAATATAAATTAAATTCTAAAAGTATAAATTATGAAAATAATTTAATATTATGTGAACTTTCATAATTTAAATTAATAATAATGCAAAATAAACTTGCAAAAAAATATATTCTTCGAATTCAGGCTTAATTCATCCAAGTAGTTTGCCAAACTGCAATACACACAGTGCGACTAGTTGCCCAAACTCTAGGCCCCGCCCCCATAAAATTAAAAGATTTTGATTTATCCCAACTGAAACCCGAACTGTCAAATCAGTTTGCCAACTGCCCCACACACGATGCGATTCAGTGACAACACAACTCAGTTAGGACAACTAGTTGGCCTGTGGATGGGCCCCATTAGAAAAGGTGTGCTTGAGTCGTCCGTCGCGCGATATTTTTGTGTTTTCGAAGCGGGGTGGAATCAGAATCGATATCAGGGAATTTTCTTACTACGCAGTTTGAGGATTGAGTGTGGTGCGGCCGCGGTGCGTTTAGAATTTTTGCAAAAGCACAATTTTTTTATTTTGAACGATTTCGTTTCGTGTGTTTGTATTCTGTTACATTGTGGAAAAGGATAAGGTGGTTGAACGGTATATATTGAAGCGAGCCAGATATATATTGTTGTGTGCATTCCTTTCGACCCCCTTAAGGGGTTCTTTCCAATAAGAACAAGAAGGTGATTTCCAATAAGAACAAGAAACAAATAGACCCCAGGGATAAGACATATTCATGTCTACTGTGCCATCGAGAAGCCATGGCACTTCCCGTCTTTTTTTATTTCTCCTTCAGTCTAAACATGTGGGTACTCAAAATTATTCTATCAGATGGCGTTATAAGCTATTTCAATTGCTCAATAAATGAGATGGTGCTACTAGTTAGTCGAAAAGTGTTTACTCGCACTATTGATGCCAGATGGCATGATGATTAACAAAATGTGTTCACATAAAAGTGGTTAGTCACAACTATGGTGTCAGATTGCGTTAGGTACTGTAAAAAACAATGTAGTTCATAGTACGCATGTACAGTAAAATTTTGAAATATTGATTACTACTTCTTCCGAGTTCGTAATTGTAATTTATTTCTAAAAATATGATATATTCGTAACAAGTTAGTCGAATCCAGCACTGTTGATGTCAGATAGCATTCCCTATAATTTCGATGATTAACAAAAAGCGTTCATATTAAACTGGTATGCGTCTCAAGAAGGCGGGTTACCATTTTCTTCACATCCCCCTCGACATTGGTATCAATTGAAAGGGTATCATAAGTAGAATACCACCAGCGATGATATAGTATACTCAATTTATGTTTAGATCCATGGCGGTCTTCTCAAGAGGGCGGATCACCATTTTCTTCACAACCCCCTCGACATGTGTATCAAATAGAGGGGATAAGTAGAATACAATAAGCTATGTCTTAAAATCCATGGCGGCCGTCTCAAAAGGGCGGATTACCATTTCTTCACCACCCCCTCGACATGGGCATCAATTGAAAGGGTAGGATAAGTAGAATTCCATAAGCGATATAGTATACTCAATATATGGTTAAATCCATGGCGGTCATCTCAAGAGGACGCATAACCATTTTCTTCACCACCCTCTCGACATAGGTATCAAATGAAAGGGTATGATAAGTAGAATACAATAAGCTATGTCGTAAAATCCATGGCAGCCGTCTCAAGAGGGCGGATTACCATTTCTTCACCACCCCCTCGACATGGGTATCAATTAAAAGGGTACCATAAGTAGATTACCATAAGTGATCTATATATGGTTAGATCCATGGCGGCCATCTCAAGAGCGCAGATTACCATTTTCTTCACAACCCCTTCGACATGGGTATCAAATGAAAGGGTAAGATAAGTAGAATACAATAAGCGCTATAGTATACTCAATATATGGTTGGATCCATGGCGGTCATCTCAAGAGGACGCACTACCATTTTCTTCACCACCCCCTCGACATAGGTATCAAATGAAAGGGTATGATAAGTAGAATACAATAAGCTATGTCGTTAGATCCATGGCGGCCGTCTCAAGAGGGCGGATAACCATTTCTTCACCACCCCCTCGACATGGGTATCAATTGAAAGGGTACCATAAGTAGAATACCATAAGCGATATAGTACAATCAATCGACATGAGTATCAAATGAAAGGGTATTAGAAGTAGAACACAATAAGCGATATAGCATACTCAATAAAACAAAAAAGAGTGATATCCCACCAAAAAAACATTAAAAATGTGAGTTAGAAGTTCGTGGGCGCAGAAATTATTTATTCGACTGTTTAAAGTATTATTAACCGCGAAAAAGTTGGCTGGCGAGTTCGCTGTATAGCATGAAACTTAGCTGTCCGTCGAAATGTAACAAATTTTATTAGAAACACTATAGACTGAGCCTCACTGAATTCGTTCGTAAATGCACGTGTTTAATTAATTCATGCTATTAACGATTCATCTTGCTAATTTCACTTTAGGCTGGTCGTCCACTGGAAGCGTATTCGAGCGGCTTCGCGCTACGGCCATACATATGAGCGGCTACAAGCGGCTCATTTGTATGGCCGAAGCGCGAAGCCGCTCGAATACGCTTCCAGTGGACGACCAGCCTTACTCTTAACTTCTGACACCAATTGTTGGGTTTTTACGGCTTCGCGGACTCGTAGGATTCATTAAGGAATACTTTTTTATTATCGACACAAAAACTTATTTATTAAAAACCAAACACAATTTAATAACAAACACAATTCTTAGAGTTTACTATCACTTGTAAATTAAAATCTCGAACTATTAAATTCTATTCATTGAGTTTTAATTCACTTTTCAATCACCATCCTTCGCTTTAGGTTACTTTCGTCGCTTTTCAAATCAAACTGACTTCCACACGCCGTTGCAAGCAGCTTATCTAAGCCAAGTTTCAGGTTTTTCCACCATATACTGAAACCTCCTGGAAAATTCTTTAAAGTACTTCTAGAAAATTCCAAGCTTTGTTCCTTCGTTTTATTTTAATAGATGGCGCCAAGTTAGCTTAGTATATAAATCGGTAATTCAAAGTCGTTATAAATAACCATTGTATCAAACTTCTAACAGATGGGGCATAAATCATCACACTATAAATCGGTAATTCAAAAGCTTTGTTCCAGTACTTTTCCTGCAAAAACTTGTTGGGCAAAAAGTTACTTCAATGGTGGGGATAATTTTGTCAAAAATTCAGAAAATAAAGAAACACTTTTTGGGCAATTTCCTGCAAATCAAGAAAAAGATAACATAAATGTCGATTGTCTATGTGTATGCCGTTTGTTAAGATACCCACATACATACAAAAAATTGTCAATTGACAACTTGCAAGAAATCGCAGGACCGAAAACCTCCGGCTAATTCCTACATGAGGGGAAGTGAAAATTTCCCCGCAGAAAGTAAAGAAAAATTGGGAAAATTTTTGTCCCGCGGGATCCCACATTCGAGTTCTGGAACAAAGCTAAAGTCGTTATAAATAACCGTTGTATCAAACTTCTAGAAGATGGCGCATAAATCATCACAATATAAATTCGTTTCTGCTTACAACGAATACAAAAGCAGTGATTCGGCTGATGGTTTTGTTTTAATTGAAATTAAAAATTGTGCCAAGCAATAACAAAAGAGCTTATTCAATGAAATTGCAACCGAATACAAATTTTATGAGAAAAAAGGATTCACTCTTGATGCTTCAACTTTCAAATTAGTTTTCAATTTTTTGGATTTACCGAATTATTATATTATATAAAGAAAATACAAACAAATTTAAAAACTTACTTCGCTTTGAAGCAATTTCCACGCATCTTTAAAATCTTCTCTTTGGTTATATTCCTTCATAGTAACATTAAATTGTTCTTCGAGTATCCCTGGAAGTTCTCCATGTTTAACATATCCAGCAATACCGACGGCAATTTCTGCTAGGAATATGATTCCAATTAAAATGCTGAATGTTAATATCATACAAGAGCTTTCTCTGATAGCTCCACAACATCCTAAGAAACCAATTATGAACACAGCAATTCCAACTATAATTAAGATAACAGGAGCAGTCCAGATATTTTCACCTAAAATTAATTAACAAATATTATTTTTTACAGTTAAGTTAATTAATCGAACTAAATTACCAACAAAATTCGCATAATGATGATAATTGGCTTGAACTATAGCTCCAATCGATAGTATTAAAAGACCAGTAAGCTATTTTAAGATAATTGTTGTAGTGTTGTTAATATTGTAAAAACATAACTTACCGCAAATAAGAGATTACATATAAAAACAATATATTTTACACATGATACTCCTCCCTCGGCCATTATGAATTTTTTGTTAAATTACTTTCTGAAAAATTAATAAAATAACATTATTAAATATACCACGAATTAATGAAATGAAATTTAGATGTGAATTGTCTTTATTAATGATAAAGCTAACAAGGACGAAATTGTATTAGTTTCATAATACATATTATGTGACGTTCATTGTAAAAGTGGTGTAACTCCATAATTGCTATAAAACTAGTGTAACTCCAGAAGGGCAAAGCAGCTCCAGAAGTTCACTATATGTACGTGCAATTATAATGCGAGTATAGTGTACTTCTGGAGCTGCTTTGCTTTTATAGCGAAAGATATGAGAAAATATGACTTCAAAGCAAATGAACCTCTTTTAAAATATGGAGTTACACCACTTTTCCTTTACATTGAACGGCACATATCGCAGACAAATAACTTAGGATGTTTTGCAATAGTTTAACGAAACATGAGCCTGCAGTTCCGAACGTTCGATCGAACGATTTTATAAAAAAAATTAAATTTTGAAACAGACGAATGGACCTTATAGTCTAAGCTCCCACCGCAAAAAAGGTACTCCATCGAACACCTCAAAACAATAAAGTGAGATTGGCTGAAAAACATGTAAAAACATATAAAGCCCGCCCGCCAGACTAATAAAAATTTGTTAACTGGTATTTTTTAAGAATTTTTGAATTTTGTTAAAAAACAATGATTTTATTTTCCAAAACACCTGTCTGAAATTTATACAATTTGTAGTAAATAATGAACCATTTTTGAAAAAATGTGTCTGTCTGACAATTTTTGTTAATTACCTTCTGACAGACCTAATGTTATAAATTCTTTTTCTTTATAAAAATGCACTTCATAACACCTCCTTGAATTTTGTTTTACATAAAGTTCAAGATTTCTTCTGTCTATTAAAGCTTGTCTGGCTGACAATTTCTGTTAATAAATTTGTCAGACTGAATTTTGAATGCGCAGCATCAATGCATCAAGATCAATCACTGGCTTTCGGAACACCTTGTTCAAAAAGAAAACAACTGAAGTTTAAGATGATGAACGGCATAACATAACGACATAAATTAGTTAAACTTAGTTAAAAATACAAGAAAAGTGTCATAACTCAAACAAGGGTTGTATAAAATTAAGGGTGGCCTTATTAACTTTGTCAAAATCACAATTCCTTAATGCCTGTAGAATTTAATAACCATTACAATCAAAGACAACTGGAAAATTGCATAAATTTTGGTTCTTTAACACACAATGTACAATAAATAATTAAAGTCGTTCTCCTGAAAAATAAAGATTTTTGAGATGTGTCACTTTTCTTGCGCACCGACTATATGTATTATATACCAATGGTATTAACTAATTGGATTTACGAGTCGAAACATTTAGTATTACAATATTTATTTCAAATTTTAATGTTTTCTTTTTTCCAGATGCAATTTCAAAACTTTCAGTCAATATTCGCTTATTTCCTATTTTCACATCTACCAGCCTTTCACTTGGTGGTAGTACTGATAACGTATTATCAGAAAATGCAGCCTTACTTTAAATGAAAATATAAACGATTTTAAGATATATTGCGATTTTTAAAAGTACGAAAAATTGGCAAGTAAATAAAGTAATATTATGGATATTTTCGGAGTTTTATTCTAATGTTACATTTTTAGCTAAGTCGTTGTGTAGTTAATAATGCCTTACAGGCTCTTAGTGCCACCCCGTGTACTCAAAGTTTCCCATGCATATAATGGGTATATTGGTTACCACAAATTAATATTAATGAGCTTTAAATCACACTTTGGGGTGAAATGACGACAACCTCCACGCTGGTTCATCCTGGACAATGCGTTCTCGAACATAGCGGACAGTCGTCTTCTCTACCTTACGTTCCTCTCCTTGTTTTCAGTCCTTGTTACCCATCCCCAAACCGCAATTGTCTGGGTCGGATCAAAGTGTAATGCGAACCGTGCCGATGATCAGCTTGGCTGGGGACCCAGATTAAAAAATAGCTCAGTCGTGTACGGTGTGCTCCGGATACCTGGCGACCTCCTGTTCTAACTAGCCTTAATCGCGTACTGCGGATCTCTGCCCGGGTGGACTTGGTTTCTCCGCTACTTGTGGGAGTAATTATGGAAAACTCCAAACCAAAATCAACAAAACCGGGGGGACCACAAATCCCGCAAATAACAAGGCTACGCTCCCCCCCCCCCCGACCCAACACAAACCAAGCGGAAATGGAGCCACAAGCTCTACCCCTCGAAAAACGGCCCCAGAAACGACCACTAGCAAACCTGTTTCTCCTTGCGGCTACGACGCTGCCCAGCGTACATCTGCGGGCACGGCTGCTGCGGAAGGATCAGGGGAGCGAATGATCTGCGGAAGGGCCAAGGACCTGAAAAGACCGAGCCCGGCAAAAGCATATCCCCAAGAAATCCGCGTGGCCAGCCGAATCCTTCGCCGCTTGGCCACCAACCCGATCAGGGAAGACAAAATGTCGAAGGAGGACTACAGCAAAGTTCAGGATGACATTGCTTGAGCTAAGCAAATCATACCAAATTTTACATTAGAACGGTTCAGAAGTGCACCAGCCTTTAAACGCCAACGATCTGCGGGGGAACCAAGCACCCACAGTCCAATTCCGAAAAAGTCCAAGATGCCCGGAACCAAAGCGATATCTTTCGCAGAAGTCGCGAAGGATCGCAAAATATTCGGCGTTCTGGACGAAAATGATGAAAATGGAAAGATCCTCAAGCACCAATGGTAGTGGGTTCAAGTCGCTTTCGCTAAGATGGCTATGGAGGTCCTGAAAGGCAATCCTGGACCTCCCCCGTTAGCGTTGATGCCGGTTAGTATCAAGGCAGCATAAAACTTACGGCCTGCGAAACACCAGATCTGCAGAGCTTTATAAAGCTGCAGTAGCTACAGCCGGGGAACTTTACTTAGGCCCCCGACTCAAGGCAATTAATGCCGCTGACATACCATCTCGCCCGAGGGCTCGAGCATGGTTTCCAGTGGCTCCATCGGAGCTTGAGGAAATCATCACTATGCTGAAGGCCTTTAACCCTCACATCTACACCGATAACTGGAAAGTTATCAAAACGGAGCAGACTAACAGGGCCACAATGCAAGTTATTCCGCTCCTAAATGAAAATTTCCTGAACCAGCTGGCAAAACAAAAATACGCCGTGAACGACGGCTTCCAACAGATCGAACTCAAGGTCTACAAAACTGACATAGAAACCGTAGTAAACCAAGTGTAACGGCACAATGGCGCGTTATGTATTGGGCGCCATTTATGCGTGGTCCTGCCCCCTTAATCAGAAGCCCGGAAAAGCCTGACCAAGCACACAACACCAAACATAAAAAAATTTGAATATAATAAAGTGATGCCGGCCACACGGTGTTGCTAGCTCGCCGGATGGGGGTCGTGGGGTGTGTGGCCGGCCGGTGCTTTCATGGTTCACCACTTACCTTAAATGTCGGTGCGACTGATTCCTTTCGTCACTCCATCTATAACTACGCCGTGCCTATCGCGACATCAACGATTCGCGGACCTGAAAAAAACCTTTAACCCATCATCAACGATAGGAAAGAACCCCTGAGCGAAAACTCAGTCCAACCATCCTGAAAAAGAAGTGTGCCTATTCAGGCCATCATAATGAATGAAACAGGTTTAGATTTCCAATTTAACTGTTTATAACTAACTCAACACAGACAATTGTGTAACAAAAAAAATTAGAACCTCACAATAATAAAGTTGTATACCTAAAGTTGTATACAAATGCAACATAAAATCTCCGCCCTGGCGCCAGTCGCTGATTTTGAACATTCAATTCAAAACATCCACATATACAGTGGCAGTCATAAAATAAGGGACAGTACCTTTATAAAATAAAAATCACTGTATTTTCTTTAGGATACATACATAAACAATCCGTCTACTACTTCATTTGTCATTGATTCTATTATTACAAAATGCAATCTCATCCAACTTCATTGGCGTTGCTTTGTGGGATTCCCCGAAATTTATTTTCACTATAAAGTAAATAGCGTCAAATAATTACGGACATTGAAATTATATCGGATTTAACCTGTCTCAAAGTTTTGTTATAAATTAATATCGACAATATTTAAAAAGGTAAGCATGCTTTTAGTGTAATTAGCTGATGTTTTCCAGTAACAAATGAAAGAATGAATTAAATATTTTAGTAAAATGGGTCACGGTCCAGATTGTACTCACGAAAAGAAAAAACTTATGAAAAAATTGCGAAATCAAGGAATGTCATACCGGCAGATTGCTCAACTTGTTGGATGCTCAAAAAATATGGTTGCGTACGAAAATTTTAGACAAAAAATCAACAAAAAAAAGACGGGAAGTGCCATGGCTTCTCGATGGCACAGTAGACATGAATATGTCTTATCTCTGGGGTTTATTTGTTTCTTGTTCTTATTGGAAATCACCATCTTGTTCTTATTGGAAAGAACCCCTGGAGGGGGTCGAAAGGAATGCACACAACAATATATATCTGGCTCGCTTCAATATATACCCTTCAACCACCTTATCCTTTTCCACAATGTAACAGAATACAAACACACGAAACGAAATCGTTCAAAATAAAAAAATTGTGCTTTTGCAAAAATTCTAAACGCACCGCGGCCGCACCACACTCAATCCTCAAACTGCGTAGTAAGAACATTCCCTGATATCGATTCTGATTCCACCCCGCTTCGAAAACACAAAAATATCGCGCGACGGACGACTCAAGCACACCTTTTCTAATGGGGCCCATCCACAGGCCAACTAGTTGTCCTAACTGAGTTGTGTTGTCACTGAATCGCATCGTGTGTGGGGCAGTTGGCAAACTGATTTGACAGTTGGGGTTTCAGTTGGGATAAATCAAAATCTTTTAATTTTATGGGGGCGGGGCCTAGAGTTTGGGCAACTAGTCGCACTGTGTGTATTGCAGTTTGGCAAACTACTTGGATGAATTAAGCCTGAATTCGAAGAATATATTTTTTTGCAAGTTTATTTTGCATTATTATTAATTTAAATTATGAAAGTTCACATACTTAATATTAAATTATTTTCATAATTTATACTTTTAGAATTTAATTTATATTTTGAAAAATATAAATATTCATATCAATAATTAAAAACAATTATAATTAATCTAAAAAATCATCTTTCTCCAATTTTTATTATTATAAAACTTAGTCGCGGGTTTTCTACAATTTCATTTAACTTTCAAATTGCCTATAAAATATCGAATTGATAGTTGAAATATCAACTCAGTTGAAGCGTTTGTGGCAAAACAACAACTTTTTACACAACTCAGTTTGGACAACTAGTTGGATGGGCCCCATAAGCTGTTTAAAAAATCTCACACAAAGTAAAAAATCCTGGACACTTTTTCTCACTCTTGGAACAAGAACTCATGTCAAAAGAAATGTCTCGAAAATTTTCTAACCTTAAGAAAGCTTTCGATAATATTTTCACCTAAAAGTATGCAGAATTACATATAAATTTAATTTGCTTCTAAAATTTATCCTAAAAGTATGCCAAACAGTAATTAGTCATGGTAACGATTTTCGTCTCCGCACATTCTTTCAAATAGACCCCAGGGATAAGACATATTCATGTCAAAAACGAGGACGAAAAAGGAAAACAACTGTTCAGACTGATCATCGAATTACTCATTTAGTTAAATGTGATCCATTTAAGACTTCGGTACAAGTAAAAACCGAACTAAACTTAGATGTAAGCTTAAGTACAGTTCGGAGAAGGCTAGCTGAGAATAACTTACATGGAAGATCTGCCAGGCGTGTTCCGTTCCTTAGGCCGGGTACACACGTTCCGGTATACCGGTCCGGTTTACCGGTACAGGTGACCTGTACAGGTAAACCGGAGCGTGTGTGCCAGTCGCTGCAGGCAAACCTGCACAGGCATAACGACCTGCACAGGCGACCGGAGAAGAATCGAAATTCAATTCTTTCTACCTGTGCAGGCATGTAGACTGAGCGTGTGTATGGGTCACTCCGGTACGCCTGTACAGTTTTTAGGTTAGTTGTGGCTAGCTAGAGTAGTACAATAGTCCTAGCGAAGTGACCGGGGTGCTTTTGGACCCAACATCTTACCAGAAGAAAGAAAGGATATCCTACTTCCATATATGGTTTCAAGCTGCTTTACAGAATATGTACGTGATAGTACTTTGTAAACTTTGTCAACAGTGTCCGTGGTCTGCATTTTTCGTAGTTCATCCTTTCTTCCTTCCTATGGTGCTACAGCACATATGGAGCTCTGACTTCCTCTAAAGATTTCCTCCAGTTTGTACGATTTTTAGTGACTTGTTTCCAGTTACGGCTTCATAGTATTAGACGTCTGTTCATCTCTTTCTCGGCCTACCTGCTGGTCTATCTCCTAGCATATCCACAAATACTAGTTTTTCTGGTCCATTCTTGTCCTGCTTGCCTTATTATATTAATCTAAATGTAGATGGCTAATTCAGTTTCGTTATAGATATGTATATTTGATGTAATTCGTCATTATATCTACTTCTTTGTTAGCACTACTACTTTCGTTAAGAGCATACTAAGAAGCTTATGACTTTTACTTTTCTCTAAAATCTATTAATTTTGTTTTCTAATTCATGTGAAATTGTCCGATATTTCATTTCCGTAGTAGAGTAGAGAGCGTCGGCCGCTTTTATATTTACGTAGTGTTAACTGGTGACTACGGGTACCATACTTTTGAGTTCATAATGTCCAGCCGAAAACGGAACTAAGTGATAGAGGAATTTATAGAAATATATAGGTCGGAACCTTGTCTGTGGCGGGTGAAAAGCAAAGAGTACCACGACCGTGACAAGAGAGATGCAGCTTATGGAAGACTGATAATTAAATTAAAAGAGATAGAACCCGAAGCTACAAAAACATGTGTAGTTAAAAAAATTAATAATTTAAGAAGTAATGCACGTAAAGAAAAGAAGAAACGTGACTTGTCAAAGAAATCCGGGGCTTCAGCCGACAACATCTACACATCAAAATTGTGGTACTTAGAGTTGTTTGATTTTCTTGGCGATCAAGATACCCCTGGTGCGTCTGTGTCAAACTTGGAAGACGCGGATGAAAATGAAATCGATGAAGTAAGTACTCAAATTTTATAATACTCATACAATTTAATTAAAATACATTTATTTATTATTTGTTTCGAAGAACCCGATTTTCTTGCCATGGAACTTTGCCTTCATCCATGAAGTAGGAAGTGAACTCATTTCTAAGTTGTTTAGCAGCAGAAGTTATATTCCCTTGGTTCAGACGTTTCAATGCGGTCATATTCGATTCCGAGGTATCCAAACCTGCAATAGCAGTAGTTCCATCGAAATTTTCCTGATAGGTACTGTTTGGGGGAGCGTAAAAGGTTGATTGTTGTTCCATCAAAAAATTATGCAATGCACACGTTGCCTTCACCACTTTCGTTATGTTCTCTGGTTCTAAATTGATTTGAGTATGGAATATACGAAATCTGGATGCAAGGATTCCAAAACTAATTTCAACAACGTGTCTTGCTCTGGAAATGCGGTAGTTGTAAATTTCTTTACTAGCTGCATCTAGTTGCACTTGTCGAAAAGGCTTCATAATATTATTAGTAAGAGGAAAGGCGTCATCAGCCACAAAAACGTAAGGGACCTTTTCGAAATTTTCCGTAACATTGCATGCCTTTGGAAGTTTGAGTTCATTTCTTTGTAACTTTTCATAAAAGTTCGTATTCTGAAGAACACCTCCATCAGAAACACGTCCATTAGTTCCAAAGTCCACTAAAAGGAACCGATAGTTAGCATCCACTATTGCAAGAAGCACCATACTGTGTCTGCCTTTGTAGTTGAAGTAAAAAGATCCGGAATTCGCTGGGGGAACTATGTCTATATGCTTGCCATCCATGGCACCAAGACAATGCGGGAAATTCCATTTGTCCTCAAATGTTTTAGCAATAACTTTCCATTTCTCAGAGGAATCAGGAAACTAAAACAAAAGCAAATTGATAATAAATTTTTCATAGTGTGGATGTATAGCTATGATAATTACGGCAAGCTTTATAAATTTAGTTTTATAAGTAAAATAAAAATAATATTTAAAATATCACAAAACCAATACTTCTTTCAGGAGGGAATCGAGGATCCTGCCCCACAAATACCCAGCAATGAAGAACCCTCCGCGGAAAACGAGAATCCTTTAAAGCATGGAAGACCGAATTCAGATGAAGGTGCAGTACTCTCGATATCACGACCTAATTTGACAAAAAAAAGAAAACTGAGGAATTGACCAATGATGTACTGCTATCAGTGAGAAATCATTTTAAAAAGCCTTCGCCGCAAGATGACAGATATGATCTAATGGGAAAATCGATTGCAATGAGAATTAGGTCATTGGAAAAACGCCAGGGTTTGATTGTTGAAAAAAGAATCAATGACCTCCTATTTGAAGCTGAAATGGGAATGCTTGACGTGCCAACGAGTTCATATAGCTCCCTATACCCAAGCAGTAACCGCTCAACTACGATCTCATCAAGTCCTTCGTGTGATCAATTTGCACAACAAACAGTTACTGCAGGATTTTTAACCAATGAAGAACTTCCACCTCCACACTCAATGGCTACCTACTTAGATAACTTACATTTTGAATAAATAATAAAAAAGTAAAAAATATTGCGTGTATTTATTATACATACCTGAAGATACACTTTTCTCAGCACATTGTAGATGGCTTCACATGTCTCCGGAATTATTTTGCAAAGAGATTGGGGTGATATTATAGTAGAATACTTGAGACATTCGTACGATCGACCCGTTGCCAGAAACCTCAAAGTAGCTGTCAGTCTTTCATGGGGAGTAATAGAAGTTCTCATAACTGTATTTTCCTTTTGTATTAGGGGAGTAACAAGTGACAACAGGTGTTGGTAGACTTCTTCATTCATCCGCAAATAATTGCGGTAATCCGTAGGATCTGAACTTAACTCTTTTAGTAGTCTTGTATGAGCGTACTTATTTCTCTTTGTAAGCCAATCTTTACACCAGGTTTTGCGTTTTCGTTTCTTTTTACACTTCATGACCATTAACAAACCGACTAAAGCGATCGCGTCGTCATTTTCTTTGCTTGCCATCTCTCGACTGATATAAAACCTTCCGGTTTACCGTAGCGTGTGTGTGCTCTAGCCTGTACAGGTATACCTTTCCGATTTACCTGTGCAGGTTTGCCGGACGGGTATACCGGAACGTGTGTATCCGGCCTTAGTGTAAAAAACATAAAATAACGGCTCGCGTTTGGGAAAAAGCATTCCGAGTGGTCTGGTAAGGAAGGAATAAAAAAATGGCGAAATATTTTGTTTAGCGACGAAACTAAGATTAACCTGTTTGTTACATGCAAATTTGCACGAACGGCTCGGCTGAGCTCAGCGTTGGGCGCGGATTGAAAAAAAATTATAATTTGCTTATGGGCGCCACGTAGTTTTAAGGACTACGATCCTATGGTTTGAGGTGCCAACGTGGGGCTTCAACCCACTCAGAATAATAATTTAAAAAAAATGTCCAAAAATTAAAATACAAATCCTCACAATTTCGTGTTCTTTATTTTAAAACTCACTTTATAGCAACGAAAAAAAAGTATACCAACAAAATGTGGTTAAAATATGAATAAAAAAGGATTAAAAAAAAGGTAATAAAATAAAACAACTTATTTAAATAAAATAAAATAACAGGCCTTAGGTAATAGAATAAAACAACTTATTGAAATTAAATAAAATAAGAAAAAAAAAACAGGACTTAACTCATATACCGTTTCATCCGCTCCGCAATCTTCTTCCAACGGTCAACTTATCTCTAGGGTCCGTATCTCTAGGATCATACAGGCAGGAATGCATTTGTTCATTCCTCATACAACTAAATATGTGAAGGCTAGGCCCAACAGATGGTTTAATCAGGAGTGTATGAATGCAATCAGAAATAAAGAAGCCGCCTTTCGAGCTTACAAGAGCTCCCCGAGTGAATCGCTCCGTTTAGAGTATATAAAACTGAGAAATTCCTGCAAAGTCACCATCAGGAATGTCAAAAATTCATTTGACAACAAATTGAGAAGTAAACTCCTTAATGCAACCTCTGGTAGCAAGAACTTCTGGTCCTTGGTAAGCTCCATTAAGAAGAATTTCACTTCATCCACAACTCCTTCATTCATCCACGATGAGAAGGTGATAACAGACAGAAAATCC
The DNA here is from genome assembly GCA_949987705.1 of Thereva unica. Classification (NCBI taxonomy): domain Eukaryota; kingdom Metazoa; phylum Arthropoda; class Insecta; order Diptera; family Therevidae; genus Thereva; species Thereva unica. The sequence continues at coordinate 43,207,279 of OX465285.1, forward strand.
AAGGCCGATTTATTAGCATCTCTGTTTGCTGCCAATTCTTCTTTACCCCAAACTGATATGCTACCCCCGGTTCTCGAGCACAGTGCTCATTTAATGGACAGAGTTTTCTTCAGAACTCGCGAGGTGTACAGGTGCCTCAAAGAGCTCGATGTCAATAAATGCACTGGAACCGATAATATACCCCCTGTCGTCTTAAAACAATGCGCATCACCTTTACCAAATATATAAATAAAATAAATAAATTCTCTACCTTTGGCTAAACCTCTGCGCAAACTTTTTGCCCTATCATACTCTTCCGGAGTTTACCCAGATTCTTGGAAACTTGCTCATGTGCGGCCAATACCGAAAAAGCCTTCCCTTCAACTACCGTCCAATAGCAATTACTTCTATTCTCTCCAAAACCATGGAGACGATAATTAACGAAAAGTTAATGGGATACCTAGAATCCAACCAACTTATCAACGACAAACAATACGGCTTCCGACAAAAAAGATCCACTGGTGATCTTTTAGTTTGCCTTACAGAACACCTCAACCGAAGTTTGCATGGATCTGGTGAATCTAGTTTAGTGGCTTTAGATATTTCCAAGGCTTTTGATAGAGTATGGCACTCAGCCTTGTTAGCTAAACTCAAAGCTATTGGAATTGACTCGCTTCTGTATAAGTGGGTTGAAAGTTTCCTTTCCGGTCGTTCAATTAAGGTAGTATTGGATGGCGTCAAATCTGAATCTCACCCCATTTCTGCGGGGGTCCCTCAGGGTTCAATTTTATCACCGGCCCTATTTCTCATCTTTATAAATGACCTACTTTCAATCCCCTCCAACCCACTTCTCAGCTTCGCTGACGACGGTACTTTACGTTACTCGTACAGCTACGATACAAGACAGACTCATGCCAGATCCTGTCTTGATGATCGGGAAATTATATCCATCTCTGTTAATAACGATATTAAACTCATTCTAGAGTGGGAAAGAACAATCGTGTTGATTTCAACCCTGACAAAACCAAGTACGGTCTTATTTCAAAGAAAAAGATCAACACCTCACCATCCTTGAAAGTGGATGACGTGGTACTAAAGGCCGACCCATCCCTACACATCCTAGGTGTGACATTAGCCAAAGACTTGCGATGGAATGACCACATATTCCAAATCGCCAAACAAGCATCCCAGTGCTTGGGATTTCTTAAGAGGTGCAAGTTCCTCCTCCAGCCATCGGCCCGTGCTGTTATTTATAAATCCTACATTCGGCCTCTTCTCGAATACAACTCCCTCGTTTGGGGCGGCGCTCCAATAACCACCTTAGCATGGTTAGATAAGGTCCAAAAAAGGGCCCTTAAGTTAATGAATGACGATACCGGTTGCTCCACCATCGACCCCCTAAGCCACCGCACACTGGCGAAATATACAAAAAAGATGGCCAAAACTATTTTTCTTGAAAATCATAGCGTAATTGTTTTATAATAGTTAAAATTTTTAAATAAAACAACTCAGTTCAATTTTTCCATTGTTGTACGTTAAATTACGAAGATTTTGCGGGGTCTCCGAGCCTCCTACGATTTTTTTGAGGGTCGTGGGAGGTAAAAGTATAAAATGCATAAGTGCATTTTACCTGTTGCCAGCAAAATGATGCAACTTTCATCTTCTCCTAGGACCACAATGCCGGAAAATCCGGATTTTTGTTATATTTTATAATTATAGTAATAGTTTTACGAAAATTATAAGGTATCTTGCAGCGTCCTACGATGGTTTTTGGGGCACTGGGAGGTAAAAATGTGGTTTAATTTAAGCGAAAAAGAGGTTTTTTTGCTGAAATTACATAAATAACGCAGTAAATAGACGGATGTATATATAAATTGCGTGTTTATATATAAAATATATATAAAGACAGTCGGAAAAAGGGGGAAACGGGGAAAAGGGGGACTGCTTTTATATAATATAATTAGACTGGGCTGCAACTGTAGCGTTCCCTGAAAAAAAAACTATACTTTTATTCATGGACTCAGTTTATCGAAATTAGCACATTTTAGCATTTGGACTTGCATTGATCTGAAAGCTAACAAATTAAACTTTACAAAAAAATAACAAAGACAGCGGAATTCAAGAGAATCATATATATTTACGTTAAATTATTACATTATAAATGTACGAAATATACATTCCTATACAATGTCGACAATATGAATGAAACCCCGAACGGAATCACGCAACAAGCTACAAAATGAAAATTCCTTACCTCCTGAAACAGGTTCCATGTCAAAAACCAATATTTATTATAAACAAATAAAAATATGAGCAAATAATATATCAACATAAATCTAAACTAAATTCAGCTCAGAGAAGTTTTTGAATTTCTTGGAAGTGTCATGGTGGTTTGCGCGCCATCTTAAGCGCGAAAAGTACTTACCAAGCAGCGCCATCTATCAATTTATTAGTTTACCTTATTTAAACCGTTTTGCAAATAAATTTTTTTATAGCCTTTTTGGCCAGCTTTTTTGCATATTTCGCCAGTGTGCACCGTAGGAATGTAGCAGCACTGACAAAATTTTATCGCTACTATCATAGTGACTGTTCCCTCGAGCTAAACGCTCTCCTGCCTCCACTACAATATACCCGCAGCACCAGATTAGCCCACTCATCTCATTCCCTCCACCTGCAACTCCCCCTTTCACGCACTCAACAAGATATGAATTCGTTTGTGAATAGAACAACTCGACTGTGGAATAATCTCTCGCAGTCAGTATTTCCGATCTCATACAACATCCAAGAGTTCAAACGCAGGGTTCATCACCACCTTCTTCAATACCCCCCGTACCTTTATAACCCCCCCCCCCCCTCCACCGTACTAAGCTTACTGCTAGACATTGCACCATGACGTGACAAATGACATGACGGACTAGTAGTACAAAGGGTGACTCCTGAGATTAGCACCGCCACATAAAAAAAACTCCTTCCAATAAAACAAAGAAATATCTTTTCCACTACTACTACTACTTTTCCACTTTCACTCACTACTGAACACCAAAGAGAGAGAGAGCCTTCATCAGGGCCCATCTTTATATCAGGAAAAGTCCACTATTCCTTACGTTCCCAGTATTCCTAACCATTTTCCAACCGTCCCACCCCACCGGGTGGGCTCGATTGAATCGATTGAAATCGGGCTACTTCTATCAACGGACAAAACAATTCATATTTGAAATTAGAAATAATAATTAATTATTATCTGGGCAAAATATTGCTACACCTCGGGAAATTCAGCGCCGCGCATAATCTCGCAATCGGCGAAGGACTTGAGCATGATAGCTCAAGGTATGCGGACGGATTTCCCGGGCAGCTGGAGTTTTCCTTTTCTCATGCTCGAGCACTCCCGGATGGCCTCCCTTCTGCGCGATCAGAGTGTTATTTATATGGAGCGAATGAAACATCTTGTGTCATTTATATGGGGGCCCTGTTTGACGCCGAGGATTGCGGGTCGTTTACAGCATCGGTACTACTCGTAGGTAATTAATCGCAAGAGGCTATAATAGTAATAATAATAATAATCCATGTGCCGGCCAGTTTAGGCGATTCAATTGATGTTGATGAAGGATTGGGTAAATCACCAAATACATGGACATCTTGGTTGTCAGGAAATTCGGACGCCTATTATTTCCAGGCGATGCGCCGAACCTCTCCCTGAATTCGCGTCCTTCGGCCGGGATCTATAAAAAAGATTAATCAGCGGTATGATGTTCTGGCAGACGGCACATACATAAATACGACAGATAAGTACACACAAATTATTATTAAAAATTAACAATTAACTCTTATCGTTTTAGGAACATAACATACCTCCCCTTCCTTCAAGAGATTTCAAAGAAATCTCTAACGATATGAGCGTTATTCAGTTGTTATTGTTCTAGTCCTGTACTCAGATAATTCGTTTAACTAGTTCTTAACTTGCAATATATTCCAACCAAATAATTTAATTAGCTCAACACAGATAATCCACTCAGATAGTTCAATTCACCTAATTCAATTCAAATAATCCAATTCACCTAATCCAACTTAAATAGTCTAATTCCCATAATTCAACTCAAATAGCTCAACTCACCTAATCCAACTTAAATAATCTAATCCCCATAATTCAACTCAAATAATTCAATTGCTACTACTAACAAGTTTCCCTTGTTTTAACTGATTCTTAAAGCGGAGAGACTATCCTTCTCTGCAAGCTTCAAATCTTTCGCGTGCCAAACACCAGCGTCTTTACCGGTCTTATCCTTTAACTGGTATGTCCACGGCGACAGTACTTTTGCTATTGTAAATGGGCCTACGTACTTTGCGGCTAACTTAGCGCTAAAATATTTCGCGGCATCGGATAGTGTATAATTTTTGCGCAAAACCGAATCGTTTGCATAAAATCTTTGGTCTCGTCGTCTAAAGTTGTTCGTGTGTTTGGTCGCCTCCGATAATTTGGTTAACCTCGCCCTAACATCCTTCCACACGTCCTGCAGCACCTTAGCACGCACTTCTGGATTATCTTCTCCATGACTTCCGCGGTGCGTCCTGTCTCCATATGTCATTTCTTTACCGAAGTTTATGAAGTATGGCGTTAACTTCGTCCCTTCATGCGTTCCCGTCCGAATAGCGCAACCAATCTTCGCTAAGTACGTATCCCAAGTCCGGTGGTTGTCCGCTACATAAGCGCGTAACATTGACTTTACGTTCTGGTTCATCCTTTCTGTTGGGTTGGCCTGAGGGTGGTACGATGCAGTATAACTAATATTTATGCCATATTGTGCGTGTAGTTCCTTGAACTCTTTGGATTTAAATTGCTGCACATTATCGTAGATTAGAATTTTGGGAACGCAGAAGATCAGGAAAACAGACTCCTCTAAAAGGCGACAAATAGGTGGGGCGGTGGCAGAGCGCAAGGGGAAAAGCAGAGGAAATTTACTGAAATAATCGACCACGGCGTTCGGGGTTCCGCTTTACTTGTTCTACCATTCGCGTATACCAAGGCTCGTTGTGGGGATTGGGTGGAGGGTCTTCCGCAACATATTCTACGGCTGGGACTGATCGCGACAACAGATCGGGTAGCAAATGCTCTTTCCCTTTCCTGTGTATAATGTTGAAGTCGTACTGTTGCAGCCGTACGGCCCATCGGGCCAGACGACCCGCGGGGCCCTTCAAGTTATGAAGCCAGACCAAGGATGCGTGGTCCGTGACGACAGTGAAGCTAGTGCCCTCAATATATGGCCGCAACTTTTCAATTGCCCATAGCACGGCGAGGCACTCTCGCTCTGTGGTTGAATAGTTGCGTTCCGCCCGGTTCAACGACCTACTTAAGTATGCTATCACTTTATCCTGATTTTCAATATGTTGAGTAAGGACTGCGCCTAGACCATACCCGGAGGCATCGGTATGGATTACGAAAGGATAGTCGAAGTTTGGGCAGGCGAGTATGGGTGCACTCACTAAACAATCCTTCGCTCCCTTAAAAGCTTCGTCGCACTGCGGCGTCCACATAAACTTCGCCTCCTTCTTCTTCAATAAAGCCGTGATAGGGGCCAATAGTGTGGCAAAATTTGGGACGAATCTACGGTACCAAGATATTGTGCCAATAAATTTCCGTACCTCCGTGACGGATTTGGGCGTTGCATGTTTAGAATACCTTGCACTTTTCCTGGATCCACCTGCAACCCATTTTCTCCTACTACCTACCCTAAGTACCTTAATTCTTCTCTGCAGAATTCACATTTGGCGAAATTGATGACGAGCCCAGCTTCCCGAATTTTATTTAAAACTTCCCTTAGTGCCTCCTTGTGCTCTTCGAACGTCTGAGTCACAATGATAACATCGTCCAGGTAAACGAAGACCTTATCCTCCAAGGTACCGGACAGTACTCTGTCCATCAATCGTTGCCAAGTCGCCGGTGAGTTGGTTAGCCCGAACGGTATCCTATTGAAATGGAATAAACCTCGACCGGGGAGGGTAAAAGCAGTGTATTGTTTGGATTTTTCTTCCATCGGTACTTGCCAAAAAGCCGACTTGATGTCCAACGACGACAGGTATCTGGCGTCGCGCAACTTGTCCAAGGTATTCGAGACAAAAGGCAGAGGGTAAGCATCCTTCTTGGTAACCTTGTTAAGTTTCCTAAAGTCCACGCAGAACCGGTACTTGCCATCCTTCTTCCTAGCCAACACCACCGGTGAGGCCCATGCGCTGTTGGAAGGTTCCACCACTCCAGCTTCCAACATTTCTTCCAACTGCTCGTTCACGACTTTCTGCATAGCTGGAGATATGGGGTAGTAACGTTGCTTGATGGGAGGCGATTCCGTTTCGATAGCATGTTCCACAATATTTGTGCACCCCAGCTTCTTTCCCATTTTCCGCTTTGCTTCCTCGATAATGTCTTCCAATTCCTTCTGCTGTCCCTCCAAAAGTTTCGACTTACTCTCCAAAGCGTGTATTCGAACCTCCGTCTGCTCTTCCTTATACGGCTTTGATAATTAGCAGCAAGGCGTTGTCAACTTCTCCAGCTGTGAGATGTAAATGCTGAGTCTTAACTCCTTTCAAGCTTTCGGTGAAGCGGAGTACATATGCCAAGATGCGCTTTAATCTGGTGAATGAGTTGTGATTTATTTTCTCGATTAAAGCCGGGAGATCGTGCGCTATGGTAATTGGAAGCGCTGTTTTCTTCATTTCTACTGCGCAGTGTTTCACTGGGACGTAGGGGAGTGGCCATACTGATGGTGCTCCGTGTAGAAAGAATGGGCCGTAGAACCACATCGTCGATTCTTTGAACTTGCTTGGGCAAACGCCGCGTGAGAGCAGGTCCGCTGGGTTATCCTTTGAACTGACATGTCTCCATTGATCAATGTTGGTGAGAGTTTGAATTGCCGCTACTCTATTTGCCACCAAGGTTTGGTAAGATGAAGATGGCGAATTCAACCAGGCTAACACAATCTTTGAATCGCTCCAATAAAACTCCTTGGTATAGCTCAGGTTTAGATCTGTCTTGACCCGATGGCATAGGTCTGCTGCGAGTTTCGCTGCACATAGCTCAAGCCCAGGTAATGTAACCTTCTTTAAGGGAGCCATCCTGGATTTGGCACAGAGCAATCTCACTATGACTTGGTCACCTTTGATTATAGCTCGAATGTATATGGCAACTCCATAGGCCTTCTCTAAGGCGTCAGCGAATGTATGAAGCTGAATTTCTTTTGGTTGGTGATGTGCGAAGACATGTCTTGGAAAGGAGAAATCCTTTAGCTCCTGGAGACTATTTCTAAATATAGTTCATTGTTGCTCTAATGCAGGTGGTAGAGGTTCATCCCAATCAGCCTTTATTGTCCATGTTTGTTGGAGCAACAATTTTGCGGTTACAACAACTGATGCGGCAATACCGAGCGGATCGAATAGGTGCGCTATATCTGAATATGCAGTTCGCTTTGTTATCTTCTTCCTAGGTTGTACAGAAGTTTGCAGTGAAAACAAGTCTGATTTCGGCTACCACACAAGTCCTGGTGTTTTAATACGTTCTTCGGTTTTATTGGCGAAATCGAGGGACACTTCTAAACCATGAGGTTGAAATCCTTCAAGTAGGCGTGGGTGATTGGAGCACCATTTTCTCAAGTGGAAGCCGCCTACTTTGAGCAGGGAAATTAGCTCGGATTGCATCTGGATTGCTGTTGTTATGCTGTCTGACCCAGTCATCACGTCATCTACATAAAAGTCTCTCTTCAAAACATTAGTTCCTAGACTGACTCGATCCTCTGCCAATGTCTTCAGCGTTCTCGTGGCAAGATAGGGTGCTGATTTGGTACCATACGTAACTGTGAAGAGTTGATAGACCTTCAGCTCATCTTCTGGATGGTTTCTCCAATAAACGAGCTGGTATCTCTGATCCTCCTTATGAATTTGTATCTGCCGATACATTTTCTCTATATCGGCAGTAAACACATAGCGAGGTATTCTAAAACGCAGTAGGATGGAGAAGAGCTCGTCTTGTATAGTTGGTCCTTTCGCGAGTATGTCGTTGAGCGAAATGTTACTGGCCGTCTTTGCAGATGCATCGAAGACTACCCTTAATTTTGTAGTGCTGCTGAATGGTTTGCATACAAAATGATGAGGAAGGAAGTAGTATGGGTGCTTCATAGTACTTGTATCTACCTTCTGCATGTGATTAAGCTCAAGGTATTCCACCATGAAGTCGATATATTGCTGTTTCAGCTCTGCGTTTTTGGCTAGTCTCTTCTCTAGTGCGAGAAATCTGTGAAGAGCGATGTTCTTTGACTCTCCCAAGGTAGGTGGCTCGTCTACGAAGGGGAATCTTACGATGAAGCGACCTTCTGAGGTGCGTTGAGTGGTCTGCTTGAAGTGGATCTCACATCGTTCTTCGACAGCTGAAAGGCATGGTTTTGAGGGGTTGACTTCTTCAATCTTCCAAAATTTTTCAATTTGCTGTGAGATGTCAACTTCCTCTGGAAATAGTGTTCCAACATTGCAACTCATGAGTCCGTTGCTTGGTGCTTCCTCTATTTTTCCCGCCACTATCCATCCTAGTCTGGTGTTTTGCAAGACGGGCAATCCTTCTCCCCAATACCGCTGTTCTGGTAGTAGTAACTGGTAAAAAACTTCTGCTCCAATGAGTATATCTATACGACTGGGCTCATGAAATCTCGCATCAGCGAGCTTAAGATCGGCTAATATATTCCAGGACTTGGTGTCCATGTATTGCGCTGGTTATGGACCAGTGATTTTGGGAAACACGAATGTTTCCAATCTTATTGAGAAGGCAGAGGTATTTGACTTGAGGAGCACATTTGCTCTGCTGTTGGTGCGTTGGATTACTTGGTTGATGCCCTCAATCGTCATGGGAACTTGCACCTTCGCGACGTTGAGCTTCTTGGCTAGCCTCTCTGTTATGATGCTTAATTGCGATCCGCCATCAAGTATGGCTCTGCAGCTGATTTCATTGCCATCTGGTGTTTACAGACGCACAATGGCTGTTCCTAACAACACGTATCCTGGATTGTGACTGGTGATGCGTGCTGCCAACGTGGTGCTATTGTTGGGCGATAGCGATGGAGCCTCGGTAGCCTTTTTGGTGTGGTCCCCTTCGTGTAGTAGTGTATTGTGTTTTTTGTTGCACTTTAGGCAACTTCGTAATGTGCAAACATCTGCATTATGGCCAGATCTCAAACAATTTAAGCATCGGGAGTGGTCGAGTAGTAATTGCCGTTTTCTTGCTGGAATCAATGCTCGGAATGCTGAGCAATTATATAGCTGATGAGTTTGCCTGTGGACACAATATGCAAAAACGGCTTGACGCGAGCGTGGGAAGGGATACTCGTGGCTTTGGGGGCGGCGCTGGATGGTTACTTCTCTTAGTCCCTCCTTCGCGTGTAATGGCTTCTAAGGCTTGGAAGCGGGCTTCAAGAAACTGGAGAAGCCCCCGCATGGTGCCAACTTCCTTTGGATGCTCTAATGATTGTTCATAGAGCGTGTGTGTAATGCTGTCTACCTTTCGGATGAGTAGGTGTATTAAGATTGGATCCCAGCTGTCCACCGAGATTCCCAGATTTTGAAGGCCATGGAGACACTCGTTGGTGGTGTCATGTAAACGTTTTATGGCTGTGGCTGACTCTGAAGCTAATGATGGTTGAGACAGCAATTTGGTTAATATTGCGTTTATCAGCAATCGCTTATTGTCATAACGGTTGACAATGATGTTCCATGCTGTCTCATAGTTTGCATGTGTGACGGGTAGATGCGTGATCAGTGCCCTTGCCTCTCCACTCAAGTTGCTGATTAAATAAAACATCTTTTCAGCCTTGCTAATAGGTTGCACGTGTATTAGCTGGGTGTACAAATCATGAAACTGAGTGATTCGATATTTGAATGTATGAAATTATTTATTAATTATTTTAGTGAGAATTTTTTTATGTATGCAACTGAACAAATACAGCAAACACGGAAAACAGCAAACTTTTAAGCCTAAATACCCATGTTGGAATTGCGGGGGTATGCATTTAGCAATTGACTCCACATTTTTAACACATAAATGTTCCGAATGTAATATGGAAGGGCATAAAGATGGATATTGCAGTAGTGCACGAAAATCAAAAACTTCAAGAGATAAAAATAAGAAAACTTTTTTAAAAAGCCATATAACAATAAAGATAGTGCAAATTCAAATTTAGTTGTATCGGTAAATAAAATCAGTTTTCCTGAAAAACTGAAATTTATTACTGTCTTAATTAATAACCGAGAAGCAACACTACAAATAGACACAGCTTCAGATATTACGGTTATATCAAAGGAATTATGGCATGAAATCGGAAAACCAAAAATAGAAACTACATTTTCAGCAAGTGATGCATCAGGAGATCCATTGGAATTGTCACATGAATTGAATTGTAGTATAAGTTTGAATGGTATTATTAAACAAGGAAAATGTTACATCACTACCGTCCCTAATCTCAACTTATTCGGAATAGATTGGATAGACCTATTTAAGCTGTGGTCAACCCCAATAACTAGATGGTGTCGTACAATTAAATCAAATGACTCTACTACTAAATTTCAAGTTCACATGAACAATTTCCTGGAGTTTTTAAATCAGGATTAGGTTTATGTAACAAAACAAAAATTAAACTTCAATTAAAACCAGGAGCCAAACCCGTTTATATCCAAAAACAACCAGTACCATATGCGGCTGTATCAAAAATTGATGAAGAATTGCAAAGGTTACAGAACGCAGGAATCATAGAACCAGTAGATTTCTCGGAATGGGCAACACCTATCGTAGTTGTGAAAAAAGCAAATGGGAAAATACGTATCTGTGCGGATTATTCGACTGGATTAAATAGCGCATTAGAAGCAAATAATCATCCACTACCTTCGCCAGATGATATTTTTGCAAGATTATCAGGTAAACGATATTTTAGTATCATAGACTTTTCAGATGCATATTTTCAGCTGATGGTTGAAGAAGAGTCACAAAAATTGCTGACTATTAATACCCATAGAGGCTTATTCAAATTTAAACGATTACCGTTTGGTGTTAAAACAGCCCCTGGCGCTTTTCAACAAGTTATTGATGCTATGATAAGTGATTTGCCTTTCGTAAGTGCATATTTGGACGACTTGATAATATTCAGTGAAACATTGGAACAGCACGTCCAACATTTAACAAAATTATTCAACCGAATAGAAGAATATGGATTTATAGTACAAGTCGGAAAATGTCAATTTTTCAAGAAGCAGGTTAAATTTCTTGGTCACATAGTAGATGAATCAGGACTGCAACCAGACCCTGATAAAACAGCAAGCATTAAAAATATGCCAGAGCCATCAAATGTTAGTGAATTAAGATCATTCTTGGGTGCTGTTAATTACTATGGCAAATTTGTTCATAAATTGCAACAGATTAGAAATCCCTTAGATCAATTATTGAGGAAAGACAAAATATGGAATTGGTCCACAACATGTCAAATTTTTTTCGATAAAATCAAAGAGATATTACAAAGTAAGTTATTGTTAACGCACTTTAATCCACTTTTACCAATTGTAGTAGCAGCTGATGCATGTAACACAGGTATAGGAGCAGTAATATTTCATGAATTTAATAATGGTCATAGAAAGGCGATCCATCATGCAGCAAGAACGTTAACGGCTTCAGAACGAAAATATAGCCAAATAGAAAAGGAGGCCTTAGCGTTGATATATGCTGTTACAAAGTTTCATAAAATGCTATCAGAAGATAGAAGATTTGTCTTAGAAACTGATCATAAACCATTGTTGCACATATTTGGAAATAAAAAAGGAATTCCAATATATACAGCTAATAGATTACAAAGATGGGCGACAGTTGAAGCTCGCCCTACTAGAACAATAAGACGACCTCTTCACTTCGCAGACTACGAACTTTATTAAAACGGGAGGTGTTGGCAACACTAAACTAATGAGCAGTGAGCAGTCAGTTCAGTGTAATCATGTCAAGACACGTCTAAAGGCCCAGTTACATAGCAGCGTTGCGTTGCGTTTCGTAGCGTCTGTAAAAATTAAAACTATGTAATTTAAATGGGGCTTGCTACATTGCGCGCAATGGAAGGCAACGCAACGCAAGAGTTGAACAAAGTTCAACTTTTTACGCGAAGCAAACGTTGGCAGTGACAGTTGGGAATTAAAAAATCTTTAATCGTTGATATAATTGGAAAATTATATTTAATTGTAATAACAAACCATACAATTTCATTATTTCTTGCATTTTTTCCACTTTTTATATAAAACAAACTCTGCCAATCAACGGAACTTTATTTGTCATAACGCAACGCTAAGCTGTTATGTGACTAGGTTGCGAAAAGTCATGCTCAACTAAGCTACGCAAGACAATGCAACGCTGCTATGTAACTGGGCCTTAATGTACGAATATATAATAATAGTTTTTCCTCAATAAAGTTTTTAATTGTTAGTTGTGTTCTTTAATTATATTGTGTAAATCATCAGACAACAATTGGCACCAAGGAATACAACAATGCTAAGGGCGAAAATAGTTTCCACAGCGACTGGCAAAAACGAATAGAACACACAGCTTTTCTATAAGTATGAAGGGTGCAGCACAATATGCAGACCACTCGACGACGAGGTCGCCGAGAGTGGCGACTCAATCAATCCAAGTTCTATTTCGTAGCCGTCGCCCCTCAAAGTTGCCTGGGCGGTGTGACATGGGATTGTGTTGCTATTCTCGTATGTTCCTGTGCGCGTGTGTAGCATTCGGATGTCGAAGATGATTATTCTTGTGTGTGCTTTTTAAATTGTGTGCACCATCGCCGTCGCCCTTAGCATGTTTACAGCATAAAGCAGCATCCGCTTAGCTTCTACTTCACCTGGCATCAGGCGAAATCGATGTTGCTCTAGTCCAAGAGCCATGGATCTCTGGTGACACGATCTGTGACTTAAGGACACCTAAATTTACTCTCCCAGAACAGGTATTCTGGTCAAAAATAACATAAGCATCTTTCTTCTCCCTTAATTTAGCGACGGAGACCTTACTGTGGTCGACCTAAAGCTGAAACAGAAGAAAATCAGCATGGCCTCTTTCTATCTAGCCCAAAATGATGAGGGCCCTCTACCTCCTATGGCCTTTCAGGACCTGGGGCCAGTTCACGCAATTCGACGTCGACGTCGTTCAAAAACTATACTATGGTTAATTATGGGAATTTTTGAACGTCAAAAACTTATGCAAGTGGTTACAAAAGAAATCTTCCAAAGAATTTGCCGTTACATTTTTTAGATACACGGTAACTTACTACTTTGCTATTTAGTGAGTGATTGGACGTCATTTTACGTGGAAATAAAAATAAACGCAGCGAAGAAAAACTAGCGTTTTCCTGTGTATTACCGTTATTTTTTTAGTTTAAAATAATTAAATAGATTGTATAAAATCTGCAAGGTCTGAATTCAGTTTTATAGCGATATTAGGTTTATATTTTTTTTGTTTTTAAATTAGGATGCCTAACAAAGGATGTTAAGTAAAGAAGAAAAGATACGGATCGACACTTTCAAGGAGGTTTGGATATCCAATAGAGAAATAGCACGGCGAATGAACCGATCTGAAACCGTCGTGCGAAATTATTTACAATTGGGTAAAAAATATGGCGAAAAAGGAAAAAGAGGTTTGAAGTCCAAGTTGACTGCTCGCGATAAAAGAATTCTGGTTGAAGCAAGGAAAGGAAATTCATTCTCCTCTTAAATTAAGACAAAACTTAATCTGCCAGTTACTGCGAGGCGTGTTAGACAGGTTTGTAATAGCAATCCATATTTAAAATTCGCCAAACGTCTTAAGAAACCACCGCAGACAGAACTTCATAAGCAAAGTCGCTTAAGATTCGCTGAAAAGCACATTCACGGGCGAAAAAAGTTCAACTTGGACGGTCCTGACGGCTGGCAATATTATTGGCATGACTTGCGTAAGCAACCAGAAGTTCGTATGAGCCGAAACTTTGGAGGTGGCTCAGTAATGATATGGGGTGGTTTTGGATCTCGTGGTAAAACACGATTGGCTTGGGTTCCACCAAAAATGAATTCAACAATGTACGTTGAACTGTTAGATAGCGGCATTTTGGAAGAAGCTGAAGAAATTGCTGGTCCGAACTCAATTTTCCAGCAAGACAATGCGGCCATTCATAGTGCAAAAGTAGTTAAAGAATTTTTTAAAGAAAGAAATATTGAGGTTGGCCGGCAAGAAGCCCGGACTTAAACCCCATAGAAAACCTATGGGGGCCTCCTTCCAGGAAAGTTTATAGCAATGGACGCCAATATCAGTCAACAACTGACCTCAAAAATGAAATACGAAAAGCCTGGAGTGAAATTTCCGGCATTTGTTTGGAAAATCTAATAAAATCAATGCCAAAGCGGCTTTTCGAAGTAATTTTAAATAGAGATGGGTCAACGAAATACTGACCTAAATTTAGTTCCAATTGAACAACTAGGAACACGTATAATACTACATGTGCTTATTTTTATTTCCATGACAATCATGGTCAAATTTTAATTTTTACTTTCAAAATCCCTTTTTGTTGATAAGAAATATGAAATTGTTACGTTTTTGTTCTTGCTATTAGTTACTGTTATAAATGATATTCGAAATATATTTACGTTATAGCGAAAATTTAAAATTAATAAATGCGTTTATTTTTATTTCCCCCACTGTATTATTATAGCATATTTATGCTAGCATAAAACCCGCGTGCCTTGCAACGCCTTTAAATAAAAACTGTTTATTATGTGCAATGTTTTCCTTAAAAAAAGAAAAACAAACAAAAGTCAGCTGTTATTATCCCTATAACAGGTTTAATATGGTGCATTTTTTTAATAAATATGGTAAACAAATTGCAGCGTATATCACCTCTGCTCAAAAAATCTGCAAGTTTTGAAGCAGAGATTGACATGTATATGTCATCAAGAGAAGTGACATTTTAGGTTTTGACGAACGTTCGTTAAGTTTGTTCGCCCATTTAAGTGGGTGCAAGAAATTATGAAGCAATCACAAATGAATATTAACTAAAGTGAATTTCGAGTCATTCATTTCTACGTGATTATAGGGATGCACTGTCAAAATTTCAGCCCTTCAGCTTCAGAGGTTTGGGTTAACCCCATTTCACCCCCTTAAGGGATGAATTTCGAGTAATCGCCTCTTAGTGGATGTCCAAGTCATTATAGGGATGCACTGTCGAAATTTCAGCCGTTTAGCTCCAGCGGTTTAGGTTAACCCCATTTAACCCCCTTAGGGGATAAATTACAAAAAATCGCTCCTAAGTGGATGTCCACGTCATTATAGGGATGCACGGTCAAATTTAAAGCCCTTCAGCTTCAGCGGTGTGGGTAAACCCCCTTAGGGAATGAATTTCGAAAAATCGCTTCTTAGTGGATGTCTATGCCATTATAGGGTTGCACTGTCAAAGTTTCAGCCCTTTAGCTCCAGCCCCTTAGGGGATGAATTTTGAATAATCGCTTATTAGTGGATGTCCAGGTCATTATAGGGATGCACTGTCAAAAATTCAGCCCTATAGCTTCAGCGGTTTTGGGTTGACCCCATTTCACCCCCTTAGGGGATGAATTTCGAAAAATCGCTTTCCTAGTGGATGTCCACGCCATTATAGGGATGCACTGTCAAAATTACAGTCCTATAACTTCAGCGGTTTTGGGTTTACCCCTTTCACCCCCTTAGAGGTGAATTTCGAAAAATCGCTAGGGATGCACTGTCAAAATTTCAGTTACTTTCGCATTTACAATATTAGTAAGGATACTACACTTCCCAGTGTCGAAAGAGTGGAGGTCTGTCGAATATAAAGTATGCTTTCAAAAAACGCAGGCCAACGACCGATACATGAAGTATAGTGGCGAGCCTACCGAGGAACTCGGCACAGGTACCAATCAAAATAGCAATATTTATGATTTGCAATTTACATTAAAACCTAAAAACGAAACAACGGGTTTATGGTTTATGATAACTGAAATATGTAATAACTAGTGGGACCACTGTTGAAAACACAAAATGTAAATAAGCAAGAAACAAGCGGGATTCGGCCCTGGACTCTCGCAACAAATATGACGTTCACTGCAAAAGCGGTGCAACTCCACACTTCAAAACACTACAGATTGACCCGTTTTGAAGTCACATTCCGTAACATTCCCCGCTACAAAACATATTTATTTTTTCTAAAATATAACTGAATAATTTTATTTCCTAATGATTCTGCTGTATGTTTCTATACGCGTTCCCCTGCCTGAAGAAGTTCTACTTACGACTTGTAAACATCTTCTAATTGACGAACTAATACTTAGTTTTAACGCGGCCCGGTCTCACTACGCAGCTTAAGAGTAAATAATTTTATATGTTTTTCAAAACATCGCACCTTTTAATCGAATTGGAAATTCAAATGAATAATTGATTTGTTAATTGCGACGGGCAAGGAATAAAAAATATTCTAGGCTCTCTGGATGGAATGCATTCTTGCAAACAAGGATTACTATCTTTCATATTGGATCTATTAAAATAAGCCTGCCCCTTCAATTAAAGAAAGATCTAATTTCATTTAAGCCTTATTCTGTCAGCCCTGTTCCCGTACAATCGAATGCCGCTAAATACCCTGAAAACAACTCTTTAAAGTCTCTTAAAAATACAAAAAACAATAAAAAAATTAATTCTAATAAAACATAATATAAATAAAACATTTTAAAAATATAGTACTTATAATCAGGGCTGTACTCCCGAAGACGAAACGAAACGGAAACGAAATCGTGTTGTTAAAATGCTACCTGGGAAGACGATATCGTGTTCGTCTACAAACGATGACACTTTTGTAATTGCCTTCGTTCAGACGTTAGTTCTTGTTGTACGTCAGGAGTTTTGAGATTAAAATGTATGTTGGGATTGTTAATTATTTTGATAGCTTTAATTTATTTTGCATAATAGGTCAAAAATTACAAACGCAAGGAAGTACGGGATTATCGTTTTCAGGAGTAGGAAATACATTTTCGTGTCGTCTCGTTATTTCGTTTCGTTTCTTTATCGTCTCGTCTTCGGGAGTACCGGCCCAGTACTTTAATAATTATCATTAATTCTTAAATTATTACTGAGTGATAAATAAAAGTTTCAAATCTAATAAGAAAACAAAACTCTAATAAGAATACTCGTCATTATATTCCTCCAGGGGCACAATTTAAAATTGCACCAGAATATCTCGTAACATAAAAAAATCTACATATGTATGTATTAATTTGTTAGACGTATGTATTAATTTGTTAGACGAAGGTAACAAAAAAACAGAGAATTTAAGATATTTTGTTCTCATTTCGTTCATTTGCCTCTTTTAAGAAATCTTGTAACAAAATTTAAAAGTGCTACAACAGCGCCCTACAGTTTATATCAAGCACAGTAAATAACAATACGCAATACAGAGGCACCGGAACAATTTTTTCCTTTGTGTGAGTTGACATGGAAATTCTCGAAAAGTGCTCCAGTCTAGTGAAAATGAAATTATTTTATGTTTCGTCTCGCTCATTCCGCTGTTTAATTCTGTATTTACATCTCATATTCAAATTTGGGAACATCAGTTGAATGAGAAATTTCCCTCCCGCTTGGTGGATTTTCGTCCTGGAATTTTTATTTTTGACTCTCTTCCTTTACTTTTTGAGTAAAGCCATTAAATTCAGCAGAAATTATATCAAAATCTCGAAGCAAAAATCTCGAGTAAGTTCCTGTACAAAGGGTAGTCAAATTTCCCCGTTTTCTTGCATGAGATACTGGGATAAAATGTGTGTAATATCTTGAGAATTTGTGTATCTTCATGCAATTTCAATTATTATTACTTTCTTTTTGTTTTTCAATATTTTAATTTTTTTTAAATCTAATTATCTAGGGCCCCCGCCCAATGACGCCCGGTGCGAGTGTACCAGTCGCACCTACTTATGAAAGCGCCGCCCCTGTCCTAATAATTCCTTTTTCCGGGTGAGGTTATAAGCCTCACGTCAACCTTACTTGGAAGGAACTAGCCCTATCATATTAGCGTATCCTCTCTCATGGAATAGTTACTAGTGGCTACCGCTAGAGATTATTATAGCATTTTCATGAGTCCGAAATAGTTGCTGCGGCACGTGCATATTATGCTGCATGTTATCCCCCCTATTCCACTGACGACTGATCGCCTTTGAATTGGATCAACTAACATAAATAACTACCATCAAATTCATTTCTCTATTTTCTGCATAGTACTTGCCTACACAGGATTCACCGTGATTTATCATGACTTAATGCTAACGTTTGTGGTAACTTAAGGTCCGTAACAGATATTAAAACGTTAGTCAAGTCCTCATTATTTTGGTAGATCGTAACTCCGTCGGCTGCAGGTTCAGATGGCTTAAATTTAACTATAAAATGGAAGTTAGGAATATCAACATATTCTTCATTTTTCATTCAAGTTTCTGATAAAAGTAATAGGGCGAGGCTGCACCAGTTAATTTTAACGATAACAAAAGCTGGATCGGCTGTTAAATCTCCGAGAGAGAGTTGCACCGTTTAACCCAGGGAATGACTCTTAAGGCTGGAGTACAATGATTCCGTTCTGCACCATTCCGTCGAATAGGATAATAGGCTACAATACAGCCGCCTTATTCCGTTTTTGACAACTATCATAAATAATAATAATAAAATAATAAAATGGACAGGGAATTATTAGAGTTACATAATTACATAAATTATATGATGCAAGGAAAAAGTTACTCCAAAAGCAAAAAAGAAGGTGGTGGATAAGGCCTGTTAATCTAGATCGCAATACGAGTGGATACTTTGTCTCAACGTATTTGATAATGAAGGAAATTGATTCAGAAGAATTTTTTACTGAAACTAGAATGTCGAGACCAATTTATGAACTACTTTTAAATTTATTAAAGGACGATCTGTCTAAACATTCTATTCGTCGGCTTATTGACTTTGAATGTCGGCTAGCAGTAACATTATCGTAAGTTTATAATTTGTTAAAACAATCACTTTGATTATGATTGCTGTATTTTATTCATAGATACTTGTCACAAGGGGTATCAAACAGATTTCTGGCAAATTCCTACAAAATGAGCAAGGCAACAGTAAGGAAAATAGTCCTAGATACCTGCGATGTGCTATGGCGTGTACTTTCCCCCATTTATGTAGCAAGACCTACAGAAAACAATTATGCGAGCATAGCAACTGAATTTGAAGAAAAATTGAATCTTCCACATTGCTGTGGTTCTATAGATGGCAAGCACATACTTATTAAAGCACCGCCCTGTTCTGGATCGGATTTTTTTAATTATAAAAAGAATTTTAGCATAGTTCTTTTTCGGTATGCGATGCCGACTACATTTTCACAGATTGTATGTGTCGGAGCTCAAGGAAGTAGAAGTGATGGAGGTATTCACTATATCACAATTTTTTAGAATATTATCAAAACATTCTTTCTTGCAGGAATACTAAAAGATTCCACATTTGGAAAAGAGCTGTTTGCCTCCAAATTACCTTTACCGCAGGCAAGATTCTTACCAGGTACTCAAAAAATGTTTCCCTATTATTTTGTTGGAGATGCCGCATTCCCTCTACGCAGCAACTTGATGAGACCATATCCTGGAAAGGCTTTATCTGCAGATAAAGAAATTTTCAATTACAGACTCTCAAGAGCTAGACGAGTTATTGAAAACAGCTTCGGAATTTTAGTTGCTCGATGGAGAGTTCTGACAAATTGTATGCAGTTGTCACCAACAAATGCAGAGAGAATAGTCCTTGTTGTTGTAGCCCTTCATAATTTTATTAAATTAAATGATAAAAGTTGCAAATATGTACCATCAAAATACACCGATTGGGAGGACGAAAATCATAACATGGAGAAATGAAGTTAGCAGTATTTCGTCATCTAGATTAGGGGCCAACAACGCGTCTCGTAAAGCTTTCAATTTTCGAGATACATTAAAGGATTATTTATGTAATGAAGGTGCCGTGCCTTTTCAATGTAGAAGAGAATTCTTGAAATTAAACTATTCCTATATTTAAATAAATAAAAATTTACATTTCACATATACTTTGAAAAGAATTCTTGATATATTTACATAAAAACACTTCGCCGAACCGCTTCTTTAGCCTTCTTGAGGGTTTCTAGTTGAAAATCCGTTTTCTCTTCCTCGACCATTTTCTTCATTTCTATTTTTATTAGTTGAAGGAAGCAGTCATACTCATCGCTTTCGCATTTTTCATCAATTTTTTCTCCTATTTTTCTTAAATTATCTATAAGCAATTTATCCACATCATTATCTTCATGTTTACGTTTGCAACTACGACCCTGCCCGTAATTTGTGGTGGATGCACTTAATATCAGAAACGTCCGTTATTTCTTCTATAGTTTCTATGGTGTCTAGTTGTGGCGATAATAAGCTTACGTCACAAGTATCATCCTCAAAAACATTTTGAATTACCTCCTCTAAAACATTTTCTCTAAACCTAAAATTAATATATTGTTGTTAATTGTTGAAATTAATTTATTGCAATATCTTCTTGTTCTTAGGTGGTCATCAAGAAACCTAAGCTGCTCATATAAATACCACGGAGGAGGAAGTGTCGCTGCGGACCCCGATGGCAGTTGCTGCTTTTTTTTCTCCCGGGTGTAGCGATCTCTTAAATAAGTCCACCGTTTCTTCACATTATTTTCTTTGCCAAAATTGCTATGGATTTCTTTCCAAATTTTTTCTTTTCTATTTGTGTCCAAATAGAATTTATTTTTTTTTATCTTAAATTTCCGGATAAGTTTTCACTACTTCTATTAATTTTTCGTCCTCCATATTTATTTTAAATTACAGACTAAACTAATCACTTTTGTAGGTTATGTCTTCCGACCTTTTCGTATAAAGATGGAGTTTGCTCATCTTTTCCATTCCGCACCGTCCATTGTAGTCACCCTTCCATTTTCACTAGCACTTCCAATGAAAATTCTATCAATCCGACTTTTGACATTTATACGAAACGGTGCGGAACGGAATCATTGTACTCCAGCCTTTAACCCTTAGCAGGACCTGGGGTGCACGGACACCCCAGGCCTAAAAGAAACCCTTTTTCCATGATATCAATCAAATAACAATATTTGTGGGACCATCTAGTGTGTCTTAAAGGTTGTAAGTTTCACTTGTGTTAGATGGTGTTATGTACAGACCTTTCACGCCGTTGCCGGTGTCCATACATTCAAAAAACATAGGAGTTTTGATTTTTTGAAGCAAAATGTCGATTTTTCATGTTTTATCGCACCTTAATTTTTTTTCTCTCGTAGTAAGAAAAAAGTCTCTCAACTATTAGAACATGAAAAAGGGCTGTCAAAGAACTCCACTGATTTTTTTAAACGGTCAATATTGCATATTTTCCGTGGAAATAATCTTCTTCCGTGGGGTGCGTGGACACCCCATAGGCCAGCTATGTTACAAAAACGAGGTGGGCCAGCTAAGGGTTAAGGTCGCTTCGCACTATACGGAACGTCAACGTGACGTCACGGAACAGCAACGGCACGTGAATTTTGCTTTCGATTCGCACTTAAACTTCACGTCAACGTTACGTTAATTTTGCCGACAAGAATTATATAGATCCGTATTGCTAATTTAAATATTTATTTGGAATGCCAAAATTTAATAATACAAAGTTGGCAATGATCTCATTAGCATGGGATAAGGAAGAAGAAAATTTGCGACAAATCATACAACTACTCAAATCGGCGAACCTTTTCAACTAAATTTTCATCTTCCATGATAAATTAGTTTAATACAAAAAAGATACATGCCTGAAAAGGTCGATATGCTTCCGTTACTACGTTCAAATTGAACAGAATAGACCAGTAGCATTTCGACGATTTATTCAAAATTAAATTAGTCGAAATGGAGCAAAGAGAAATAAATTGATTGGAAATTATTTAAAATTCATTGGAAAATCCATAAATTGATTAAATACGAATTTAATACAGTGGTGGCTTCGAATGTGGGAATAATTTTTGTTTTTAAATCTTTTATTTCATATGTCTACTATTTAAATTAAAAAAACTTCAAGTTTCCAATGTATCGTTAACTCAAAAAATAATATAAGGGTGTTTCTCACCAAAGTGGTAAAATCGCTGTCCTTGGCAAATATTACGGAAACTATGGCGAGAAATATTTATATTTCTGCAAATTTGAATTTATAACTATCTAAACTATAGTATACAATATAGAAAATATCTCACTTAAAAACCAATATGGTTTCAATAACGTATTTTTTAGGTCTAAAAACAGTCCCCTAGCCGGTCCCCAAACCAAAATATTTTCTATTGAGTTCATTAATTGAACTAATCTTTTAAAAACAATTAACTTATATAACACAATTTAATCAATATGAAATGATATGCTATTAGACTCTAATATCAATTTATTTAAACTATTTTTTGATTAGTTTAATTTAACCTAAAGTTGGTCCCCGAATTTCATGAACAGTCGCCAAAGTTTCGAGTTACGCATCAGGCCATCTACAGTAAAGACAGACTTGTTAATGGGCGTAACGAAACGTGAACGACATGAAGTTAGCTCTGTTACCACCAAAAGTAGCTATACCTCATTTTGTTTAGTGTTACAAGAGTTAGAGGGGCACATGCGCGCATCGGTACGCAACATTAGACAGTCCCCTAGTAAGTGTTATTTTTCTTTTTTTAAAGTGTTCCAGTTTTCTCTATTGTGCATCGTTTTAAATAAGATGTCTTATATTGTTTCTATAAAACAAAATAAAGTCATAATGAAGGAATTTTATGGTACCGTAACAATTACACAAATTAAACAGTCCCCTGCCAACAGTCCCCGGTCAACAGTCCCCAGCTACATACAGAAACAGGAGACTGTTTCATTTATTAGGGTACTATTATTGTACTTTTGCCTTTGTTTTAGGTCTATAACCATCTTTTAATCATGGCGCGAGAAAGAAGAAAGTGTCTAAGGAAGAAATAAAAGTTCACAAGTTTACTTGAAACCACACAGAGAACTTGGAACTACCAAAGAAGACTGTTTTATTTTTATATATATGCGTCATGAGGAATGTTTTTAAAGTATATATACTACTAATAAATGCTCATTTCACTTATATATACAGTCCTTTGACATATGCAACAGTCCTCTGACATATGAATTTTTTAAATTTACTCAATAAGTCCTAAAATAAAACAAATATATTTGGGTCCCTTACTGTTTATTATCCACCAGATAGATATCTATTTAATTGTATATTTTTTTTTCATATTCACTTAAAAAAGTTACTGGGACAGATTTCTTGCAAAAATTTACCAGTTTACAGAGAAACACCCATAAAACAAAAAATACACCTAAACTCATGGTCGCCAAAGGCATTGTACACTGTAAAATTTGTGGAATAGTGGCTTAAAAAGTTAATTTTAATATCTTAATGATTATTTAAAATATTTACAAATAAATGTCTTTTTACATATTTATTTTTATTTTCAGGTTTTTGTATTACAAACATTTGCTATAGAAATAATTTTTAGCAATTTCTATTAAAAAATATGAAATTTGTGTTTCTAACATTTTCATTACTAGATCGCGCGTCCACACCAAAGAAACATTTATGAAACATAAACATTTTTGAAACAAACATGTATCCGACACATTTTTTAAATATTTTTAAAATGTTCAAAAACAATTCAGAAACATTTGAGAAACACCCGCCATTGTTTCTTTGGTGTGTACGTGATATTTTAAGTTTCTGGAAACAAAAATGTTTACCCAGTGTTTTCCATTTGAATTGGGAAACAATGAATGTTTCTATTGTGTCTAAATACAATATCACAATATTTGTGTGGCTATGGCCGTGTTCGTAAATGCAAGTTGCTCAATTTTTGCATGTAGCATATCGTTCAGTATTGCAACTGAAAAAAGCCCAGCGTTCTGAAATGCAAGTACATTTGCTAGTTTGGATTCGCGAAGAAAAAAAACGAACTGTCAAATAAATTCAAGTGGGCTGACAGTAGCTTTTTAAAAATGGTGAAATTTGTTCATTTAAACAACCATGAATAATTCGCAAATGACAAATCTGACTAGCAAGCGATTGCAAAGTTGCCTGCATGCAAGCAAACAAACCTTGCATTTACGAACACGGCCTATGTTTTTAAAATTGATTCTGTGTACAGTGTATACATACGTGATATGACAATCCAAACTCCCCAAGTGTATTTCATAGTAGTAGTGAGAATCCAAATTGTGAGGTAACCAAAAACACTGTACTTAAAACTATTAGAACAGATACTTGAATAAAACTTATTACAACGAAAAACGTATATAGAAGTGCTACAGTCAACTGGCAAATTGAAACATTTCGTGTACGAGTAAATTTTGTCAAACATGTCCGCAAATGGTAGGACATGGTATCATCAACACGAAACTCCGCCCACGAACATCGACAGAAATCAAACCAGTTTTGATTTTAGTCGGACCGTTGTTGGTCGGACCAAAAAACTGGTACGCGTACCGGCCCGTACACGGCTAACATCACCTTGAACATGGTACCTGTACCATGTTTACTCGTACCATGTTTTGGCGTCTCCACGGGCCTTAAGACAAAAATAACAACCGCAAATCATGCAATGGCTAATGATATAAGTGCTGGAAAAGATGGCATCCGGCCAGAATTGTTGGAATCCGACTTAAGCCTAATAGAAAATGTGATACATCCAATCCTGGGAATAGCATGGAACACCTGTAACTTTCCGGAGGATTGGATGGAATAGTCAAAATCGAAAAGAGGGGAACAGTGTGATAACTGAAGGGGTATCTGTTTATTATCTACTGTGGGCAAAACTTTGTCTCTTTTATTACTATCTAGGATAAGAGAGGCAACAGACCGAACGCTTAAAAGACAGCAAGCTGCATTCAGCAAGGAATGCTCCTGCATAGACCATATTAACACTTTGAGTAGAGCAGTTAATCTTCTCTTTTTATTTTTTTAGCAGAAATTTTCATTAGCGAATACATTTTACAACACTGAAACAAATCAGAAACAAATTCGTTTCCTCATTTCTTGAACAATTGTTCTTCAAATGTTTCAAAAACGTTTTTCAAACATATTCAAAACATTTATTAAACAGTTTTAAAAACTTTGGAAAATATTTATTTTGTAAAAAAACTCTGCTTCTGTTTTGTTTCTTTTACAATGTTTCCTTGGTGTGGACGCGCCTTTATACCGCCTTGTGAGTTTTACAACGCTGAGTCCGCAGGTGGCAGTCCAGCTTGAGAGGGTTTGTAACGTCGCCTTCATGATATCACAGAGGACTTGAGTAAATTTTCCTTTTTTGATAACAACGTTCTACGAGCGCCCTGACGTGATGTCCCTCTGCCTGCATGAGTCGTAACAGCTGGTTCAAAGTTACGACCCATAGCAGTGAGGAAAGTACTCCTTGCGGAGTGCCTCTATTTACGGCCTTTCGGACCGAGCTGTCGCCCAAGATCGAGCACACCATGCTGCCAGTAAGCATTGGTTAAAATTAACTTTAACAATAACAAAGTTTTTCAAGTTCCAGTTTGTAAAAATGAGCTGCATCACCCAATCGTTTGTTAAAATAAAATATTCCTAAATTTCCTTTGGCAAGAAAAGAATTTCCTTGTGATTTTGGTAACTCTGGAATCAAACTTTCACGTTTTCGCGTCATTAATGACAGTTACGATAATTACTACGATTCCGAATTTGCTTAGTTAAAGTTAACGTCAAAATGTTACGTCACGTTAGCAATGGTTAAACGGTACAACTCTCTTTTTGGCTAACCGGAGATTTGACAGACGATCCAGGTCTTGTTACCGTTAAAGTTAACTGGTGCAACTCACCCAAAGTATGCCTTATTTTGGCTAATAATAAATAATGGCAGAAGAAAAAGTCAGTTATAAACGTTTTATACCTTTATATATTTTATTTAAATAAATAATTTCAGCTTACAATAATAATAATTACAAACAGCCTACATATTAGAGGTGCGACGAATGCTCGGCCGAATATTAGGTTAGTTTGCCGAATAATAACCGAATATTTAAATAGTATTATTTTAAGAGTTACATATGTTAAAGAGGCTTTATTCTGGAACCGTACATATGTAGTATGTATTTGTAAATGAAAGAAAGATTTCTTTGTGTAACCATATTTATTCACAAAATCGAATATTAAAAAAATGAGAATCCACACACGAGTCGACAGAAACGAGACCGATTTGAAACTAGTTTGCAACTGCTTGCGTACGGCTGTTCTTGCCTTTTCTGTTCTAAGTAACGAATGTATGATTTTGTGTACTATGTCGAATGCGGCAATATAGAAAAAGTTGAAAGTATACCAACATTTGCGTTGATTGCATTCAACACCGATTGATGACAAATCAGTTGCGCTTGTATGTGGACAAAGGTTTCATTTTGGTTGCAAACTGGTGTGAGCGTGATAATGATGAATCCAGTCTGAAACTGGGATTGCAAATCCGTCGGTCCATGTGCGTTTATGGAATTCTTGCTTTAGTCCCTTATTTTTTGGCGAATTTCTCACGCGAGAAATTGCAATAAAAGAAAGAACGGCGTATTGAGTGAGCGAGCCGAGTTAGCGCGAAGTGCTCAAGGAGTGGACGAAGGCACTCGCAGATCACTTCGTCGACCTACATATATGAACTGCGCAAAAATGAACCGAATAATTCAGCCGAATGTTCGGTTCGGTACGTTTTTGACCGAATATTCGTATTCGGTCGAACCCATATTCGGCGCATCTCTACTACATCTCTTACAAATGACCTTTTTAATAGGTGTAGGGGCTAAGTTTAGGGCATGAAATAGAACCAAGAGAATGTACTGGGAAGCTGTGATTCTTCATCTACATTTTAATTCTCTGGTAATCCAGCTGATCCTATTACCATTAACATTAAAATAAACACACCCAAATAAAACTATTTTGCTCGGAAGTGCAATTAGAAATTGAAACCTCCGCTATTTGGTAATCTAATGAAAATTCAATTCTAATACCATTTTTCTTCTAGTTATGTGGAAAAAGAACAGAGTACGTTTAAATTTTTAAAAATGGGCCAATACCTCGAAAACCTGTTATATCAGATAAAATATTGGTCATTAATTTCGGAGTATTACCTAATACTACTGTTATGTTTTAATTGAGCGCTTCCAGAGAAGTACAGTGTGCAACGTTCTAATTCAGGCCAACCAAATGTGCTATGCTTAATTTATCAAATTGCCTTCTTATCGCACTATTTTTAACAAAGCAACGCTGGCTATATTGCTTCTGTCATATAGAGAATTTTTTAGAAACATTTTCAGACATGCCCCACCTCGCCACTTCGTAATGTAAAATTAATTAATATGAGGTTACTGACACTATGATGAATAGTGGAAAGTTCAAGTTCACAGAATGCTATAAATAATATTATTTAATACAAAATAAATTTGAAAGTCATCCAATAACAAGCACACATCTATGATTGATCTACAAATAGCATATTATGTAACAGTGATAATTTATATAGCTACTTTATACTGTGGTAGGCTTCTAATCCCTCAGAATTACCCTTCTTTAATATTACGTTTGCCCAAAAAAGAGTTGTCCTTTATACACGGTTAGTATACTTCAACATCAAATATGTACTACAGAACATCTAAATTAATAAAGCGCGACTTCTACGCCATCAAAAAAGTTGACCTTGTATTAAACAAAAATAAACAAACAGTTCTAAATAACCTCAGTTTTAATGACTTTAACATTCTCAGAAGTTGTGCCAGCCACCAGCGGAACATAAAGTCAACATGGACACATGGCTGAAGATAGTTAATGAAGCATGTTCCGTGTGCCTCCTTCTTAATTTGAGAACTTCCACCCGGTTGATTGATTGAAAGACAGACAGTAATTGTTGCATAATTTAAGAATAGAAATATTTAAAATCCAGTCATGTACTCCGTTAGTGAATGTAAGTTATTGACTTGTGGGAATTTATACAAATCGAAACATATTTCCTTGCATTTATGATTAAGTTTTCTATTATTTAATTCATTGTTGGATATTTTGCTGTGTGTAATAGCAGTGTGAATAAAATAGGTATAAGTTGATCAAATACGCCATGAT
The DNA here is from genome assembly GCA_949987705.1 of Thereva unica. NCBI lineage: Eukaryota > Metazoa > Arthropoda > Insecta > Diptera > Therevidae > Thereva > Thereva unica. Next base: position 43,235,453 of record OX465285.1, read on the forward strand.
GCAATTGCTTTAATATGTTGAAGATGAAATGAATTAATTTATTAGCTCTACTGGACCGTGTCAAATATAGTAACATGCTCAAGAATCGCGATAAAGGACAATGGACAAATTGGGCCTAATGACCAATACACATGAGATATTATTTTTGTGATAGGTCATAACACACAACTAACGAGAAAAATAATAAAAAAAATTAAATGTACCGGGTTCTTGTACAGCTACGTCGAAAAGTTTTATTTAATTATGTCAAATATTTTGCAATTATTAAATGTTTTTCAATAGGAGTGAAAGAATATTACTTTAAAATATTAAAGTCACTAATTCTAACCACATAGAGCCACATGGAATTATAATAACACAATATACCTGTTACAAAAATAATAATAAGTGTATTTCGACTATTAGAGGGCGTAATAAAAGTTCTATGTACCTATGCGAGAGTGAATTGCAACCCGGTACATTTAATTTTTTTTTATTTTTCTCGTTAGTTGTGTGTTATGACCTATCGCAAAAACAATATCTTATTTTTTTTTATTTTTTTTTATTAATTCGCCAAACAAGGCACACTTAAACTACGTATACATAACACTTAAATTATAACATAGTATAACAGTCTTTTTATATTACCTACTATTGTCAAGGAGGAGGGATGTTAGTAGGGATCTGAGTATTTTCTTATAGGATGCCTTGTTGAGTGAAGGGGAAAAACAGGAGCTATGGCTATTGAAAACCATACAGCATCTGTTGACGGGCTCGTTCCTTGCGTAATCGGTTTGGTGTGGATATTCCCTAAGTAATTTAGTGTGTCGTGTGTGGCGGACTACATCATTGAATTTGATCTTGTACGACAGAAATTGCACTTTAAGCTTTCCACTTAGGACGTCAAAGGCAACGCAAGATATGAGCAATTTTCTCCTGCTAGATAGCGGCATGAGATCAAGCACTTTGAGCCTGTCCAAGTAGTGCGGTAGGGTTTGGTAGTCATGTGGGTTGTGTAGATGTCTCAGGGCGAAGAGGAGAAATCTCTTTTGAACGGATTCGATCCGCCTGCTGCTTACTTGGAATATGGGATCCCAGATAGGACACGCGTATTCCAGGATAGGGCGGACTAGAGAACAGAAGAGTGTTTTTGTGACCCATACATTATCGAACTCTTTGGCTCTTCTCTTTATGAAACCAAGAAGTTTGTTGGCTCTGGCAGTGATATTATCGTAGTGCAGGTTGAAATTGAGTTTTTTGTCTACGCCTAGATCTACGATATGATCGACCTCATTCAACATTATGCCATTCAGATAATAGTCCTGCTTTTGTGCGTTTTTTCCACGGGAGAAGGTAATTGCATGGCATTTGCTGGTGTTAAGTTGCAATTTGTTCGTAGTGCACCAGTCTTGTAAGGCATTCAGTTTCGCCTGCATGAAGGAAACATCACTTTGGGTCTTAATAACGCTATAGATTTTAAGATCATCTGCGTAGAAGAGGTGAGGAATATTTATTAGTTTTTCCGACAGATCGGAGATGAAAATATTGAAAAGGAGAGGACCAAGATGACTGCCCTGAGGAACACCAGAGGTTACTTCGATCTCATTAGATAGAAATCCTTGGAATCTGATAACCTGTGTTCTTCCATTCAGATATGATTTAAACCATTCCAGGACAGGACCTGATATTCCAAATTTTAATAATTTTGCAATTAAGATGGCGTGGTCCACTCGATCAAAGGCCTTGCTGAAATCAGTGTACACAACATCCAATTGATGGCCGCTCTCCATTCCGCATAGCAATTCGGAGATTAGGACCATGAGGTTAGAAGTTGTTGAACGCCCTTTCCGAAAACCGTGCTGTTGTTCGTTAAGGTATGGGTCGATAAGAAGGGCAATCTTGTCATAAACCAGTTTTTCAAAAAGCTTAGGAATTGATGATAAAATGGCAATGCCCCTATAGTTGTCCACCGAGTGCTTATCACCGGATTTGTAGATTGGTGTTAGGTAGGATTCCATAGCCTGGGAAACTTTCCTAACGATAAAGATTTGTTAAAGAGGAGATAAAGAGGGAATGCAATATGTTTTGAGCAGCTCTGCAAGAAAATAGGAGGGAGAAGGTCGGGACCATTACCTTTTTTAATGTCAAGATTGTTCAGACCCGTCAAAATCTCGTCAACAGAAAGAGATATACCATTTATTAGCTGGGTGTCAGCGTGCCCACTAGTTAGATTGGTTGTTACACTGGACATGGGGCTATAAATTTCCCCAAACCTATCAGCGAACATGTTGCAAATTATTTGAGGGCACGAGGAGTGTTTTCTACCATTCGTCATTGTCGTTGGGTACCCCGAGGTTTTCCGTTTAAAATTAACATAATCAAAAAATTGTTTGGGATCACTTATGATGTTATCGCCAACAGAATTAATATATGTAGTGTAGGCCTCGCGAGACCTAAGATTAAATTCTGAGGCTAACCTGATGTATTCGGAGTTCAATCGCTCGTTTACATACGTGGTTTTTCTGATGATATTATATAATTTATTTCTTTGATTACGGAGAAATCTAGTCTCTCTATCCAGCCATGGTTCCGATACTTTATCCCGTTTTTTAATTTTGGGTACATATTTGTCGATGGTGTTGAAGATGATATCGTAGAAACATGATACTATCTCGTCAAGATCATTACTGATAGCCTATGTTCCCAGTCGACTAGGGATAAATCAAAGCCAATACTGTCCAAGTCCGCATTCTTTAAATCATAAACAATTGTATTGTTATATGATGTACGATGAATGGGGACTGAGTAATTTAGCTCGAGTGACCATGCGGAGTGGTGTATAGAGTTAGTGAAAAGGTTATCCTCGTCGGAGACGGGTAGAATGTTCACCTCCTCGTATAAATTGGTGAAGATAAGGTCTAGCCATTTACCATAAGAATTTGCTTGTCCAATAATTTGGCAAAGATCATTACCGTAAAAAGTGTCGATAAGCTTTATATCGACGGCATTAATGACATTAACTGGAAGTAATTTATTATCTTCCTCGTCAGGGATGAAAGAAATGTTTGGCCGGATAAAATCGCCTAGTATAAATATGATGTCGTTATCGCGGAGAGTCTCGTTAATTTCCTCCACTGTTGATAGCTCAGAGTAAACGATTGATTAGATCTGTTGAAGACCGCACAACTTCAACAATTTGGAGCGGTTTGACTAGATAAAAATAAAATAAACTGAATGTATGGTTACTGACGTGTTTATTGTAACTGAGCGCTAATGCTCGTATCTTTTACATATTTATACAATTCTTTATTGCTTAATTAGCAATAATAAAGTTATTGCACCTGAATGCGTGAGTCAAGAGTTCATTCACCAATTTTTAATTTTCGTTTGTTATTGCTGACATTGCAATTCGATTGCGGGTCGATTCCGTTCAGGTGAATGAGCTTTTGATTCAGCATTTTAATTTATTAATTGTTTTTCATATAACAACAGAAATTAGGAATTGGCCTAAATCTTAATATTATGTGATGTTTTATATGTGCTGCGCACATTCTCCTCCGTCGAAATTGAGAGACGATATATCGCAAGAGAAGTCGTCGTCCTTGATTTTCTGCGACCTTCTAGGAGCTGGCTGCGGACGCTTGTCCCTCGGTGTTCTTCTCTGAATCCTTAGAACCCCCTGCTTCTTATACTTGCAGTATACCAGTATGAGGATGACAATGGTAACCAGCGTATACATGCTGAAGTAATGATGTAGGTGGTGGTGGTTTAAGGTTGGCAGATCGTTGATATGTTGCTGCTGTTTCTTGAGTGCACCGCGTAACTCGTCTAGATCCAGGTTGTCCACCTCCTTGACGATCTGTGGTGCGAAGGATACATTTCCTTCCCTCATCTTGTAGGTTAGATTAAGATGAGCAGAAATTACTTGTGTTTCAGGTATGAATGATGTTCTAAGCCTTCCCGTGACCTTGTTGTCGGCTTGTATAGACAGCGTCGGGTGATTGATCATGCACGTTGGTTGAAGTTGGATAATACCAGACTCACTAAGGGTTAGCGGGTGCACAGCTTCACGACAAATTATATCGAAGTGAGTTTCTTCATCCATGATGAATATCCATGTACTTGGTGCACTTAGTTTGATGAACATCTTCTTCGGATTCGTACTTCTGAGACGGCAGTAAGGTGACAGTTGTTTCTGGTTACTAAGTAGACTGATCTCACAGCGGCTTTGATTCGAGCTTGTGGTGAAAATTGGCTGTTTCAGATGGCAAGTTAACTGATGGATCGCATTTAGTTGACATGCACTTAGCTCCTGCTCATTTATTGGACTGAAGCGGTCTCTGTGATGATTTACAGCTAAATAAGTAGTTGACAACTGGATAGAGATAAATTTGTCCGAGCGATGTACAGGAATCGGTATTAATTTATATAAACGATACGATTCCGATTTTAACAATGGAATTCGAATGTCAAACAAAACCCTTGTTTCCGTTATTCTCATTCGCACATGCATTATGTTGTATATTTCTAATAACGAGGATGATCCGCCTTCTCCCGGCAGTCTTACGTCCTGCGGTAGGTGCTCTCGGATGAATTTGATCTGTTCGGTGAGCTGCGATGGTGTTAATAGTAATGTGTTGAGACGTCCGTGTTTGGCATCTGTTACAATCGATAGGATGTTTCTTTGTATCTGCTGGAAGCTTATTATGTTTAGCGTAATCAGAATAGCAGCAGAAGTGAATGTTTGAGATACCATGAGCGTTTGTTGGGAATCATTCATAGCGTTGGTAATTGCTTCGAAATGACGTTCGACTGTGTGGAACTGATTCTGTATAGTGTCGTGATTCTTCTTGAAGACATTTAGAGAACTCTCTATAATTGTAGTTTGATTCGCGAAGAAGTGTTTCGTTTTCGTTTATACCACTGATTTGTTCTTCAAGGTTTCTAGCGTATTCCTGGTCAAGAATTCCGAATAATTTATTTGCTATAGTTCCAACTATTTCTAATGGAGCTCTCTTACTTCGAGTCGTTGTCTTCTCATTTTGCTGATAGAGAACTTCGTTTATATGTTCTGATTCCAGAATGTGGTGGTGTAGTTGTCTAATTGTGGCACTACATAACTGTTGAGATGTATCTTGCTTTATCGTCCCATTGCATAGTTCTGAGAGTCTTCTTACGGATTTTTTAAGGCCGCTGAATTCCTTCCAATAAGTGGAGAGGTCGTAATAGACCAGTAGGTTCCATTCGCTTGTGTATAAATTCAGCTGTCCTACGTCATCGAAGTAGATCCCTTCTTGGTTTTTGAATCTTGTTATGTTGTACGGCGACCGTGCATCCTCCCCACCGACTATGAGGAAGAATAACGCCAAAATCATCAAGTACGCGATACTGTTTGTGTTGAAAGTTCTTGCGGGAGCTGATGTAGACGTTCTTTCGTTGCGTTTGGGCTGCTTTTTGTAGTCTTGTGTTAGGGGCTCTTGGCTTGATCGTTTTCGTGTATCTTGCTTCCCTGTTCGTGTAGTTTTCATATCATTGTTATGTGGTTCGTTGGTCTCGTTGTCATCTTGCTCGATAGGCGATGTTGCGACTTCCACATCAACATTTGCTTCCTTCTTGTTATCGCTTACTGGAAGCAATGAGAGCTTGGTTATCGGCCTGCGCATTTTGCCATTTTTAGTCTGTAACGTCACGACTCTCGTTAGTCCATCTGCACCTGGATGTATCTCTATCACTCGACCCAACGCCCAGCGGGATGGTGGAAGCTGTTCATCTTTAATGAGAACGAGATTCCCTTCTGTTATAGAGGGATTTTCCTTGGTCCATTTGGGTCGGAACTGAAGACGTCCAATGTATTCAACGGACCATTTTCTCCAAAATTCTTGGTGCATTCGTTGAACACGATCCCACCTTGTCAGCAAGCTTGGCCTGTCATCCAATTGATTTCGATCCGGAACAGTGAGTAGTGGTGAACCAGTGAGAAAGTGACCTGGCGTGAGGGCATCTAAGCTTTCTGGATCTTCAGTTAGTGGGCATAGCGGACGTGAGTTTAAACATGCTTCAATTTGCGTCATCAACGTACACATTTCCTCATATGTCAGTCTCGCTTCTCCTACTACTCTTCGCATATGATGCTTGATTGATTTAACACCAGCCTCCCATAAGCCTCCAAAATGTGGAGATGATGGTGGAATGAAGTGCCATTGAGTTCCGGTTTCTTGTAAGGCTTGGTTGACATCGGATTTGTAGGACTGTTGTTTATGAAGGTCAGTGATTACCTTACTCGCCCCAACGAAGTTTGTGGCGTTATCACTGTAAAGGTGAGCTATTGGTCCTCTTCTGCCTGTAAAACGTCTGAAGGCGGCAATGAATGCAGCAGAAGTTAGTTCGGTGACTATCTCTATGTGTATCGCCTTTGTAGCGAGACAGATGAAGATTGCGATGTAGCCCTTGCGTGTTTTCTGACCTCTAGCCCTGTCCAATAATAAATCAAAGGGTCCAGCATAATCAACTCCAGAATGTGTGAATGGTGGACTGGTAATGACCCTGGCTTTTGGTAGAATGCCCATCATTTGTTGTGACATTTGTGCTTTATAACGATGACAAATGACACATTTATGAATGTGGCCCTTTACTGCCTTGGGTCCATTGAGAATCCAAAATCTTTGTCTTATCACCTGGTGGGTTAATGAATTTCCTCCGTGAAGCGTATCCTTGTGTGCTTTGTTGATTATGAGAGCAGTCAGCTCGCTCTTGTATGGTAATATTATTGGGTGTTTTCCATCGTATGATAACTGTGCGTTTTCTAGACGACCTCCAACCCTGAGGATTCCATCCTTATCGATGAATGGAGTAAGACTTAGTATTCGACTTTGCTTAGGAAGTTCTTTCTTCTTTAACAGTTTCGTTATATCATCCTTAAAATGTGATTCTTGGGTAACCTTTATCAGCAATAGTAGAGCAGCATCAATTTCTTTGATTGTTAATGGAGCGATAATTCTTAATGCTCTTTGAGTTTTCAAGTTTGTGACGAAGCGAGAACAGTATGCTATTATACGTTGAAGTTTGCTTAGAGATGAGTGATTCTTCATTAGTGTCTCTAAGATATTTTCGCTGTCTGTAGTTATCGTGGCTACCGTTATATGTTTTTCTTCTAAGTCTGTTTGTGGTAGTTTCGTTGACGGGAATTCAATTTTCTGTTCCTTTAGCCAATGTGGTCCCTCCCACCAGATCTTGTAGTCGTTCAGGAGGGCAGGATAAATCCCTCGTGATGCCACATCTGCAGGATTTTCTTGTGACTTCACATGAAACCATTTGCTGCTATCGGTCTGTGCTTGAATTTCAGCTACTCTGTTTCCTACGAATGTTTTCCATTTATGTGGGTCTTCCCGTATCCAAGCAAGAACAATTGTGGAGTCTGTCCATGCGAAGTATGGAATCTTTTCGATTTCTAGGCTGTCTCTAACCTCCTTCAGTAGATTCGCTAGCAGTGTTGCACCGCATAGTTCCAGTCGTGGCAGTGATAGCTTGGATTCTAGTGGGGCAACCTTCGTTTTGGCAGTGAGTAGATTTGATGAGACCGTTCCACCTTGTATGATTCGAATGTAGACGGCTGCACTATATGCTCTCTCAGATGCATCTGAGAATCCATGTAGCTCACATACGCCAATTCTTCCTAAGTATCCGACCCACCTAGGAATTTCGATTCGTTGCAGAGCTGGTAATTCATTCAGTATTTTGCTCCAAATCTGCACTATATTCTGTGGTAGAGCTTCGTCCCAGGAGGATTTCTGGATCCAAATATCTTGTAGCAAAAGTTTAATTTTGATGGTTACTGGAGAGATAAGTCCGATTGGATCAAAGATTTTTGCAGCCTCGGATAGTATATTGCGCTTTGTTGCTGCACGCTCTGGGTGTATGGTGATTTGAATCCTGAATTTGTCTGTGGTTGGGTTCCAGTACAATCCCAACGCTTTAATTGTCTTTTCTTGATCGAAGTCACGATCAGTTGCGGCTTCTCGTAAATCCCATGGTATGTGCTTCATCAAGTTTCTGTTATTACTTGACCACTTTCTTAACTTAAAACCACCGCCGTCAAGCAGTTTGATCAATTGATCGCTTGCAATAGCTGCTTCTTCTAGTGAGTTTCCTCCAGATACCACATCATCAACGTATGTATCATGTAGTATTATATGAGATGCTCTAGGATATTTGCTTTCGTCATCCTTGGCCAGCTGCTGAAGAGTTCGGATTGCTAGATATGGCGCTGATGCGGTTCCGTAAGTGACGGTTGTTAACTTGTATTCACGAATTGGGTCTTTGGGCGATTCTCTCCACAGTATTCGTTGGTAGCCTTGATCTCGAACATCGATTCTGATCTGGCGGTACATCTTTTCGATATCTGCGGTAAATACGATCTTGTGTTTCCTCCATCTAAGCAAGATTGACAGTAATTTCTGTTGTATTTGTGGGCCGACCATCATGAGTTCGTTTAAGCTTTTCGTATTAGTCCGTTTGGCTGAGGCATCAAATACAACTCTTAGTTTTGTCGTAGTGCTGTCTTGCTTTAGTACGGCGTGGTGTGGCAAGTAATATGTCCCCTGCAGAGTATCCTCAGTTGGTACCATGTGTCCTAGACGTAGGTATTCGTTCATGAAGTCCTTATACATGACCTCAAATGTGTGGTTATTTTTAAATTTCCGTTCCATTTGGAATAGTCGTACGAGGGCTAGTTCTCTTGTACGGTGCAGGTTTTCAGCTTCGTCAGGATTTTCTCGAAATGGAATTCTGACTGTATATCGACCGTCAGAGTTTCGCTTATGTGTCGTTCTGAAGTGTGTTTCACAGGCAATCTCCTCGCTTGTCATGATTGGCTCGCGATGGAGTTCCTCCACCTCCCAAAATTTGCGAAGGTCCTTGTTGATATCTATTTCTGATATCATGCAGTGTAATCCTGTATTGCTTTTACGATTTGTTTTAATTTCACCAGATAGAATCCAACCCAGTTTCGTCTTTTGTGCAATTGGAGACCCTTCGGATCCGAGTAGAACTTTCTTCATCATGATCTTTCCTAGAACTCCAACTCCAAGGATTACATCGATTCGTCCTGGTGTGTCGAAATGAGGATCTGCTAGTCTTAAGTTCCGTGTATGTTCCCATCCCGTTGGTGTTACTTTCTCTGATGGTAAAACTCTAGTTAACTTCTTGAGTATAAGTGCCGTGGTTACAAGCTCGAACTTTGAAGCGAATCTTGGTTTTATTGTTAATTCTACACAAGTGCGGATGGTTCCCAATTTTACTTGTCCAACTACAGTCAAGACTCTATTAGTTTCTAATTTTGGTAATCCCAGTCTCTGTACTGCGTCTTCAGTTATGAAAGAGCCTTGAGAGCCTTGATCTATCAGTGCTCTTAATGCGATGACCTGACCACTTTTTGTGGATGCATGGATGACTGCTGTAGGAAGCATCTCAGTGCATGGTCCGTTGGTTGCTGCTGTGTAAGTACCAACTTCAGTAGAGTTCGATGGTTGGCCTTTATTATTAGCTGGTTTATCGGCTTCAGGCGGGGCGTTTGTTGAGGTTGGATGAAGAAGTGTATGATGTTTCTTCTTACACACTTTGCACAGTCTCCAGCTTTTGCATGTATTTGTCATATGCCCCTTGACCAAGCAATTGGTACAAAGACTTGATTTTCGTACTGCATCATTTCTTTGTTGGACAGACATTTTCGCTAGTTTCTCACAGGAGTATATTTTATGATTTCCCTTGCAGATTGGACAGTGATTTTGCATTGCGATGGAGCCATGATGTATTTTTAACTCCTTGCCCTTCCAGGGCGTAACCTTTTGTTTGGTCGGACCTTGCTTTAAGTCCTCGATAGGGTCGATCACTTCTAAGGTGTAGAACCGCCTTTCCAAGAACTCGATTAATTGGCTAACGTTCTCTACTTCTCTTGGATCTTTTAAAGACTGTTCATATAGATTGCGGCTTTCCCTGTCCAGCTTCTGTGTAAGTAGGAATACTATGAGTGGATCCCAATTCGATGTGTCAATCCCAAGGTTTCTGAGTGCTTGCAGACACTCTGTTGTAGTGTCGTGGAGTCTTTTGAGGCCCTGCTGGGATTCTTTATTGAGAGCTGGTTGATTCAGAAGGAAGCGTAGTTGAGCGTTTACTAGGGCTCTTTCGTTTTGATATCGCTTGTTGAGGATCTTCCAGGCGGTATCAAAGTTTTCCTGCGTAATTTGTAGATGGTCCACTAGTTCACTTGGTTCACCCGTCAGATTTGCTTTCAAGTAGAATAGTTTCTCAGTGTTGCTCAGATTCGTGTCATTTCGAATTAACTCGGTGAATATATTTTTAAATGTTGGCCATTTTAAATAGTCACCATCAAATGTTGGGACATCTATCGGCTTTATTTTCATTTTGTTTCTTCCACCGTTGTTAATGTGTACTTGTGTTGGTGGACCGTCTGCTTGTTGATTCAGTTTTTCTTGAATTTTAATCTGGATGTCCTGGTATAATGCCTCCGTTGCGGCGAATGTATCCCTCTCAAAGTATTCGTCTTTAAATGTTCCCAGGCTCATTATTTCTCCATGTACGTCAACCACACGTTCCCAATAATCACTTATTATTTTGGCTTTCTGCGAATAGTATGCGGTTGACCTCGGCGATGTAATTTCGCTTTCTGTTTTCTCAATCGTCCGTTTTAAAGAATTTATCATGGCGTTCTGCCTTTTAATTCTCCTAAGTTGATCTTCAACGCGTTCTGATGTTTGTTGCTTCTCAACGGCTGCACGGAGAGCATCTTCCATCAAATCTCTAGTTTGCTCGAATAAACTTTCCACCTTTTCGAAGTAGTTCTCTTTGAAGTACTTATGTTCTGGATTCTCGCCTTTAAGCTGCTCCAGTTCACTGTGTTGATTCTCGAACTCAGCCCATGCCGATTGCAGTGAATGTAATCGAATTTCGACATAGTCCTTTGTCTTCCTACTTTTGGAATCCTTCCGAAAGTTGGTGTTCAGCCTTTGGATGGTCTTTGATGTAATATTTTGCAGGGTTAATATCTTTTCCATGGTTGCGCAGCAATGGTGTGTAGATCGATGTAGCTGAAATTAACGAGGATTTTCTTCAATTTAATTAGTTTACAGAGCCTCAAGACACGATGTTCTAGAGGATGTGTTTTTTGTTGTTTTTGTATTGCCTCAAGACACGATGTTCTAGAGGAATTTTTGTATATTCTAAAGACACTTGGTTCTTTAGAACACTTTTTCGCTCGAAGGACCAATGTTGATAGCTCAGAGTAAACGATTGATTAGATCTGTTGAAGACCGCACAACTTCAACAATTTGGAGCGGTTTGACTAGATAAAAATAAAATAAACTGAATGTATGGTTACTGACGTGTTTATTGTAACTGAGCGCTAATGCTCGTATCTTTTACATATTTATACAATTCTTTATTGCTTAATTAGCAATAATAAAGTTATTGCACCTGAATGCGTGAGTCAAGAGTTCATTCACCAATTTTTAATTTTCGTTTGTTATTGCTGACATTGCAATTCGATTGCGGGTCGATTCCGTTCAGGTGAATGAGCTTTTGATTCAGCATTTTAATTTATTAATTGTTTTTCATATAACAACAGAAATTAGGAATTGGCCTAAATCTTAATATTATGTGATGTTTTATATGTGCTGCGCACATCCACTATACGTAATAAATCATCATAATTAGATTCGTCGGAATTAGGGGGGATATAGATCGTGCCGATGAATGTATGCTTCAGGGCAGATTTGATACGTATGAAGACGTGTTCAAAGGATTTTGAACGAGGAGTCGTAATCAATTCACTATCTAAAGAGTTTTTGACAGCTATAAGGACTCCACCCCCTCTTGTGAGACCAGTGGAACTGTGTTTCTGTTGTAACGTAGAAATCTTGAAGGCTAGTCAACCCTATCAAGAAAACAGTCACAAATGTGTCACCTCCATCAAGAAAATACACACAAATGACAGTTGAGGTTTTTTTTTCATATTTATAAACGATCCCAGGGTATGTGGTTCCCTGGTTGGGGTTTCCCTGAGATTTATGAGTAGTATTGCACAAGCACTTAAAATTTATCGTTTTGTTGCTGATCTTTTTCTCGTGCCGATAGTACAGTAGTTTTACTAATTTGAATAGCAGTTGCTCAGCAAATGGTGCTGTTGCTAAATTAGTTCATGTTGAAATGAGAACTAAGGTTTATGTGGATTGATTTCCCACACTCAGTAAAGATTGAATGAAGGAAAAAGTTCCTCCTTTACGATCAGCACTAAAGCAATTGGCGTTATAAGCCAACACATTAGTCAGTATAAAGTTAAATAGCGTTTTCCACAATTAAAATCAATTAAAATTATTTTAACACTTCTCTTAAATAAAGCTAGAAAGTCACTTAACTGTCTGATAACCGAATCCATCCTTGCTGAATTTGTTTCTAGAACCTAGCTAAATCCTTCACGTTTATCCCTACAATTGCCCTATGGTCACAGCTTAATGTAACTTCTCTAACAAATAAAAGTTAAATAGCTTAAAACTAGTTAAAACTTCCAGTTAGAAACTTAAAAAAAAAAACTTTGACGTTTCTCAAAGAATCAGCTGATTTATTTCGGAGTATTTATATGGGCGATTCTTCGGAACTTTTAACCTGCTTGTCGCTTCAAAATTTTTATGAATTACAATTTTTGTAGGAAGATTAAAAATAAAAGAAGCTATCGATAATGTTAAGAAATTATTAATGAGCAATGAGGTATAAGTACGAAGTCATTTAAAACGATATTTTGCAATGCAATTTTAAAAAATGTTCCGTTACCTGTCACTTTTCGGCCTGTCTTTAGCGCTAATCTGAATGAAAAACTATTTATATTTGTGATAGGAAGCGTTGACACAAATAGTGAAAAGTGAAAAATTGTAGTTTAACTCTTAAGGAAAAATGCAGCTGTGTTCGGTGCAGTGTCAAATCGCTATATTTTCCAAAAAACAACTCTGAAGTTTGTCCCTAGGTTTTGACGTCAAAATTGTAACCCGCATGGTAAGTCGAAGTACTCCGAATTGTCTCATTTTATCATAAAATTTTTTAAACGCACTTATTGTCCAGACACTAACGAACATGTGCATACATTTTGTGACAACAATAAGTTGAAATTGGTTGATTTTTGGGCAAAACTGGCTAACGTGAACGTAGGTTACATTTAAATGTCAAAGTTGTAACCGCAATTAATTTGCTCATATTACAATAAATTCATCCCCGTAAAATTTCTTATGACCTATTGTAACTAGTTAAATCATATGTAACGTTTTCTTCGCTTAAGTTGTTTCATGAATCTTAAAAAAAAAGTAATTTTAGCGAATGTCAAAATTGTAACCATGTCAAATTTGATGTCAAAATTGTAACCATGTCAATATAACCATGTCACAAAAAAATATGCGCATTGAATTTTTTAATGTTCTACATCAGAAAACATTTATTTATGAAATAAGAAACACAAAAAATATCATGGCACGGTTGTGCTATCAATTTGAAATTTCATTTTTCCAATTAGCTCAGGTTAAAGGTTCTGGAGAATTGCCCATATATCCGCATTTTAGTATGGCAGTTATCCCGGCGGATCTTAGAATCGCTAAACAGTCTGCCGGGAGTCTCAACTGCGGAGGGAGTCGCCGATCCGCCGGACCTGGGAATCGAAGTAATAATAAACACGAGATGCTCGTCGATAATTATATTTCTTCCCAATCTAAATCTTCTAACTCTGAACTGTTGTATCACTTTTGACTTTTCTTCGTTGATGGTTAGGCCTATGTCGCGTGTTTTAGTTCGACATAACCTACTTTTGCTGCCAAAAATGACCTTTTCATGATATTCACTTCGTTTGCATATCCACGTAATTCCACATGGTGTTGCTATTGATACACCTCTTTGAATTGATGTCACCCATTCTACGGCGATGTTAGAATGTATTGAGGCCAGTACAATCCCTGATAGAGATGGGCGATACTTACTCGATACTTTAGGTATCGAATAAATCGCGAATGAGGTATCGAATACTGTATTCGATAGCTCGGCCGATCGGTATACGGATACTCGATACTTTTTTTGCTGGTATCGAACGTACAATACTTTTTGTTCGCAAAAAAACTCACATTTAAAAATATATGTTGAGAGTTCACTGATTTTTAATTAAGGAATTTTACAGTTTCAATGGTGGCAATGCCATGAGAAATATATAACGATTGCCAACATTGAAGTGATAAATCCTTTAATTACGTGTACTCGTTCACTCTACACGAAAAAAGAGATGGATATGGTGCATTTTAAAGAGACAAAGAAAGATGCAACAATAACAATGTCAGAACACGAAACTCACGCATAATTCTGTTATGCGCGGGATTTATGTTTACTATTCAGAATTTACCGACAGTTGATTTCCCGGTGTTGTTTTGTTTATTACATCACTCGCTCCCGGTGTTTACGAGGAAAACAGGCTATATTAAATGGTGGTAAGTAAAAATCCAAATATAAACAAAGTAATAAGGTAAATTTAAAGACAAAAACGGTGGTGCTTGTAAAATGTTTTAATTATATTGATCTTTTCTAGATTTGAAGCTCGAAAATGAGCAACACAAAAAAGAAACCCAGCGAAGTCTGGAAATATTTTTCAAAAATAGAACTAACAAAATCCCGCTTCAACCAAATTGCAGGAAAATTTCCTACTTTGGTAAAAGCTTCGCTTCTTGATGCACGTTTCAGAAAGCTGCATTTTTTGAAAGCTACCCTGGTTGTATATAAAGCTCTGAGGGCAATTGCAACAGAAATGAAAAAGACAAGCGATGACGATGACCAAGAACACCACAAAGAAAACGAAGCTCCCAATCAAAATTCTACAGGCAATGATATCTGGGCATATCATGATCAGGCAGCGATTAAAAACAACCCCACTTCATCTGAGCATCAAGAGGACATGATGTCCGACATCCCAGTGGAACTGCGAAATTTTCTGAATCAGAAAGTTATAACTCGAAGGGAAAATCCCTTAACTTATTGGGAAGGAGTAAAACAGTATTTTCCAACAGTTTATAAGGTTGCGGTAAAGTACCTTAGCATCCCTGCGACTTCCGTTCCATGTGAGCGCCTTTTTTCAAAAGCATCGCTCATTTGCACGCAAAGACGTAGTCGTTTAAAATCTGAGCACTTATCTCGACTACTCTTTTTATCGAGTCTTCTTGAAGAAGATTGGGGATTTTAAGTGAAATCTGAATTTCTGTAAAAGATTTTATTTGGGCAGAAATGCAATTTATTATATAATGTGTATTATACATGCAATTTATTATAATAGTAATTTATAATACAATAAAATGAGAATTAAAGATTTAATGTAAAACAACAAAATTTAAATTACGAAATAATTATTATATTAGTATCGATACTTTGGTATCGATACTTTTTATGTCGAAAATATTTGGTATTGGAACCGTTCCACTATGAAGTATCGATACCATGTAATCAATACTTTTTATTGGTATCGCCCATCTCTAATCCCTGATCTAAGACCTTGGCGTACTTCAGTCTTCTTTTACTGTATTTTGGATCTTCACTTCCGGCAATGACCAACTTTCAGAGCACTCCTAATTCCAATAAGATGTTGTATAGCCTCTTTCTGTTGGGTCATATGCCTGTTGAAAGTACATTCCTTTCTCAAGTTCTTCAGAATTTGTTTAAAGGTCAGCAACTGGTGCGATGTTGATCTGTTTGCCCTAAAAACCACTTGATAGTTTCCGGTAAAGCTTTCCGCTATAGCTTTTAATTATAAGGTTCAATAATAGAATCGGCACCATCAATCAACATTGTTTTGGGCAAAACGAAGCCCTCCTGTAACTAAACGCCAAAAGATTGCGTGCACTGGCGTGCATCCAGACACCAACCCAGACAGCGATAAACGCAACATCAACATGCATTATTACAGACAACGCAACAAAGTTAATATGTCTCAGCTAGAACGAGGTAGTTCGGGAACTTGGGAGGATGTTCAGTTAACCTGGAATACCGAGAACGATCAGGCTCCAAATATTTCTCTGCCTAGATCGAATAGACTGGAGAATGCTTCTTCAGCGAAAATTAAGTTTAATAAAATATGATAAAAAATGTAAATACATGGTAATAAATAAAATCTAATATAAGTAGGTACTTAATTTAATTTTGTTAAACTTATGTAGGGAAGCTTAAGCCTCTATAGACGTATCGAGTGCAGACAACGCACATGAGGCAAACACAGTGTAACAAGTATCCGAACAGTACGATGGCAAACAAATACCAGCGAGCAATAATAATCATCAAAGCAATAATACCATCATGAGACTAGTCTTCGCCCGAACATAGCGCCTGGGCGTTCTGTGCAAGTAGTACGCCTAGTGAGCGTTTTATTCGAACATAACGCGTTGTATTGCAAAAAATTGAAATAGAATTCACTGAAACATTTTCGCTTTTTGGGTAAAATTTTTACAGAAAAAATCATGTTTTATATAACAATAACTTTTCGATATGTGAAAAAGTCCTAAAAATGTGTAGTGACCGCGTAAAGTTTAATTACCAAACTTTACGCAATGTCACACAACAACTTCCGGCACGATCAAAACGATCAGTCGGAACACTCCATCGATCACCGAACTCAAAGTTCAGTGATCTTGCCGTTTTGTTCCGTCCCTATCACAACTAGTGATCGATACACTTTCCGGCTTCTCCACTTCTTACTGTCTTCTCCTCGTGTCGACTACGGTCCAGGATTTAAAGTGCGCGTAAAAATAAAACCCCCAAAAGAATCATAACAAAGAAAAAAGAAACTTTCCCGAATAAAATGCTCGGGGGAAGACTGTAGGCTTATTACTTTGTATTTCATTAAAGTTAATTTAAAACAGGTTTTAATTTTTTTATTGTTCCTGCAATTTTAATTTAATAAATTCATCAATATTAAGTGAACATTGAATATTATGAACGGTCCATTGCACTTTAAGGGCCGGCTATCGTTTTTGTAATGTTAATCTGTTTATCTGTTTATAATGGCCGTTGGCATCGTAATCGCGAATGACGATGCATCACTGACCGCTAAACTGCGCCAAAAATGACGAACTGCCAAAATGACGAACTGATTCATCTAATTTCAAAAGCCACCGAATGTTTCGAAAAATTCTCTCTCCTTGACGACAAGATATGGGAACTTAAGGATGACCTGAGAAAACATTTTAATCTTTTGGAAACCGAGCTGTCCTACCTTGGATCACTTAATAATGTCGACAATAGAAAGCCACCCACCCAAACAGACGAAGCAATTGCGAACCCTGATCGGGCAGAGGAAATAACTTCTCTTCTAGATGAACTAGAAAGAGTTCAACAGCCCAGAACAAGAACTAGCTGTAGCGATAATTTTGAGCTTGGCCCTCCTAATTTAACCCAGCTACGTACTCAAACTCTCTCTATACAATCAATAACACGGAATCTTCCACCTATTCACCTTCCTCAAGAATATATACATCAATTTGGAACAACTTGGTCCGTTGATGAATGGAAAATTAGGTTGGATAAAATTAGAGCAGCGAATGCAAAAAAGAAAACGAGAACAGGAAAGGATAGGAAACAGCTCCACGATGTATCCCGAAGCAGTAAGAGAGGCACGCTTAAACAATCAAACACACGCGACGATAGCGTATCTGCCTATTTCCTGAGAGGAGCACCAGTCCAAGCAGATTCCACTTGGGTATTCAATCTTTTTAAAACTCGTTTCTCTATTGAGCTATGCAGTTGTGAAATTGTGCCGTCCCGTAAAATATCAATAAAGAACTTTAAAGTATGCATGCCCAATAGATACGAATGGCTGCTCTTCAATGCAACATCGGACTCTTTCAGATGGAAGAATTTAACTCTACGTCGGTGGAATTCCAACTCAAGTAGCAAATCTAAGATTTTTAGAAATAAGACACTAACAAAAACTAAAACTAAGTCTAAGCCAACAACTCAGAGTAGAATTAGTCCAAGGGAAAATGTAAATAGCGCACATAATAAAACTAAAACTACTAACACCACTACTAAAATTAACGTTCCCTTTCTATCACCTACTTCCCGCAATATTTATAATACCACTCGTAGTGCTAATACCACTAATGCATCACCTCATGTCGTCACTACAGCAATAAAGAATAAAAGTCCAGGTCCATATCCTAATTTTTCCCGTAGCCACATTATCGTAGGCGGTCATTCTTATGCCGATGTGAACGAAATTCCTAACAACAACACTTCTGTCATTACCTTGGAACCAAGTACAGCCACAAATAATACATCGATCCAGGCAGGTTCTTCTAAAAATATCAGTACAGCCGTCAAACCTCACTTCTTGGACCCTTTACAACCTCCGGTTGTGAAAAACACTTTGATTTCTGCAGACTCCCCAGATGGTACTTACTTTCTCGTCTTAGAGAAAGTAGGATCTACGATAACGTAAGACTCTTTCTAGCTTATATGCACGATAAACCCGACTCTACATGCATTAATGGTAAGACCAGGACGAGCCTCATAGTTTCGATCCAGCAAGAAGGTCTTCCTACGGATCGTAACACTCTGCTCAAACTATATACTACGTATCATGAGCAATATCAGGTAACGTCCCAACAAGTAAGCAATGATCTCTCCAGTTATGCTTCGCATGTAAGATCACTACATGTATCTAAGCTACAAAAAAGCCGTGATGAAATGACTAGATATTATCGCCCCTAACTAGCCACCTCACCAACGGACATCCAAATCTCAATTAACCCAAACCCTCGCGCGGACATAAGGCTCTTTTATCACAATTGTAGTGGTATGAGAGGCAAAATTAACAATCTTTTTATTGACTCGAAATCGTGTAATTTCAATGTCCTTGTAATCACAGAAACATGGTTAAACGATACATTTCTAAATGAGGAGATCTTAGACTGCAATTGGACAATATATAGATGTGATAGAGACTACAACGCCACCGGTCTCTCAAGAGGGGGAGGTGTTCTTATTGCAGCCAAAGTATCTTTAAATAGTGAACTGATCAAGATTGATCGTGCACACTCATTTGATCATGTTTTCATACGAGTCAAATCGGACAACAGACATATCGTTATCGGCACGTTCTACATACCCCCAAACTCTGACGAATCTGAATATGAATATACATATTTTAGATGATATTAATAATTCCCTACGCGAAATAATAATTCGAAATAATTCTTCTGACGTGGAAGATAATAATTTACTTCCGATCAATGTCATAAATTCTATCGATATAAAGCTTATCGACACTTTTTATGGCAACGGTCTACACCAAATTATCAGAACCCCTAATTCTTCTGGAAAATGGTTAGACCTAATTTTCACTAATTCACATGAGGAGCTAAACCTTCTGCCTGCTTCGCCTGAGGAAAACCTATTTAGCAATTCTGTCCACCACTCCGCATGGATCCTAGAGATTAATTTCACAATCTCTAAACACAGCACTTCATACAATAATTCAATTATTTATGATTTTAAGAATGCGAACTTTAACAGCATCAGCTTCGAATTATCTCTAGTTGACTGGGAAACTAGGCTATTGGGTAATGATATTGACGAGATAGTGTCTTCATTTTACACTATTATTTTCAACATTATTGACAAATATGTACCCAGAATCAAAAAAAGGGATAAATTATCTGAACCATAGCTGGATAAAAATATTCGAAAACTTCGTAATCAGAGAAATAAATTATATAAACTGATTAGGAACAACCCTAATGTAGATGCGGAACAGAAATTAGCATACACTAGGTTAGCCTCAGAATTTACTCTTAGGTCGCGTGAGGCCTATACAACATATCTTGACTCTGTCGGGGATAACATTATTCAGAATCCTAGAAAATTTTTCGGTTTCGTTAACATAAAACGAAAGACCCTAGGCTATCCAACGACTATGACAAACGGCAGAAAACAATCTTCATGTCCCCAAGAAATTTGCAACATGTTTGCTGACAAATTCATTGAAGTCTTTTGCCCAAAGTCTAATGTAGTACACACTGACCCAGTAAGTACGCGCAATGACAATAAAATTTCTATAACTGATTTATCTCTATCCCTTGACGATGTAATGACCGGTATAAACAATCTCGTCATCAATAAAGGTCATGGTCCTGACAACCTGCCTCCTTTGTTTTTGCAGGGCTGTTCAAATCAAATTTTGGTTCCCCTCCATATTATCTTCAACAAATCATTATCGACAGGAAAGTTCCCTAAGATATGGAAAAAATCCTATCTTACTCCGATCCATAAAACATCTAATAAGCACTCGGTGGAAAACTACAGGGGTATTGCCATCTTATCAACTATTCCTAAACTTTTCGAGAAACTTGTTTACGATAAGATTGCCCCTCTAATCGACCCATGTCTTAATGAACAGCAACATGGTTTCAGAAAGGGACGATCGACTACTACAAACCTTATGATTCTAACCTCCAATCTACTATGTGCTATGGAGAAGGGTCATCAAATAGATACGGTCTATACTGACTTCAGCAAAGCCTTTGATCGTGTTGATCACCATATTTTAAGTAAAAAACTACTAAAATTTGGAATATCAGGTCCTGCCCTGGAATGGATTAAATCATATCTCGACAACAGAACTCAAGTTGTCAGATTCCAAGGATTTCTGTCAAAAGAAATCTCATTAACTTCTGGGGTCCCTCAGGGTAGCCATCTAGGCCCTCTGTTATTCAATATATTTATCTCAGACCTGTCGGATACACTGGAAAATATTCCGCATCTCTTCTATGCCGACGACCTCAAAATTTTTAATGTCATAAGGTCCCCGGTCGATGTTACTTTCTTTCAAACAAAGCTAAACGCGTTGCAAGACTGGTGTACTACCAATAAATTAGAACTAAACATCAGCAAATGTCATGTTATTACCTTCTCCCGCAAAAGAATCACCCAGCTACAGGAATATTATCTCAACGACAAGGCATTAGACCGTGTCGATCAAGTTGTAGATCTAGGTATTGTTCTAGACAATAAATTAAATTTCAACTTGCACTACGATAATATTGCTGCGAGAGCCAACAAGCTTCTGGGCTTTATAAAGAGAAGAGCCCGAGAATTCAATAACGTTCGGGTCACAAAAACTCTTTTCTGTTCGCTCGTCCGTCCTATCTTGGAATATGCGTGCCCGATCTGGGACCCTATATTCCAGGTAAGCAGCAGTAGGTTGGAATCAATACAGAAAAAATTTCTCCTCTTCGCTCTGAGAAACCTGCACGACCCGCGCGACTTTTTCAACTTACCGCCCTACACGGACAGACTCAAGAAGTTAGAACTCATGCCGCTGTCACATCGGAGGAAAGTGCTTATTTCGTGCTTAACTTTGGACGTCCTAAACGATAACGTTAAGGTGCAGTTCCTGTCCGATAGAATCAAGTTCAATACCGAAGTTCGTCACAATAGGCATACCAAAATTCTTAAAGAATACCCTCATCGGACCGAATATGCAAAGAACGAACCCGTCAACAGATGTTGTAAGACTTTTAACAGTGCTTGCTTCTCACCCCACATTAAAAAAACATCCTTTAAACAAGAAATTATATCCCTTCTAACATCACAATTACTACCATAAATAAGCATAGACTTAAGCGGACTTTGTACCTTAGTATATAATTGTATAATTCTGTAGTAGGTTTAAGTATGCCTTGTTTAGCAAATAAATAATAAACAATAGCTGCGTTCCTTTTCTACTATTTAGTACTTGTGAGTAGAGCAAAAAAGGAACGCAAAATTTTCTGATTTGAGTAAAATTTCACTTGAAATTTTTGACGTTACTTTAAACTTTACAAATAAAAAATTCGTAAAAGAAGATCTTGTGACACAATGGAGAAATTAATGCGAGAATTTCTAAAGTAAAACGAAAGATAATAATTTTTGATAATTATACGACTGAAGTTTTATTTATGGACGTTTTTATATTAAGTAAATCAGCTCGACACAAATAAAAGCCATCTAGCGGGTAATGGCGTAAGTGAAAATAATTCACAATAGACTCGAAATGTCCGCTTTCCCCCTAGCGGATTTCAATTGCGTAATTGCAAGTGTAGTGTAGTTGCTAGTACGCAAGTGTATAAAAAATAGTAAAAATTAGCAGAAAAGGAACGCAGCTAATGTTTAAAGAACTTTCTGGGTAGTATTTACGTTTTGCCCAAAAAATTGTTTCGTTATGGCATTGATTTCACAGCATGCCATCTTGAAATCTAATGCAAGTTCGAAATCTCATGGAATTTATGAAAAGGATATAATGAAATTATTTTTATCTTCTTAATTATATCACATGGGCACAGTTTATCACAGCTGGTGTCGCAATTCAATCATTTGTTTTCAATATAAAATGAATTGTAAAACGAACTAACTTTTTTCTAACGGAGTAGGAGTATACTGCTATATCAAGTCAATTTTCACATAATATGTGCCTCCATCGTAACTTCTAAAAAATATTATTATCTGCTGACTGTATAAATATCGAGTTGTTTTACTGTAAGGTTTATTTCAGATCGTTGAAAAAGAAACTATAGCACACCATTTTGAAAAACAGCAAAACGAACAGAATGACATCATATAATATCTTTTCTAAGTACTCATCACCCTGCAGCCGCTTTGGTTATTTGCACATAAACGCCCCAAATTTTTGAGAAAAATAATACTTTCCCACATTAAATTTTTGCTTATTACGCCTCTTCATACCCTGTGGGGTTCACGAGAAATAATCGCACAAAAGAACAGAAGGGAGGAACGCAATATTTCAGAGCAGATTACAGAATACCTACCATTCAATAATTCTCCCGCAATCCCTAGAAAAAATGAGGATGAGAGCTAATCCGGGCAGCTGTAAAATGATACTTCGAAAGAAGCCTTTCTCAACGTAAACACCGAATAACTGTGAAACCTCTTGACCATGCGTTCAATAGATCAAAGAGATTAACTAACATTCCCTAGCTTTTGCTAGACATTTTAGAAAAAAAACTACAGTAAGATCACGAATTGCAAGAATTAAGTTGTTCCGAAATATAAGTACAATTTCAACCACCACTTTTCTATAACTAATTAATATTTGGCTGCTAACGACGCGTCGCGACGGGACAATCTTTGTTTTCCTCAAACTGAATACTTGACCGATTGATAACAACCGGCGCATTTACTTCTCCGTTGTTGATCTGTATGAACCTGAAGTCAGCCCGAGAAAATCTAAATTGATCCTTTGGCTTTAACTTAACTTTGTCCCGTAAATCATCTCTCATAATTAAACTCCACTTTCAATAATTAAATAATGCAGGTCGGAATGGGGTCATCGCAAAAAAATCAATTTTCACCATCGCAACCATCACTTCTCCGACGCGTAACATTCCGACACGAGATCCTGATTTTTGATACAATTACTCACCAGTTGATTTTGTTTAAATATTAAATTAAATTTCCGTTCACAAGATAATTGACGTATAGAACACTTATTGCACGCTTTTCATTTCTTACAAAAATTAAATGAAGAATCGAACAAAAATTCACTAAATTACTCACTTCGCCAGAGAAAGAGTACTGGCTTAAAGCTACCCAAAAACACAATTTCCATTTCACAACAAAGGAGCAATGACATTACTATATCCCTTGAACTAAAATTTGATTGCAGGTTAAAATAAGTCATCGAAAATGAAGATGGCGCTTGAAGTTCAAAACTTATGATTTTTTTGGATTAGTGTTCATTCCACCCACCCTTAATAATATTCCGGCAATCCATAAAAAGCTAAAAAAAATTTAGGATAGTTTTTCGAAGGAAGACAAAAACGGTGAGAAAATTGAGTTAGTGTTCTTGCCGGTGGATGTCGCTTTAGAAATTTGAATTTCACCATGAGTGATGCAGCCGTGTAAAATCACTCGCCTTGGCTCATTATTTGATGCAGAACTTAGCAAATGCCGTGTGAACATTTGATTGCATGAGATTTTATCCAAATTAGGTTTTATTATTGGAATATAAAGCAGAAATATTTAAAAAAGCTTCCAGAATTAAAATAAGCGTAGCAAATGGGGAAAATCTGAAAATTTGCAGCTATTTGCATACCGTATAAACAACTCGGCTAAATGCAGTGTGCATCAATTTAATTATTTGATGCACCCATATAAACTTGCTCTATTACTACGTTTATAAGCGGAGTTTCCCTCCGGATGGAAGTTTCGATCCGGAGTGAAACACCGCTTAAGGCACCTTTACATTATATGATTTGTCATATGACTTTACTGTCAATAAAGTCAAAGCTAACATAAAATGTCAAATGACATTTGTTTTTGACATGTCATACGACTATCTGTCAAAATTTGCTTTGAATATTTCTGTTATGACTTGTCAAAATTAACTGTGAACACAATACGAAGCAAGGTAGATTATCAACTTGTAATTTTGATAGAAAAATCATATGATAAATCAAGTCAAAACAGAGAATATCCAAAACAAAATTTGACAGAATGTCGTATGTCATGTCAAAAACAAATGTCATTGTAAGGTTTGACTTCATTGACAGTAAAGTCATATGACATGTCATATAATGTAAAGGTACCTTTATAAACCGGGAGTGAAAATCCAGAACTTGGATTTTCGCTCCCGAAGAAAAAGCTGGAGTGAAACTTCGATCTCGGTTTATGTTGTGCTTATAAACGCTGACTGGGAGTGAGAATTTTTTCCGAAGGGGAGAAAGAAGAAGCTGGGTGTTTTATTTTGCTACAATAGCTTTTTCCTTGTTTATTGATATTTTTAAATAAATTAAATTAAACATTGGGTTTATATATGTCTTTGCTATGATTTTGAATTTGAGCTTGGCTTGGAGCTGTCATCTCAAACCAGAAAGTATTTTGGATTTACACTCCCATTGCTTATAAACGCATCGGGAGTTTTACTTTGGATTGAAGATCCGGGAGTGAAACTCCGCTTATAAACGTAGTATATGACCGGTTCTACACATTCAACTTTGCATTCCACTTTTTGAAGCTCAACTTTTTGTTCTCTTTTACTCCAATGCAAAGTTTGAAACAGACTAGAGTTGAAAGGAAAATGGAAAGCAGCCCAGAATGGAATGGAAATTTGCGTTCAACTTTTGTGTTTTCGTTCAACATTTTTATGAGTGTGCGAATATGTATGAATAAGAGTGTACACGGATAGCAGTGACAGCCGTGATTTTCGATATTCTTCTTGAAAAGTTGAAAATGTGTAGACACGAGCGACAGAATTGAACGTCAAAAAGTGGAATGCAAAGTTAAACCGGTCTATGACGCAGAGCATATTCAATGCAACTGCAGTGTAAACATTTCACTGCATCAAATAGTGAATTTTTATCCCCAAATTAGGATTTATTTTGGGAAGCAGAATTATTTCAAAGAGCTTCAAGAATCAAAATAAAGCAAAGCCAGGGGAAAAATCCTGAAATTTTTCGAAAATTTAAACGTAATGTGATTCACTTTTTAATCGCCGAACTAAAAGTGGCAGGTAATTACATCCCGTGTAGACGAGACGGCTGAATGCAGTGTGCACAAGTAAATTATTTGATGCCCCGTGTAAACTCGCTCTATGCTAGAGCTCTTGACATAATGCCACACTAAAGACCGTATAGGCCGTATCAGAACATCAAAATTGGCAGCGTGCAGCAAGTTAGGACATGAGATGAACATGTAGCACGCTGCTCTGGTGCTGCTTTGCTTGTCACTTTAGCAGTCTCAGCCAATAGAAACACTTGTGATTGCAGCGCTGCATGAGGTTCTGAATGAGCCTTATCAGAACCTCTGCAGCGCTGCACCGACAAGTGTTTCTATTGGCTGAGGCTGGTAAAATGACAAGCAAAGCAGCACCAGAGCAGCGTACTGCATTTTCATCTCAAACTTTAATTTTGCTGCATATATACATGCAGCAATTTTGACACTTCTTACTTGACAAGTGAATTTAAAGAAGACGCGCGAAATTTTCAACGAGAACAACAGGCGGTAGTTTTTTGTTAAAAGAATTAGATCATGGAGGGATTATTAACATTTTCAAAAATTTTATTTCGAGGTTTTACTGTCAAACAAAAATTGCGCTGCACGGGTGAGACAACAGTATCTGATACAGACTGCAGCATGCTGCTCTGGCGCTGCTGCTGCACGCTGCACATTTTTAGGTTCTGATACAGCCTTAAAGGCCCATTCAGAAACGGCAGCAGCAGCGGCAGCAAACTGTTCCTATTGGCTAATGGTGGTCATATGACAACAAAAGCAGCAGCGATTGCTAGTAAAATCAAATTTGCTGCCGCTGCTGCTGCCGTTTCTGAATGGGCCTTAAAGCCTCAATTATACTGAACGCAACGGACCGGATTGAAACGTCAAAAAAAGTTTCATTACACAGAATTTGTATTGAAGTGGTTATACTGGACCAAAGCTTCGGAACGGACTGGATCAAAGTTTTCAAAATTTGGAACTTGAAGGAACCTACGGATTGAAGTGTCAAAAGCAGCATTAAAAACAGCTGATTTTGTCATTTATTATATAGCCCAAAATGTAGTCAGAGAAATTTATAAATAAAATGGAGGATAATGAAATTCTTTATAATAAAAAATTCCTCGTATATGAAAATTTTAAGCATAATTCCAAAATTTGCCAAAAAATTACTGAAAAAAGTGATACCATGTTTCCATCGCACTTGAAATCCGCAGCGCAGGTTTTGATAAAACGAATTGGCGAAATCCAAATGTGTTTCCATCGCACCAACCAGTTTTCGCTTGTCATAACAAACTTGCACATCAAATTTTAAAAACCTAATTATATCAACAAAACTGAGGAATTTGGAAAGAATAGGCTGTAAAATAAGGAAAAAATATAAACATTCATTTAAGCTCCATTTTAAACGTTAAAGATAGAAAATTTAAAAATAACAAATTCGTACTGTCTTTCTTCTTTCTTTCTTTCTATTTATTCGACTTCAAAAAAACTATTACAAAAACAATTCAACTTAGAATAACTTGTTTTACAATTACTACGTTTATAAGCGGAGTTTCCCTCCGGATGGAAGTTTCGATCCGGAGTGAAACACCGCTTATAAACCGGGAGTGAAAATCCAGAACTTGGATTTTCGCTCCCGAAGAAAAAGCTGGAGTGAAACTTCGATCCCGGTTTATGTTGCGCTTATAAACGCTGACTGGGAGTGAGAATTTTTTCCGAAGGGGGAAAACTTTGTAAAGAAGAAACTAGGCGTTTTATTTTGCTACAATAGTTTTTTTTCTTTGTTTATTGATATTTTTAAATACATTAAATCAAACATTGGGTTTATATTTGTCTTTGCTATGATTTTGAATTTGAGCTTGGAGCTGTCATCTCAAACCAGAAAGTATTTTGGACTTACACTCCCATTGCTTATAAACGCATCGGGAGTTTTACTTTGGATTAAAGATCCGGGAGTGAAACTCCGCTTATAAACGTAGTAAATATTAAAGGAATATAATGTTCAGTCCGATTGACTTAATTTATTTTGATACTGCCAAGCTTTGTGCCCTAATTATTATTATACAACGCATTTGCGACTGATGCGCCTTATAAATCTTACTGTTCGCTCCAGGGGATAAACTTACAATCTAACCTAAAGCTAAAGAACATGTCATCTTATAAATGACAAGTGTATTAGAGCTATGCTCCACACACAAGAGCTGACGTGTTCTATCACAGTGAGGACTGTATATGACATGGAGCCTAGACAAGGAGTTAAAACTCTTATGGCGAAAATAACCGGAAATGGAAGGTTGCAGAAACTAAACTTCTAGTTCCTTTTTTGCCACAGATGTCGCCTAAAGCTGACGTTCACCACATGAAGTTAGCTGATTAATAGAGCAATGCAAAAAAAATTCATTGGAAATTAATAAAAATTCATTGGAAAATTCATAAATTGGTTAAATACAAAAAATCGCATCGATATAAATCCAATTTAGAAGCCCATTTTTCAAGTTAGGCATAAAAATAAATTATCTTGATAGTTAACGAACCGGATGAATGCGATCGGCCATGTTTTTTGGTATACATGTGACTGTGGCGCCCTCACTCAATCAAACAAAAATTGACAACACGTAGTTTTAACTCCTTGTCTAGGCTCCATGGTATATGATGTCGGACTTTCTTTAGAAATTAAGTTATATGGTAATATACCCTAATATATGTACATATAACAGGTTAGCTCTTGTATTCTATAAGCAAAGCCTTCTATATTTACAAGCCATGCTGCATGTGTGTGTTTGTGGTTGTATGAAGTCCCAACCACAATTCGTGAAGTTTCAAAATCCCATTAAAATCAAAGAGAAAGAAGTTTTCGTGCCGTGGTATCCATTGATATTTTATTAAAAATAAGAGTTATCAGAGTTATTTTATCAAGATAAAAAAAGTGCAAAAGTTCAAACCAAAATAAGTGCCATAAACTATCAATTTAAATATGTATATGTTACTAATAGGACTCATTTGCGGGTATTATGTTGGACATGGAGGAACAAAATGCCGAAAATAACGAGGGAAACAAGTGTTTCGTGCCGCGGAGTCTTTTATAAATGAAAATGCCGTGATTTTTCCTTAAAAATAATAGTGTTTTTATAAGATAAAACGACCGTAATGTCAATTTGCCGTTATGGCAAAATTTTCGTTTGTGCGTTCATTGTTATTTAAGTATCCGAAATTTTTCTCTGGTATCACATTCACATGAAGGGGTTGCCGAAGAAAAGAAGACAAAAGTACAAGTTCGCTTTGACCCTACACGCTCAAAGATGGAAAATGAACCAAAAATTAGCCAAGCCAACGTTTTAAAGGAAAACGGAAAATGAAGATAAGTTGAAATAAATAATTTGCTAGACATTCCCAAAAATTTATTTAAATTTCAGGGCAGCATTTGCTGACTGAAAAACAAAAGGTGGACAAGGAATGACGAACTAGATGCTTAAACTTCCGCAATTTTACTCCAAGTGCAATTACACTTATTATTTACATTATTAACACAATTTTTGTAAGATGTATTAAATAAATGTTACAATTAATGTCCATAATGTTTGCTTTTATTTGTTCAAAGACGATTAACTTATTACAGAAAAAAGTACATAACCACACTCCATACAGTTTGACAGCCAAATTGAAGTCCCATGATGCTTTCATTGTGAGTGTGAGATTTCTTTGTGCATGGCTTGTAAATATAGAAGGCTTTGTCTATAAGACATATTTATTATAACCCGGGGGCTACACGGTCAATTTTTTCAATTGCAATATTGCATTGCAGTAGTAAAATTGATCGTGTAGCCCCTACTGCAATATGCAATGCAATACGGGGGGCCTCGGTAGCCTAGGGGGTAAGGCGATTGGCTACTATCCGAGAGCTCCCGGGTTCGATTCCCGGCCAGCCCCACGGTCCTTCGCCTTTTCCACTTTTCCACCTACATAACTTTCCGTCTTTCTTCTTCCCTCTTTACATTCCTGATTCCTTCTGTCATAGCCTTCCTTAGCCCTTCCCCGCTCCACCAAAGCGTATGTCATCGTTTGGTTGATGAGATTCAACTCGTTTCAGGAGGCATAACACTCCAGCGAGTTGTTTCTCGATGCCCCGATGTTTAAGTCGCAATAGTAATGGTTGGAATTAGGTAGACTAAAAATATCGCGGGTAGGTTGTGGCAGCTCCTTTCTTCCCCGACTAGAGCTGCTGTTCGACATTGCAATCTATACGAATAAAATAGATTGTCGACAGTATAAAGGGCCTTTCCTGTGACTCTAGTCTTTCACATAAAAAAAAATGCAATATTGCAATTGAAAAATTGATCGTCATTACGTTTACATGCTTACTTGAAGTATACTTGAAGTAGATTTCAAGTAACTAAATATGCATGTAAACTCGTCCTGACTTCAAGTAACGCAACTTGAATACTTGAAATTTTGCATGCGTATTTTTTCCTTGGAACAAGAAGAAGATAAAAGCTGTAGGGAATGTATGCTTTTGATGCAATATTTGTGAAGTTATTTATATTATAATATGGAGCTACTTTCTATTATAATATGAAAGGTCAAATGTCATGTCAAGAAAATTTCAAGACATTTTGAAGTCAAGTAAATGAAACGAAAACGCAACTTGAGATTCGAAATTTCTCCCTTGGTCAGAATGAAGCTCATGAGGAACACCAAATCTGCAGATCCAATTGTTCACTAATTCCTCTGCAACAGTGATTGCTTCCTGATTTGGAATGGCATATGCTTCGGGCCACTTACTGAAGTAGTCCATAACCACCAAAATGTAACGATTCCCTCGGTCTGATGCTGGAAAAGGCCCCGCCACATCGATTGCAATTCTTTCAAATGGGGCTCCCACGTTGTATTGCTGCATTTCTCCTTTTGATTTTACTCGAGGGCCTTTGCTGCTGGCACAAATTGTGCATTTACGGCACCAGTCTGTAACATCGTCCCGCATGTGAAGCCAATAGAATCTATCTCTTATTTTTGCCAAAGTTTTATTGACTCCCAGATGTCCTCCTGATGCGTCATTATGACACTCCTCGAGAATATCTCTTATTCTACTGCGAGGGACTAACACCTGCATTCGGTGAGAGGTACCGTCAGCGGTTTCCCATTTGCGCTTTAACACTCCTCGCTCGATGTGCAATGAATCCCATTGGGCCCAATAGCTCTTCAGGGTTTCGCTTCTCTCTGCAATATCCTTCCATTCAGGCTTCTCCTCGTATTCCTTCCATGCCAGAATCGAAGAAATATCTGGGTCGTCGCGTTGGGCGTCTCGGAGTCCCTGGTCGTCCCATCCTGTCGTTGGCTCAACGGTCGTCCTTTGACACTTTTCCTCAATACGCCCACAATGTTTGCAATCTTTTACGCATGGTCGCCGGGAGAGTGCATCTACATTTCCATGGTTTCCTCTTTTCTGTGACCTATATTAATGTCGTAGGACTGAAGTCTCTCGATCCATCTTGCCACTTGTCCTTCAGGATTTTTAAATTGCATCAGCCATTTTAATGCTGCATGATCCGTTCGAAGGATGAAGTTTTGCCCATAGAGATACTTGTGGAAGTGCTTAGTTGAGTCCACGATTGCCAACAGTTCTCTCCTTGTGACGCAGTAATTCCGCTCCGATTTTGACAGCGCTCTACTGTAGTAAGCTATGACCTTTTCCTGCCCTTCGAAGTTTTGTGATAGCACTGCACCAATTCCGACATTACTCGCATCTGTGTCCAATATGAATTTTTCCCCTGGCTTCGGATATATAAGTATTGGTGCTTGGCAAAGTCCTTGCTTTAGTGTCTTGAAACTTTCCTCGCATTTTTCTGTCCAGATAAATGGTCTTCCTTTTTCTGTCAGTTTATGTAATTCCTTAGCTAGGCAAAGTTCCTGACAAAACGTCTATAATAGGTGGCAAGTCCCAAGAAGCTTCGAAGTTCATGTTTATCCTTCGGTGTGGGCCAATTCTTAACTGCTGCTATTTTCTCCGGATCTGTTTGAACTCCATTGGATGAAACCACATGTCCGAGATAGTTGACTTGGTCACTGAACAGCACGCACTTTTTAGGGTTGAGTTTCAGTTGGGCAGTTCTCAACTTTTGGAAAACCTCTCGTAAATTGCCCAGATGTTCCTCGAAACTTTTTCCAACGACGATGATATCGGCCAAATAAACCAGACAAGTCTTCCATGTCAGTCCTCGCAAAACGCATTCCATCAGTCGTTCGAATGTTGCTGGAGCATTACACAGTCCAAACGGCATAACTGTAAACTGCCACAAGCCGTTTCCTACAGAGAAGGCTGTCTTTTCACTGTCCTCGGGGTGAATTTCGACTTGCCAATAGCCGCTCTTAAGGTCCAGGGTAGAAAACCATTGAGCTCCAGAGAGAGTATCCAGAGTGTCATCGATACGAGGTAATGGGTAGCTATCCTTTTTAGTGATGTCATTTAACCATCGATAATCCACGCAAAACCTTGTGCTGCCATCTTTTTTTCTGACTAGAACCACGGGAGACATCCAAGGGCTTTTCGACTCCTCTATAAGGCCTTGTCTTCTCATGTCCTCAATCATATTGGCTGCTTCTTCCCGCTTGGCTAGTGGTAGTCTTCTCGGCGGGTGCTTGATTGGCTGGGCATCTCTGGTGTCGATCCTATGTTGGACGATGTTCGTTTTTCCAAAATCATCATCTCTCATGGCGAAGACATCACTAAAATCCTCCACTAATGTTCTTGCCTGGAGATACTGGTTTTGTTTCAAGACAACTACTTGAGAGCACTGTGTTTACCAATTTCGTGGCCTTTGGCTTTGGTTTTGCCACCGGTTCCGTGTGAGTGCACTCCACTAATGTAATCTGTTCTGCCGGTTCTCCTTTCCCCAAAGCCGTATCCTTCTTCAATCGTACTTCTCGTTCGTTAGTATTTAGCACTCTCACGAATACCTCCTTCTTGTCGTCGATGCTCACCAGACATTTTCCAATTGCTATATTTTTGCTTTGTTCCGTTTTTTCTGGTTCTATAAGGTAAAATCGGTAGCTCCCGGGATCACCATCGACTATCGCTCGTACCAATTTCTCAGCACACGGAGGAAGCACTGTATCTTCTCGAACGACGACTTTCAGCTGCGAAAAACACGTGGATCCTATGGCCATGGGAATCTCCTTGTTGTCATATCTCAGTATTTCCTCTCCGATGTCCAGTAGAATTTTATGCGTTTTCATAAAGTCCAGTCCCAGAATACACTCGTCTGTTATATCAGCTACCAGGAACGAGTGTGAAAATCCGATGTCTGCGAGAACCACATCCAACATAGTTTCCCCGTGTACTCGTACTGGCTCTCCTGTTGCAGTTTTCAGTCTGTATTGGCATGCGTCTTTCAGCCACTTATTACCGACCAAGTCAGCCCGGATGACAGATTTTGAAGCACCAGTATCTACAGTTATTGTGCATTTTTCGGCTCCAATCTTTCCATCGATGACAAGGCTGTCGCCACTACGTTGCAGTTGTTTGATAGTGACGATGAAGATACCGGGGGCTTCGATTTCCCCGACCAACTCCCGCCCCATGGAGTTAGTCTTTATTCGTTTCCCTGCTGCTGTCTACGTGGCGACACGGAGTCATTTTCTTCGGCCTCCCTCTGGTCACCTTTCTGTCTATGTCCGCATTTTTCACAACACTTTGCGCCACTCTTATTCTCGGGGGACTCCGCTCTCCTTCGCTTTCTACAATTCCTTTGCAGATGACCCGGTTCACTACAGTTCCAGCATCGGAGTCGACCGCGTACTTCCGTTGCATTCATTCTGTTGCAACTATCCTCTGTGGTGTGGATTTCTCTGAGGCGGACTGCACTTCTTGATGCTTGCCTCGCTGCCTCGTATGCCAGAGCATATGCCAAAACTTCTGCGGTATTCTTCTTTCCGGCCAATCTGGCTGCCTGTTGTAGATCTCGGTCAGCAAAAGAGTTAAGGAAAGCCTCTCTTGCTACTTCGTTGATGTAGTCTTGGCCGAAGCTAGGATAAGCCAGATGCACTAACCTCTCGAAATCGGCGCATAGTTGTTGTAAAGTTTCTCCTGGCTTTTGAAGTCGGTTGCGAAGTTGAAGTCGATAAACCTCTTGCATGTGCTGATCACCGTAACGCATTTCCAGTGCTTGAACTAAGAACCCGTAGCTGTTGCGATGTTCTGCTGGTATTGACTGCAATATTTCTGCTGCTGTGCCCCTTAGTGACAACGTTAAGGCCGTTGCTTTCTCTTCCTCAGTCCAGAAATTGCCTGCTGCTGCTTCGAATTGGAGCTTATAAGTAGACCATGGGCTTTGCCCGTCGAAAGTTGGAGGCTGCAGTTTCCTAGCTCCGATGACTTCGTGAGATGCCGTCGCTGGGTGGTGAATCTTTACTCTTTCTAGCTCGGCTCTGACCGATTCTAGCTCAATCTTCAACTTTTCATCATTTTCCCTCATGGAATTTTCGAGCTTTTCCAGATCATTCTCTACATTTGCTTTAATGGAAGATTCGAGATTTTCCAGATCATTCCTCACATTTTCCTTTACGTTATCCAGCTTTTTATCAACAGAGAGTGACATTAGTTCGAATTTCTGCTCCATCTGGTTTCTCTGTTCTTCCATAGACTCTTTGAGTTCTGCTAACGAGCGTTCATGAGCCACTGCTAACAATTTCTGTTCATCTTTTAACGCCAACACTTCCGCCGTGATCACTTCCTTCACCTCTGCTGATGAATGTTCTTGCGCCTCTTTTATCACCATCAATGTCTTAAGAAGTTCTGCCATACTCACTGTCGCTTCTTCTGGCTCTGCTTCTACCTCGCCTTCAAACATGTAGGTTTCAGGATCCTTACCTTCGTTCACCATAGCTTCTCGAAGCAGGGCGGTTAGGGAACTTTTAGCCCCCACCGTTGACAACGAGCGTTTACTTAATTCTTTTTTCAACTCTACAGTGCGCAAGTCCACTACCTTTCGACCCATTTTATTAATAAGTCCTTATTTCTCACGCACAAAATTTAAATTCCAATCACAATTATTGTTCAAGTTCACTTATTTCACTTATCTCTTAATTAATCCCACTTCTGACACCAATTGTTACGTTTTTACGGCTTAACGGATTCGTAGGATTAATTAAGGAATACACTTTTTAATAATCCACACAATAATTTATTTATCACAAACCAAAACACAATTTAATTACAAACACAATTCTTACAGTTCACTATAATCACTTTAAATTTAATAACTCGCACTATTAATCTCTATCTATCGCTTTATAGTTCACTTTTAAATCACCACTTTTCACTGTTTTCACTTTAGAACACTTTTATCGCCTTTCAAATCAAAACTGACTCGATAGCGGCTGCCAGGCGCTTTTATATAGGCAGCTCCACCTTTGTCTACTTTCTGGAACCTTCGTTTTCTGGTTCCTTGTGGTATGTTCTTTTATTTCCTTAAGTTTCGACCAGCTTGAAGTTGTCTTCGCTTATCGCTCGTTAGTTTAGTACATAAATTCTTAATTCAGACAACAACCGAAAATCGTTGATTCATCCTCTCGACAAACAGATGGCGCATAATCATCACAATATATACATGAGTAGTTAATATGAAACAACTAAGTCTTGTTTTCTTTATAATTTTGTTTACATAAAATAATGAAATAAAGGAATCTTTAATAGTTCAGTAATGTTTATATAATAAAAGCTACAATCCATTAGAAAAAAAGTAATAAAAGTTTGAGTGTGCAAACTAAGAAAAGTAAAAGATTATGAGTTTAGATAATATTTTGCCACAAGTTACATATCTTCTGTTTTGAGGGAAAGTGAAGCTTCTTTCATAAAATTTCGAGATTACATTAATGTGATTCAACGGTTCAAATAATTGAGATGAGTTAGGGTTACAAATACTTAACGGTGTAATGTAGAACTGTTCCGACAGGGGGACGTCAGTATCTTTCTTTAACCACTTCCGTGTTAATATCAAAGTCAATTACCCGGTAAAAGAGATTCTTTTTAATAAGTATGGCCACGCCAACTCCATTATCATTTCTGACGACATTATAGCCGTCAACTATTAGGTTGTGCCGATTCTTTAGTCTAGTTTCCGATACTAGAATAATGTCAGGGGAGCCGTTATCATTAATTAGGTTAAGTAGATCTAGTCTTCTTTTTGTAGATCTAATAGATCTGGCGTTAATTTCAAGGAGGTTGAGCCTGAGATTAGGCATTATTGATTTTAAAGCTTATTAGACATTTAACTGTCTCAGCTAATTGAGTAATCGAGTCGTTTAGTTTAAGCATCATATTGTGCTTGTGCATAAGATGAAGTTGGTCTTGTATAATTGAGGGGCTTTCCCCGACATTCACTCGTTCGGAGTTCTCTCTGAGAACATCCGCAAAAGATTCATTTTCCTTTAGAAGGTTAAGCGACTTAGGAGGTATGACTTTTTTTTTATTGTCAATATACTGTTTATAGTTAGGATAGCCTCTATAACTAGCGGAGTGATTCATTCCGCAGTTTACGCAGCAAGGTTCGGTTATGCCTTTTATAATTTCGCAATTACCCGGGCCGGGTGCGTGTGTTTTAGCGCACTTAACGCATCTAAAATCATTAAAACAATATTCTGCTCTATGCCTGAAGGCTTGGCAGTTAAAGCATTGTATGATGTCTTTATTGATCAGTCTTTCGATCTTAATTCTTTGGTGAGCTAAATATTTTAATTTTAAGAGATCGCTGATGTCTTGGTTAGGAGCGACTTTTATAAGTATAATATCTAAAGATATCGCTAATTTTTTTGAGGCTTTCGTCTCGAATTTAGAGGCTTTAATAAATTTTATATGAGGAAAGATGGTTTTAGGGCCTGTGCCAAAATACAATTCAAATGTCAATTTGTATGAAAAACGCATTTCAGTTTTACAATTAATTTTTCGAAGGTTTGTGTCTTTGGAAATAAATGTAAGGAAATTTTTGCATTGTAGGGAAATTTTATGAAAACATTCGTTTGACAGTTAATTATTATTCAAGATAAAAACTAAATGAACACAAAAGGCTTGCATTTGGGTTAAATACTATCACTTCTTGTTACTAGTTATGAAAATGTGTAGGACATTTTAAGAACGATATGAGTGAAATATATGGCCCTATTGTGTTATTGTATCTTAAACTTCTCGGCATATTAGTTGAATCCATTTCTAATTATTGGAGAACAATTGTGTAATTCTTGCAATTTTCAGTACACGATTGTCCTCGCGTTTATACATAAAAGGCTGATCCTGCTAGCCTGCTACACGGTAGAACGTTGCAGTAGACGTACACCAAAATAATAAAAATCAACACCAAGTTTCGTAAAAGAATTGATTCATTTTTTAAAAGATTTGAAAATATGTACATAACTGCTACATGCATTCTACCCATACTTCAAAGATGCTAATGAAGCTCTTCCATTTCAATCATTTTAAAACATAAAACAGCATGGCCCTGTGCTGCTTTTAAATAGATTATTAAAAAAATTATAAATTGCAAATGTTGTTGTCATCCATGTTTTCAAATAATAATATGAATTGTCAAATGAAATGCGTGAAATGTATTTTGGCACACTTTGTAATTTCGAAGTGTCCGTGGTGAAAGTAGCAAATTCGGAATTGTATTTTGGCACCCACCCTTAAGTTCAATTAAAATATCCTCAGTGTCGAACGACCGATTGATATCTTTGATAAGGAGAGTGATTGGTTTCTCCTCTTTACTGGAGTATGAGAAGCCCTTAACTTTCCTTTCTTTTAAAAGGTTAATCACTTTGGATTTATTGGGTAAGTCTCTAGCATATATTTTGGTAAAGTCACCTTTACCTTTTACAAATAAGAATTCGATTTTCTCTTCTTTAAAGAGGTCGGACCACTTTTTAAGATGAATTCTTAGCAAGAATAGGGGGTTGATATTTAGACTTTAGGTTAGTTGTATTTTCAGAAGTGGAGTGCTGTCCTCCTGTTTTATTTGAAATTAAAGTTTTTTTATTAATAATATTGAGATTAGTTGTGGCACAGGTATTATCTGAGCTCATTTGGGTTACATTATTATAAAATCCCACCAAAAAAACATTAAAAATGTGAATTAGAAGTTCGTGGGCGCGGAAATTATTTATTGGGACAGTTTAAAACACACTTATAACAAAAAGAAGTGATATGGATTAGTCAAGATGAATCGTTAATAGCATGAAATAATTAAACACGAGCATTTACGAACGAATTCAAAGGAATTATATAACTGCCAATTTTTATTTAAAACTCAATAAAGTATTATCAACCGCGAAAAAGTTGGCTGGCGCGTTCGTTGTATACCTAGCATGAATCTTTGCTGAATTCAGCGTGGCTCAGTCTATAGTATTTCTAATAAAATTTGTTACATTTCGAAGGGCAGCTAAGATTCATGCTCTAAATTGTTGTAAAATTCCTTTGAATTCGTTCGTAAATGCACGTGTTTAATTATTTCATGCTATTAATGATTCATCTTGACTAATCCATATCACTTCTTTTTGTTATAAGTGTGTTTTAAACTGTCCCAATAAATAATTTCCGCGCCCACGAACTTCTAATTCACATTTTTAATGTTTTTTTGGTGGGATATCACTCTTTTTTGTTTTAATACATTCTAAAATAAAAAATAAATAATCTTCTGTATAAAGAAATATTATGTATTTAATTGTTCATTATATTTTTTTATTTATTTTATAAGTAGGTAATAACAAAATAACAAAATGCAGGAATTCAAATTAATATTATTGCCTTTGTAAAAAAACAAACATAAGCTCCTTTCAAGTTTCTCAGCCAAGATTTTTTCTGTACTATGGAATTATTGATCCATAACCAACTCGATTTTTCTTTCAACATGCTGATCTAATGACCTTGTTCGAGTGTTCCTTTGAATTCGTTCGTAAATGCACGTGTTTAATTATTTCATGCTAGTGTGTTCTAGTTATGATACCCTTTCATTTGATACCCATGTCGATGGGCTATGTAAAGAAAATGGGTATCCGCTTTCTTGACATAACCGCCGTGGATCTAAATATATTTTGAGTATACTAAATCGCTTATTGTGTTCTACTTATCATTCCCTTTCATTTGATACCCATGTCGAGGGGGTGGTGAAGAAAATGGTAATCCGCCCTCTTGAGATAATCGCCGTGGATCTAAATATATTTTGAGTATACTAAATCGCTTATTATGTTCTACTTATCATTCCCTTTCATTTGATACCCATGTCGAGGGGGTTGTGAAGAAAATGGTAATCCGTCCTCTTGAGATGACAGCAATGGATCTAACCAGATAGTGAGTATACTATATAGCTTATTATGTTCTACTTATCATTCCCTTTCATTTGATACCCATGTCGAGGGGGTTGTGAAGAAAATGGTAATCCGCCCTCTTGAGATGACAGCCATGGATCTAAGCAGATATTGAGTATATTATATCGCTTATGGTATTCTACTTATGATACCCTTTCAATTGATACCTATGTCGAGGTGGTGGTGAAGAAATGGTATTCCGCCCTCTTGAGACGGCCGCCATGGATATAAAGACATAGCTTATTGTATTCTACTTATCATACCCTTTCATTTGATACCCATGTCGAGGTGGTTGTGAAGAAAATGGTAATGCGTCCTCTTGAGGTGGCCTCGGTGGATCTAACTATTTATTGAGTATACTGTATTGCTTATTGTGTTCTACTTATCACACCCTTTCATTTGATACCCATGTCGAGGGGGTTGTGAAGAAAATATTAATCCGCCCTCTTGAGATGACAGCCATGGATCTAACCAGATATTGAGTATATTATATCGCTTATGGTATTCTACTTATGATACTCTTTCAATTGATACCTATGTCGAGGTGGTGGTGAAGAAATGGTAGTCCGCCCTCTTGAGACGGCCGCCATGGATATAAAGACAAAGCTTATTGTATTCTACTTATCATACCCTTTCATTTGATACCCAAGTCGAGGGGGTTGTGAAGAAAATGGTAATCCGCCCTCTTGAGATGACAGCCATGGATCTAACCAGATATTGAGTATATTATATAGCTTATGGTATTCTACTTATGACACCCTTTCAATTGATACCTATGTCGAGGTGGTGGTAAAGAAATGGCAGTTTGCCCTCTTGAGACGGCCGCCATGGATATAAAAACATAGCTTACTGTATTCTACTTATCATTCCCTTTCATTTGATACCCATGTGGAGAGGGTTGTGAAGAAAATGGCAATAAGTCCTCTTGAGGTGGCCTCGGTGGATCTGACTATTTATTGAGTATACTTGCTTATTGTATTCTACTTATCATACCCTTTCATTTGATACCCATGTCGAGGGGGTTGTGAAGATAATGGTAATCCGCCCTCGTGAGATGGCAGCCCTGGATCTAACCAGATATTGAGAATATTGTATCGCTTATGGTATTCTACTTATGATACCCTTTCAATTGATACCTATGTCGAGGTGGTGGTGAAGAAATGGTAGTCCGCCCTCTTGAGACAGCCGCCATGGATATAAAAACATAGCTTACTGTATTCTACTTATCATACCCTTTCATTTGATACCCATGTGGAGAGGGTTGTGAAGAAAATGGCAATACGTCCTCTTGAGGTGGCCTCGGTGGATCTGACTATTTATTGAGTATACTTGCTTATTGTATTCTACTTATCATACCCTTTCATTTGATACCCATGTCGAGGGGGTTTGAAGATAATGGTAATCCGCCCTCGTGAGATGACAGCCCTGGATCTAACCAGATATTGAGAATATTGTATCGCTTATGGTATTCTACTTATGATACCCTTTCAATTGATACCTATGTCGAGGTGGTGGTGAAGAAATGGTAGTCCGCCCTCTTGAGACAGCCGCCATGGATATAAAGACATAGCTTACTGTATTCTACTTATCATACCCTTTCATTTGATACCCATGTCGTGGGGGTTGTGAAGAAAATGGCAATACGTCCTCTTGAGGTGGCCTCGGTGGATCTGCCTATTTATTGAGTATACTTGCTTATTGTATTCTACTTATCATACCCTTTCATTTGATACCCATGTCGAGGGGGTTGTGAAGATAATGGTAATCCGCCCTCGTGAGATGACAGCCCTGGATCTAACCAGATATTGAGAATATTGTTACGTTTTTACGGCTTAACGGATTCGTAGGATTAATTAAGGAATACACTTTTTAATTATCCAAACAAAACTTATTTATTACGAACCAAACACAATTTAAAAATAAACACAATTCTTAGAGTTCACTATAATCACTAGCAAATTTAATATTTCGCACTATTCAATTCTAATTATCGCTTTTTATTTCATTACTTTTCACTGTTCTCACTTTAAAACACTTGTATCGCCTTTATAATCAAAACTGACTCGATAGCGGCTGCCAGGCGCTTTTATATAGGCAGCTCCACCTTTGTCTACTTTCTGGAACCTTCGTTTTCTGGTTCCTTGTGGTATGTTCTATATTTCTTTTAGTTTCGACCAGTTTGAAGTTGTCTTCGCTTATCGCTCGTTAGTTTAGTACATAAATTCTTAATTCAGACAACAACCGAAAATCGTTGATTCATCCTCTCGACAAACAGATGGCGCATAATCATCACATTGCCCCCTTCTTAGGACTGTTCGTCCCGAACAGTTGTCCATCCTGGATCCGGCTGATGATATGGGCACAGCCTGTCTATGTGCACAATCTTCTTCTTTGCTTTGGGTCCTTGTTGAATCCTGTAG
Source organism: Thereva unica (assembly GCA_949987705.1). NCBI lineage: Eukaryota > Metazoa > Arthropoda > Insecta > Diptera > Therevidae > Thereva > Thereva unica. Next base: position 43,276,762 of record OX465285.1, read on the forward strand.
ACCACATCGTTGATCCGTGTTAGGATTTTATAGGGCCCCTCCCACTGACGCTGAAGTTTCGGAGACTTGCCTTTCCGTCTTCGAGGGTTGAACAGCCAAACGAGGTCACCTTCCTGGAATCCGCTACAGTTTGCTCGGAGGTCGTACCTTGTTTTCATCCTGTCACTGGCTATCTTGAGATTCCTCCTTGCGAGCTGGTGGATATCTGCAAGTCTATCACGAAGTTCACCTGTATAACCGCCAGTAGATTCGTTGCTTTCCACAGGTGTCCCAAATTTCAAGTCGCTTGGCAGCCGGATTTGCCTTCCAAAAATCACACTAGAAGGGGTTTGTCCTGTGGAATTATGAACTGCTGTCCGATATGCCATTAGAAAAATAGGGATATAACTGTCCCAATCGCGCTGGTGCTCGCTAACGACTTTCCTTAAGTGCTCTAGCATTGTCCTGTTGAATCGTTCTACCATTCCATCGGATTGAGGATGAAGGGGCGTCGTCCTGGTCTTCTTCATTCCGAGTATCTTACATACTTCTTGAAAAACTTGAGATTCGAAATTTCTCCCTTGGTCAGAATGAAGCTCATGAGGAACACCAAATCTGCAGATCCAATTGTTCACTAATTCCTCTGCAACAGTGATTGCTTCCTGATTCGGAATGGCATATGCTTCGGGCCACTTACTGAAGTAGTCCATAACCACCAAAATGTAACGATTCCCTCGGTCTGATGCTGGAAAAGGTCCCGCCACATCGATTGCAATTCTTTCAAATGGGGCTCCCACGTTGTATTGCTGCATTTCTCCTTTTGTTTTTACTCGAGGGCCTTTGCTGCTGGCACAAATTGTGCATTTACGGCACCAGTCTGTAACATCGTCCCGCATGTGAAGCCAATAGAATATATCTCTTATTTTTGCCAAAGTTTTATTGACTCCCAGATGTCCTCCTGATGGGCCATTATGACACTCTTCGAGAATATCTCTTATTCTACTGCGAGGGACTAACACCTGCATTCGGTGAGAGGTACCGTCAGCGGTTTCCCATTTGCGCTTTAACACTCCTCGCTCGATGTGCAATGAATCCCATTGAGCCCAATAGCTCTTCAGGGTTTCGCTTCTCTCTGCAATATCCTTCCATTCAGGCTTCTCCTCGTATTCCTTCCATGCCAGAATCGAAGAAATATCTGGGTCGTCGCGTTGGGCGTCTCGGAGTCCCTGGTCGTCCCATCCTGTCGTTGGCTCAACGGTCGTACTTTGACACTTTTCCTCAATACGCCCACAATGTTTGCAATCTTTTACGCATGGTCGCCGGGAGAGTGCATCTGCATTTCCATGGTTTCCTCCTTTTCTGTGGCCTATATTAAAGTCGTAGGACTGAAGTCTCTCGATCCATCTTGCCACTTGTCCTTCAGGATTTTTAAATTGCATCAGCCATTTTAATGCTGCATGATCCGTTCGAAGGATGAAGTTTTGCCCATAGAGATACTTGTGGAAGTGCTTAGTTGAGTCCACGATTGCCAACAGTTCTCTCCTTGTGACGCAGTAATTCCGCTCCGATTTTGACAGCGCTCTACTGTAGTAAGCTATGACCTTTTCCTGCCCTTCGAAGTTTTGTGATAGCACTGCACCAATTCCGACATTACTCGCATCTGTGTCCAATATGAATTTTTCGCCTGGCTTCGGATATGTAAGTATTGGTGCTTGGCAAAGTCCTTGCTTTAGTGTCTTGAAACTTTCCTCGCATTTTTCTGTCCAGATAAATGGCCTTCCTTTTTCTGTCAGTTTATGTAATTCCTTAGCTATGTCGGCAAAGTTCCTGACAAAACGTCTATAATAGGTGGCAAGTCCCAAGAAGCTTCGAAGTTCATGTTTATCCTTCGGTGTGGGCCAATTCTTAACTGCTGCTATTTTCTCCGGATCTGTTTGAACTCCATTGGATGAAACCACATGTCCGAGATAGTTGACTTGGTCACTGAACAGCACGCACTTTTTAGGGTTGAGTTTCAGTTGGGCAGTTCTCAACTTTTGGAAAACCTCTCGTAAATTGCCCAGATGTTCCTCGAAACTTTTTCCAACGACGATGATATCGGCCAAATAAACCAGACAAGTCTTCCATGTCAGTCCTCGCAAAACGCATTCCATCAGTCGTTCGAATGTAGCTGGAGCATTACACAGTCCAAACGGCATGACTGTAAACTGCCACAGGCTGTTTCCTACGGAGAAGGCTATCTTTTCTCGGTCCCCCGGGTGAATTTCGACTTGCCAGTAGCCGCTCTTAAGATCCAAGGTAGAAAACCATTTAGCTCCAGAGAGAGTATCCAGTGTGTCATCGATACGAGGTAATGGGTAGCTGTCCTTTTTAGTGATGTCGTTTAACCGCCGATAATCCACGCAAAATCTTGTACTGCCATCTTTCTTTCTGACTAGAACCACGGGAGACATCCAAGGGCTTTTCGACTCCTCTATAAGGCCTTGTCTTCTCATATCTTCAATCATACCGGCTGCCTCTTCCCGCTTGGCTAGTGGTAGTCTTCTCGGCGGTTGTTTAATTGGCTGGGCATCTTTGGTGTCGATCCTGTGTTGAACGATGTCCGTTTTTCCAAAGTCATCATCTCTCATGGCGAAGATATCACTGAAATCCTCTACTAATTTCCTTGCCTGGAGATACTGTTTTTGTTCAAGACAACTACTTGAGAGCACTGTGTTTACCAATTTCGTGGCCTTTGGCTTTGGTTTTGCCACCGGTTCCGTGTGAGCGCACTCCACTAATGTAATCTGTTCTGCCGGTTCTTCTTTCCCCAAAACCGTATCCTTCTTCAATCGTATTTCGCGCTCGTTGGTATTTAGCACTCTCATGAACACCTCCCTTTTGTCATCGATGCTCACCAGACATTTTCCAATTACTATATTTTTGCTTTGTTCCGTTCTTTCTGGTTCTATAAGGTAAAATCGGTAGCTCCCGGGATCACCATCGACTATCGCTCGTACCAATTTCTCAGCACACGGAGGAAGCACGGTATCTTCACGAACGACGACTTTCAGCTGCGAATAACAAGTGGAACCTGTCGCCATTGGGATCTCCTTGTTGTCATATCTCAGTATTTCCTCTCCGATGTCCAGTAGAATTTTATGTGCTTTCATAAAGTCCAGACCGAGAATACACTCGTCTGTTATATCAGCTACCAGGAAGGAATGTGAAAATCCAATGTCAGCAAGAACCACATCCAACATAATTTCCCCGTGTAATCGTACTGGCTCTCCTGTTGCCGTTTTCAGTCTGTATTGGCGTGCGTCTTTCAACCATTTATTACCGACCATGTCAGCGCGGATAACAGATTTTGAAGCACCAGTATCTACAGTTATTGTGCATTTTTCGGCTCCAATCTTCCCATCGATGACAAGGCTGTTGCCACTACGCTGCAGTTGTTTGATAGTGGTGATGATGACACCGGGGGCTTCGATTTCCCCGACTGACTCCTGCCTTATGGAGTCAGTCTTTATTCGTTTCCCTGCTGCTGTCTGCGGGGAGACACGGAGTCATTGTTTTCGGCCTCCCTCTGGTCGCTTTTCTGGCGATGTCCGCATTTTTCACAGCAAGTTCCGCCACTCCTATTTTCGGTTGATTCTGTTCTTCTTCGCTTTCTGCAATTCCTTTGCAAATGACCCGGTTCACTACAGTTCCAGCATCGGAGTCGACCGCGTACTTCCGCTGCATTCATTCTGTTACAAATATCCTCTGTTGTGTGGATCTCTCTGAGGCGGACTGCACTTCTTGATGCTTGCTTCGCTGCCTCGTATGCCAGAGCATATGCCAGAACTTCAGCGGTATTCTTCTTTCCGGCCAATCTCGCTGCTTGTTGTAGATCTCGGTCGGCAAAAGAGTTAAGAAAGGCCTCTCTTGCTACTTCGTTGATGTAATCTTGGCCGAAACTAGGATAAGCCAGATGCACTAACCTCTCGATATCGGCGCATAGTTGTTGTAAAGTTTCTCCTGGCTTTTGAAGTCTGTTTCGAAGTTGAAGTCGATAAACCTCTTGCAGGTGCTGATCACCGTAACGCATTTCCAGCGCTTGAACTAAGAACCCGTAGCTGTTGCGATGTTCCGCTGGTATTGACTGCAATATTTCTGCTGCTGTGCCCCTTAGTGACAAAGTTAAGGCCATTGCTTTTTCCTCCTCGGTCCAGAAATTGCCTGCTGCTGCTGCTTCGAATTGGAGCTTGTAAGTAGGCCATGGGCTTTGCCCGTCGAAAGTTGGAGGCTGCAGTTTCCTAACTCCGATGACTTCATGAGATGCCGTCGCTGGGTGGTGAATCTTTACCCTTTCCAGGTCGGCTCTGACCGATTCTAGTTCCATCTTCAACTTTTCATCATTTTCCCTCATGGAATTTTCGAGCTTCTCCAGATCATTCCTTACATTTTCCTTGATGGAAGATTCGAGACTTTCCAGATCATTCCTTACATTTTCTTTCATGTTATCCAGCTGGCTCCTCTGTTCTTCCATCGACTCTTTGAGCTCTGCTAACGAGCGTTCATGAGCTATTGCCAACAATTTCTGTTCGTCTTTTAGCGCCATCACTTCCGTCTTGATCTCTGCTGATGCACGTTCTTGCGCAGCTGATGACCGTTCTTGCGCAGCTGATGACCGTTCTTGCGCTTCCTTCATCACCATCAATGTCTTAAAAAGTTCTGCCATACTCACTGTCGATTCTTCTGGTTCCGCTTCTACCTCGTCTTCAAAAATGTAGGTTTCAGGATCTTTTCCCTCGTTCATCATAGCTTCTCGAAGCAGCGCGGTTAAGGAACTTTTAGCACCCACCGTTGACAACGAGCGTTTACTTAGTTCTCTTTTCAACTCCACAGTACGCAAATCAACTAATTTTCGACCCATTTTATTATTATGTCTTTAGTTCGCACTCACAAAAATTAAATTCCGGTCACAATTATTTTAAAAACTCACTTATCTCTTAATTAATCCCACTTCTGACACCAATTGTTACGTTTTTACGGCTTAACGGATTCGTAGGATTAATTAAGGAATACACTTTTTAATTATCCAAACAAAACTTATTTATTACGAACCAAACACAATTTAAAAATAAACACAATTCTTAGAGTTCACTATAATCACTAGCAAATTTAATATTTCGCACTATTCAATTCTAATTATCGCTTTTTATTTCACTACTTTTCACTGTTCTCACTTTAAAACACTTGTATCGCCTTTATAATCAAAACTGACTCGATAGCGGCTGCCAGGCGCTTTTATATAGGCAGCTCCACCTTTGTCTACTTTCTGGAACCTTCGTTTTCTGGTTCCTTGTGGTATGTTCTATATTTCTTTTAGTTTCGACCAGTTTGAAGTTGTCTTCGCTTATCGCTCGTTAGTTTAGTACATAAATTCTTAATTCAGACAACAACCGAAAATCGTTGATTCATCCTCTCGACAAACAGATGGCGCATAATCATCACAATATTGTATCGCTTATGGTATTCTACTTATGATACCCTTTCAATTGATACCTATGTCGAGGTGGTGGTGAAGAAATGGTAGCCCGCCCTCTTGAGACGGCCGCCATGGATATAAAGACAAAGCTTATTGTATTCTACTTATCATACCCTTTCATTTGATACCCATGTTGAGGGGGTTGTGAAGAAAATGGTAATGCGTCCTCTTGAGGTGGCCTCGGTGGATCTTGCTATTTATTGAGTATACTATATTGCTTATTGTATTCTACTTATCATACCCTTGCATTTAATACCCATATCGAGGGGGTTTTGAAGAAAATGGTAATCCGCCCTCTTGAGATGACCGCCGTGGATCTAACCAGATATTGAGTATACTATATTGCTTATTGTCTTCTACTTAAGATACCCTTTCAATTGATACCTATGTCGAGGTGGTGGTGAAGAAATGGTAGTCCGCCCTCTTGAGCCGGCCGCCATGGATATAAAGACATAGCTTATTGTATTCTACTTATCATACCTTTTCATTTGATACCCATGTCGAGGGGGTTGTGAAGAAAATATTAATCCGCCCTCTTGAGATGACAGCCATGGATCTAACCAGATATTGAGTATATTATATCGCTTATGGTATTCTACTTATGATACCCTTTCAATTGATACCTATGTCGAGGTGGTGGTGAAGAAATGGTAGTCCGCCCTCTTGAGACGGCCGCCATGGATATAAAGACAAAGCTTATTGTATTCTACTAATCATACCCTTTCATTTGATACCCAAGTCGAGGGGGTTCTGAAGAAAATGGTAATCCGCCCTCTTGAGATGACAGCCATGGATCTAACCAGATATTGAGTATATTGTTACGTTTTTACGGCTTAACGGATTCGTAGGATTAATTAAGGAATACACTTTTTAATTATCCACAATAATTTATTTATTACAAACCAAACACAATTTAAAAATAAACACAATTCTTAGAGTTCACTATAATCACTAGCAAATTTAATATTTCGCACTATTCAATTCTAATTATCGCTTTTTATTTCACTATAAATCACCACTTTTCACTTTGGAACACTTGTATCGCCTTTATAATCAAAACTGACTCGATAGCGGCTGCCAGGCGCTTTTATATAGGCAGCTCCACCTTTGTATACTTTCTGGAACCTTCGTTTTCTGGTTCCTTGTGGTAGGTTCTTTTATTTCCTTAAGTTTCGACCAGCTTGAAGTTGTCTTCGCTTATCGCTCGTTAGTTTAGTACATAAATTCTTAATTCAGACAACAACCGAAAATCGTTGATTCATCTTCTCGACAAACAGATGGCGCATAATCATCACATTGCCCCCTTCTTAGGACTGTTCGTCCCGAACAGTTGTCCATCCTGGATCCGGCTGATGATATGGGCACAGCCTGTCTATGTGCACAATCTTCTTCTTTGCTTTGGGTCCTTGTTGAATCCTGTAGACCACATCGTTGATCCGTGTTAGGATTTTATAGGGCCCCTCCCACTGACGCTGAAGTTTCGGAGACTTGCCTTTCCGTCTTCGAGGGTTGAACAGCCAAACGAGGTCACCTTCCTGGAATCCGCTACAGTTTGCTCGGAGGTCGTACCTTGGTTTCATCCTGTCACTGGCCGTCTTAGGATTCTCCCTTCCGATTTTCTCAACTGAGGTCCCAGCGTTATATTGTCGCGTTTCTTCTTTCGCTCTGACCCGAGGGCCCTTACTGCCGGCACAAACTTCACATTTACGACACCAGTTCGTAACATCTTCCCGCATATGAAGCCAATAGAATCTCTCCTTTACTTTTGCCAGAGTTTTGTTGACTCCCAAATGTCCTCCTGACGGGCTATTATGACACTCCTCGAGAATATCTGTTATTCCAGCACGAGGGACCAGCACCTGCATTCGATGAGAGGTACCATCAGCTGTTTCCCATTTGCGCTTCAATACTCCTCCTTCGATATGCAATGAATCCCATTGGGCCCAATAGCTCTTCAGGATTTCACTTCTCTCTGCGATGTCTTTCCATTTAGGCTTCTCGTTGTGTTCTTTCCATGATAAAATCGCAGAAATGTCCGGGTCGTCGCGTTGCGCATCTCGAATTCCTTGGTCCTCATATTTTGTGCTTGGCTCCGCAGTCGTCTTTTGACACTTTTCCTCAATACGCCAACGATACTTAAAACCTGGTTCGCATGGTCGCCGGGACAGTGCAGTATCCATTGGAATTCCCCTGTTGCGGTGTTTCATCATCAATTCTCCAAGGTCCAATAGTATTCTGTGCGTTGTCATAAAGCCCAAACCAAGAATACACTCGTCTACTATGTCAGCTACCAGGAACGAATGTGTAAACTCAATGTCGCCAAGTACCACATCCATCATTGTCTCCCCGTGTAATTTCACTGGTTCTCCTGTTACAGTTTTCAGAATGTACTGGTCCGCGTTTTTCAGCCACTTCCTACCGACCAAATCGGCCCTGATGACAGATCTTGAAGCACCTGTATCCACGGTAATTGTGTATTGTTCATCACCAACTTTCCCCTCGATGACAAGGCTGATGTTGCCACGCTGCAGTTGGGTGATGTTGACGATGACATCAGGGGTCTCCTTTTTCCCCACTAACTCCCTCCGGTCGCCTTTCTGCCGTTGTCCACATTTTTCGCAGCATGTTGAGCCACTCCTACTCCCTGGCGATTCCACTCTCCTTCGCTTTCGGCAACTCCTTTGTAAATGGCCCGGCTCGCCACAGTTCCAGCATCGTAGACGACGACGTACTTCCGAGGTGTTGACTCGATGGCAAATGTTCTCAGTCATATTGATTCCCCTGAGGTGGACCGTATTTCTTGATGCTTGCTTCGCTGCCTCGTATGCCAGAGCATATGCCAGAGCTTCTGCTGTAGTCTTCTTGCCAGCCAATCTGGCCGCTTGTTGTAGATCTCGGTCGGCAAAAGAGTTAAGAAAGGCCTCTCTTGCTACTTCGTTGATGTAATCTTGGCCGAAACTAGGATAAGCCAGATGCACTAACCTCTCGATATCGGCGCATAGTTGTTGTAAAGTTTCTCCTGGCTTTTGAAGTCGATTGCGAAGTTGAAGTCGATAAACCTCTTGCATGTGCTGATCACCGTAACGCATTTCCAGCGCTTGAACTAAGAACTCTTGGCTGTTGCGATGTTCTGCTGGTATTGACTGCAATATTTCTGCTGCGGTGCCCCTTAGTGACAACGTTAAGGCCGTTGCTTTCTCCTCCTCAGTCCAGCAATTGCCTGCTACTGCTGCTTCGAATTGGAGCTTATAAGTAGACCATGGGCTTTGCCCGTCGAAAGTTGGAGGCTGCAGTTTCCTAACTCCGATGACTTCGTGAGATGCCGTCGCTGGGTGGTGAATCTTTACCCTTTCTAGCTCGGCTCTGACCGATTCTAGCTCAATCTTCAACTTTTCATCATTTTCCCTCACGGAATTTTCGAGCTTTTCCAGATCATTCTCTACATTTGCTTTAATGGAAGATTCGAGATTTTCCAGCTTTTTGTCAACAGAGAGTGACATTAGTTCGAATTTCTGCTCCATCTGGTTTCTCTGTTCTTCCATAGACTCTCTGAGTTCTGCTAACGAGCGTTCATGAGCTACTGCTAATAATTTCTGTTCATCTTTTAACGCCAACACTTCCGCCTTGATCTCTGTTGTCGCTTCTTTCATCTCTGCTGATGACCGTTCTTGCGCTTCCTTCATCTCTGCCGATGCACGTTCTTGCGCTTCCTTCATCTCTGCTGATGTACGTTCTTGCGCCTCCTTCATCACCATCAATGTTTTAAAAAGTTCTGCCATACTCACTGTCGTTTCTTCTGGCTCCGCTTCTACCTCGTCTTCAAACATGTAGGTTTCAGGATCCTTCCCTTCGTTCACCATAGCTTCTCGAAGCAGGGCGGTTAGGGAACTTTTAGCCCCCACCGTTGACAACGAGCGTTTACTTAATTCTTTTTTTTAACTCTACAGTGCGCAAAGCCACTAGCTTTCGGCCCATTTTATTAATAAGTCCTTCTTTCTCACGCACAAAATTTAAATTCCTATCACAATTATTGTTCAAGTTCACTTATTTCACTTATCTCTTAATTAATCCCACTTCTGACACCAATTGTTACGTTCTTACGGCTTAACGGATTCGTAGGATTAATTAAGGAATACACTTTTTAATTATCCACAATAATTTATTTATTACAAACCAAACACAATTTAAAAATAAACACAATTCTTAGAGTTCACTATAATCACTAGCAAATTTAATATTTCGCACTATTCAATTCTAATTATCGCTTTTTATTTCACTATAAATCACCACTTTTCACTTTGGAACACTTGTATCGCCTTTATAATCAAAACTGACTCGATAGCGGCTGCCAGGCGCTTTTATATAGGCAGCTCCACCTTTGTATACTTTCTGGAACCTTCGTTTTCTGGTTCCTTGTGGTAGGTTCTTTTATTTCCTTAAGTTTCGACCAGTTTGAAGTTGTCTTCGCTTATCGCTCGTTAGTTTAGTACATAAATTCTTAATTCAGACAACAACCGAAAATCGTTGATTCATCTTCTCGACAAACAGATGGCGCATAATCATCACAATATTATATCGCTTATGGTATTCTACTTTTTATACCCTTTCAATTGATACCTATGTCGAGGTGGTGGTGAAGAAATGGTAGTCCGCCCTCTTGAGACGGCCGCCATGGATATAAAGACATAGCTTATTGTGTTCTACTTATCATTCCCTTTCATTTGATACCCATGTCATGGGGGTTGTGAAGAAAATGGCAATACGTCCTCTTGAGGTGGCCCCGGTGGATCTAACTATTTATTGAGTATACTATATTGCTTATTGTATTCTGCTTATCATACCCTTTCATTTGATACCCATGTCGAGGTGGTGGTAAAGAAATGGCAGTTTGCCCTCTTGAGACGGCCGCCATGGATATAAAGACATAGCTTATTGTATTCTACTTATCATACCCTTTCATTTGATACCCATGTCGTGGGGGTTGCGAAGAAAATGGTAATACGTCCTCTTGAGTTGGTCTCGGTGGATCTAACTATTTATTACTATACTATATTGCTTATTGTATTCTACTTATCATACCCTTTCATTTGATACCCATGTCGAGGGGGTTGTGAAGAAAATGGTAATCCGCCCTCTTGAGATGACAGCCATGGATCTAACCAGATATTGAGTATATTATATCGCTTATGGTATTCTACTTATGACACCCTTTCAATTGATACCTATGTCGAGGTGGTGAAGAAATGGTAGTCCGCCCTCTTGAGACGGCCGCCATGGATATAAAGACATAGCTTATTGTGTTCTACTTATCATTCCCTTTCATTTGATACCCATGTCATGGGGGTTGTGAAGAAAATGGCAATACGTCCTCTTGAGGTGGCCCCGGTGGATCTAACTATTTATTGAGTATACTATATTGCTTATTGTATTCTGCTTATCATACCCTTTCATTTGATACCCATGTCGAGGTGGTGGTAAAGAAATGGCAGTTTGCCCTCTTGAGACGGCCGCCATGGATATAAAGACATAGCTTATTGTATTCTACTTATCATATCCTTTCATTTGATACCCATGTCGTGGGGGTTGCGAAGAAAATGGTAATACGTCCTCTTGAGTTGGTCTCGGTGGATCTAACTATTTATTACTATACTATATTGCTTATTGTATTCTACTTATCATACCCTTTCATTTGATACCCATGTCGAGGGGGTTGTGAAGAAAATGGTAATCCGCCCTCTTGAGATGACAGCCATGGATCTAACCAGATATTGAGTATATTATATCGCTTATGGTATTCTACTTATGACACCCTTTCAATTGATACCTATGTCGAGGTGGTGAAGAAATGGTAGTCCGCCCTCTTGAGACAGCCGCCATGGATATAAAGACATAGCTTACTGTATTCTAGTTATCATACCCTTTCATTTGATACCCATGTCGTGGGGATTGTGAAGAAAATGCCAATACGTCCTCTTGAGGTGGCCTCGGTGGATCTGACTATTTATTGAGTATACTTGCTTATTGTATTCTACTCATCATACCCTTTCATTTGATACCCATGTCGAGGGGGTTGTGAAGATAATGGTAATCCGCCCTCGTGGGATGACAGCCCTGGATCTAACCAGATATTGAGAATATTGTATCGCTTATGGTATTCTACTTATGATACCCTTTCAATTTATACCTATGTCGAGGTGGTGGTGAAGAAATGGTAGTCCGCCCTCTTGAGAAGGCCGACATGGATATAAAGACATAGCTTATTGTATTCTACTTATCATACCCTTTCATTTGATACCCATGTCGAGGGGGTTGTGAAGATAATGGTAATCCGCCCTCTTGAGACGTGTACCATGCGTACCCTTTTTGTTAATCATCGAAATGATAGGGAATGCTATTTGACATCAACAGTGCTGGATTTGACTAACTTAAGGAATATGTCATATTTTTAGAAATAAATTACGATTACGAACTCGGCATTCGGTATTTCAAAATTTTACTGTTCATTTGTACTGTGAACTACATGTTTTTTATAGTACTTAACGCAATCTGATACCAAAGTTGCGACTAACCACTTTAAATGAATACATTTTGTTAATTATCTAATGCCATCTGGCATCAACAGTTTGAGTAAACACTTTTCGACTAACTAGTAGCACCATCTCCTTTATTGAGCAATTGAAATAACTTAGAGCGCCATCTGACAGAATTATTTTGAGTACCCACTTTTTTAGACTGAAGGAGAAGAAAAAAGTTCGATTCGAAATGTAAAAAATGTAAAAATAAAGAAAACGAAGAATGATAGGAAAAAAAACTCATGGAATAATAAATTATTTATATTTTGGGTATCGGTTACAAATGAAAAATTACTTATATTGCTTATAAAAAGGTGATAAATCGCATAATTTTATAAAAAAACACCTTGTTTTCTATGTTTAGGCGTAAATAAGGCATTAGCTGTTTGCCCTTACGAACTCGGCAAACTACCGCTTGCCTTGATTCGTTTATATTATTGGAATTACTCTTCAGATAATTGATAGAAGCAGCAATTTCAAAGGATTCTAGACTACTAAATCTATTAGTTCTATTGCTAGTATTAGTATTATCAATAGATCTAGAAATAATATTAGTGTTAGTTCTTTTATTAGTATTTAAAGTATGCTTATCTTCACTTTTGACATGAATATGTCTTATCCCTGGGGTCTATTTGAAAGAATGTGCGGAGACGAAAATAGTTACCATGACTAATTACTGTTTGGCATTCTTTTAGGATAAATTTTAGAAGCAAATTAAATTTATATTTAATTCTGCATACTTTTAGGTGAAAATATTATCGAAAGCTTTCTCATTGATTATATACTAAGTAGATATGGACAAACCATTGATTATCTATAAGTAGATGCGTAATCATGGGACCTGCGAGGATGGCGGGTGTTGATGTTTGGCGGCGCTAGCGTCTGCTTTCTTTTTGCGGTTTGTTCTTTCGGTAAAACTTGCAAGATTTGGAAGCTTTGGTTTGGAGTTTCGATAATACATAATAAAAAAGCTGAGGGTTATGGATGATGTAAATGAAGTGTACATAAGAAGGTATTTTCTTGGAACATTAAAATGAAGTTGGCTGGGGCGCGGTGCCGTATACAAATTTGAGATATAGAATCTCATGATTTTTCAGTTTTCGGACTTTCTGATTTTATGAGACTTAGATATTTGCATTAATTAGCGAAAAGTCCATTTGCAACGGAAAGGAATGGGAGGGGGAGGGGTGTCGAAACACCGTTTTGAAACTATTTCTCTTTATGTTTTTTGGTGGCTGATTATGAAAATCAGCAGGAAATTTTAAGACTGCAATAAAATATGTTTGTCACCCTTATAAATATAAAATGGATAAGGATGATTATAATAATCAAATTAAATGCACTCTTTTTTATATTTATTTGCGAAGGTGGTTGATTTTTATTTAATCTAGCCAAATTTTATCAAGCATTAAGGGGATAAAACTAAAGGGAAGTAATATTTTAAAAATAAACGTTATACAGCAGCTTTTTTCTACGTTTTGGGTAATTGTTGCTGCTACCGGGTTGCAGGTTGGTTGCTTGGTATTGTTAAAAAGAAATGTCATTTTCAACCACCCCTAGATACAGGTTGTATTTGAAAAATGATTCAAATATTTTTATGTGTTTAAATTTTATTTTTGATGAAATAATATCAAAAATAAATTGGAAAATTTATTATAATCTCTTTTTCAATGCGGTCAACCACCCTTGAATCAAATCAAAATAAAAAAAAAACTTAAAAAATGTACGATTTTTGAACAAATTTCCCAAAATAACTCTCGTACAACTAGTCCATTATTTAGTTTGTCATATCATGGTTCATTGTCTTGCAGTAAGATTAGTACAAGGGTGGAATAGGTTAACCATTATGATCGTTGGGAGGTGGAATTGACGAGGAATTCTGTTGTTCTTTTTAGAAACGAATTCCTATTTTGTAGAGTGCCCGAAAAGAGGGCTGCAGGTGGAAGGAGTGAGACGAGTTATCTAATTTGGTGCTGAGGGAATAAGATTGCCGTGCAGTCAGGAGAGGGTTTATTTCGATGTACTGAGATAGTGGCGATAGAATGTTGTATGTTTAGCAAGTAATTTGTTGATCTACACAGGAAGTACCAAGATTTATTGATTGTCATCAGTTCGCCTTCGACGATAACTTCGGAAGTTTACGGGATAAAACTGATCCGATAAAACTCCGTTTTTACAACCCAGCGGGAAATGTAATGGCTAGGTAAGCGAGGTGATAATGAGATGGACCCATTACCTTTGTGATGAAATAATAGCTTACTTTTACATAGAGATGTCCTATGGCGGTAAGTACTTACTGTAGGCATTACAAATGAGGACTTATTTCAGAGGTGAAGTGTATTAAGTGAATACATAGATTACCATGTAAGGCACGTAGAATAAAATTCTGGCTTCCCTTTTTAGCATTAAAAACATTACTATCCAAAATTAGCATTGCATTTCAGCTACATTTGGTGAGAATTTACTAGTAAGATATCTTTTTGACTGCACTGCACGATCCACACCGAACGAATTTGGAGGACGGAATAAACTGAAGAAGGGAGGCTTCGACAAGACAAAGAATAATAAAAGCACATCACATTTCCAACGAAAGTATTTCACAAGTCATTACCTAGTCGCTTACCTAGCCATTACAATGTAAAGACCTCCATTTTACTTTTGCAGTAGAATTTTTCAATTACCATGTAAGCGGTTACACAAATCATTAATGAATTCTTGGGTTACCTGAGTAACCCCTCGCTAGTTTTCCCGCTGGGAAGTAAAGCCTTTGATTTGTTACATATAGGGTGTTAGTAATACTCTATTTACAAATTTTATAGCGCCAACTATTAGGAGTCCTAGCATACGTGACAGACCCTGTACAAGCAGTTGCGGAAAAATTGTAAAGATGGGAGGGTGAATATTAACAAAACCAATTAATACTAAGTAAAGCCGGTTTATAGTACACTTCAGCCTGTCCCTGTTATGCTGTCTGCAAATTTTGGAAAGAAGAATTCAATTGTTTTACAGTTCCAGGATGATATATTTATGTGGATCTATCATAGCCATGGTCCTAAATCCAAAGCAATGCCTGAATGCGAAAGGATCTTTTTCATTGAAAGGCGTGAATTAATGCCTACTGGGGACACCACGATATAAAAAATCGCGCCCTGTACTCGATCTCTTAGGTGGTGTGGAAGAGAGTGCACAAGACTTACTATATTTATAAAGCACTTACAATTCCTGGTGCGTTATAAATTTTAAAATATTCTTTTGGAGTAAAGTGCGACAGTTTAGCATGGAATGGTTTTACATAAAGATTTTACTTTTCCCATATCATTAAACATCAAATCTTAATGATGAGGCAAAATGCTTCATTGCCTGGGATACTATATGATAAAAACCTCTTCCATATATAATTTAAAACTTTTTACTGCAATTGTCTCAGGCTCAGCTTTTGGTCGAAAATAGAAAAATTTTTATATTCTGTACAAAGCAGAAATTAAAATTTGCGGCACCGTATCCACCTGCAGACAAAAAAATATGATTTCATAAAAAAATAAAATAAAAATAAAAATCTTCCACGACTAAATTTTTCCCTAAACCTGAAAAATCGTTTTTAAACAACACAACAACAAAAATTCCGAAAATTTTGTCTCAAAGAACGGCAGGCGCAATCGCAAGTGCGATTGCTATATACATGAATTCAAAAGTTCAATGTACATAAGCAGCGAAACCGATAGACAGCTTTTATATATTTCGAAAGCTCTTGAGTCTCAGTTTTAACATGGATTTTTGAAATCAGTGTAAGTAAGGCCATCTATGTTCAAAGCCCGCAAACAAGGTTACGTATCTACTTATAGATAATCAATGGACAAACGCGAGTCAAATTAACTTCAGGTTACGGCACCACGAGCTGGGGGCGCTAATATCGCAGGGCTTTATGCTCCGCTATATATGGTTAGTTTCCGAAATAAACTTTTTCTGGTTTATGTGAAAGCCCTTTGCGCATTTGAAAACAAAATCAGAAATCAGGGTTTAGTGGCTACGAATTTAAAAATAGATTCCTATGCGCTTTTTCCTATTGTTTTGTTAGGGAAGGGCAAAGAGGATGAAAAAATGATGATGATTTCGTAGCTGATGGGTGAAATTTTACAATGAGGGAATGAAATGAATGAGCGAGATAATTTTAATGGGAAATTTGGCATCAAGGGTTTTTTATTATGTTGAAAAAATTGAAATGGGTTTTCAGGGATTATTCCATTTTTTTAAATGAGTTTTGAATGACAAATAGAATTCGTAGAAATTAGTAATTTTTACGGATAATTGTACTACTATTGAGATATATAAATAATTTCTATTTATGTGGCATGGTGAACCTTTTATACGTAGATGTCAATGAACCTTGCGTTTGATCTGTGAGGTGTTATATGGTTTCAACAACACCGGCTGTTTGTTCTATTTATTAACGAAGGGGAGGTATATGTAGTGGGCCTGCAATAGGCCGAGTTTGCTGTCTTGGGAAAAAGGTGCATGTAGGTAAAAGCGGTAAAAATTAGCGAGGGCTGCAAATACTACCGTGGCTTGAAGGGTCTCTAGAGGAGCAAAAGGGTGCTATCGCCAATGCACCTTCTTCGCTTTGCACCTTCTCCAGCCAAGGCAAGCTAGTTTTTGGGGCACCTGCAATACAGGTTCGCGCCACGCAACCGTCAAAAACAATTAAATATTGTTACGTTTTTACGGCTTAACGGATTCGTAGGATTAATTAAGGAATACACTTTTTAATTATCCACAATAATTTATTTATTACAAACCAAACACAATTTAAAAATAAACACAATTCTTAGAGTTCACTATAATCACTAGTAAATTTAATATTTCGCACTATTCAATTCTAATTATCGTTTTTTATTTCACTATAAATCACCACTTTTCACTTTGGAACACTTGTATCGCCTTTATAATCAAAACTGACTCGATAGCGGCTGCCAGGCGCTTTTATATAGGCAGCTCCACCTTTGTCTACTTTCTGGAACCTTCGTTTTCTGGTTCCTTGTGGTAGGTTCTTTTATTTCCTTAAGTTTCGACCAGCTTGAAGTTGTCTTCGCTTATCGCTCGTTAGTTTAGTACATAAATTCTTAATTCAGACAACAACCGAAAATCGTTGATTCATCCTCTCGACAAACAGATGGCGCATAATCATCACATTGCCCCCTTCTTAGGACTGTTCGTCCCGAACAGTTGTCCATCCTGGATCCGGCTGATGATATGGGCACAGCCTGTCTATGTGCACAATCTTCTTCTTTGCTTTGGGTCCTTGTTGAATCCTGTAGACCACATCGTTGATCCGTGTTAGGATTTTATAGGGCCCCTCCCACTGACGCTGAAGTTTCGGAGGTCGTACCTTGTTTTCATCCTGTCACTGGCTATCTTGAGATTCCTCCTTGCGAGCTGGTGGATATCCGCAAGTCTATTACGAAGTTCACCTGTATAACCGCAAGTAGATTCGTTGCTTTCCACAGGTGTCCCAAATTTCAAGTCGCTTGGCAGCCGGATTTGTCTTCCAAAAATCACACTAGAAGGGGTTTGTCCTGTGGAATTATGAACTGCTGTCCGATATGCCATTAGAAAAATAGGGATATAACTGTCCCAGTCGCGCTGGTGCTCGCTAACGACTTTCCTTAAGTGCTCTAGCATTGTCCTGTTGAATCGTTCTACCATTCCATCGGATTGGGGATGAAGGGGCGTCGTCCTGGTCTTCTTCATTCCGAGTATCTTACATACTTCTTGAAAAACTTGAGATTCGAAATTTCTCCCTTGGTCAGAATGAAGCTCATGAGGAACACCAAATCTGCAGATCCAATTGTTCACTAATTCCTCTGCAACAGTGATCGCTTCCTGATTTGGAATGGCATATGCTTCGGGCCACTTACTGAAGTAGTCCATAACCACCAAAATGTAACGATTCCCTCGGTCTGATGCTGGAAAAGGTCCCGCCACATCGATTGCAATTCTTTCAAATGGGGCTCCCACGTTGTATTGCTGCATTTCTCCTTTTGTTTTTACTCGAGGGCCTTTGCTGCTGGCACAAATTGTGCATTTACGGCACCAGTCTGTAACATCGTCCCGCATGTGAAGCCAATAGAAACTATCTCTTATTTTTGCCAAAGTTTTATTGACTCCCAGATGTCCTCCTGATGCGCCATTATGACACTCCTCGAGAATATCTCTTATTCTACTGCGAGGGACTAACACCTGCATTCGGTGAGAGGTACCGTCAGCGGTTTCCCATTTGCGCTTTAACACTCCTCGCTCGATGTGCAATGAATCCCATTGGGCCCAATAGCTCTTCAGGGTTTCGCTTCTCTCTGCAATATCCTTCCATTCAGGCTTCTCCTCGTATTCCTTCCATGCCAGAATCGAAGAAATATCTGGGTCGTCGCGTTGGGCGTCTCGGAGTCCCTGGTCGTCCCATCCTGTCGTTGGCTCAACGGTCGTCCTTTGACACTTTTCCTCAATACGCCCACAATGTTTGCAATCTTTTACGCATGGTCGCCGGGAGAGTGCGTCTGCATTTCCATGGTTTCCTCCTTTTCTGTGGCTTATATTAAAGTCGTAGGACTGAAGTCTCTCGATCCATCTTGCCACTTGTCCTTCAGGATTTTTAAATTGCATCAGCCATTTTAATGCTGCATGATCCGTTCGAAGGATGAAGTTTTGCCCATAGAGATACTTGTGGAAGTGCTTAGTTGAGTCCACGATTGCCAACAGTTCTCTCCTTGTAACGCAGTAATTCCGCTCCGATTTTGACAGCGCTCTACTGTAGTAAGCTATGACCTTTTCCTGCCCTTCGAAGTTTTGTGATAGCACTGCACCAATTCCGACATTACTCGCATCTGTGTCCAATATGAATTTTTCGCCTGGCTTCGGATATGTAAGTATTGGTGCTTGGCAAAGTCCTTGCTTTAGTGTCTTGAAACTTTCCTCGCATTTTTCTGTCCAGATAAATGGTCTTCCTTTTTCTGTCAGTTTATGTAATTCCTTAGCTATGTCGGCAAAGTTCCTGACAAAACGTCTATAATAGGTGGCAAGTCCCAAGAAGCTTCGAAGTTCATGTTTATCCTTCGGTGTGGGCCAATTCTTAACTGCTGCTATTTTCTCCGGATCTGTTTGAACTCCATTGGATGAAACCACATGTCCGAGATAGTTGACTTGGTCACTGAACAGCACGCACTTTTTAGGGTTGAGTTTCAGTTGGGCAGTTCTCAACTTTTGGAAAACCTCTCGTAAATTGCCCAGATGTTCCTCGAAAGTTTTTCCAACGACGATGATATCGTCCAAATAAACCAGACAAGTCTTCCATGTCAGTCCTCGCTAAACGCATTCCATCAGTCGTTCGAATGTAGCTGGAGCATTACACAGTCCAAACGGCATAACTGTAAACTGCCACAAGCCGTTTCCTACAGAGAAGGCTGTCTTTTCGCGGTCCTCGGGGTGAATTTCGACTTGCCAATAGCCGCTCTTAAGGTCCAGGGTAGAAAACCATTGAGCTCCAGAGAGAGTATCCAGAGTGTCATCGATACGAGGTAATGGGTAGCTGTCCTTTTTAGTGATGTCGTTCAACCGCCGATAATCCATGCAAAATCTTGTACTGCCATCTTTCTTTCTGACTAGAACCACGGGAGACATCCAAGGGCTTTTCGACTCCTCTATAAGGCCTTGTCTTCTCATATCTTCAATCATACCGGCTGCCTCTTCCCGCTTGGCTAGTGGTAGTCTTCTCGGCGGTTGTTTAATTGGCTGAGCATCTTTGGTGTCGATCCTGTGTTGAACGATGTCCGTTTTCCCAAAGTCATCATCTCTCATGGCGAAGATATCACTAAAATCCTCCACTAATGTTCTTGCCTGGAGATACTGGTTTTGTTCAAGACAACTACTTGAGAGCACTGTGTTTACCAATTTCGTGGCCTTTGGCTTTGGTTTTGCCACCGGTTCCGTGTGAGCGCACTCCACTAATGTAATCTGTTCTGCCGGTTCTTCTTTCCCCAAAACCGTATCCTTCTTCAATCGTATTTCGCGCTCGTTGGTATTTAGCACTCTCATGAACACCTCCCTTTTGTCATCGATGCTCACCAGACATTTTCCAATTACTATATTTTTGCTTTGTTCCGTTCTTTCTGGTTCTATAAGGTAAAATCGGTAGCTCCCGGGATCACCATCGACTATCGCTCGTACCAATTTCTCAGCATACGGAGGAAGCACGGTATCTTCACGAGCGACGACTTTAAGTTGCGAATAACAAGTGGATCCTGTGGCCATTGGAATCTCCTTGTTGTCACATCTCAGTATTTCCTCTCCAATGTCCAGTAGAATTTTATGTGTTTTCATAAAGTCCAGACCGAGAATACACTCGTCTGTTATATCCGCTACCAGGAACGAATGTGAAAACCTAATGTCAGCAAGAACCACATCCAACATAATTTCCCCGTGTAATCGTACTGGCTCTCCTGTTGCAGTTTTCAGTCTGTATTGGCGTGCGTCTTTCAGCCATTTATTGCCGACCATGTCAGCCCGGATAACAGATTTTGAAGCACCAGTGTCTACAGTTATTGTGCATTTTTCCGCTCCAATCTTTCCATCGATGACCAGGCTGTTGCCACTACGCTGCAGTTGTTTGATAGTGGTGATGATGACACCGGGGGCTTCGATTTCCCCGACTAACTCCCGCCCCATGGAGTTAGTCTTTATTCGTTTCCCTGCTGCTGTCTGCGGGGAGACACGGAGTCATTGTTTTCGGCCTCCCTCTGGTCACTTTTCTGCCGATGTCCGCATTTTTCACAGCAAGTTCCGCCACTCCTATTTTCGGGGGACTCCGCTCTCCTTCGCTTTCTGCAATTCCTTTGCAAATGACCCGGTTCACTACGGTTCCAGCATCGGAGTCGACCGCGTACTTCCGTTGCATTCATTCTGTTGCAACTATCCTCTGTTGTGTGGATCTCTCTGAGGCGGACTGCACTTCTTGATGCTTGCTTCGCTGCCTCGTATGCCGGAGCATATGCCAAAACTTCTGCGGTATTCTTCTTGCCGGCCAATCTCGCTGCCTGTTGTAGATCCCGGTCAGCAAAAGAGTTAAGGAAAGCCTCTCTTGCTACTTCGTTGATGTAGTCTTGGCCGAAGCTGGGATAAGCCAGATGCACTAACCTCTCGATATCGGCGCATAGTTGTTGTAAAGTTTCTCCTGGCTTTTGAAGTCGATTGCGAAGTTGAAGTCGATAAACCTCTTGCATGTGCTGGTCACCGTAACGCATTTCCAGCGCTTGAACTAAGAACCCGTAGCTGTTGCGATGTTCTGCTGGTATTGACTGCAATATTTCTGCTGCTGTGCCCCTTAGTGACAACGTTAAGGCCGTTGCTTTCTCCTCCTCAGTCCAGAAATTGCCTGCTGCTGCCGCTTCGAATTGAAGCTTATAAGTAGGCCATGGGCTTTGCCCGTCGAAAGTTGGAGGCTGTAGTTTCCTAACTCCGACGACTTCATGAGATGCCGTCGCTGGGTGGTGAATCTTTACTCTTTCTAGATCGGCTCTGACGTTTTCTAGTTCAATTTCGAGTTTTTCTAGATCATTCCTTACGTTTGCCTTGATGGAAGATTCGAGATTTTCCAGATCATTCCTTACATTTTCGTTCATGTTATCTAGCTTGTTGTCGACAGAAAGGGAGAATGATTCGATTTTCTGCTCCAGCTGGTTCTTCTGCTCTTCCATAGACTCTTTGAGTTCTGCTAACGAGCGTTCATGAGCTACTGCTAACAGTTTCTGTTCATCTTTTAACGCCAACACTTCCGACTTGATCTCTGTTGTCGAACGTTCTTGCGCTTCCTTCATCTCTGCTGAAGACCGTTCTTGCGCTTCTTTCATCTCGGCTGTCACTTCCTTAATCTCTGCTGATGCACGTTCTTGCGCTTCCTTCATCTCTGCTGAAGACCGTTCTTGCGCTTCTTTCATCACCATCAATGTCTTAAGAAGTTCTGCCATACTCACTGTCGCCTCTTCTGGCTCTGCTTCTACCTCGCCTTCAAACATGTAGGTTTCAGGATCTTTCCCCTCGTTCACCATAGCTTCTCGAAGCAGGGCGGTTAGGGAACTTTTAGCCCCCACCGTTGACAACGAGCGTTTACTTAATTCTTTTTTTAACTCTACAGTGCGCAAATCCACTAGCTTTCGACCCATTTTATTAATAAGTCCTTATTTCTCACGCACAAAATTTAAATTCCAATCACAATTATTGTTCAAGTTCACTTATTTCACTTATCTCTTAATTAATCCCACTTCTGACACCAATTGTTACGTTCTTACGGCTTAACGGATTCGTAGGATTAATTAAGGAATACACTTTTTAATTATCCACAATAATTTATTTATTACAAACCAAACACAATTTAAAAATAAACACAATTCTTAGAGTTCACTATAATCACTAGCAAATTTAATATTTCGCACTATTCAATTCTAATTATCGTTTTTTATTTCACTATAAATCACCACTTTTCACTTTGGAACACTTGTATCGCCTTTATAATCAAAACTGACTCGATAGCGGCTGCCAGGCGCTTTTATATAGGCAGCTCCACCTTTGTCTATTTTCTGGAACCTTCGTTTTCTGGTTCCTTGTGGTAGGTTCTTTTATTTCCTTAAGTTTCGACCAGCTTGAAGTTGTCTTCGCTTATCGCTCGTTAGTTTAGTACATAAATTCTTAATTCAGACAACAACCGAAAATCGTTGATTCATCCTCTCGACAAACAGATGGCGCATAATCATCACAATATATAGTATTTTATTACAACAAAAACTAGGGATTTATAACGAGTTAAAATAAATTGAGAGGACTATTAAACAAATTATTGTAATTACAACCAGACGCATTTTGATAAAGACTAATCCGAGGCTGAAGCTCTGTTAATTTATTTTTTCCAAAGATGAAAGAATAATAATATTAATAATGTTACCATATTGCTAACTAAATATCTAGGTAGCCGGATGCTCCCGAGGTCATTGATGGTGGCTTGTGCCGTAAGGCTCGTGAACTTTTGGTTGGGGTCATGTGTCGTATGGGTTGTGGCCGTGGGAACATAACTTCTGCCCAGATATACGAGTTATGCTCAATACAATTCCATATAAGGCGGAATGTAGGACTTGTAGTTTGTAGAGGGCCGCCTGCTGAAGGAGGAACTTGCATCTCTTCAGGAATCTGATAATTGATAAGCATTGCATTGATAAGCTTGTTTGGCGATTTGGAATATGTGATTACTCCATCGCAGATATGGGACCTTATTTTCTATTGCAATATTGTTATTTTTTTCCGAAACTGCCGAAACCGTATTTTATATTATACAATATTGACATTTATTTTACGTGAAAATTTAACAATATTGGTAAATTTTTACTTGCAAGCTGCTTCGTCTTCTAATCGGATTTAACAATATTGTAATACGGAATGCCACTGAAGATTAAATTACGTCTAAAGCCCCCCATACACGGTCAAATCGGATGTACATCCATGCTGTACAGCCAAAAATGTGATATCCCACAACTGTGCTTTTTGGTTGTACAACTTCATTTTATGTGCGGTCGCGAAAGGGTCAACATGGGTAATAACCAGCAGCTAAAATTAATGTTATCAATGATGGTGATAGAAATTCTCTCCGAAGAAAAAAAAGCAAGAAAAAAAAGAAGTCTATGGACCAAAGAATGGCTCCTAAAACGGCAAAAATATTCTTACGCTAACTTATTAAAAGAGTTACAAGAGACAACCATGAGGGATTTCAAAAATTTCCTCAGAATGGATGAAAAAAAAAATACTATAAATTATTGGGATTAGTGACAACTCTCATCAAAAAAGAAAATAATACGATGAGAGATATAATTTCACCCAATGAAAGGCTCTCCGCCACTTTGCGATTTTTATCCGCGGGTCCATGTTTTGAAGATCTTAAATATTTAACCGCAATATTATTATTATTATTATTATTATTATTATTATTATTATTATTATTATTATTATTATTATTATTATTATTATTATTATTATTATTATTATTATTATTATTATTATTATTATTATTATTATTATTATTATTATTATTATTATTATTATTATTATTATTATTATTATTATTATTATTATTATTATTATTATTATTATTATTATGGGGTGAGATGACGATGACCTCCACGTATGCGTGACAATTCCATCACGCTGGTTCACCCTGGGCAATGCGTATCAAACGTAGCAGACAGTCGTCCTCCCAACCCTGGTCCTCCTCCCTTAATCCTTGCCCCCATCCCTAATCCACTGGGTCGGATCAAGGTGTAACACGAACCGTGCCGATGATTAGCCTGGCTGAGGACCCAGATTATAAAAATAGCTCAGTCGTGAACGGTGTGCTCCGGATACCTGGCGACCTCCGGTTCTATTTAGCCTTACCCGGGTAATGCGGATCTCTGCCCGGGTGGACCTCATTTCTCCGCCACTCGTGGGAATAAGTATGGAAGAAGGTAAAAATAAAAAAACAACGGCGTTAACGGAAGAAGAAGCTGCCAAACAAGAGGCCGAACAAACTAGAGCAGCTGAGCTAGCTGTGCTAGCTCGTTTTGAGAGACGGCCGAGGGTGGCCAGGTCACCGCCGTCACGGCGGGAGGGCACCACCCAGCCTCTCCTGGAGGTGGAGGAGGCAAATGACCCGGACGCGGAGGACCGGGTTGGCGCTGAAGCGGCGGCCGCGATATCGGTGGCGCCAACTGGCCCAGCAGAGCCTTTGGCAACGGAGGAGGAGCGTGGATCCAACCCGTACGCTGAAGGCGTGAGGCGGCTGGAAGCAACCACAAAGAAGGTCGGCGACGGGCTCGAGGCCATGAAGGCTCTGCTCTCCGGGATGGTGACGTCAACCCTGAAGCAGAAGAACGTCAACAACGAAATTAAGCAGGGGCTGCCGAAGCTCCAAGATCTTGTCGACATGGCGGCCTTGGATATGCAGGAAATTCTTAAAATAAAAGAAATCTTGGCTAGAGCCCCTGAACAGGCCCCACCAACAGACGCCGGCGGGAGCAAGCGGAAGGCAACAAGCTCCCCGAAAGTCGAGGTGGTGAGGACCTCAAAGAAGCCACGAGCCGTCGCTCAGCCCACTGCCGCCGCCCAGCCCGCGACCGCCTCACAGCCGGTGACAGTCGCTCAGCCCACATCTGAGGCCCAGTGGTCAGAGGTCGTGGGGAAAAAGAAAAAGAGGAAGGAGAAGGCGGAAAAAGCTGGCCAGAAGCCCGAGGACGCCGAAAAACCGAAGAGGCGCAGAAAACGGAAAGGAGGGAAGAAAAGGAAAAAACCTGACGCGGTGCTCCTGACCCCCTCTGAGGGCTCCACCTACTCGGAAGTCGTGAAGGCTATCCGAGATAAGGTCGAGCCGTCCAAGCTCGGGGTCGAGGTGAGGGCGGTCCGGCAGACTAGAGCCGGGGGAGTGCTGCTGGAGCTGGGACGTGCCACTGCCGAAAATAAGGCGATACTGGCAAGCGCCCTAAGATCGGCGGTGGGCGGCACAAGCACAATCAGGGAGCTGGCCGCGAAGTCTTTGCTGGAGATCAAAGACTTCGACAGCTGGACCACGGCAGAGGAGATTGAGCGGGCGCTGAGGGGGTCGCTCCCGGATTACGCGGGCGAAATACAGGTGTCCGTGACAAGGCCAAACGCTAGGCAACAGCGCCTGGCCTTTGTCAGACTCGAGGAGGATGCCGCAGAGAAGATCCTGGCAAGTGGGCGAGTACTCGTCGGCTTCGTGAGGTGCCAGGTGAGGCGCGGGGTGGAGGTGAAGCGCTGCTTCCGCTGCCTCGGGTACGGGCACCTGAGCTCGGCCTGCAAAGGGCCGGATAGGAGCAGGCTGTGCTACCGATGCGGCGCGGCGGAGCATAAGGGCGCGGGCTGTACAGCCGACCCCTCGTGCTTTCTATGTTCTGCGGGGAACATGGGAGACACGAACCACGTGGCGGGGTCGAAAGGCTGTAAAGCCTTTAAGCAGGTACTCGGCAAGACTTCGCGATGACGCAAGTCCTCCAAGGAAATCTCCATAGGAGCAGGACGGCCCATGACCTCCTAGCACAGCTCTGCACCGAGAAAAGTGCTGATATTGTTCTTATCAGCGAACAGTATCGGGCAAGAGCTGGGCTGGGTTGGCATGCTGACGACCTCGGCACTGCGGCCATCTGGATCCCAAACCCACGAAACTTCTTTGTCGAGGGAGCAGGATCCAGGTGCGGCTTCGTTTGGGTGAAGCATAACGCCACCACGTACGTGAGCGTGTACCTCACCCCAAGCGATCGGATAGACGACTTCCAGGAGAAGTTGGATGACCTGGAAGACTTTCTTCGGGAGGAACAGGGAGGTCTGGTGGTCGTCGGGGACTTTAACGCCAGAGCTGTCGAATGGGGGGAGGCCCGGCCTAACTCCCGCGGAAGGAGGGTGATGGACATGGTGTCCCGGCTGGGACTCGTGGTGCTGAACACCGGTTCCACACCAACCTTCAGAAGGCCGGGCCACAGGGGGACAATTCCGGATGTCTCCCTAGCCAACGAACAACTGGCAGCGCGAGTGGTAGACTGGAAGGTGATCGAGGATTACACGGGAAGCGATCACCAGTACATCATGTTCCGAGTACATGATGTGCGGCCGTCTGCCACTACCCGTCTTACGCGCCCCCCCAGATGGAACGTCAGAGAAATAAACCTCACGACGTTCTCTGCAGCTCTAGAGCGTGCCCAGACATCCCTACCCGCCGCTCCCGAAGGTCTATCGCCATCTGAGCGAGCAGATCGGATGACCGCACGGGCTATGCGAGTCATCCAGATCGCTTGCGAAGAAGCAGTGCCGCGACGCGGATCGAGTCGTCGAGGCCGTCCTGCCTACTGGTGGACGGACGAGATCGCGGAGCTCCGCAGGACGTGCCTTCGACTTCGTCGGCAGGTCCAAAGAGCGAGAGCCCGCGATATACACGCAGCCCCTTTGGCCGCAGCGTTCCATGCGGCCAAAAAATCTTTGAAGCAAGCCATCAAAAATAGCCAACGGAGATGCTGGAGGGCCCTCATGCAGGATGTGGACCGAGACCCGTGGGGACTAGGGTACAGGATCGTCACAAAGCGGCTCGGGTCTTTCACCCAAGGATCCCCTATGGATCCAGGGGCTTTGGACGATATCGTGAGTACCCTTTTCCCCACCCATCCGCGGCGACCGTCCGAGCGACCACTGCTCTCTGATCTGGAACCCCCCCCCTTCAGTGAAGAGGAGCTCATTGTGGCCGCTCGTTCGATGCGTAACCGGAAGGCTCCTGGTCCAGACGGCCTTCCAGCAGAAATAGTGAAGGCAGTAGCTTCCAGTCACCCCTCTCTCTTGCTGGACATGTACAACGCGTGCCTGAAGGCGGGCAGATTTCCTGCTTGCTGGAAAGTCGCACGTCTTGTGCTGATCAGCAAGGGTGGGGGGGCGACAGAAACGGCGGCGTCCTACAGACCTCTGTGTATGCTGGACACGACCGGGAAGCTACTGGAGAGATTACTGCGGCCTCGCCTTCACGAGGCCGTACGCGCGGCGGGAGACTTGGCAGCCAGACAGTTCGGCTTCCGACCGGGCCGCTCTACTATTGATGCGGTCCAACAGGTGGTCGAGGCTGCCAGGTCAACGGAGCGGGGGAATCACTTCTCCCGGCACGTGTGCCTCCTGGCCACTTTGGACGTGAAAAACGCGTTCAATTCGGTCAGGTGGGACAGGGCATTGAGGGTGATGGAGCGCGACTTCAGACTTCCTCAGTATCTGCAAAGGATGCTGGGGGACTATCTGAATGAGCGCTTCATCGAGTACGATACCGACGATGGCTTGCGAAGGAGGGAGATAACATCTGGGGCCGCCCAGGGCTCCATTTTGGGTCCCGACGTATGGAATATTTCCTACGACGGGCTCCTGCGTTTGGAGATGCCTGAGGGTGTTTGCCTGGTTGGGTACGCAGACGACGTCGCAGTGATTATCACTGCGAGGGACGTCGATGCAGCGCAGATGCGCCTCAACCTGGCAATGCGTAGAATATCCTCCTGGATGGACGACTGCGGGCTCGAGCTAGCAGCTCACAAAACGGAGATCGTGTTACTAACGAAGAAGCGCATCAATATGGTGCGCAACTTCGAGGTGGGAGACGCGACAATCGAGTCGTCGAGAGCCGTAAAGTACCTCGGAGTGATGCTTGACAACAAGCTGTCCTTCGGGGTACATGTACTGCGGGCAGCGGACAAGGCAGCTGCGGCAGTAGCGTCGCTTAGCAGGATCATGGCCAACGTTCATGGCCCCAGACCCTGCATGCGACGCCTACTCATGAGCACTGCCGAGTCAATAATGCTCTACGGAGCGGAGGTGTGGGCTGATGCGCTGCGGTACGAGAAGTACCGCAAGCGCATGGCCGCAGTACAAAGACGGGGAGCTCTCCGTGTCGCGTGTTCCTACCGCACGGTCTCCGAGCCCGCAGTGCTGGTGGTCGCCGGAGTGATTCCGATCGACCTACTGGCCCAGGAGAGATTGTCCGTTCGCCGAGAAAGGAGCAGGGTGGGAAAAAAGGAGGCGGCGAGGGCTGCTAGGGCCCACACGATGGAGGTCTGGCAAACGCGCTGGGAAGGTGACACTAGGGGCAGGTGGACAGCCCGCCTGATCGGCCACCTGATCACCTGGGTGAACAGGGAGTTCGGGGAGGTGGATTATTACCTTACCCAGTTTCTGACGGGGCACGGTTTGTTCCGTGCGTACCTGAAGAAAATGGGTAAGGTGGCGGATGCCGCATGCCCCTACGGGGACTCCGTTTCGGACGACGCCCACCATACATTCTTTGAATGTACGAGGTGGGCGGACGAAAGAAACGCGATGGAAGAGGAGCTCGGAAGCGTGACCCCCGACACAGTTGTCGGGGTTATGCTCCGAGGCCCCGCGGAATGGAGGAGGGTGGGGTGTTTTGTCCAGACCATCTTGAAGAAGAAGAAATCGGAGACTGATATCCGATCAGGCTCCGTGGAGCCCTAGCATGCTCCTGCCAAATGGGAGGGACGCAAGTCTTGCTGAGCTGATGCCGCGCTGGTAGAGGGGACCAAGGGTCTTGTTGGTGACGCCCGCCTGAAGTAATACCTCACGGTGGTGCCGGGCGGGGTCAAACGTCACCGAAAGGGTGGGTGAGTTTAGTCAGTAGGAATCTGACACTACCGTTTGAGTGCGGATCCTCAACGGTGTCTATGCAAGATTCTCACCATCCCTCGTTAAAAAAAAAAAAAAAAAAAAAATTATTATTATTATTATTATTATTATTATTATTATTATTATTATTATTATTATTATTATTTATTTCAGTATTTGTACAAAAGAAAAATTCTTAAATTCGTACAATAAACGGAGGAAAAAAACAAATGAAAAAATTAACAATAAAGAATTACCTACTTACTAACTAACATTAAAATATATCTTATAAAATAAATAAATAATGATTCAAAATACACAAGATTAATTAAAAAAAGAAAGATAAAAACAAATTATTATAGAGAGAAAGAGAAAAAAAAAAAAAATAGATTTGTAGTTTGAGAGAACTAGAGTGCAAGCATATAGGTACATAGATAGTATTTGCATTCTAAGACGGTGTGCCCGTGAAGTATTCAAAAAGACGCCTTTTGAAAACACAGCTTGATTCGATAAATTGCAAATTATAAGGGAGAGCATTCCAAAGTATGGCTGCATAAACAAAGTATGAACGTTGGCCTAGCAAAGAACGAAACCGAGGAATAATTACATTGTTATTTCTACGTGAATGCGATAACTGGAGGTATTCAGAGAGGTAGGAGGGTTTTCGCCGTCTCAGTATATCATGAAAAAATCTTAGCAACCTCAAGTCTTTATAAGTTTTTAAGGAACATCCTAAGACATTGTTCACAAAAGGCGAAGTGTGATCATTCCGTCGTAGATTATAAATAAAGCGTATGCAATCATTGTATGCAACTTCAATTTTCCGAGCACAAGAAGCATCTAACGAGGGAAAGACTAAGTAGCCATGCATTAGATGGGGCAGGAGTAGCGCTTTTACTAATCGCAAACGAAGGGCACAATTCATCAAGTTTCCATACAGACGGAGTTTCCTGAGAATACCATAGGTTTTACTCACTATATAACGGATATGGTCGCAACAGGTCATATCGTGGCTTAGAGTTACTCCGAGATTTTTAACACGATCTACCCGCTGAATAGGATTGCCGTTTAAAATGACTTTGGGAAAAACCAGACTGAGGTTTACAGAGTGAGCTAAAACCAGATATTGCGACTTGCCTGGATTGAGTGATAGGCGGTTAACCGAAGCCCATAGAAGAACATTTTGTAGGTCCTCGGATAATTTCCGCACTCCTGACACCAATTGGTCTTTAGGCATAGAAAGGTACAGCTGTACATCATCGGCGTACATGTGGATTTTGGAGTTGTTTACTACTGCAGTCAGGTCATTGATGAATATACTAAATAGGAGAGGGCCAAGAATTGAACCTTGCGGAACACCAGAACAGAGAATGGCAGAGGTTGAAACACGATTATGCAGCATTACCTGTTGCGAACGGTAATTTAAGAAACTATGCATAAGTTTGAGAGCAGACTTTCTCCTCGTCCTGTGTGTGGAGCTTTTCGAGAAGTAGGGAGTGGTCAACGTTATCAAAAGCCTTGGAAAAGTCTAGTAGTGCAAGATAGCAGACTTGGTTCCCATCTAAGTAGTTCCTAATGTCAGTGGTGATTTTAAGATGTGCAGTATCACAGCTGTGGGATTTTCGAAAACCAGATTGGAAGGGATTTATAAGCTGATAACGTTCGCAGAGCTCGATAATTTGAAATGCAATCAGTTTCTCAAGAACTTTTGCTAAAAACGGTAAGATACTAATAGGACGGAAGTCAGCAGGGCGCTCAGGGGAAGAACATTTGGCAACAGGGAGTACAAGGGCATGTTTCCAAGAATTGGGAAATTTGGAAGTAGTAAGGCATGAGTTAAACAAATGAGTTATAATAGGTAATAGACTAGGTAACAATAGTTTAAGAAATCTCGGCGATATCTTATCACTCCCTGTAGCATTCGATTGAATGCCATTTATGGAACATAATACTTCAGCGTGGTTTACGCAGCGAAAACTAAATCCACTAGACGACGACGGAGGAATATGGGTAATACGGGCGGAATTACTTGAAGTAAAGTGCGAATTCAGACTTTCGGCATCAAAGTCATGGGCTATAGGTTCTTTTTTTGATTGCACCCCTAACTTACTTAAGTTATTCCATAGTTTCTTCGGTGGCAGACTGGGGTTGAGTCGGCATGCGTAGAAATTTCGCTTGGCATCTTTAATTTTCGCCGTGGTGATATTACGAAGTCGTTTATAAGAGTTTTTGGCGCTTTCGGTTTTTAGTTTTAGGAATCTATTATAAAGATACTCTCGCTCAATAATTAAGGACTTGATTTCAGGACTGAACCAGGGCTTGGATTTTTCAGTAATGGTTTTTGTTCGAATAGGAACAAACTCATCAAACAAGGACTGCATAAGCTCCTCAAAAAACTTGGTCTTATCATTAACGTCAGTCAATGTAAAAATGTTTTCCCAGGGTAACCCCTCACAACATTCAACTAGACTACGACGATCAATGTTAGTAAAGTCACGATAAGTAATTGTTTTAGCTGGTTGAGATCCAACTGGAATATTGCAACAGACATATAATAGATCATGGTCTAGGAAACTCGGAGCGGAAATTTGGTTCTGAAAGACAATTAGGCGACTGTCACTGGTGAGTAGCAAATCAAGTTGTGATGGATGTGTTGCTTTAAAATAGGTAGGCAGAGCATTAATTGTATTTAATCCAAGACGGTGCATATTATAATGAAATTCCTGCTGTTGACCACACGACTTTAAAAGGTTCACATTAAAATCTCCACCAACTAACAGATTTGTGTATCTTCGCGAACAGTTATCTATCGCTTGTTCCAGCTCAAAGAAATTATCCGTATTAAACAGGCCAGGCGGACAATAGACAGATATGAGAAGAATTTTCTCCGAGTTGCAGGACACTTCAACGCCCAAGAATTCAATCACGGAGGTTTTGGAATGACAGACAATTTTAGCATTTAGGAAATCTTTGATTTATATAGCAACCCCTCCGCCAATACGATCCCGACGATCGTTGCGAAACACCCGATAACCATCAAGGGATATAAAAGAGGATGGGACTGAAGCATTTAACCAAGTTTCGCATACAAGCAATGCATGAATCCCTACATTGAGAAACATTTCCCCAAATTCGTCAACTTTGTTTTTCAGACTACGGGCATTGAAGGAGCAAATTTTAAAGCCACTATACCTAGAACTGAAAATTCTAAGTAGTGTCCCTACCTTGTTATTGCAGCTGGAATACGAATGCATTATAGGTAATTACACTCAAGAATCAAGGAGTGTTGGCAAAAGGCAAAAAGAATATGGCAATAAACAAATAATATAAAGGAGCACATCCTAGAATGCAAGGACCACCCCAAATAATCCATTATAATAAAGGAAAACAATATATGAAAAAAATATACCCGCACGTCGCATTTCTCTCAAAAACACAAAACTAACAAAAAATGAACTTAAAACAAAAAGTAAATTAAGAATAAACAAAATAAAAAGAAGAAATTTATAACAAAAATCAACAATAACCTAATGGTAATAATTCACACGCTGGCGCTTAGCGGCTCCTTAGCGACTTTCGGCGATTCCACAGATGGACACTCTAACTCAGCAAGATCACTTATACCGGAGACAGACTTGTGGTATAGCAATTGAGATCGGGATATTGCAATATTGCCATATTGCAATATAAAAATGTGAAGACACACTTTCATTAGTATACTGAGTTATTTGGTTGTCATTTATCTGTCAGATTTGCAAATCGAAAAAAATTATTGTGCTGCAGTTAAATTGAAGTTAAATATGATTAGAAATATCGTGAAATTATTATTAATTTATATTAAAAATAAAAGTGAAATAGAAAATTTAGAATTAAAATTCTGTTCGAAATTATCATTTTGGGTTATGCCCAGACTATTCTTCGGTTTAAATCTAGGGTATACTGAGCTATACCACGAAGTTTTTCTCAATTGGGATATTGAGTTTCAATGTTGAGTATACTGAGTGTATACCGAGATTTTTTCTCAGTATATAGAGACACACCTGAAATATATTGCAATATTGCTCATATTGTAATTACTATACCACAAGTGTGTCTCTGGTATTACAGTCACAAGGGGATCTTCTTTCCTATGAGCAACCCGCACAAGGCCATCAGTGGTGATGACACTATGCAGCAGTCCCATTTTTCGCATCCTCAGTGCAGCGCTAAGCAATTTGTTGTGGTGCGGTGAGAGACTTTCATTTAAATGCACCGGGGAGTCAGCTGTAAAGCCCTCAAGGTTGTTGAGGGCAAACTTCTGTTTTTTCCTACGTCGCACAGCAGTCATAAAGGCCTTTGCTTCACGGAGGCCTGAAAATTTGACGACAATTGGGTTATCGCCAGTCTGTTTACCCCGTTTGAGACGAAACGCATCGACATACGGAGAGAGTTGGTGGTTAACATCAGCTGAAATGCATTTAACAATGCTTAGTAGATCCTCGTCTGCCTTCCTTGGGATCCCTCTGATGATGACGTCACTCAGCCTCTGGAAACGTATCGCATCATCAGCTAGACTGGACTTCAGGGAGGCGAACTGGCTGTTTGTGCTGTTGACGTCAATATTAAAATCAGTTAGACGTTTTTTAATTTTAGAGACTTTAGTCTCGAGAGTCTGCACCGAGTTGTTTAGCTCCATCAGCTGACTTGAATGTGAGTCAGTGATGCTGCTCAGCCCGTCCGTTAAACAGCGCTCCAGAGAGTCCAGTCTGTCCGTGACTGTTTTAAAGGTGGTGAAATGTTCCAGAAACTGAGCCTCAGACTTCTTTAATTGTTTTACCAAGTCGTCTATTTTAGCAGTGAATCTGGCCTCAAGCGCTGATAAAAGCTCTTCAAAGGTGCTAGCTCCGCAGGTGCTTTCATCAGAAGTTGTTCTAGCTGTGCTTCGGGTGGTGACCGGTGACGGGTTTTGTGTGTTATTTTTTTTGACTAGTGATTTGGCGGGAACTTTACTTTTCTCCATTGCTTCCTTTACAAGCGAAAACTTGCCAAAATAAAGATACAAAATCACAACACCACGTAGCGCGAAAAAAGAAAGTTGCTAGGAAGTACGGTTTAATCTGAATCAATCAGTTTCAAGACTTTTGTAGTGATCTGTCGGTTAAAAATCGCGGAGCACAAACGGCAGATCTACTCTCTCACGCACATGAAGATGAATATCTCCGCAGAGTTTAGGAGTAGGAGTAAACATAACAGAGTCATAAAATTTGCAATAAGATTCAAGAATGATTTTTGTTGTACCTTTACCTCAGAGCTGGACAACATCGAACAACAACCTTTCTCCTACACTTTTTCGGCTAGGCGCTGCTTTACCTGTTCTTTACCTAAAAAGGTAATATTTTTCCTACTTAAAGGGTTATGTAAGTTTTTTACGAAAAAACCTGCAATGGAATAAATTAAATGATGCATATTTTGAGTGTAAATTGTGCAATTTTTCCTAGAAAAGGAAATATTAATCCTCCCTGCAAATTGCCGTAAATTTAACAACAGACCAAAACGAGATAAAAAAATTCCGATTTGCCAAGTTTGGGGTGTTTATGTTTTCAGAGATTTTAGAGTTGTAGAAATGACATTCACAAGAATAATTTACTATTTGCCTCACTCACGAATAATCCAAATGCATCAAAATTTATTTAAATAATAGCTTTATTCGAAATTAAATAAAACGAGAGGATTTCATTAAAAGTAAACTTCTGAAGGACGTGTTTCCATGTTCTTTAACTAAAGAAGGATGAATTACAACCAGGGATCGTAACTGTTATATAACTTAAACTTACAATAGAAAAAATCAGAAATTAATAGGTACTTATTTTGAAATATATGATTTAAGACAACAGTAACAGTTAAATTTAAGCAAAAATAATAAAAGTTATTTTTAACTATAGTTTTTAACTTACAACAAAAGAAATATTATTTGAAAACATTTATTTAGAATGCAATCATATATTTCTTATTTAATTTAAAGGATTTCATATTTTACAAAGACTTTGTTTCTTCTTTTTTGAAATCCAAAAATTTATTAACAATTTTTAAAATTACTTAAATCCTGCTAATAAATTATTTTATATGTAATGTTTTTCGATGTTCGGTTGGAGCACTACGCCACTACTTTCATGCATGTTGGAGCACCGGTGACCACGCCTCCAAAAAATCCAACCACGCCTTCAAAAAATCAAACCAAGTTTGATTTTCATCAAGCCGATTGACGTACCAATTTTTGGTCGGCCGACCCAAAGTCTAGAAATTAACAAGTCTTTCATCTTCATATGGTTAATGAGTGAAAGGCGAACAGCTGCATGCACAAGTTTTTCAAATGACGATGTCAGGCTATCAGAGAGAGAATGCAACATTTTTATACGCGCTGGAATACAACCATAAGTCGGAAAATTTTATGAGTTTATATGGGGATGTATTGGTGCATATTTGCTCATTTGTTTTGATTTATGAAAGAAAACAGCTGATTCAATTTTCTTTCCTTTTCTGGTCTGCAGACTTGATCGAAGAGAGAGAATCTGGCTTTGTCTGGCCGAGTTCACGACGTATGCGTTGAGTTTTGCTCAGCAGTGATGTTCATATATGCACGCACACAATCAACGGTCGGAAATTTTTGTATGAAGATGAAAGACTTGTTATTACTAGACTTTGGGCCGACCGGCCCACTATCGATAGTTTTGGTTGTACATCCGTCCTTCGCTGTACATCCAATTTGACCGTGTATGGGCCCCTTAAAAGTACGAGTCCACCAAAGGCATTTTTTCTTGACGTGATAATGACGTAAAAAGATGATGTTCCAAATGTGCATAGCTGCGATATGCACTTTCTTCGTGACGTCATTTTGCCGGCGAGCAAATGTTTGTTTGCTTTGGTGGATTTGTATATTAAGATGTTAAGAGATGACTCAGCTATTAGATTCTTTTTACCACTGAGATAAAGGGAAGGATGGTACAATTTTTTCGAGGGATGAGAGTTCACACTCTATTAGACAAGGTCTTGCCCGTTCTTGTCTTATATTGACGAAGGCGTACTACCTTTTGAATGGCCCGTACTACCTTAATTGAATGGCCAGAAATAAAGCTCTCAAACCAGTTCTTTAGTACTGCGATGTGCGTTAATTTTACAGTTTTACAGAAAGCGTCGAATTTTCCACCTGTACAAAGGAACTGGCACGCATAACTCTGCGCTCAAGTTTCTGCAAAAATGTATGCAGTTTTAAAAAGAGGCGGCTTTTCTATCCACTCAATCAACTCAATAATTTTTAAAGCTACAACTTTTAAGAAAATGACCAGCATTTAATAAAAAATTAACCTTTGAACCAAAAAAAATAGTAAAACTGAATGAAAATATTGTTACGTTTTTACGGCTTAACGGATTCGTAGGATTAATTAAGGAATACACTTTTTAATTATCCACACAATAATTTATTTATCACAAACCAAACACAATTTAATTACAAACACAATTCTTAGAGTTCACTATAATCACTAGCAAATTTAATATTTCGCACTATTCAATTCTAATTATCGCTTTTTATTTCACTACTTTTCACTGTTCTCACTTTAAAACACTCGTATCGCCTTTATAATCAAAACTGACTCGATAGCGGCTGCCAGGCGCTTTTATATAGGCAGTTCTACCTTTGTCTACTTTCTGGAACCTTCTCGAGTCCTTTTTCTCGAGCCTAGTGGTATGTTCTATTCTTTTCGTTCAGGAGCTTGAAGTTGTCTTCACTTATCGCGCGTTCCAATTTTAGTTTAGTACTTAAATGCTTAGTTCAGACAACAACCGAAAATCGTTGATTCATCCTCTCGACAAACAGATGGCGCATAATCATCACATTGCCCCCTTCTTAGGACTGTTCGTCCCGAACAGTTGTCCATCCTGGATCCGGCTGATGATATGGGCACAGCATGTCTATGTGCACAATCTTCTTCTTTGCTTTGGGTCCTTGTTGAATCCTGTAGACCACGTCGTTGATCCGTGTTAGGATTTTATAGGGCCCCTCCCACTGACGCTGAAGTTTCGGAGACTTGCCTTTCCGTCTTCGAGGGTTGAACAGCCAAACGAGGTCACCTTCCTGGAATCCGCTACAGTTTGCTCGGAGGTCGTACCTTGTTTTCATCCTGTCACTGGCTATCTTGAGATTCCTCCTTGCGAGCTGGTGGATATCTGCAAGTCTATCACGAAGTTTACCTGTATAACCGCCAGTAGATTCGTTGCTTTCCACAGGTGTCCCAAATTTCAAGTCGCTTGGCAGCCGGATTTGTCTTCCAAAAATCACACTAGAAGGGGTTTGTCCTGTGGAATTATGAACTGCTGTCCGGTATGCCATTAGAAAAATAGGGATATAACTGTCCCAGTCGCGCTGGTGCTCGCTAACGACTTTCCTTAAGTGCTCTAGCATTGTCCTGTTGAATCGTTCTACCATTCCATCGGATTGGGGATGAAGGGGCGTCGTCCTGGTCTTCTTCATTCCGAGTATCTTACATACTTCTTGAAAAACTTGAGATTCGAAATTTCTCCCTTGGTCAGAATGAAGCTCATGAGGAACACCAAATCTGCAGATCCAATTGTTCACTAATTCCTCTGCAACAGTGATTGCTTCCTGGTTTGGAATGGCATATGCTTCGGGCCACTTACTGAAGTAGTCCATAACCACCAAAATGTAACGATTCCCTCGGTCTGATGCTGGAAAAGGTCCCGCCACATCGATTGCAATTCTTTCAAATGGGGCTCCCACGTTGTATTGCTGCATTTCTCCTTTTGTTTTTACTCGAGGGCCTTTGCTGCTGGCACAAGTTGTGCATTTACGGCACCAGTCTGCAACATCGTCTCGCATGTGAAGCCAATAGAATCTATCTCTTATTTTTGCCAAAGTTTTATTGACTCCCAGATGTCCTCCTGACGCGCCATTATGACACTCCTCGAGAATATCTCTTATTCTACTGCGAGGGACTAACACCTGCATTCGGTGAGAGGTACCGTCAGCGGTTTCCCATTTGCGCTTTAACACTCCTCGCTCGATGTGCAATGAATCCCATTGGGCCCAATAGCTCTTCAGGGTTTCGCTTCTTTCTGCAATATCCTTCCATTCAGGCTTCTCCTCGTATTCCTTCCATGCCAGAATCGAAGAAATATCTGGGTCGTCGCGTTGGGCGTCTCGGAGTCCCTGGTCGTCCCATCCTGTCGTTGGCTCAACGGTTGTCCTTTGACACTTTTCCTCAATACGCCCACAATGTTTGCAATCTTTTACGCAGGGTCGCCGGGAGAGTGCATCTGCATTTCCATGGTTTCCTCCTTTTCTGTGGCCTATATTAAAGTCGTAGGACTGAAGTCTCTCGATCCATCTTGCCACTTGTCCTTCAGGATTTTTAAATTGCATCAGCCATTTTAATGCTGCATGATCCGTTCGAAGGATGAAGTTTTGCCCATAGAGATACTTGTGGAAGTGCTTAGTTGAGTCCACGATTGCCAACAGTTCTCTCCTTGTGACGCAGTAATTCCGCTCCGATTTTGACAGCGCTCTACTGTAGTAAGCTATGACCTTTTCCTGCCCTTCGTAGTTTTGTGATAGCACTGCACCAATTCCGACATTACTCGCATCTGTGTCCAATATGAATTTTTCCCCTGGCTTCGGATATGTAAGTATTGGTGCTTGGCAAAGTCCTTGCTTTAGTGTCTTGAAACTTTCCTCGCAGTTTTCTGTCCAGATAAATGGTCTTCCTTTTTCTGTCAGTTTATGTAATTCCTTAGCTATGTCGGCAAAGTTCCTGACAAAACGTCTATAATAGGTGGCAAGTCCCAAGAAGCTTCGAAGTTCATGTTTATCCTTCGGTGTGGGCCAATTCTTAACTGCTGCTATTTTCTCCGGATCTGTTTGAACTCCATTGGATGAAACCACATGTCCGAGATAGTTGACTTGGTCACTGAACAGCACGCACTTTTTAGGGCTGAGTTTCAGTTGGGCAGTTCTCAACTTTTGGAAAACCTCTCGTAAATTGCCCAGATGTTCCTCGAAACTTTTTCCAACGACGATGATATCGTCCAAATAAACCAGACAAGTCTTCCATGTCAGTCCTCGCAAAACGCATTCCATCAGTCGTTCGAATGTTGCTGGAGCATTACACAGTCCAAACGGCATAACTGTAAACTGCCACAAGCCGTGTCCTACAGAGAAGGCTGTCTTTTCGCGGTCCTCGGGGTGAATTTCGACTTGCCAATAGCCGCTCTTAAGGTCCAGGGTAGAAAACCATTGAGCTCCAGAGAGAGTATCCAGAGTGTCATCGATACGAGGTAATGGGTAGCTATCCTTTTTAGTGATGTCATTTAACCGTCGATAATCCACGCAAAACCTTGTGCTGCCATCTTTCTTTCTGACTAGAACCACGGGAGACATCCAAGGGCTTTTCGACTCCTCTATAAGGCCTTGTCTTCTCATGTCCTCAATCATATTGGCTGCTTCTTCCCGCTTGGCTAGTGGTAGTCTTCTCGGCGGTTGCTTGATTGGCTGGGCATCTCTGGTGTCGATCCTATGTTGGACGATGTTCGTTTTTCCAAAATCATCATCTCTCATGGCGAAGATATCACTAAAATCCTCCACTAATGTTCTTGCCTGGAGATACTGGTTTTGTTCAAGACAACTACTTGAGAGCACTATGTTTACCAATTTCGTGGCCTTTGGCTTTGGTTTTGCCACCGGTTCCGTGTGAGCGCACTCCACTAATGTAATCTGTTCTGCCGGTTCTCCTTTCCCCAAAACCGTATCCTTCTTCAATCGTATTTCGCGCTCGTTGGTATTTAGCACTCTCATGAACACCTCCCTTTTGTCATCGATGCTCACCAGACATTTTCCAATTGCTATACTTTTGGCCTGTTCCGTTTTCTCTGGTTCTATAAGGTAAAATCGGTAGCTCCCGGGATCACCATCGACTATCGCTCGTACCAATTTCTCAGCACACGGAGGAAGCACGGTATCTTCACGAACGACGACTTTCAGCTGCGAATAACAAGTGGAACCTGTCGCCATTGGGATCTCCTTGTTGTCATATCTCAGTATTTCCTCTCCGATATCCAGTAGAATTTTATGTGCTTTCATAAAGTCCAGACCGAGAATACACTCGTCTGTTATATCAGCTACCAGGAACGAATGTGAAAATCCAATGTCAGCAAGAACCACATCCAACATAATTTCCCCGTGTAATCGTACTGGCTCTCCTGTTGCAGTTTTTAGTCTGTATTGGCGTGCGTCTTTCAGCCATTTATTACCGACCATGTCAGCGCGGATAACAGATTTTGAAGCACCAGTATCTACAGTTATTGTGCATTTTTCGGCTCCAATCTTTCCATCGATGACAAGGCTGTTGCCACTACGCTGCAGTTGTTTGATGGTGGTGATGATGACACCGGGGGCTTCGATTTCCCCGACTGACTCCTGCCCCATGGAGTCAGTCTTTATTCGTTTCCCTGCTGCTGTCTGCGGGGAGACACGGAGTCATTGTTTTCGGCCTCCCTCTGGTCGCTTTTCTGGCGATGTCCGCATTTTTCACAACAAGTTCCGCCACTCCTATTTTCGGTTGATTCTGTTCTCCTTCGCTTTCTGCAATTCCTTTGCAAATGACCCGGTTCACTACAGTTCCAGCATCGGAGTCGACCGCGTACTTCCGCTGCATTCATTCTGTTGCAAATATCCTCTGTTGTGTGGATCTCTCTGAGGCGGACTGCACTTCTTGATGCTTGCTTCGCTGCCTCGTATGCCAGAGCATATGCCAGAACTTCAGCGGTATTCTTCTTTCCGGCCAATCTCGCTGCTTGTTGTAGATCTCGGTCGGCAAAAGAGTTAAGAAAGGCCTCTCTTGCTACTTCGTTGATGTAATCTTGGCCGAAACTAGGATAAGCCAGATGCACTAACCTCTCGATATCGGCGCATAGTTGTTGTAAAGTTTCTCCTGGCTTTTGAAGTCTGTTTCGAAGCTGAAGTCGATATACCTCTTGCAGGTGCTGATCACCGTAACGCATTTCCAGCGCTTGAACTATGAACCCGTAATTGTTTCGATGTTCTGCAGGTATTGACTGTAGTATTTCTGCTGCTGTGCCCCTTAGTGCTAACGTTAAGGACATTGCTTTCTCCTCCTCGGTCCAGTAATTACCGGCTGCTGCTGCTTCGAATTGGAGCTTGTAAGTAGGCCATGGGCTTTGCCCGTCGAAGGTTGGAGGCTGTAGTTTCCTAACTCCGATGACTTCGGGAGATGCTGTCGCTGGGTGATGAATCTTTACTCTTTCCAGGTCGGCTCTGACGTTTTCCAATTCCATCTTTACCTTTTCTTCGTTTTCTCTAATGGAATTTTCGAGTTTTTCCAGATCTGTCCTTACATTTTCTATTTTGTCATCCACCTTTTTGTCGACAGAAATAGACATCAATTCGAGTTTCTGCTCCAGCTGATTTCTCTGTTCCTCCATCGACTCTTTGAGCTCTGCTAACGAGCGTTCATGAACTACTGCTACCAATTTCTGTTCATCTTTTAGCGCCAACACTTCTGCCTTGATCTCTGCTGATGCACGTTCTTGCGCCGCTGATGACCGTTCTTGCGCTTCCCTCATCTCTGCCGATGCACGTTCTTGCGCTTCCTTCATCTCTGCCGATGCACGTTCTTGCGCTTCCTTCATCTCTGCCGATGCACGTTCTTGCGCTTTCTTCATCTCTGCCGATGCACGTTCTTGCGCTTCCTTCATCTCTGCCGATGCACGTTCTTGCGCTGCTGATGACCGTTCTTGCGCTTCCTTCATCACCATCAATGTTTTGAAAAGTTCTGCCATACTCACTGTCGTTTCTTCTGGCTCCTCTTCTACCTCGCCTTCAAACATGTAGGATTCAGGATCCTTACCTTCGTTCACCATAGCTTCTCGAAGCAGGGCGGTTAGGGCATTTTTAGCCCCCACCGTTGATAACGAGCGCTTACTTAATTCTCTTTTCAACTCCACAATGCGCAGATCCACTAATTTTCGACCCATATTATTATTATGTCTTTAGTTCGTACTCACAAAAATTAAATTCCGGTCACAATAGTTTTAAAAAAAATTCACTTATTTCACTTATCTCTTAATTAATCCCACTTCTGACACCAATTGTTACGTTTTTACGGCTTAACGGATTCGTAGGATTAATTAAGGAATACACTTTTTAATTATCCACACAATAATTTATTTATCACAAACCAAACACAATTTAATTACAAACACAATTCTTAGAGTTCACTATAATCACTAGCAAATTTAATATTTCGCACTATTCAATTCTAATTATCGCTTTTTATTTCACTACTTTTCACTGTTCTCACTTTAAAACACTCGTATCGCCTTTATAATCAAAACTGACTCGATAGCGGCTGCCAGGCGCTTTTATATAGGCA
Organism: Thereva unica; assembly: GCA_949987705.1. Classification (NCBI taxonomy): domain Eukaryota; kingdom Metazoa; phylum Arthropoda; class Insecta; order Diptera; family Therevidae; genus Thereva; species Thereva unica. The sequence continues at coordinate 43,319,484 of OX465285.1, forward strand.
GTTCTACCTTTGTCTACTTTCTGGAACCTTCTCGAGTCCTTTTTCTCGAGCCTAGTGGTATGTTCTATTCTTTTCGTTCAGGAGCTTGAAGTTGTCTTCACTTATCGCGCGTTCCAATTTTAGTTTAGTACTTAAATGCTTAGTTCAGACAACAACCGAAAATCGTTGATTCATCCTCTCGACAAACAGATGGCGCATAATCATCACAATATTGTAGATATGTATTAAAGAACTTGTTAAGAAACTGGCTGATGTGCATTTAGTGTTTAATGGTGGGAAAGAGGGTTTTGCCCGTCTTACTTTGATGTTTGAATGAAATGGCCGGCGGAATCCTTGTGCGGACAATGTCGACGGAATGTTTTTGCGCACATTTCCAGCGGCTTTCCTTTGTTTCACAGATAAAACTCAATGGGAAATCTTATGAATAGCTAGCTGTAAGGCTCACATGCCCAGCTACCTAGTAAGATGAATATTGAATATCACGAAGGCCTTTAAATTAACGGTTAATTTATACATACTAAAAAAGCTGGTCGTCCCAAGCAAGAGCATGTGAGCCCTCATCATTCTTATAGCTACACAATATGTGTACATCTCTCTTCTTGAAGTTTGGCTCTCGTTGCAACCTGAACATCAAGAATTCCAACTTGTTTGCAACAACTGAGTTTTTGTGTCGACGGACCTGCCACTAATTATAGGTTTTCATGGCAGGCTTCCAGTTGAATAATGAATCCAGACTGGTTTGTTCTTAATAATTTAAATTATTTTTATTTCCAATTGGATTATTTTCATAATTTTTAAAATTTGATACTATCAGAAGTAAGCAAAAGGGTAGTTTTATTGAAGCTACCATAATTAAATGAACGGGTGGTGGAGTGGGATATTCATATACATGCACATATATATAAAATTCTTAGAATTTTAGATAATTATTTACTTTATCACCGCACTCCCGCAGGAGGTAGGCTTTGTAAGGGGTTGACCAGAGCATGTTGCTTTTGGAATTAGCCGTTGGTCACCGGTTGGTTATTCAGGGTTAAAATTTTGTAAAAGTAATTTTTATAAAAAATAGCAGTTTAATTCTCCCACCAAAAACTCACCGCATTTTTGGAGTATTGCGCGAACTTTTGCGTCTGATAAAGTAAACAATTACCCTTAATACAAACATTTTAAAAAATCTTTCAAAATCGGAACTCTTCTTTTTTCATTGACGACTACCACTCTTGAGAAATATGAAGTAGAGTTTTAAACGAAAGTTTTTTATTGTTTTCTATTATTGCACGCCAATATGTATACATATATTCACATTTTCAAATAGTTTGCTCAATTTGCTCTAAAAGCAATAATAAAATCAATACAAAAAAACTAGAATTTTGTTAAAAACAAACTTATTTAATTTTTCTCAAAATAAAAAAAACACGATGCTAAATTTCCCATTAAATCTCTCTTCCCATTCATTAATTTCTTCATTTCTTCATTTCCATAGACGCAAACCGTCGAAAATCAAATTTACCAATTGAAATGGGTTTTCCATACAAATTGACATTTGAATTGCTATTTTGGCACAGACCCTTACTCTATAATCAATGTAGATATGTACAAACATCTTTCAGGTTGTCTTGTTAGATGGCGATAGTTACACTGAATTAAGTTTTAGGGCTGCGAATTTCTGTTGTAAACCTCTAAAATTAATGGGAATGGGTTTACAACATTAGTTTAATAATATTAATTTTTTATTAGTGCATAATAATCATAAAATAGACAATTTTTTTAATTTTGCTATTTTTTAGTAAAACATAAAAAAGCGGGTTTGCGCCTGAATTTAAAAAAGAATATCAAAGCCCTTGACGCATGTTGGAAGAAAAAACAAAAGTTTCGGATCTAAAAATAGATTCCTGTGCGGGCATTCCTTTTGTTTTGATTTGTGGAACGTCAACAAAGAGAACAAAATTAACTACAAAATTTTTATTACAAAAAATTCACTTTATTTAATTCTAACTGTTTAGGATTTAAAGATGAAACGTCAACAAAGAGCACAAGAAATAACTACAAAAATTTAATGACAAAATTCACTTCAGTTGATTCTAACTTTTATTTTTACTTTATTTTTTAAACGCTTTACTTTATGTTTACTTTAATCGAAACAATAATTACGATCTTGCTTTAATTTTATTTTTCTACCCGTCCAAGATACCGCGTAACCGCTCTACGTTCTGACTGCCGTCATCGCCTCTGGTCAGATGGTTTTATTGTTTCGCCCTTGTGTGCGTCAGCATGCTGCCGGTTACCTGTTGTTAGGTAATTGCTGGTGCTGCCGGTGGTGATTCCGGGTCACAGTGTCGCTTAGCGTGCACACTTGCTTTTTGGTGATGAAAGTGTTGTTTAGGTTTGTTAAATGGAACGATCACCCAATTTGTTGCTAGTAGAGTACTAGGCCAGATTGGGCAACCGCTCCATTCTGCCCCCCGTTGAAATCTCCGATTTCAAGATTGAAGTATGTAGCTGGAATGAAAATTGGTTAGTGTGTTATGTTCATCTAGCGGCATTTCCTCCGTGCTAGATGTAGACTCTTGTGTTCTTTAGAGGTTTTGAGGCGCCTCGACTCGCCTTAGTGCTGAGGTTGTTGAAGGTGGTGGTTTATGATTTTTATTGGCTTGAGGTGGATATGGAAGTGGATGGGTAGAGTGAAGTGCGTTGTACCATGGTGTCGAGGTGTTGTATGCTTGCGTATACATTCTCGTTTGCTTTCTGGTCTTCTGACTCTTGAATTGCGATGGTTGTGAGATTTCCATGATCCTGCGGTGTTTCTCCTTGCGGCCTTGGTTGCCAGTTTCCTCTTGTGAGATGATTTGTGAGTGTGCTCCATGATGCCGCTACGAGTCGCCAATTCCAACCGTACTGCTCGTGAATGGTCTGAGCGTTGATAATCATGTTGCATATCTGCTTGATAATGGTGAAGACGGCGTAAGCGCCTAAGATGGCCAAGTATATTTGTCCTGCGTCGATGAGAAATGTCCATACTCGTTCCTTGACGACCTGCATTGCGCTGTGTATAGCCCCGGGAGTTAATAAGTTTAACACATTTACGTCCTGGTGGTCTACGTTGATTCCGAGTAGTCGTTGAGCTACGATGTTGTTTATGGCTTGTTGCTCCGACGGGTACATCACTTGTCTTCGAAGGTCTTCTAGTGCTTCTGTGGAGTATATACCTGCTCTCATTAGGTCTCCTGAGTCTTCGTATTTCCAATCGATGGTACTTGACGGTTTTAGCGTGTTCGGTGTGCGTATTCTATGGATTGCTGGGCTGAGTCCGTACCATTCTCCTAGAATGTGGTATCCTGACGTCACTAGGGGTGAACATGCTACTTCTGTGCCAAACTCCTGGATCAGATGAGTCCTTGGAGTCATGAAGAAACTTTGATTGGAATAGGTAATAGGAAGTTCATTGTAGCATTTAGAAATTCGTCTGATAGCGACCTCTACTGCTTGGCATTTGATTATATATATGATTTCTCCTCGTTGTACTGCTGTGTAGCCTCGTTCCTTCATGTAGCGTAACGCGAATTCGGCTGGATTATGGGCTGCGATACTAAGTTGTGTCTGCAGGACCTCTCTTTCTAGCTCACATCGTCGAGTTACCAGGTTAATGTATAACTTCTCTATTTGCATTCGCATATGCCTCTCAGTGTACACAAATTTTGAGTTGACATAGGTCAATATGTCTAGGTTCTTTGCGTTCGTGGGATGCTTTGTGAAAAAATACTCACTTGACGTTTTGGGTACAATGATCAGTCTTGGATGCTCCGTTTGAAAACCCTTGAATCGGCATACCGTTATGTCTTTCTTTATCTCTAGTGCGAAGATGAATTCTTCTGTATTTACAGTGTAGATCACGCTACCTCCTTTGGTTCCCTTGTCATAATTTTCAACCGTTAATTTATCTGCTCGTCCTTGCCATAATACATCATATTTTGTTTCCTCGCAAGCCGTGTTTGGTATGATGTCCCAGAAGCTTCTGCCGTTCTCGGGATCAGTGCAGTGGCCATCGAGATATGTGCATATTATGTTGTTGCGAATGACAATTTTGTTGTCGTGTAGACGGACAGTGCTGGGACAATCTGTGATGGTCAAAGTAATTGATTGTATGACAATTACCTTGTCCCAGTCGTGACCACCATTGCTGTATCTGATGCCTTGGCAGTTGCCATCATTGTCTAAGCTTCCGGCAATAGTTTCTGAGTATGTGGAACTGCTATTTGGTTTGATGTCAGCAATAATTCTTCCATTAATTAATTGATAGGTTCCACTCTTGTGGATCTTCATGCAGTCCTCTTGACTTATTTCTGCGATGAAGGTACTTAATTCACCTGATACCAGTGATAGATGACTAAACATCCCACAGTGGAATATGGACTGTATAATGCTTATTTTGCATTGATACGTCTGGACCACTGCAACTTCGCTTAGTTGCAAAAGCTGTATTTCTTCCTGTTCATGTCGAGTTTTTGTCTCTTCAAATTGACATTCCGCGACTTCCACTAGAGAAACGGCGCTAATGTTTATGCTGTCGTGTCCGCAGTCGTAGGCGATTATGGCATTTGCTGTAGCACATAGTCCTAATAAGGAGAGCATTACCACCTTTGTGTAGTACATGTTGTCCTGAAATTGATGATAGTTTAAAGTCTTATGGCTAATTTCTTGATGATTTTCTTATCTTCTATGTAGCTTCTTACTTTCTTATCTTACTTATTTGTTTAAATTTACGGAATGTGATTGATTTGATTTGGTTGATTTTAGTTCTTTCTTATACTACAGTCTGGGGTGACTATTGGACCATTGTCTTCTATAGGCAGCACGCTTACTTTTGTTATGGGTCGTGTTAAGGTTGTTTCCTTGCATCTTATCGTTACAACTCGGACCAGTCCATCTCTTCCTGGATGTACTTCAATGATTCGTCCCAGTGCCCAGTTTGTTGGCGGTAGTCGTTCATCTTTGATTAATACCAAATCACCGATCTTTACGTTTGGAGTTCGATGTAGCCATTTAGGCCTTTGTTGTAGTCGATGTAGGTAATCTGTCTGCCATTGCCTCCAGAAGGTTTGATTCATTTGCTGCAGCATTTGCCATCTGCTTGTGATCCTGATGTTGGGTTCTAATAAATAGTCATCTGCTGGAGCTAGGATTGCGTTACCGATTAAAAAGTGTCCTGGTGTTAAGACTGCTAAGTCTTCCGGATCATTTGTTATAGGGCATAATGGTCGCGAGTTGAGACAAGCTTCTATTTGCGTTAAGAGTGTGTTTAATTCTTCAAAGGTCATTATTGTATTCCCTGTTGTTCTTTTCAGGTGGTGTTTTATGGACTTTACTCCACTTTCCCAGATACCACCAAAATGCGGTGAACCTGGCGGGATGAAGTGCCATTCAGTGCTGGCTTCCTCGATGGATGCGAAGACTTCTTCTGATATTCCCCACTCCTTTTGCATGTTGATTTGTGCCATTCGTCTGCTGGCTCCAATAAAGTTAGTACCACAGTCACTGTACAAGTGGCTGATTCTGCCGCGTCTAGATGTGAATCGACGGAAGGCAGCGATGAACGCGTCTGAAGTCATGTCGCTTACTGCTTCGAGATGCACCGCCTTGATAGCCATGCAGACAAAGATGCAAATGTATCCTTTGGAAGTTCGCACTCTCCCTCTACATTTCGATTCTCTTATTGTCAAGGGACCGCAAAAGTCTACTCCTGTGTGTGTGAATGGATGACTTGGCTTTATACGATACTCTGGTAAGTCCCCCATCAGTTGCTGACTTGTGGCTGTCTTCTGTTTCCAGCATGGAAGACATGTATGTATTCGCTGTCTTATGAGATTTCTGGCCGCTACTATCCAGAATTCCTTTCTTATCATAGCTGTCACTAATTGTGCTCCTCCGTGTAAAGTGATTCTATGGGCATCATCAATTAGCAGGTTGGTTACTGTGCTTCTAGCTGGAATTATAATCGGAAATCGCTCGTTGTAGCTTAAGTGAGCGTGCCGTAATCGCCCTCCTACTCTTAGGATTTCCTCAGGGTCAAGGAAGGGGTTTAGGCTGAGAATTGAGCTTTTAGAAGGTAATTGTTTTTGACTCTGTAATGCCGTAATTTCTTCCATAAAGTGTTTTTTCTGTAGTATCTGGATGATATTGTTCTTGGCCTTTTTTAATTCGTTAATTCTCAAATGACCTAGCGTTTTGACCTTGGTGCTTGCCTTGCAATTAGTCATGAATCTGTTGCAGTAAGCTGTGACTCTAACTAATTTTCTCCATGAAGAGTAGTGCTCCAGTAGTCTGGTAACGAATTCATTTTCCAAGGTGGTGATTAAGGTGACGGCTCCTTACGCTTCCAGCTGGGTCTCTTGAACTTGTTCTTGTGATGGCCAGTGCTCCTTGGATTTGACAAGCCAAGTGGGACCATTCCACCACAATGTATGGCCTATGAGCGATTGAGCCGAGATTCCTCTGCTTGCGCAATCTGCTGGATTGTCCTTTGTAGGCACATGTCTCCAAATGCTGCTACTGCATTTTTTAGTGATGTCACTAACTCGGTTTGCGACAAATGTCTTCCATCTTGATGGGTGCCCTCGTAGCCATGATAGTACTATAGTGGAGTCACTCCAAAGATGAATTTGGGTTGGATTGCTTGGAAGTATCGGTTGTGTCCTTTGTACTAATTTTGCTAGTAGGGACGCGGCGCATAATTCCAATCTCGGGAGGCTTATCTGCTTGACTGGCGCTACTCTAGTTTTAGCTGTCAGTAGTGATGATTTTGTTTTATCGTTAGACTTAACGACTACGTATAGTACAGCGGCATAAGCTAGATTTGACGCGTCACAGAATCCATGTATCTCATATTCTTCATCCTTGTGTGTTTGTAACCAGCGTGGAATTGTAAGTTCCTCGATCATGTGAAGTTGGTTCCTGAAGTTACGCCATGTCTCGCTAAGCCCTTGAGGTAGTAGCTCATCCCATTCGCCTTTTTCAAGCCATACCCTTTGCATTAGTATTTTAGCTGAAATTACTATTGGGCTTAACCATCCTAATGGATCAAAAAGTAGAGATATTTCTGATAATAGTTCTCGCTTAGTCTCTACCTTTCTTGAATTGTTCTTGATTTTAAAATGAAATGTATCAGTGACGGGGTTCCAATGAATCCCTAATGTTTTGATAGTAGTGTTGATGTTAACCTCGGGAGGCCCTTTCAGTTCCCTGTCTTGAATTGCTATATCACGCAACGCTTGGTTATGATTGCTGGTCCATTTTCGTAGGTGCAGACCGGATTCTCTGAGTATTTTTCGTACCTCTTCTATTAGATAAAGGGCTTCGGGGATTGAATCTGCTCCTGACATTAGATCATCCACATAAAAATCTTCTAAAATTATCCTTGCCGCTCTTTCGGACTGAGACGCGGCGTTGGTTGCTATCTGTTGAAGCGTACGCACGGCTAAGAATGGTGCTGATGCTGTTCCGTATGTAACAGTAAGCAAGCGGTATTCTTGTAATGGTTTCGTTGTCTCGCTCCTCCAAAGGATGCGTTGGTAATCAGCGTCCTTTTGGGTGACTCTTATCTGCCGATACATTTTTTCAACATCAGCAGTGAAAGCGATGGCATGTGTTCTCCATTTCAGCAGGGTGGATGCTAGATCTGCCTGGATGGTGGGCCCCGTTAGTAGGTGATCGTTCAGTGATGAATTATTAGTGGTTTTCGCGGAAGCGTCGAATACCACTCTTACCTTTGTAGTGGAACTTTGCTCCTTTATCACTGCATGATGTGGTAAGTAGCATGGTTTACCGAGTGTGTGAGTATCGTGGTTTTCAGGAATCACTAATTCCATGTGTCCTAATTCCAGATATTCAGCCATAAACTTTTCGTATTCTTGTTTCAATTCGCTATGTGCTTCCAGTTTTCGCTCTAGGCTAAAAAATCTTCTTAATGCCATTCCTTTCGAGTCGCCGAGCGCTGGTGGTTCTGGATGTGACTTGAACGGCAGTTGTACTTCATATCGACCATCTTCTCTGCGCCGGTGTGTCGCCTTAAAGTGAGCTTCGCATTGAGCTTCGGCTTCAGTGAGATGTTTTTCTTCGGTCAATTCCTCTAATTCCCAGAATTGTTGTAACAGTTGCCTTATGTCACAGTGTAGACTAGTTGCAACCTTGATACTATGACAGGTACTTTCCACCGGTCCTGACAAAATCCATCCCAGGATGGTACGTTGCGCTAATGGTGTTCCTGGAGGGCCTTTAATTTGTCCTTCTTCAATTAGTTCGGGGTAGACATCGGCTCCTAAGAGAACGTCGATGCGCTGTGATTCAAAGTATTGAGGATCTGCTAATTGGAGACCCTTGATGTGTGACCACTCTCGTGCTACTATTTGCTGTGTGGGGAGGTCCGCTGAAATTTGCCTCACTACTAACGCATTCATATCTATATGGGGATCGTAAGCGTAGCGAGAGCTGAGCCTAAAATTGACTGTATGTTTGCTTGGCCCACACTGTTGGTTTTCTATTCCGAAGACTGTCACGAAAGTGTTTGTTTTATTGAGTTGTAGAAGCTGGACGCTTCTTTCAGTAATGAATGAGACCTCTGAACCTTGGTCTATAAGAGCTCTAAGTGTTTTAGTCCCTGTCTTACTAGAGTGGACCTGAATGAGTGCTGTGGCTAGCAGGACGGATTTACTGACCTGTTTACATCCCTGCTGCCCCTTGCATTGAAGTGAAACTATTTCTTGGTTACCTTGTGCTTGATTGCTGTCAACTTCGTTCCTTCTTCCCAAGTTGACCTTGGCGGATGTGCTTCCGTTTCTTGGTTGCTCTGGATAGCTTTTGTTATGCCTGGGCTCTTCCAAATGTAATAATGTGTTATGCCGTTTGTGGCATTTAAAACATGTTCCCCTACTTGGACAGGTTCTGATAGAGTGTGATGTGCCTAGACAATTGAGACACCTTCCTTGTGACCTGATGTGAGCGATTCGGTCGTTGACACTCATTTTAATGAATTGAGCACACGTCCGAAGATGGTGATCCCTTTGGCATAGGCTGCATTCAGTTGCCCTTGTTAAGTGGATTCTTACCGGTTCTGATTTACCTAGGGACTGCTTGTGTGTTATTGGCTTGGTTCCCCCTATGGCTTCGAGAGTGCGGAATCTCTTCTCTAGGAATTCCTTGAATTCTTTTATGGTTGGCAAGTAATTGGCGTCATGGGAGCTCAGTGCATCCTCCCAGTGGGTGACTGTCTCCTTGCACAATTTCTGAGATAGTATATGAATCAATATTGGATCCCAAGTTTCTGTGTTAATGTGCAGACCCTTGAGTGCCTCCAATACCTCGTTGAGCTTATCCAACATTTTACGTAATATTGGGGCTGTTTCCTGATGCTGCATGGGCATTCCTGTCAATACAGTGAGTTGAGTATTCACTAGTATTCTGTTATTTTGGTAGCGTCGCTTGAGAATGCTCCATGCTGCAGTATAATTTGCATCTGTAAGTTGAAGATGTCGAATAAGTTGCTCGGCTTCTCCACTGATGCATGTTTTTAAGTAATGTAGCTTCTGAACATTACTTATGTGTTGATTTTTGTCGACAATGGCTTCGAACAAATCATGAAATGATGGCCATAGGACATAGTCTCCTGCGAACCTTGGGATGTTTATTCTTGGTAGTCGCAAGTCACTCGGATCGGGTCTGGGCGGATGGTGCACATAATTAAAACCTGCACTGGGTTCTTGATGTGAAGTTGATGGAGGAGCTGGAGGTCTCAGTGATGACAGATGGTCTGCAAGAATGCCCATGGTTTGGCAATACTGTTCTTCCATGTTGCTAAAAATATCCTGGGCAAAGTAATTTTGTTTACGATGCTCTTCAGAATATAGTTTAAGCAGTTTGCGGTGATTGCCTTCTATAATGTTCCATTGCCTTTCCATCAGTGCCCTTCGCTCGAGGAGGTAGCCTTCCTTGAGCCTGTCCCTTGGGGATTTCCTGATGTTTGTTATTATTCTGGTTAGTTCCGCTTCTTCGATCGCTTGTGCTTTGATGAGGGATGTCACGGCTTCATCGGAGTCAGAGGCTTTATTGGAGCCAGGGTTAGCCATTGCTGTGTGCGCGGATTATACTTTTTAGTTTTCTAATTGTCGGTGTCAAGGACTTCACTGTTACTCGCGTGATTGTCAACGATGTAAATCACCTTATTGTACTCGAATGACGCGGGGCGATGGCCTTATTTATGTGGTACAAACGCGCACTATTTTCTTTACTTAATATTAGACCCTTTGAGAATTTAAGGGCTAGAAAACAGACGTCAATAGGACCACTAATAAAACTTATTTTTTTTTTTCTCACGGGTTTGAATAGACCAGCCCTATCAATACCTTCGCTAAGTTAAATTACTTTAATTTTTTCCACTTAGTTATTAAACTTGTTTACGTGCGTATGTATGATTTAAAAAGATTGGGGAAAGGATGCCAATAAAAAATACTAAAGAACCACCTACCTTGATTCCTTGATGAAGCGTTGTCCTCGTAGTGTTTCCTTCTGTTTGATATTGCACCTTCACACTCACACACACGCGTATCCGGCTCGAAGGACCAAAATGGAACGTCAACAAAGAGAACAAAATTAACTACAAAATTTTTATTACAAAAAATTCACTTTATTTAATTCTAACTGTTTAGGATTTAAAGATGAAACGTCAACAAAGAGCACAAGAAATAACTACAAAAATTTAATGACAAAATTCACTTCAGTTGATTCTAACTTTTATTTTTACTTTATTTTTTAAACGCTTTACTTTATGTTTACTTTAATCGAAACAATAATTACGATCTTGCTTTAATTTTATTTTTCTACCCGTCCAAGATACCGCGTAACCGCTCTACGTTCTGACTGCCGTCATCGCCTCTGGTCAGATGGTTTTATTGTTTCGCCCTTGTGTGCGTCAGCATGCTGCCGGTTACCTGTTGTTAGGTAATTGCTGGTGCTGCCGGTGGTGATTCCGGGTCACAGTGTCGCTTAGCGTGCACACTTGCTTTTTGGTGATGAAAGTGTTGTTTAGGTTTGTTAAATGGAACGATCACCCAATTTGTTGCTAGTAGAGTACTAGGCCAGATTGGGCAACCGCTCCAATTTGGAAGGGGGTGGGTGGGCTGAAACTACGATGATTTCTTGGCCGGTGGCTGAAATTTATGAATGAAGAAATTAAGAGAGATTTAATGGGAAATTAAGAGAGATTTAATGGGAAATGGTGTTTTTTTTTATTTTGAGAAAAATTAAATAAGTTTGTTTTTAACATTGATTTTATTATTGCTTTTAGAGCAAATTGAGCAAACTATTTGAAAATGTGAATACATACATATATATACATCTTTTCGTGCAATATTAGAAAACAATAAAAAACTTTCGTTTAAAACCCTACTTCATATTTCTCAAGAGTGGTAGTCGTCAATGAAAAAAGAAGAGTTCCGATTTTGAAAGATTTTTTAAAATGTTTGTATTAAAGGTAATTGTTTACATTATCAAAAAACAAAAGTTCGCGCAATACTCCAAAAATGCGGTGAGTTTTTGGTGGGAGAATTAAACTGCTATTTTTTATAAAAATTACTTTTACAAAATTTTAACCCTGAATAACCAACCGGTGACCAACGGCTAATTCCAAAAGCAACATGCTCTGGTCAACCCCTTACAAAGCCTACCTTCTGCGGGGGTGCGGTGATAAAGTAAATAATTATCTAAAATTCTAAGAATTTTATATATATATACATGTATATGAATATCCCACTCCACCACCCGTTCATTTAATTATGGTAGCTTCAATAAAACTACCCTTTTGCTTACTTCTGATAGTATCAAATTTTAAAAATTAATGAAAATAATCCAATTGGAAATAAAAATAATTTAAATTATTAAGAACAAACCAGTCTGGATTCATTATTCAACTGGAAGCCTGCCATGAAAACCTATAATTAGTGGCGGGTCCGTCGACACAAAAACTCAGTTGTTACAAATAAGTTGGAATTCTTGATGTTCAGGTTGCAACGAGAGCCAAACTTCAAGAAGAAAGATGTACACATATTGTGTAGCTATAAGAATGATGAGGGCTCACATGCTCTTGCTGGGGACGACCAGCTTTTTTAGTATGTATAAATTAACCGTTAATTTAAAGGCCTTCGTGATATTCAATATTCATCTTACTAGGTAGCTGGGCATGTGAGCCTTATAGCTAGCTATTCATAAGATTTCCCATTGAATTTTATCTGTGAACCAAAGGAAAGCCGCTGGAAATGTGCGCAAAAACATTCCGTCGACATTGTCCGCACAAGGATTCCGCCGGCCATTTCATTCAAACATCAAAGTAAGACGGGCAAAACCTTCTTTCGTGTAGACCCACCATTAAACACTAAATGCACATCAGCCAGTTTCTTAACAAGTTCTTTAATACATATCTACAATATTTTCATTCAGTTTTATTATTTTTTTTGGTTCAAAGGTGAATTTTTTATTAAATGCTGGTCATTTTCTTAAAAGTTGTAGCTTTAAAAATTATTGAGTTGATTGAGTGGATAGAAAAGCCGCCTCTTTCTAAAACTGCATACATTTTTGCAGAAACTTGAGCGCAGAGTTATGCGTGCAAATTCCTTTGCACAGGTGGAAAATTCGACGCTTTCTGTAAAACTGTAAAATTAACGCACATCTCAGTACTAAAGAACTGGTTTGAGAGCTTTATTTCTGGCCATTCAATTAAGGTAGTACGGGATGGCGTCGAATCTCGACCGGCGTTTTCCGAGAGTCGACTTTCTCACCTGATTTCTTTCTAATATTCATTAATGATATGCTCTCAATCCCCTCCAACCCACTTCATACTTTTGGCAATGACACAATGCGTTACTCCTACGCCTTCGTCAATATAAGACAAGAACGGGCCAGACCTTGTCTAATAGAGTGTAAACTCTCATCCCTCGAAAAAGTTGTACCATCCTTCCCTTTATCTCAGTGGCAAAAAGAATCTAATAGCTGACTCATCTCTTAACATCTTAAGATACAAATCCACCAAAGCAAACAAACATTTGCTCGCCGGCAAAATGACGTCAAGCTGGAAGTACACAATTGCATTGCATTGCAATACTTGATTGGATTTCACTGCAATGCGTTACATTATATGTATTTGACACATTAATGCGTTGTGTGTTGGCATTTAAATGCGTTTTGAAATTTGAATTTATGCTGCATTTGTGTCGAATCCCTCAAGAAAATCAATTTTTAATATATTACTGAGTTAATTCGAGCTAATAATATTTTGCAGAAAAAAACAAGACCGATTTGACAGAGTATTGAATGCGTTGTATGCGTAAAAGTTAAAAGTTGAACAACTGTTGCATTGCATTGCGTTGCATTGAAGGCAGAGCCGCATTAATAGATCTGCCGTCATTGGAATGTACAGTGTAAACTTGATCTGTCAACGCATTCATGCAACGCAATGCAATTATGTACTTCCAGCTTTACGAAGAAAGTGCATATCGCAGCTATGCACATTTGGAACATCATCTTTTTACATCATTATCACGTCAAGAGAAAATGCCTTTGGTGGACTCGTACTTTTAGACGTAATTTAATCTTCAGTGGCATTCCGTATTACAATATTGTTAAATCCGATTAGAAGACGAAGCAGCTTGCAAGTAAAAATTTACCAATATTGTTAAATTTTCATGTAAAATAAATGTCAATATTGTATAATATAAAATACGGTTTCGGCAGTTTCGAAAAAAAAAAATAACAATATTTCAATAGAAAATAAGGTCCCAGATCTTCGATGGAGTAATCACATATTCCAAATCGCCAAACAACCTTATCAATGCAATGCTTATCAATTATCAGATTCCTGAAGAGATGCAAGTTCCTTCTTCAGCAGGCGGCCCTCCACAATCTACAAGTCCTACATTCCGCCTTATATGGAATTGTATTGAACATAACTCGTATATCTGGGCAGAAGTTATATTCCCACGGCCACAACCCATACGACACATGACCCCAACCAAAAGTTCACGAGCCTTACGGCACAATCCACCATCAATGACCTCGGGAGCATCCGGAAAAAATTTGGAAAAAATAAATTAACAGAGCTTCAGCCTCGGATTAGTCTTTATCAAAATGCGTCTGGTTGTAATTACAATAATTTGTTTAATAGTCCTCTCAATTTATTTTAACTCGTTATAAATCCCTAGCTTTTGTTGTAATAAAATACTATATATTTAATTGTTTTCGACGGTTGCGTGGCGCGAACCTGTATTGCAGGTGCCCCAAAAACTAGCTTGCCTTGGCTGGAGAAGGTGCAAAACGAAGAAGGTGCATTGGCGATAGCACCCTTTTGCTCCTCTAGAGACCCTTCAAGCCACGGTAGTATTTGCAGCCCTCGCCAATTTTTACCGCTTTTACATACATGCACCTTTTTTCCCAAGTCAGCCAACTTGGCCTATCGCAGGCCCACTACATATATACCTCCCCTTCGTTAATAAATAGAACAAACAGCCGGTGTTGTTGAAACCATATAACACCTCACAGATCAAACGCAAGGTTCATTGACATCTATGTACGTATAAAAGGTTCACCATGCCACATAAATAGAAATTATTTATATATCTCAATAGTAGTACAATTATCCGTAAAAATTACTAATTTCTACGAATTATATTTGTCATTCAAAACTCATTTAAAAAAATGGAATAATCCCTGAAAACCCATTTCAATTTTTTCAACATAATAAAAAACCCTTGATGCCAAATTTCCCATTAAAATTATCTCGCCCATTCATTTCATTCCCTCATTGTAAAATTTCACCCATCAGCTACGAAATCATCATCATTTTTTCATCCTCTTTGCCCTTCCCTAACAAAACAATAGGAAAAAGCGCATAGGAATCTATTTTTAGATTCGTAGCCACTAAACCCAAAGCCGCAGCTTCTGATTTTGTTTTCAAATGCGCAAAGGGCTTTCACATAAACCAGAAAAAGTTTATTTCGGAAACTAACCATATATAGCGGAGCATAAAGCCCTGCGATATTAGCGCCCCCAGCTCGTGGTGCCGTAACCTGAAGTTAATTTGACTCGCGTTTGTCCATATCTACTTAGTATATAATCAATGATATCTACTTACTCTATAATCAATGGTATCTACTTATAGATAATCAATGTAATCAATGTGGTTAATGTCTATAATCAATGGGACATACATTGATTATATACTAAGTAGATATGGACAAACGCGATTCAAATTAACTTCCAGTTACGGCACCACGAGCTGGGGGCGCTAATATCGCAGGGTTTTACGCTCCGATATATATGGTTAGTTTCCGAAATAAACTTTCTTGTTTATGTGAAAGCCCTTTGCGCATTTGAAAAAAAAAAATCAGAAGCTGCGGCTTTGAGTTTAGTGGCGGTGGATCCAAAAATAGATTTCTATGCGCTTATTCCTACTGTTTTGTTCGGGAAGGGCAAAGAGGGTGATAAAATGATGATTTCGTAGTCGATGGGTGAAATTTGACAATGAGGGAAAAAAATGAATGGACGAGACAACTTTAATGGGAAATTTGGCTACAAGCATATTTTTATTATCTTGAGAAATGAAATGGATTTGAAGGAATTATTTCACTTTTTTAGCGAAAAGGTGATAAATTTTTAGATTTTTTTCTCAGGTATTTTAGTTCGTAGAAATTTGAAATTTTTACGGATAATTGTATAACTATTGATATATATAAAATAATTTTTATTTTTGATTTTATTTATTGTTATTTATGTATGTGGCATGGCCAAAAACAACCCTTTGTACCGTTAGTACGTTATGTCCTTCAAGTCAGGATGCAGTGTCTATTAGTAAGTTTAGGTGTCTGGATGGTTCGTCAGTAGATTTCGATGAACCTTGGGTTTTATCTGTGAGGTGTAATATGATCCCAGCAACACCGACTGTGTTCTAATTATTAACGAAGGGGAGGTACATATTTAGTGGGCTTGAGATGGGTCGAGTTGGCTAGTCTTGGAAAAAAGGTGCATGTAGGTAAAAGCGGTAAAAATTAGCGAGGACTGCTACATTTCTACAGTGGCTTGAAGAGTCTATAGAGGAGCAAAATGGGCCAGCCAAGGCAAGCTAGTTTTTAGGGTAATATAGGTTCGCGCCACGCAACCGTCAAAAACAATTAAATTTAAAGTCTTTTATTACACAAAAGCTAAGGATTTAGAACGAGTTAAAATAAATTGAGAGGACAATTAAACAAATTATAGTAATTACAACCAGACGTATTTTGATAAAGACTAAACCGAAACTGAATCTCTGTTCTTTAATTTAATTTTTCCAAAGGTGAAAGAAGAGATATTAATAATGTTACAAAGAGATATTAATAATGAGACTTAATATTAATAGTGTTACAATATTGCTAACTAAGCGTCTGGGGGTAGCCGGATGCTCCCGAAGTATCGATGTCATCGATGGTGGCTCGTGAACTTTTGGTTGGGGTCATGTGTCGTATGGGGTGTGGCCGTGGGAATAGAACTTTTACCCAGATATAGAGTTACTTTCAATACAATTCAATACAAGGCGGAATGTAGGAATTGTAGATTGTAGTCAGGGCAGCTGGCTGAAGGAGGAGCTTGCTTCTCTTGAGAAATCTCAGTCATTGATAAGCTTGTTTGGCGATTTGGAATATGTGAGTACTCCATCGCAGATCTGGGACCTTATTATCTATTACAATATTGTCATATTTTTTTAATGAAATGCCGAAACCGTATTTTCTATTGCAATTTTAACAATATTGGCAAATTTTTACTTGAAAGCTGTTTCGTTTTCGGATCGGATTTAACAATATTGTAATAGGAAATAGATTATGTCTAAATTTACGAATCCACCAAGCCATTTTCTCGCAGGCTTTTGGCGTGAAAATGACGTAAAAAGATTATGTTTCAGATGTGCATAGCTGCGATATGCACTTTCTTCATGACGTCAATTTGCCCGCGAGCAAATGTTTATTTGCCTTGGTGGATTTGTACCTTAAGATGTTAAGAAATAAGTCAACTATTAGGTTCTTTTTGCCCATTGAGGTAAAGATAAGGATGGTACAAGTTTTCGTAGGGATGAGAGCTCACACTCTATTCGACAATGTCTGGTCCGTGCTTGTCTTATATTTAGGAAGGCGTAGAAGTAGGCACAACTATGAATTGGGTTGGAGGGGATTGAGAGCAGATCCCTAATGAATATTAGAAAGAGATCAGGTGAGAGAATCGACCTTTGGGGAACGCCCGCCGTGATTCGACGACATCCAATACTAGCTTAATTGAACAGCCACAAACGAAGCTCTGAAATCAGTTCTAGGCGTCGAATTTTTCACTTTTTCCGTTGCCTGCATAACTCTACTCTCAATTTTCTGCCAAAATGTATGTAGTTTTGTAGCGGGGCGCTTTTTCAACTCAGTGATTTGCAAAGTAATTACTGTTAAGAAAATGACAAGCATTTAAAAAAATTTACCCTTGAACCAAAAAATATATTAAAAATGAATGAAAATATTGTCGAATTATTTATAGAACTTATTAATAAACTATCTGAAGTGGATTTGATGTTTAATAGGTGGGTCTGGTCTATACGAAAGGGGCTCTAGTCCGTCGCACTGTGATCTTTGAATGAAACGGCCGACGTGGGCACCTTTCCAGCGACTTTCCTTTGTTTTACGGATAAAAGTGTATGGGAACTAAGCTCGCACGAGCAAAGTTTGTGTCGTATGGACGGGCTATAAGGCTCACATGCCCAACAACCCAGTATGATGAATATTGAATATCACGAAGACCTTTCAATTTTCGTTTAAATTATAGGTACACACTAGAGTTTTTTATTCTCGATTTTTCTTCGTCTGTTCTTTTAGTACTAGCACCAAGCACCTTCATTAAAGCTGGTCGTCCCAAGCAAGAGCCTGCGATCCCTCATCATGCTTATAGCTACAAAATATTTCTACATCTACAAATTTCTGTTTTGATTTTGGCTCTCGTTACAACCTAAACACCAAGAATTCCTACTAGTTTGCATTCTTTTTGTCGCACAAGTGTGTTTTTGTGCTGAGGCACCGGCCAATAATTATGGGTTTTCACGGCAGGCTTCCAGTTGTATAATAAGTTTGATATATGTATACATGTACATAATATACCAAAATTCTTAGAGTTTTTGGTAATTATTTGCAATATCACCCCACTTCCAGGGGGTAGGAGTGGGGGTAATAAGGGAGGTTGACCTGAACACGTTTCTTTTGGAATTAGCCCTTGGTCATCCCATAAAAAGTTATTCACTGTTGAAATTTTGTAAAAATCGCCTTTTTACAAGTATTATTTTATGACTTTAATAAGCAGTTATTGCAGTAACGACTTTGACGCTAGATTGTAAGACCTAAAAAATCTCCCACCCAACCTCTACCTCATTCCCGAATTGGGCACAATATTTTATTGCTGCTTATTTAAAGTAAACAACATTTAAAAAAATCTTTCAAAATCGGAACCTTTCTTCCTTCATTGACGACTACCTAATCTTGAGAAATATGAAGTATTATAGTTTTAAACGATAATTCTGATATTCTTTATTATCATTCTATTATTGTATGTACATATATTTAAATTGACCCAAACTAAATGGCTTAAATTTTCTCTGTAAGCAATAATAAAATAAATACACAAAAACTTGAATTTTTGCTAAAAAAAAACCTATTTCATTTTTCTCAAATTAAAAAAAAAACGCGATGCAAAATTTCCTATCTCTCTTCCCATTCATTAATTCATTGATAATTTCAGCCACCGACCAAGAAATCATCGTAGTTTCAGCCCACCCACCCCCTTCCAAAACAAAACAAAAGGAATACCCGCGCACGAATCTATTTTTAGATCCGAAACTTTTGGCTTTTCTTCCTTCTAACATGCGTCAAGGGCTTTGAAATGCTTTTTTAAATTCAGGCGCAAACCCGCTTTTTTCAATTTTTACTAAAAAATAACAAAATTAAAAAATGTGTCTATTTTATGATTATTATGCACTTATAAAGAAATATTAATATTTATATTATTAAACTAATGTTGAAAACCCATCCCCATTGATTTTAGAGGTTTAAAACAACAATTTCTATCACTAAAACTTAAATCGGTACAACTATCGCCATCTAACAAACCAGCTGGAAAGATGTTAATCCATATCTACTTACTCTATAATCAATGGGACATATAACGAAAAATTGCCGGAGCCTGGAAGTATGCATCAACTGCGTTGAAACCCGCAAACACGGCAAATTTACTAAACCTGCCAAATGTAGCAACTGCAAAGAAGCTCACATTCCAATACATAAATAATGTCCAGAAAAAATAAGGCAAAGGGATATAAATGTTACCATGGCGATAAGAAATCTTTCTTATCTAGAAGCTCTTGAAAACCCACGAAAAAAGAATAACTTGTATTCCAGAATAACAAACAACAGACATTGATTATAGAGTAAGTAGATATGGACAAACATCTTTCAGGTTATCTTGTTAGATGGCGATAGTTACACTGATTTAAGTTTTAAGCTGCGAATTTCTGTTGTAAACCATTGATTATAGAGTAAGTAGATATGGACAAACATCTTTCCAGCTGGTTTGTTAGATGGCGATAGTTGTACCGATTTAAGTTTTAGTGATAGAAATTTTTGTTTTAATCCTCTAAAATCAATGGGGATGGGTTTACGACATTAGTTTAATAATATAAATATTAATATTTCTTTATAAGTGCATAATAATCATAAAATAGACACATTTTTTAATTTTGTTATTTTTTAGTAAAAATTGAAAAAAGCGGGTTTGCGCCTGAATTTAAAAAAGCATTTCAAAGCCCTTAACGCATGTTAGAAGAAAAGCCAAAAGTTTCGGGTCTAAAAATAGATTCCTGCGCGGGTATTCCTTTTGTTTTGTTTTGGATGGGGGTGGGTGGGCTGAAACTACGATGATTTCTTGGTCGGTGGCTGAACAATGAATTAATAGCTGCGTTCCTTTTCTACTATTTAGTACATGTGAGCAGAGCAGAAAAGGAACGCAAAATTTTCTGATTTGAGTAAAAGCATAGACAAATTATTTGTCTATGGTAAAAGCTCACTTGAAATTTTTGACGTTACTTTAAACTTTACAAATAAAAAATTCTTAAAAGAAGAATTTGTGACACAATTGGGGAAATTAATGCGACAATTTCTAAAGTAAAACGAAAGATAATAATTTTTGATAATTATACGACTGAAGTTTTATTTATGGACGTTTTTATATGAGCAAATCAGCTCGACACAAATAAAAGCCATCTAGCGGGTAATGGCGTAAGTGAAAATAATTCACAATCGACTCGAAGTGGCCGCTTTCCCCTAGCGGATTTCAATTGCGTAATTGCACGAGCTTTCTACTCGTTTATAAGAGCAAGTGTAGTCGCTAGTACGCAAGTGTAAAAAATAGTAAAAATTAGCAGAAAAGGAACGCAGCTAATGAATGGGAAGAGAGATTTAATAGGAAATTTTGCATCGCGTTTTTTTTAATTTGAGAAAAATGAAATAGATTTTTTTTTGAGCAAAAATTCAAGTTTTTGTGTATTTATTTTATTATTGCTTACAGAGAAGATTTAAGTCATTTAGTTTGGGTCAATTTAAATACATATATGTATATACTTACAATAATAGAATTATAATAAAGAATATCAGAATTATCGTTTAAAACTCTACTTCATATTTTTCAAGATTAGGTAGTCGTCAATGAAGGAAGAAAGGTTCCGATTTTGAAAGAATTTTTTAAATGGGTAATTGTTTACTTTAAATAAGCAGCAATAAATGATTTTGCCCAATTCGAGAATGAGGTAGAGGTTGGGTGGGAGAGTTTTGGGGTCTTACAATCCAGCGTCAAAGTCGTAATAACGTAAAAAGGTGATTTTTGCAAAATTTCAACAGTGAATATCTTTTTAAGGGATGACCAAGGGCTAATTCCAAAAGAAACGTGTTTAGGTCAACCTCCCTTATTACCCCCACTCTTACCCCCTAGAAGTGGGGTGATATAGTAAATAATTAGCAAAAACTCTAAGAATTTTGGTATATTATGTACATGTATGTACATATATATCAAAACATATTATACAACTGGAAGCCTGCCGTGAAAACCTATAATTATTGGCCGGTGCCTCAGCACAAAATCACACTTGTTTTGTGCGACAAAAAGAGAGTGTGAACTCTCATTCCTACGAAAAATTGTACCGTCCTTCTTTTTACCTCAGGGGGAAAATCAGAAACATCATCTTTTTACGTCAAAAGCCTGCGAGCAAATGCCTTGGTGGATTCGTAAATTTAGACATAATCAGGCCCCCTATTCCCTATTACAATATTGTTAAATCCGATCCGAAAACGAAACAGCTTTCAAGTAAAAATTTGCCAATATTGTTAAATTTTCATGAAAAATGAATGTCAATATTGTAATAGAAAATACGGTTTCGGCATTTCATTGAAAAATATGACAATATTGTAATAGAGAATAAGGTCCCAGATCTGCGATGAAGTAATCACATATTGTACACGATAGTGATACCGTGTGGACGTGCTGCCGCGAGTCTTCTCTTGTTAATTTCAACCGCCCTTACCCGTTTCGTTAGTGCACAATAAATAACATACATTTATATATAATTAAGTGATCTAGTGTAAATCTGCCCGAAGAAGTGCTAATTTGTTTGTTATTCGCCATAAATTTAAAATTCCCATAATTTCTTTGCCGAAATTATTTAAATAATTGGGACTGCATAAGCTAAAAATTGTGTCACCATTGTGTAATCCATAATTACAAAATGTATAAGTGCAAATATAACGGGTGCCCCGCTGAGAACTTCTCATACGCTGACGAAAGCGAATGGCTAGTGTGTAATGGAATATGCGATAACTTATTCCATGCGTCATGCATCGGACTTTCCCGCACAGCCATAAAAAGCCTCAAAGAATATCGGAAAGTTTTTAAATTCTACTGTGTAGACTGTAAGTCTATAGACTTATCGCATATCTTGTTGGCAATTAAGTCCAACAACGATAATTTAATAACTTTAACCGAAACCGTCAACGATATGAAAGCCCGCAGCGATAAGACGCTCAACATGGTCAAAAGCTCCCACCAACGGCTGGAAAACATCGATGAGCTTTCTTCCGCAATTGATCGTATCGAGACGAATTATGACACCAGTTCAAATAATTTTGAAATGATTAAATGCCGGCTGGACACTTTATCCAACAAAGATGATATGTCCAGCAAATCGATCGACGACTTTTCAAAATTAATGAAATTTGAACTGAGTACGATCAACTCAAGCATTAAAAAACTAAAGTTAAATTTGGAAAATAATGCTTGCCCAGACAACAACAACCAGGAGCTCACTATTTTGCTATCCAAAATCGGCGACTTCCTCGAAAAGCTCTCCCCCCTCGAGCACAAAATCTCGGAGCTTAAAATGGATTTAAAGACTCAATTAGATCATGTGGAGTCGGAATTATACATCCTGAGATCATCGCTGAAAAATAGTGAAGTAGAACTTCCGGTGCTCAAAGTAGCTGCATCTGCGAACGCTGGCCTGAATGAGCGGAGAATATCTCTCTATGATGAATTGGAGAATTATCGCCTGCAAAGCAACAACAACAATAGCCGCGGGGATTTTACATTAGGTCATCCCAATTTAACGGAGAACCTTTTCAACCAGACCACATCCATCTCGTCAAGACCATCCCTGTATTTGCCACCGATGCACTTACCTGAACCTACTGTTGTAAAGTTTGGCACAACATGGACAACAGCCGAATGGGATAAAAGACTTCAAAGAATCAGCGCACATAACAAGGTTCAGAAAAAGAAGAAAACTGAGGAAAATAAAGTATCTGTAAAATCCAAAAGAAGGACGGTCATTACAAAGGCTCCAATCGAAGGACCATGCACCTCGTCAGTTGATGTGTCAACATATCACCTCAAAGGTGCACCAGCACAAGCAGATCCATCCTGGGTGCAGAACTTTTTCAAAAAAAAATTCTCGGTAAATCTGCTTCACTGTGAACCAATTCTCCCGCGTAAACCCAAAGTGCTGAAATATAGAAATTTCAAGCTGGTTATGCCAACAAAATATGAGTGGCTGTTCCTAAACTCCACAACAGACATCTTCAGGTGGAATAATCTCGCGTTGTGTCTCTGGAAGGATAGGTTAAGTAATAGATCTAAAAGTAAGTTAGCTACTACTAAAAATAAGCCAAATAAAAAACCTCCTAGTTTTAACACTAACATTAAAACTAACACCACCCCGTCCTCAGCTCCTTACTCATATCCTAACCCTAATAATATTAATTCTAATAAAAATAACTATGAATGCACCTCAAACTACGCGCCAACTTCATCCTCTACTGTCCCGCGGTCTTCTAGTAATAACCGAAGCCTTAAAACTAATCCGACTACTAGCTATAATACTAATACAACCACTACTGCACCCAGCACATCCTCCAACGTCCCCACGCCAAGTAATAACAGAAATCCACAGACTACTTATCCTAATTTTTCACGCAGCCACATTGTCGTCGGTGGTCGTTCCTTTGCCGATGTCAGCGAGGCCCTTACAAGCAATCAGTCTCCAAAATTAAAAAAAGGGATAAATTATCGGAGCCATGGTTGGACAAAAATACTAGATCACTGCGAAATCAAAGAAACAAATTGTACCGCACGATAAGAAGACAAACGGATGTTGACGATGAATTAAGATCCGAACACTCCAGACTAGCATCTGAATTCACTCTTAGGTCACGGGAGGCCTATACTACATACATAAACAAAGTCGGAGAAAATATCTTAAAGGACCCTAAGAAATTCTTCGATTTCGTTAACACAAAGCGAAAGACCTCAGGGTATCCGGCAACAATGACGAATGGGAGAGCTTCCTCCTCGTGCCCCCAAGATATATGTAACATGTTTGCCGTGAGATTTAGTGAAGTCTTCGCTCCCAAATCTAACACAACGCACACTGACCCCACTTGTACTGAATCAACGATCATTAACAATCTATCTCTGTCAGGTGACGAAATAAGAGCAGGTTTAAACAATCTTGATATTAATAAAGGTCACGGCCCCGACAATCTACCTGCGAGCTTCTTGCAGCGCTGTTCAAATGAATTAGTATTTCCTTTTCGTCTTATCTTTAACAAATCGCTCTCGTTGGGAAGTTTCCCTAAATTCTGGAAGAAATCCTTCTTAACACCAATCCATAAATCATCCGACAAGAAATTAGTGGATAATTATAGAGGCATTGCCATCCTATCCGCAATTCCTAAGCTCTTCGAAAAGCTTGTGCACGACAAGATTGCACCACTTATAGATCCTAACATTAACGAGCAACAACACGGTTTCAGAAAGGGGCGTTCGACCACTTCAAATCTAATGATTCTTGTCTCCGAACTCTTATGTGGTATGGAGAACGGCCATCAAATTGATGCTATCTACACGGACTTTAGCAAGGCCTTTGATCGTGTGGACCACCATATTTTGATTGCTAAGTTATTCAAATTTGGAATTAACGGCCGTGCCCTGGAATGGATAAAATCATATCTTAGCGGTAGAACTCAGGTCGTCAGATTTCAAGGATTCTTATCCCAAGAAATCGAAGTTACTTCCGGTGTCCCCCAGGGAAGTCATCTTGGTCCGCTCTTGTTTAACATCTTTATCTCCGATCTGTCTCAAAAATTAAATAATATACCACATCTATTTTATGCAGACGACCTGAAAATATATAGTGTTATAAGGTCCGACACCGATGTATCATTCCTTCAGACAAAACTAAATGCATTGCAGGACTGGTGTAACACCAATAAGTTGCAACTTAACACTAGCAAATGCCATGCAATAACCTTCTCCCGGAAAAAAAGCGTACAACTGCAGCAATACTATCTTGACAACAAGTTATTAAACCATGTTGATCAAATCGTAGACCTAGGCGTTGTCTTAGATAATAAGTTAAACTTTAACCTACACTACGATAGTATTACTGCCAGAGCTAATAAACTCCTTGGTTTTATAAAAAGAAGGGCTAAGGAATTTGATAACATCTGGGTCACAAAAACTCTTTTCTGCTCACTGGTTCGCCCAATCCTGGAATACGCATGCCCTGTCTGGGATCCCATATTTCACGCCAGTAGCAACAGGATTGAATCCATTCAAAAGCAATTTCTCCTGTTTGCACTAAGAAATCTATATAACCCCTCTGATTACACAGGCCTACAAAAAACGGGTCATTTTTTCCCCCTTTCAATTTAATAGTCGTATCCTAAGTATTTTTTCGCGCTGAATCCGAATCCGTTGGCCAAATTGCCCCATCACGTCAGGATTTTGAGCAATCCTAACCTAAAAGTGCCAAAAAGCGTGTTTTTTGCACTTTTGCGCGTTAAATATCTCAAAACTGAGGAATGATAGGGCAAATCTGACAACGGGATCGTTTTCAGCATGCCAAAATCTACAGAAAACCATATCGAAAGCGTGAAATTTGAAAAAACTTTTTTTGTAATACTGAAAAGAAAAACTTCTTGGCAACTTCTTGGCGCGAAATCGACGATTTTTATTAACACATGATATCATCGTTTTTCTTTTCAGTATTACAAAAAAAGTTTTTTCAAATTTCACGCTTTCGATATGGTTTTCTGTAGATTTTGGCATGCTGAAAACGATCCCGTTGTCAGATTTGCCCTATCATTCCTCAGTTTTGAGATATTTAACGCGCAAAAGTGCAAAAAACACGCTTTTTGGCACTTTTAGGTTAGGATTGCTCAAAATCCTGACGTGATAGGGCAATTTGGCCAACGGATTCGGATTCAGCGCGAAAAAATACTTAGGATACGACTATTAAATTGAAAGGGGGAAAAACCTTGTAGGCCTGTGTTATCATAGTCTTCCACACTATACAGACAGGCTCAAAGTTTTGGATCTTCTACCGCTGTCATGCAGGAGAAAAATGCTCATCTCTTGCCTCACCTTGGATATTCTAAACGGCGATCTCAAGGTGAAGTTCTTGTCGGATAGGATAATACTCAATGAAGTAGTTCGGCGTACTAGGCACACGAAACTACTTAAGGAATATTCTCATCGCACCGACTACGCTAGGAACGAGCCCATTAATAGATGTTGCATGGTCTTCAATGATCATAATCAATGCTTCCCCCATCCCACTAACAAATTGTCCTATAAAAGAAAGTTAATACTAATGATGAAACCCCAAACTCCCGTTACTACTTAAGCAATAAAATTAGTATAGTAGATTTAGCCTAATAGCCTTGCCCAGTATACCTGTACCTGACAATGTGATAATTAATTAAGCTATTTAAAAAGTGTACTTAGATTTAAGTGTGCCTTGTTTGGCAAAATAAATAAATAAATAAATAAATATTCCAAATCGCCAAACAAGATTATCAATGACTAAGATTTCTCAAGAGAAGCAAGCTCCTCCTTCAGCCAACTGCCCTGACTACAATCTACAATTCCTACATTCCGCCTTGTATTGAACGTAACTCGTATATCTGGGTAAAAGTTCTATTCCCACGGCCACACCCCATACGACACATGACCCCAATCAAAAGTTCATGAGCCACCATCGATGACATCGATACTTCGGGAGCATCCGGCTACCCCCAGACGCTTAGTTAGCAATATTGTAACATTATTAATATTAAGTAAGTCAGGTGTAATCTCTTCTTTCACGTTTGGAAAAATTAAATTAAAGAACAGAGATTCAGTTTCGGTTTAGTCTTTATCAAAATACGTCTGGTTGTAATTACTATAATTTGTTTAATTGTCCTCTCAATTTATTTTAACTCGTTCTAAATCCTTAGCTTTTGTTATAATAAAAGACTTTAAATTTAATTGTTTTTGACGGTTGCGTGGCGCGAACCTATATTACCCTAAAAACTAGCTTGCCTTGGCTGGCCCATTTTGCTCCTCTATAGACTCTTCAAGTCACTGTAGAAATGTAGCAGCCCTCGCTAATTTTTACCGCTTTTACCTACATGCACCTTTTTTCCAAGACTAGCCAACTCGGCCCATCCCAAGCCCACTAAATACCTCCCCTTCGTTAATAATTAGAACACAGTCGGTGTTGCTGGGACCATATTACACCTCATAGATAAAACCCAAGGTTCATCGAAATCTACTGACACACCATCCAGACTAACCTAAACTTACTAATAGACACTGCATCCTGACTTGAAGGACATAATGTACTAACGGTACAAAGGGTTGTTTTGGCCATGCCACATACATAAATAACGATAAATAAAATCAAAAATAAAAATTATTTTATCTATATCTATAAAAATCTCGTGTCACAGTGTTTGTTACCGTACTCCTCCGAAACGGGTTGACCAATTTGCATGAAATTTTTTGTGTATATTTGGTAGGCCTGAGAATAGGTCGTACGCTATTTTTTATACCTTTAACCAAAAAAACAGCTGCAAAATCCAAAAAAAATGGTAGTTTTAGGAATTTTCACTTCATTGTAGTTTCAATAGCTTCATGGCCTACCTATTGTTCGACAAATGTAAAATTGTCATTAAATTGAATCATTACATTTAATGAAAATTTCAAATTTACGCAGCTGTCAAACAATAGGTAGGCCATGACGATATTTAAACTAAAATGATCCATGGCGGCCGTCTCAAGAGGGCGGTGTACCACTTTCTTCACAACCACCTCGACATGGGTATCAAATGAAAGGGTATGATAAGTAGAATACAATAAGCAATGTAGTATACAAAATATATCTTTAGATCCATGGCGGCCGTCTCAAGAGGCCGAATTACCACTTTCTTCACAACCACCTCAACATGGGTATCAAATGAAAGGGTATGTTAAGTACAATACAATAAGCAATGTAGTATACAAAATATATCTTTAGATCCATGGCGGCCGTCTCAAGAGGGCGGGGTACCACTTTCTTCACAACCACCTCGACAGGGGTATCAAATGAAAGGGTATGATAAGTAGAATACAATAAGCAATGTAGTATACAAAATATATCTTTAGATCCATGGCGGCCGTCTCAAGAGGCCGGATTACCACTTTCTTGACAACCACCTCAACATGGGTATCAAATGAAAGGGTATGTTAAGTACAATACAATAAGCAATGTAGTACACAAAATATATCTTTAGATCCATGGCGGCCGTCTCAAGAGGGCGGGGTACCACTTTCTTCACAACCACCTCGACATGGGTATCAAATGAAAGGGTATGATAAGTAGAATACAATAAGCAATGTAGTATACAAAATATATCTTTAGATCCATGGCGGCCATCTCAAGAGGCCGGATTACCACTTTCCTCACAACCACCTCAACATGGGTATCAAATGAAAGGGTATGTTAAGTAGAATACAATAAGCAATGTAGTATACAAAATATATCTTTAGATCCATGGCGGCCGTCTCAAGAGGGCGGTGTACCACTTTCTTCACAACCACCTCGACATGGGTATCAAATGAAAGGGTATGATAAGTAGAATACAATAAGCAATGTAGTATACAAAATATATCTTTAGATCCAAGGCGGCCGTCTCAAGGGGCCGGATTACCACTTTATTCACAACCACCTCAACATGGGTATCAAATAAAAGGGTATGTTAAGTAGAATACAATAAGCAATGTAGTATACAAAATATATCTTTAGATCCATGGCGGCCGTCTCAAGAGGGCGGGGCACCACTTTCTTCACAACCACCTCGACATGGGTATCAAATGAAAGGGTATGATAAGTAGAATACAATAAGCAAAATATATCTTTAGATCCATGGCGGCCGTCTCAAGTGGCCGAATTACCAGTTTCTTCACAACCACCTCGACATGGGTATCCAATGAAAGGGTATGATAAGTAGAATACAATAAGCGAAATATATCTTTAGATCCATGGCGGCCGTCTCAAGTGGCCGAATTACCACTTTCTTCACAACCACCTCGACATGGGTATCAAATGAAAGGGTATGATAAGTAGAATACAATAAGCAATGTAGTATACAAAATATATCTTTAGATCCATGGCGGCCGTCTCAAGAGGCCGGATTACCACTTTCTTCACAACCACCTCAACATGGGTATCAAATGAAAGGGTATGATAAGTAGAATACCATAAGCAATGTAGTATACAAAATATATCTTTAGACCCATGGCGGCCGTCTAAAGAGGCCGGATTACCACTTTCTTCACAACCCCCTTAACATGGGTATCAAATTAAAGAGTATGATAAGTAGAATACAATAAGCAATGTAGTAGACTCAATATACCGATTCATGGCGGCCGACGCAAGACCCATGTTCTTTGAGGCATTTCACCTGTGTAAAATTCATATCTCGAAAAATATTAAGTCAATGGATGGTTTTTATTGTTTACTATTGACTTGTGGGTGCAGCGTAGGCGCACCGGGTCCCAGCTAGTATACATATATCAATAGTAATACAATTATCCCTAAAAATTTCAAATTTCTACGAACTAAAATACCTGAGAAAAAAATCTAAAAATTTGTCACTTTTTCGCTAAAAAAGTGAAATAATTCCTTCAAATCCATTTCATTTCTCAAGATAATAAAAACATGCTTGTAGCCAAATTTCCCATTAAAGTTGTCTCGTCCATTCATTTTTTTTCCCTCATTGTCAAATTTCACCCATCGGCTACGAAATCATCATCATTTTATCACCCTCTTTGCCCTTCCCGAACAAAACAATAGGATTAAGCGCATAGAAATCTATTTTTAGATCCACCGCCACTAAACTCAAAGCTGCAGCTTCTGATTTTGTTTTCAAATGCGCAAAGGGCTTTCACATAAACAAGAAAGTTTATTTCGGAAACTAACCATATATAGCGGAGCATAAAACCCTGCGATATTAGCGCCCCCAGCTCGTGGTGCCGTAACTGGAAGTTAATTTGAATCGCGTTTGTCCATATCTACTTAGTATATAACATTGATTATCTATAAGTAGATACGTAACCTTGTTTGCGGGCTTTGGACATAGATGGCCTTACTTACACTGATTTCCAAAATCCATGTTAAAACTGAGACTCAAGAGCTTTCGAAATATATAAAAGCTGTCTATCAGTTTCGCTGCTTATGTACATTGAACTTTTGAATTCATGTATATAGCAATCGCATGAATTGGGATACTTTGCGATTGCGCCAGCCGTTCTTTGAGACACAATTTTCGGAATTTTTGTTGTTGTGTGGTTTAAAAACGATTTTTCAGGTTTAGGTAAAAATTTAGTCGTGGAAGATTTTTATTTTTTTTTATTTTTTTATGAAATGTTTTTTTTTGTCTGCAGGTGGATACGGTGCCGCAAATTTTAATTTCTGCTTTGTACAGAATATAAAAAATTTTCTAATTTCGACCAAAAGTTGAGCCTGAGAAAATTTCGTTAAAAAGTTTTAAATTACATATGGAAGAGGTTTTTATCATATATGTAGTATCCCAGGCAATGTACTATTTTTCCTCATCATTAAGTTTTGATGTTTAATGTAAAATCTTTCTTTATGTGTAAAATAATATTTTAAAATTTATAACGCACCAGGAATCGTAAGTGCTTTATAAATATAATAAGTCTTGTGCACTCTCTTCCACACCACCTAAGAGAGGTCGAGTACAGGGCGCGTTTTTTTTATATCGTGGTGTCCCCAGTAGGCATAATCCACGGCTTTCAATCAAAAAGATCCTTTCGCATTCAGGCATTGCTTTGGATTTAGGACCTTGGCTGTAATGATAGATCCACATAAATATATCATCCTGGAACTGTAAAACAATTGAATCCTTCTTTCCAAAATTTAAATTCGACAGCATAACAGGGACAGGCTGAAGTGTACTATAAACCGGCTTTACTGCCTACGTATTAAGTGGTTTTGTTAATATTCATCCACACATCTTTACAATCTATCTTATCTTGGTCCTTCATGTGTAGATCAACAAATTGCTTGCTAAACACACAACATTTCACCTCCACTATCTCAGTACCATTGAAATAAACCCTCTCCTGCCTGCACGGCAATCTTATACTCGCAGCACCAGATTAGCCCACTGGTCTGACTCTTTCTACCTGCAGTCATTCTTTTCACGACAAAATAGTAATTCGTTTCTAAATGGAACAACTCGATTCTGCAATAATCGCTGGCAATCAGTATTTCCGAGTTCCTAAAACATCCAAGACTTCTTAAACAGAGTCTCTCGCCAACTTCTTCCACAACTACCCGCACCCTCCATCCATCCATCCATCCAATGGCGCTACAGTCCAAATCGAGCCTTTGCCTCCTCTAGGGCATTTCTCCCTTGCAGCATGTTTCCAATTGCGAATGTTGAGCATTGCTCAGCCGTCACATAGTCTATCCATCTCCTCCTGGGTCTACCTAATGGCATATTTTCATCCTGATAACGTGGCCGGCTAATCTCAGTCTGTTAATTTATATTAAAGTTAAGAGTTCTGGGTCGTCAAAAATTGTATACAACTCGTTGTTGTATCTCCTTCGCCATATTCCATCTTCTCTGGTTGGGCCTATTATTCGTCTAAGAATTTTTCTCTCAAACCTAAGGACTCGTTCCTCTATGTCCATATCTCGCTATCATAACACAGTACTGGTCGTATTACTGTTTTGTACAGTGAGAGTTTCGTTTTCCTGTGATCAGATCTTGAGTGCAGTATTTGTTTTTGGGCATAAAAGGCTCTATCAGCCAGAAGTATTCGTCTGGCTAGTTCTTTTTTTTCTTCGTTTGTTTTTGTGATTGTAGACCCAAGGTAAACTGTAATGCTCGTCGCTGGTTAAATTTCTTCCCATTCTAAATCTTCCTGCTCTGAACTGTTGCATCCCCTTCGTTTTTTCTTCTTTTATCTTCAGGCCTATGTCCTTTACCGCCTCTTTTAATTCAACATAAGCTTCTTTTTCTACCAAAAAGAACCTTCCCACGATGTTCATCTTATCCCCATAACTAAGTGATTGTACCGACTGTGTAGCTATTGACGTACTTCTCTGGACTGACGTTTTCCTTATCAACCAATCCAGAGTCAGGTTGAAATGCATGGGACCAGTCCACGTCCTGGTCTAAGTCTTTGTCGTACTTCGAACTCTTCTGTTATAACATTTTGGACCTTACCTTCGCCATTGAGCTATTGCACACTGAACTCCCACCTTTATAATCATTAACCTATGCCACCCTAGTACTAATACTAATGTTACTGCTAGACATTGCACCCAGAGCTGCACAATACTTGAAGTAAAGTACTTGAAAAAGTACTTGAATTACTTTATAAAACTTGAAGTATTTTACTTCAATTACTTTTCTAAACCATCGAAAGTAATTGATGTTGCAAGTACTTTACTCAAATACTTGTACTTGGTAATTGGTTTTGATATTTTTAGTTACTTGAAGTACTTATAAAAACTTGAAGTACTAATAAAAACTTGAAGTACTAATAAATACTTGAAGTACTAATAAATAGTTCAAGTACTTATAATAATTGCTGTCTTTTATTCTTTCTGTCCGTTTTTCGGGTTACGAATCGCTTGCACCACCTTTGCTTAAACAGCTTTCACTTGACTTTCATTTAGGCTTCTTTGCACACGTTATGTTTCCCGGATTCCAAAGACAGTCTGGTCAGAAAGTTTTACCTTAACTTTACTTTTAGAACCTCGAAAATTATGATTCTCAGCTGCTATTTCCCATTATTATAATTTTCCAAAGTAGTTAAATAACCCAAAATATAGATAATTCAGGGCGTTACATAAAATTCTAATTCATCCGACACGCGAAACTGGCTGGAAGCGAGTTATTCCTCGAGAAGTGTCACAATCTTCGAGATTAACTTTTCACCCGTTGCATCGCGGACATGAAACGACATAGAGTTTCGGCAGAGATAACATAATACTCCGTATAAAGATGCGACAGCTAGAACAAAAAACCCGAACGCTTTTTGCCTCGGCAGGCCTCTGAGATTGCCTCCCCCTTAGCAACATGCAACATAATCGACTTTCTAGCTACACAAGGAGGCGAACGTGGTCATGGTCCGCAGCACAAGCCATGCGGTGAGTTTGTCGATAAGGAAGCTAGAATTTTAGGGGGGCAAGGAAAGGAACTGACAACAGAATGTTTCTCGCAACATCTTTCTTTCTTTCTCATTTTTCAAACGTTTGCCTCTAGCGCTACATTGAAGGATTTCCCTGATGCTTTGTATTTAACTATTTCCTAGAACATTCAGTGTATTTTTTTAATGACTTCTAATTTCTCTTGATTTTAAATTTGTTTGCGATATTTTTAAAATAGGTACTTGGTGGAGGTTTTTTTTTGGTTACGGATTTTCGAATTTTTTTTATTTTCTGGTATTTCGGTATAACTAGAATGATTTTACAAACGAATTTAGGAAATTATTCTATATTTTGTTTTATCTATAGAATTTTCGCTTTTGCCTTTAAATGTTGGATTTTGGCTTTAAGTAGGTCTTTTGTTGTAGGTATGTTGTGGGCGTAGATTTTTGGCCACAGTTTTTTGTAAAAAATGCAAAAAAGTCGCATACCCTGGGGAGTTGTTTGCATCATCCAAAGTTGCAAAGCGCATAAACATGCTGAGCCATATCTGAAATTCTTTCGATTTCCAAAATCTGGGACAAGTCCTTTTCGTAAATGCTTGTAAATTAACATCCCCGTCCACAATAAAAAATGCGTACGTCTGCTCAAAACATTGCGGTAGTAGTTGTTTTGGTAAAAAGAAATTAAAAATAGGCTCAATACCTTGCTTGATAATTGTAAACTCTTCAATTAATGAATATGAGGAAAGGCTACAGTCAATTTTTCAGGGCAAAAGTATGAAAGCAGGAAGTTAATCTAGGACTTGCAATTACAGGATTTATCTGTTTTAGAGTCATAGAAGTAAGATGGTATTATAGGTTAGGTTAGGTTAGATATGGCTGAGCTGTTGGTATTGAGCTCATACACTTAGGCCAAAAGGATAGGCCCATTGTGATGCCATAGTGATCCCACTTTAAACTTGTTGTTCAAGTGTCGTTTCTTCGCTAAACCATCTCGAGGAAGTAATGAATCTTCTAAGTTGCGGGATGCCGATCCTTGAGATCTCCGTAAGCGTGTTTAAAAAGGGCTCGCCAAATGCGCTTAGTCTCTTTCTGCATAGGGCTGGACAGTGACAGAGGAGATGTAGTACACTTTCCTCCTCGTCCGGATTTTTACAGCTTCTGCAAAAATCGGGGGTTAAGACCTAAGCGGGTCGCATGCGTCCCTATCAGACAGTGTCCGGTAAGCACTCCCACTATAGCTGAGAGGTCTGGTCTACCGAGACTCAGTAATGACGTGGTCCGCCGAAGATCATAAGAGGGCCAGGTTAGTTTGGCCACCATGCATTTATCAAGATCTCTCCAATGCTTTTTCGCTTGTAGCATTGTGTGCTGTTTGCATTGGAGTTTAAAAGTGGCCCAAGGCATACCAACTCTTTCCTTTTCCGGAAGGAGAGTAGCGGTCGTGCCCTTCCTAGCCAGTTCGTCAGCTTTACAATTTCCCTCTATATTACGGTGCCCAGCCACCCATACGAGGAGGGTCCTGAACTGTTGAGCCATCTCGTTAAGAGATCTGCGACATTCAGAGGTAGTTCTAGAGCTGTTTGTGCAAGAGCGCAGGGCTTTCAGAGCCGCCTGACTATCTGAAAAGATGTAAACAGCCCGATTTCTGTCGCCTTGCTGGTTGATCAGTAGAACAGCCTCATGTATTGCTAAAACCTCTGCTTGGTATACACTACAGTGATCGGGTAGTCGAAAGGAGACTTCAATCCCAAGCTCTGGGGAAAATACTCCTCCTCCTACTCGACCTTCGAGTTTAGAGCCATCAGTAAAGAAGTTTGTGGCACCGTGAGAACTGTGTGGTCTGTTTTTCCATTCACAACGTGAAGGGATGTGGACTCCGTAGTTTCTTGTGAAGTTGATTTCGGGTATGCAGAAGTCCGTTTTTATGGGGATGGTAACCGAGTCCAGCACTTTCGTGTGTCCTCCTACGATTCCGGTCCAAAAGCCAGATTCTTTTATTCTAAGGGCTGCGATGGTTGCGCTTTCCTTAGCCACAAGATTTAAAGGAGGAAGGAATAGCATAACATTTAGAGCGTCTGTAGGAGTGGAGCGAAGGGCTCCTGTTATGCATAACTCCGCACATCTTTGTACTTTCTGTAGTTTGTTGAGCACAGTGGACTTATTTAGGGTTGGCCACCATACTAAGACCCCGTATAGGAGTATTGGACGGACAATCGCTGTATAGATCCATCGTACTATGTTCGGGGAGAAACCCCATTTCTTCCCTATGGATTTTTTGCAAGCGAAAAGCGCTATGTTCGCTTTCTTAATGCGCTCTTCTGTGTTTTCATTTCAGAGGAGCTTCTTGTCCAGCGTTATTCCCAGATATTTGGCACTGTTGCTGAATTTGAGCCAGACATTGTTTAGCCGGGGTGGAGTTAGTGGTGGAGTTTTATATCTCCTCGTGAAGAGAACTAATTCTGTTTTATCAGGGTTAACGCTGAGTCCGCGGGTGGCAGCCCAGTTTGAAAGAGTTTGTAATGCCGCCTCCATGAGATCACAGAGGACTTGTGGGAATTTTCCTTTTATGATGATGACAATGTCATCCGCGTACGCCAGTACATGATGTCCCACTGCCTCCAAGCGTCGCAGCAGCTGGTTCACAGTCGCGACCCATAAAAGTGGAGAAAGTACTCCTCCTTGCGGGGTACCTCTGTTGACGGCCCTTCGAACCGAGCAGTTGCCAAGGGTTGAGCTCACGATCCTGCCGGTAAGCATTTGATGTATAAGAGACACCAGCGGCGCCTCTATTCTCAGCTTCGCCAAGGCCAGGGTAATGGCGTCCGGGAGCACGTTGTTAAAAGCTCCCTCTATGTCAAGGAAAGCAACTAGGGTGTATTCCTTAATTTGGAGTGACTTTTCTATGGTTGAAACCAATGAGTGAAGGGCAGTATCCGTGGATCTGCCCTTTGTATAGGCGTGCTGCGCGCCAGAAAGCTCCGAGGTTGGTATGGTCTGCCTCAGATATATTTCAATTAGCCGTTCTAGAGTCTTCAATAAAAAGGATGATAGGCTGATTGGCCTGAAGTCTTTGGGTGTTGTATGGGAGGCTTTTCCTGCCTTGGGTATAAAAACCACTTTTACCTCTTTCCAGCTAGAAGGAATACAATTGATCTGCAGGCACCCGGAAAACATGACCTGCAACCAGGGCATTATATTATTAAGCGAGCGTTGCAGTTGTGCCGGTACTATGCCGTCAGGGCCTGGTGATTTGTAGGGCTGGAAGGTGCTTACAGCCCATTCAATTCTCGCTTTGCTTATGATGGATTTGACCAGCTGTGGTGAGGTCGGAGGGTCTAAGGCGATGGTTGTCTCATTTACGGTACTACTCGGGAAGTGGGTGTCCATGAGTAGTGTCAAAGATTCTGTGCTTGAGTCTGTCCAATCGCCGTTTTCTTTGCGTAAGTAACTAAGCATTATTGGCGCTTTAGTAAGTATTTTACGTAGCCTTGAGGCTTCCGATGTGGACTCTATATTACTGCAAAAGGTGGCCCAGGAGGTACGTTTGGCCTTCCTTATTGCCATTTTGTATCTATTCAGCTTCGACTTGTAGCAGCCCCAGGAGGTTACGTTGTTGCTGCGTCTAGCTGAATTAAATTCCTTTCTACACTCTCTGCGGAGTGTTTCAAGTTCAAGATGGTATTATAAGATAGAGTAAATATTTAGCCCGCAAAAATTTTCTGCAAACAATGTTTGGAAGATGAAAAAAAAGTATGTTACAACCGCAAACGATAATTCTGGTTTGTTGAGGAAATATAAAGAGTTTGTAATAAAAAAAACGAAAAACTTCAGAAATAAAAAAACAAGACCAAAATGGAGCACTTAAAGAAAATGTGTAAGAAAACACTCAATTATCATATCGATAAAACACCCTTTGTTTCCGCTGAAAGCAATGCTTTTCGAAAATGATTTTAAAATGAAAAAGAGAAATTGCTAGCACAATGCATACATTATACCTATATCCTCTTCTTTTTAGAAATATATGAGAGAAATTTAATTTGCCCTCTATTCGGCCAATACAAAGATGGTTGCCTACTAAATGCATTCCGCCTAGTATAAATGAATATATAAAACCTTCCGGGAACATAAGTATATTGGAATGGTCTGTTGACAGCAGAGAATCCATCTTGATTTAACAAAATTAAATATGTCGAATGGCAGACTTAAATTTTTAGAATTTTAAACAATCTTTAGATATAATTTTAATTTACTCACAAAATATATATCCGTCATATTGAAACATATTTAATTTTTAAATTTAAAAATTTGGTCTCGACAGAATTTAAGGCAATTTTTTAACTACACGAATAGTTTAAAGAAAATATTCAAGTTTCATTACCTCCACGCTTGGGAATTATCGTTTGTTCAAAAAATTAGCTATTGGGGCACGCTGTGCTTGGCGTGGGGTAATAACTTGAGAACATATTTATCTAGCAAACTAAAATTTTATGCACATGAAATTTACAGAGTTATTCATTCCGCTATTCTCGATTAGCAAATGGTGGCTGAACAAAATGGACTGAATTGTAGCGCCCCGAGCGAGATATTTTTATGCGTTCTTAACTTTTTTTTAGGTACCTACTTATGTTATTATGCCCAAATTATACAATCACCCGAGTACAAATAAAAGATGGCCTTACAATGGGTGAGCACCGGCTGCTGGGGAGCACATACAGGCTCACGACGGCTAAACTTGATCAAAAGATTTAAATAG
Organism: Thereva unica; assembly: GCA_949987705.1. NCBI lineage: Eukaryota > Metazoa > Arthropoda > Insecta > Diptera > Therevidae > Thereva > Thereva unica. The sequence goes on from OX465285.1 coordinate 43,357,357, forward strand.
CCGAGTGCTGAGCAGTACATATTGGCATACGACGGCAAATTTGAACCAAACAAAGAATCTTCATAAAATGTATTGTTGAATGTGCATAATGGGAACATGATCATTTTCGTTGTGTACAAACGTCTTTTGGAGTGTTCAAGAGAAACAGCTCGCCAGACGTGGGTTTGTTTTTCAGGAAGTGTGTTGTACTAGCTGCTGTTGGTTTCTGTTTTAGTGGGGAATGTTATTATTTCATGCCCAACGACTATGTTTTAATCAGGGTTGGTGTTCGCCCGTTGTTAGGCCATATAAGATACCATCGTCGTCGGCCAAACTTCGCGCAAATTGCGTTAACACAGAAAATATGATAATGGTAAGATAAGGCGGCATTATGCGTTAGTTCGTAAAAGCAAGTGGAAAGAAACAATTTATAGTTTTGATGCTACTTTTCCCATCTATAGAATAGTTTATCTATGGTATTATGAACAAATGGTATTCCACATCCCACAGTAATTTGTTATGTAATCTATTCCTGGCAAAACGAAAAAATTTTATTCAAAAATAAAGAAAAATAACGTACGTACATGCTTCCAATATAAATAAGCAAATTGCAATCAATAAACATTCCGGTCATAAACATTTAAAGTTCCGATTAAGTTGCGTTTATTACAAAACCGCGCAATAATTGGCTTTTTCGGAGGACAAGCCGGTTTTGTTTTTGTACATTAAGCCCATCTACTTTATTGAGTGAGCGAAGTATAGAAACTTCTATAAATCTCTTTTATGTTTAAACCAAAAAGAAGAAAATAAATAGATTCTCTTATACCCCTCTCAGTTGAATTCACAAGCAGGATTGGAGAGCTATGACACTTCCGAGGATACTCGTGTGGCTCTCAAAGGCTGCTATTGGCCTGCACTGGTTTATTGCTGGAAACTGAAGACAATAGTGGCAAGACTTTTACGTTTTTCCAATCACAAACTTTGTTTATATCCTGTACATATCCGGCGTTGTATGTTATTTTGAATTGTGGAGGTGTTATGTAATAACTAAATAAATTAACACATTACTGGATCTCGGCGGCACCCCTTGGAATATTACCCCCTCGGGCCGTCGCCCGGGTTCGCCCCCGGTACTGCACCTACGCTAATAAAAGTAATTTTGACTTTTGAGAGACCGTCTGTCCGTCCGCCTGTCCGTTCGTCTGTCCATCCGTCTGTGCCCGTCTTTTCTCGACTGTACTGAACGCATTTATTTAGGGAGCTGACATTTTTTACACGGCTTTTTCAAAAAATAGTAGATAAATACTTTCATTTTCGTCTAGCCGTCTTAACATTGTTGTGAGACCAATTATAACTACTCTTCTTGTTATATTAAGATTGTAGATTTGAGTCTGAAAAGGGCTTAATCACATCACCATTTTTTTAGCTTTTTCGATAACCTAATACAAATAATACTTTAAAAATAATCAATATATGTATGTACATATGTATATAAAAATGAATACATATTTATGTTGTGTGTAATCGAGGTCGATATGAAATGACTGTTTGAGAGCTGCTTGTGTGCAACGGCGCTTGAAAAAAAAATTGTCGATATTCCTATTGGGGAATATTTTTGGTATTCGCATAAAATATATATGATTTGTATACGAAATCGGTTTGTTTTTTAAATGAAATAAAAAAAGTGAAATCGTTCTGAAAAAAGGAACCCAGCAGCTAGCAGGATAGTGGTGTCAAATTGTAAACGGATTAAACTAAACGTAGCTGGGCTTCCTTTTGAACGGGCTAAAATGGTTTGGGCTAAACCATTAAAATAATATTTTCTTTGCTTCCCTTCTAGTTTTATTGACGTGATATATTCAATAATTTCTTCCAGGAATTGCTTTACAAACCCTTCTCTTCTTAATCTGGCCTTAAAACTAAGCAAATGTTTAAGCAATCTATCAATTTGTTTATTTCTGCAATGAATTCAGCTGTGGATTTCGCCTTGTTACTAGCTTTTCCAGAAAACACACCCATTTGTTCAGCAGATTTGATTACTGCCGCACAAGTTTAACTGGACGCTTGCACAACTAACGAATCAATCATCTTTTCCCATTTATTTGGACTCTAATGTTTTCCGTAAGCTTATGGCTCATTTTTGTCACATTACTTTTCTCCATAGTAACCAACTCTTCTATGCATTTATAGTATGTAACTGGACCATCAATGGTACATAAATCAGCCTTCATCAAAGTATTCCTAATTGAGATACATCATATAATGCACAATAGAGATTTTCAAAATGTGGCTTAAATGTTGTTACCCCTAATCGGAAGAAACAATTTCTATTATTTGGAACTTGATCGCATACCATACCACCTCTAATATTTTACCCGTCTTAGAACAGTATTCTATCAATTCTTGTAATTTTTGTGATAAACTTTCCCCAGTGATACTGGTTTTTGTAACGTAGTATGCAATGATGAATTTGCAGTTGGATAATATTCCACTTGCCATAAAGGCCGATATACACGGTCAAATTGGATGTACATCCAGAATTTCATCAAACCTATAAGCGCAATGAGTTTTGATCGGCCGACCGGCCCACAATCGATAGTTTTGGTTGTACATCAGCCCTTCGATGTACCCGTGTACATGCAGAAAATATTTGCAGGCTCAATATTTGATTGTTGATAAGGGGACTCTAAAACGGATAAATCCTGTATTTGCAAGTCCGAGATTAAATTCCTGCTTTCATACTTTTGCCCTGAAAAATTGACTGTAGCCTTTCCTCATATTCATTAATTGAAGAGTTTACAAATATCAAGCAAGGTAATTTTAAATTTCTTTTTACCAAAACAACTACTACCGCAATGTTTTGAGCAGACGTACGCATTTTTTATTGTGGACGGGGATGTTAATTTACAAGCATTTATGAAAAGGACTTGTCCCAGATTTTGGAAATCGAAAGAATTTCAGATATGGCTCAGCATGTTTATGCGCTTTGCAACTTTGGATGATGCAAACAACTCCCCAGGGTATGCGACTTTTTTGCATTTTTTACAAAAAACTGTGGCCAAAAATCTACGCCCACAACATACCTACAACAAAAGACCTACTTAAAGCCAAAATCCAACATTTAAAGGCAAAAGCGAAAATTCTATAGATAAAACAAAATATAGAATAATTTCCTAAATTCGTTTGTAAAATCATTCTAGTTATACCGAAATACCAGAAAATAAAAAAAATTCGAAAATCCGTAACCAAAAAAAAACCTCCACCAAGTACCTATTTTAAAAATATCGCAAACAAATTTAAAATCAAGAGAAATTAGAAGTCATTAAAAAAATACACTGAATGTTCTAGGAAATAGTTAAATACAAAGCATCAGGGAAATCCTTCAATGTAGCGCTAGAGGCAAACGTTTGAAAAATGAGAAAGAAAGAAAGATGTTGCGAGAAACATTCTGTTGTCAGTTCCTTTCCTTGCCCCCCTAAAATTCTAGCTTCCTTATCGACAAACTCACCGCATGTCTTGTGCTGCGGACCATGACCACGTTCGCCTCCTTGTGTAGCTAGAAACTCGATTATGTTGCATGTTGCTAAGGGGGAGGCAATCTCAGAGGCCTGCCGAGGCAAAAAGCGTTCGGGTTTTTTGTTCTAGCTGTCGCATCTTTATACGGAGTATTATGTTATCTCTGGTTTCGGCCAATAGCCCATTTGAAAGATATTTTAATACCCGTATTTCTGCTTCTTACTACATTATCATATGAGCAACCGTTAAGGAGATATTCAAAAAAAATGGCGTTATCAGTTATTTTAGGCACGTCCAGTACGAACTTTGGCGTTGGATTACTCGCAAACTGTACAAGCGAGAACGACGACTAAGGACTTATTCTAAAGGTAATTACTAGCACTTTAATTTTGGTAATCGGCATTAACCCACACAAATTAATATCTTACGAGTTAATCGCAAAAAACTGCATTCAACCCGAACCACATGATCAAGGTTGAACTTTGAGCGGCCATAACTTTGAGCCAAATCAACTTACAGACCTCGTTGAGAGCTGATTTTGTAGATAATTTTATTCTCCAATACCTTGCCAGTAATCATTTTCAGCTATCACTGCATGGAAACTGGTTATTTGGTATAAATGTCCTCTACCTCTTTTTCAAGATGGCGGCTTTTCCCAACACACTGCGACCCCACAAACTTGGTTTTAACATTGTCAGATGAACCCAAACAAATTCCAAAAAAAAAAAATTTCGTACATCATGAAGTGCAATTTCATGCCCTTTTTTCGACTAATTGCAGTGGACTATTCGTATTTTTCTTGAAATATTTGTATTGAAATATTTGAAATATTTACTTCAACTACATAGGAAAACTTCAAGTAATTGAAAGTAATTGAAGTACTTAGATATTTCAAATACTTAAAATATCAATGTACTTCAATTACTTGCAATTACTTGAAGTTTTTCTATGTACTTGAAGTTAATATTTCATGTACATTTTGGAAGTAATTGATAATTCAAGTACTTTAAATATTAATGACTCATAGTACTTGGTACTTCCAATACATTTACCAATTACTTAGTACTTACTACTTCAAGTAATTTTGGTCAGTACTTTGTGCAGCTCTGTGCACCCTGTCATGACAAACGATAGAACGGACTGGTAGTGCAAAGGGTCATTCATGAGTTTTCAGATACAAAAATCAATCTTATAAAGATGGCGTCACCAATATCGAAAAAGATGAAAATTGAAAATAAGACATAAAACCAAATTGAGCTTGGAGAAATGAGCCGAGAGAAGAGATAAAAAACCAGGCCGACAGCTTAATTCATTTAGGGAAATCTAAGCTGTTCCCGATAATGCCTAACATGTACCATTATTAGGGCTTCTTCGCTAATTTATAGTTATGGATTCAGAGACACGTGAAGCTGAAATATTTATAGTGACGCTGACAGTGTTAGGGAGATATGTATAACAACGAAGGATTTCCAATTTGAATATTATTAATTACACGAGTGCGATCAAAAATACCTCTGGAAGTAAAATCAAATATGCACGAAACACAATAAAACAACTACATTCCGAACCATAGTTACAGGGGCATAATTTAATTAAAAAATATCTTACTAAAATGTTTGCCGTTGTTATTTCATTTTAAATATTATTGCCTACCTATTGGTTTGATGAAACCAGGTACTCACTGGCCGATGACCGATTCCTCGTACCCAAGAGCCCACATGAGAAAAATTGGAGCGCATTCATTGAAAACTTTAAGGTCCCGGATGTTTTGAAAGGAGAGCGATGGGGAAATCTTTATAATTTTAAATATTCCATATGATGGTCTGATTCTCCCTCAGTACCCCGCAGTATATTGATTCTTTGTGATTTTAAGGTGTTTTTGACCTTTTTATTAAAATCTCGAATCTTTATTCTAGTCATTATGACAATAATATTTTGAATGGCAGAGGGTTTGTGATCACAACCTGGCCATTGCGGAATGATCTTATTTATTGGGGTGAAAATGTAGTTCTGTATTAAGTTTTCTTTCTCTTTATACTTTTCAAACAGTTCCAAGAATTTGCAAAAAATTAAATTCAGTTCTGCTTCAAACTCTGCAGTCGGTATCTTGAGGGAACCGTACATTGTATTCTCTTTTATAGATTTGAAAACTTTATTTTTAACTAAGCAATACTTCTCCGAGAACTTTTCGTCGCAACTTATCATGTGCTTTTCACAATGATTGCACTTTGCACTTGTGGAGATTTTTTTTGCTATATAACCGTAAAAATATACCATGGAATTTATTTTAAATTTTTCTTCCGGCGAGTTATTTTCAAAGATATCACCCATCACATCTGAAATCAAATTAATGGAGATATCTTCATCATCTGTACGGTTTTCTTCAAAACTCACGGAATCGTTTGCATCTTTGCTTGACAAATCTGTAACAGTCATTAAGTTTTCACTTTGTGCGTCTTCATAGTTTGTTAGATCCGAAGTGAAATAATTGTGGAACATTATTTGTTTTAAATTTCTGTATACTCTGTATGTGCTGGGATTTATTTCATACGTTCCTTTAAAATTCCTTATCATTGAGATCATATTTTCAATGGGATCTTGGTTCAAATGCCCTGTTATAAGGTACCTTTGCTTGCTTTGAAGGTACTGCCAAAGTATTTCAATAGCATTTATAGTGCGAATGACACCATCAAAGCAGTATGGCCTCTTCATGCGACCTTTATGCATCCATGTCAAAATCCAAGTTTTTACTTCTTGGAGATTGTGTAGCATGTTTATATTTTCGTTTGATAAAGCATTTCGACCTGGATTTTTCGAAAATTTGCTTACACTATTTAACTGGTCAAATAGAGTATTAAGCCTTGAAATAAATGTAGCGGTATTAATAGCGCATTCTTCTTCTAAAGGATCTTTAAAGCAATCTAAAGAAACGGCGGTAAAAATAGCCGCTGCCACGGAATGACTTAAAATGTGCGTAGCTAGCTTTACAGACATCCGATTAAAATGTTTTGGGTCAATATGCACATCAGATAGCTTGTACATTGCTCGTATTGTCCCATTATCGAACTCATATACTTTTCGAATGATATCCCATGAGACTCTTTTGCCTGCCACAGTTATATCATTTAAATACAAAGAGTTGCGCAAACTCTTGAATAAATGAGGAACATCGAAAAACGTCAAAATCTTTGTACCGTTTACAAAGAAATATGGGTTTTCTGTGGAGCTACCTAACAATTTTAAGCATAATCTATTATTGCCCCCTTGGTCGCATGTAATACCAACAACTTCGAAACCGATATCTATTAATTTTGAAATGGTGTCTTTTATTATATCGCATAATTCCTTCCCCTTGACATGACCTGCTAAATAACCAACACATTGTTTCCAGTTTACATTAACCCCTCGGATCAATAAGAGCAAAACACTTGAAGCAGTCTTATTCGTTCGCCCTATTGGTCCCAAATCTTCAAAACCGAAAATAATATCATCTCTTAAATTATACTCTAATTCGGTTTTGCTGGACATTTCGTCAAATAATAAAATGCAACGTCTATTTTCAATTGAAATATCTGATATTTTCTTCCGTAGCATTTGTTGAATGGTTTCAGATAAGCCTGTATTAAACCTTATGACTGAATGCCACTTTTGAATCGTGCTTACTGATGGTAAAGTAAACCCCATCTTTATCATTTCTTTATATGAGGCTGGAGATTTGTAAAAAAGCTGTAAAGCGAGCTGTTTTTCATTTTCTGACCAATGGCTTTTTTCCTTATGAAATAATTGGCTTTTAACAAATGTTTTTACTTCGTTGCTCTTATTTTCCAATAAATTATCCAAGAAAGTTAAAGAAATGTTCTCGTCTGCATGATTTTTCTTCGGTGGAGATTGATAAATATAAAAAGGTGCAGATTTCGTAATAGGGGCATTTTCTTTATTTAATTCACCGTTCTTTATTGGCGATGGAAATTGCGATATTGATATATTTTCCGTGTCTGGAAATTGAGGGATCATCCAATTTCTAACATAGGTTTTATCAGAAGGATTCTTTTTTACTACAAGCTCTTCTTCAGAATCGTTCTCTTCAGGAATTGTTATTGATATATTAGAAATAATGATATATTAGAAAATTGCTTGCATAGGGTCTCGCTTCCGTTTACGAGCCTCAATTTTAGCTTGAGGTTTACTGGTTGCTGATAACATTTTCTGGCATAATCCATCCATTTTACTCTCTGTACAAGAGCATATAAGCGAATCGAATGCTTTTGGAACTGCCATATATTTTAACTTTTTTCTATCAGACATGGTTATAATATCATCCTGATAAAAATGCATTTCGCAAAAATAGATCTTTTTGCTGGCGCTCATTCCTATCTGCAAGTATATATCCCCAGAATGCTTTAGCCAAATGGTGCGTCTAAAATCATTCGGGACCTTGAAAAATGTAAGAAACGACCCAGGAGAATGTACATTTTTACAGTCCTTATAACGACAACAATAAGTGCTGCTCATTATTGTTGTTATGGTATAGAAATAAACAACGTGCAAACAGCGCCCAAATAAATTTTATGCAATTTTTTTACAAGAAAAATCCAATTTGAATATTGATAATTAAGCAATGTTCTAGTATTCGACTTTGAAAAATCAAATCTGTATTTTTAATATTTTGGAAACGCAATTTTAATGAATAATAATAGCACGTGGAAATATAAATTAAAAGTAATATTTGTTTATTAATCTGTTTAAAAACAGTTCTAAAAAATTTGTTGTTTGTGGAACTCGCGAACACTAGAATGTCACCTAAGACCAATATTTCAATTTTAATCAACAAACTCTTACCTGACGTGATGCAAATTACTTACCAATAAACTAATGTTAAATCAAAAATAAAACACTAATAACTAACACCAACAAATTAATATTTTTTACAAGGTTTTGTCACCAAAATTGTAAAAACACCAAGTAACTCTCACTAATTCTCACAGTTTTCCAACGGTCCAGCCAAATCAAATTCAATCAACAGTAATAGCACTTAATCTCACAAATTAAAAAATTTGAAAACTGGTTCAGAAGATATTTAATTTAATTTAATATTCAATAATATTTCTGCACGATTTTTCCACGGTGCCGCCAAAATAAATTCAATTTCATTTAAATATTCCAAGAAAATTCTTTCTTATGTACAGTTTATTTACAACATCGAAAGCCCTCAGCTTTTTTATTATGTATTATCGAAACTCCAAACCAAAACTTCCAAATCTTGCAAGTTTTACCGAAAGACCAAACCGCAAAAAGAAAGCAGACGCTAGCGCCGCCAAACACCAACACCCGCCATCCTCGCAGGTCCCATGATTACGCATCTACTTATATGTAGATAATCAATGTATTTAAATAATATAAAACAATTGAAAAATCTAAAAGGATCAGTAGTCGAATCAATGAAAAAAGAACAGTTCCGATTTGGAAAGATTTTTTAAATGTTTGTATTAAGAGTAATTGTGTGTTTTATCGGTCCCCATGGTCCTTCGCTCTGGAAGCAACAACAAAAGGACAGAGCCCTACTCCAAGAATGTGGTAAAGGTTTGGGTGGGAGAGAGTTTGGGCAGAGATAACATAACACTCCGTATAAAGATGCGACAGCTAGAACAAAAAACCCGAACGCTTTTTGCCTCGGCAGGCCTCTGAGATTGCCTCCCCCTTAGCAACATGCAACATATTCGAGTTTCTAGCTACACAAGGAGGCGAACGTGGTCATGGTCCGCAGCACAAGACATGCGGTGAGTTTGTCGATAAGGAAGCTAGAATTTTAGGGGGGCAAGGAAAGGAGCTGCAAACAGAATGTTTCTCGCAACATCTTTCTTTCTTTCTCATCTTTCAAACGTTTGCCTCTAGCGCTACATTGAAGGATTTCCCTGATGCTTTGTATTTTAATTATTTCTTAGAACATTCCGTGTATTTTTTTTAATGACTGTCTGAGATTCACTATCAATTTCACTTGATTTCAAATTCTTGGTGTGAGGATTTGCGATATTTTTAAAATAGGTACTTGGTTGAGGTTTTGGTTACGACTTTTTTTTCTGGTATTTCGGTATTGACTAACTCGATTGATTTTAGAAACGAATTTAGGTAATTATTCTTTATTTTCTTTTAGCTGAATTTTCGCTATTGGCTTAAAATGTTGGGTTTTGGCTTTTGTTGTAGGTATATTGTGGGTGTAGATTTTTGGACACATTTTTTATAAAAAATGCCACAAAGTCGCACAACCTGGAGAGTTGTTTGTATCACCCAAAGCTGCAAAGCGCATAAGTGCTTTTCATAAATGCTTGTACAATTAAATCCCCGCCCACAATAAAAAATCGTACGTCTGCTCAAAACAATTCGATTGTAATTGTTTTGGTAAAAACAAATTAAAAATAGGTTCAATGCCTTCCTTGTTATTTGAAAACTCTTCAATTAATGAAAATGAGGAAAGGCTTCATGCCAAGTCAATTTTCAGGGAAAACGTATGACAGAAGGAATTCAGTCTCGGACTTGTAATTACAGGATTTATCCGTTTATCCTTGTCAACAGTTAAATATTGAGCCGGTAAATATATACATATACTGCAAACAATGTTTGGAAGATGAAAAAAAAGTATATTACAACCGGGTCATTCCATATCAAACCAACCAATGGTTTGGACCTCACCACCTCCGATTGTTATAATTTTTTTATATTTGTTCTTCTGGTGGAAACTAAAAAAAAACAAATTTTCAAATTTTTGGCCTTCTATTGTTTTAATTATAAATTTTCAAAAAGTCGAAAACCTTAAATTTTCAACAAATTTTGAAATCTTTAAATTGATCTAGTTCAAAAACTATTTGACATAGAAAGCTGAAAGTAGCACCAGTTTCTTCTGCTTTAATTTGATATATGTATGTTGTTACGAAATTAGCATTGGAAATACTCATCCCCTGTTACTGTACATATAATAATTGAGTTGTCTGTTTCCCAGCTTATGATCTATTTACCTTAGCTTGAATTGCTAATATTTTGTTAATTATTTAAAATAAATTATCTGTGGTTAATTGCACCTACCCTCACGAGTTTTTATTTTCTACAATATACAACATAGTATTATTAGAAAGAATAAAGCTTTTTCCGGCATTTTGAAAATTTTGTTTTTGAAATATCTCAAAATAATGTTTTTTTCAAATTTTTGAAAAAATTATTTTTTGTACACACAATTTTAACGTACATACATACATAGAATGCCAAAATTTAGGATGAGACGACATTGGGATCATATAGAAATAATTTTTTTAGGTTCTTGAAAAATTGAACGTTCAATGAACGCAATATAAGAAAACATTTAGTTGCGGAAGAGTTGATACCAACCGCTAATAATGTCGCCATTTACTAATTTGGGTATGGCGAATTCAATAGAAATAAAGTCAACCCTTTAACTTGATCGAAAACTACCCCCATTACAACCTTTATTACTAAATTGGAGTGGTTCATTCTTGCTTATGTAAACACCCCGCCAATTTTTTGTGTAGAAATAGCCCTAAGGATAAGCTCTATTTGGAGCCCAAAATCAACCCTATCAGACCCGCGGATCCCACCCCTACAGCCACTCCTGAAGTTAAATTATTTTTTTATGTCCAAAATAAAGGTTTCACCGCCAATTTTTAATGAACAAGAACATATATTTCATATAAGATATGGTTTCTAAAACATGCCTATCCCTCAGGCAGAAACCACCCCACCCCTAGGGGTGAAAACTAAATTATTTAACTTTATACCAAAACTTCAATTAAATAATTTAGCTCTCACTGCTAATGGTGGGGGTGATTTCCGATGCCCGAAAGCAGAGGTATCGTTTCCAAAATTTATCTTTTATCTAATAGGTGAATGTTAGGGTTTGTCGGTTTTTAAAAACGTTCGAAATTCGGGGTTTTCCAGTAAAAACAGCTTCCAGCTTCTTCTAACAGCTACAAAAAATGACATTATTGAGTTATCCTAACAGTATCAAGTTTATATAATCGAAAGAAGATGACCACCACGCACCACGAACACACGGTTACTTAACACGACGGAGCAGGCGAACTAAACAAGCTAGAGCGATGGCAAATATATCAATGGAGAGGGGAAGGATGCCGAGAGAAGGGAAAGGGAATTTCAAGGTCGCAGGGTTATCACAATCGCGGCAATATAATCCGTCTCATTACTTAATTGTCACACCTCGTATTACCTGTTCTGGAATTAAAAAAGAAAGATGGTCGCCGGCAAGAAATATGGCTCCAATGAGGAGGTCAAATCGTTCTATAAGAACGACATCGAAATGCTAGAGAAGCGTTAGAATGAATGTACCACTCTTGAGAGAGTTATCGTATGCCAACGTTGAACCATTATCGTATTCCAACGTTTAACCGTTATCGTATGCCAAGGTTGAACCGTTATCGTATGCCAACGTTGAACCGTTATCGTATGCCAACGATGAACCGTTATCGTATGCCAACGTTGAACCGTTATCGTATGCCAACGTTGAACCGTTATCGTATGCCAACGTTGAACCGTTATCGTATGCCAACGTTGAACCGTTATCGCATGCCAACGTTGAACCGTTATCGTATGCCAACGTTGAACGGTTATCGAATGCCAACGTTGAACCGTTCTCGCATGCCAACGTTGAACCGTTATCGTATGCCAACGTTGAACCGTTATCGAATGCCAACGTTGAACCGTTATCGTATGCCAACGTTGAACCGTTATCGTATGCCAACGTTGAACCGTTATCGTATGCCAACGTTGAACCGTTATTGTATGCCAACGTTGAACCGTTATCGTATGCCAACGTTGAACCGTTATCGTATGCCAACGTTGAACCGTTATCGTATGCCAACGTTGAACCGTTATCGTATGCCAACGTTGAACCGTTATCGTATGCCAACGTTGAACCGTTATCGTATGCCAACGTCGAACCGTTATCGTTCGCCAACGTTGAACCGTTATCGTATGTCAACGTTGAACCGATATCGTATGCCAACGTTGAACCGTTATCGCATGCCAACGTTGAACCGTTATCGTATGCCAACGTTGAACCGTTATCGTATGCTAACGTTGAACCGTTATCGTATGCCAACGTTGAACCGTTATCGTATGCCAACGTTGAACCGTTATCGTATGCCAACGTTGAACCGTTATCGTATGCCAAGGTTGAACCGTTATCGTATGCCAACGTTGAACCATTATCGAATGCCAACGTTGAACCGTTATCGTATGCCAACGTTGAACCGTTATCGTATGCCAACGTTGAACCGTTATCGTATTCCAACGTTGAACTGTTATCGTATGCCAACGTTGAACCGTTATCGCATGCCAACGTTGAACCGTTATCGTATGCCAACCTTGAACCGTTATCGTATGCCAACGTTGAACCGTTATCGAATGCCAACGTGGAACCGTTATCGTATGCCAACGTTGAACCGTTATCGTATGCCAACGTTGAACCGTTATCGTATGCCAACGTTGAACCGTTATCGTATGCCAACGTTGAACCGTTATCGTATGCCAACGTTGAACCGTTATCGTATTCCAACGTTGAACCGTTATCGTATGCCAACGTTGAACCGTTATCGTATGCCAACGTTGAACCGTTATCCAGATTATAATAAGAATAAAGTTGTATATGTATGTACCTAGATATGTAAGTCTGTTTTTGTATAAGCCCTAGTGTATGTACTTCAAAGTTGGCTTGGTCAACGTTCATTTTGGACGTAAAGAAAATAGTTTAAGGTTAGGTGCTGCTGTGGGGGTGGTTTCCGCTTCACCTATAGGGTTGAATTTGGTCTCAAGAAATACTTATAGTAGGACTATTTATAAACACATTTTTTTAGGAACGTTTTCATAAGCAAGTGTGAAACCCTCAAATTTAGTAATTAGAGTTGTCCTGGGGGTAGTTTTTGATCAAGTTAGAGGGTTGACTTTATTTCTATTGAATTCGCCATACCCAAATTAGTAAATGGCGACATTATTAGCGGTTGGTATCAGCTCTTCCGCAACTAAATGTTTTCTTATATTGCGTTCATTGAACGTTCAATTTTTCAAGAACCTAAAAAAATTATTTCTATATGATCCCAATGTCGTCTCATCCTAAATTTTGGCATTCTATGTATGTATGTACGTTAAAATTGTGTGTACAAAATATAATTTTTTCAAAAATTTGAAAAAAACATTATTTTGAGATATTTCAAAAACAAAATTTTCAAAATGCCGGAAAAAGCTTTATTCTTTCTAATAATACTATGTTGTATATTGTAGAAAATAAAAACTCGTGAGGGTAGGTGCAATTAACCACAGATAATTTATTTTAAATAATTAACAAAATATTAGCAATTCAAGCTAAGGTAAATAGATCATAAGCTGGGAAACAGACAACTCAATTATTATATGTACAGTAACAGGGGATGAGTGTTTCCAATGCTAATTTCGTAACAACATACATATATCAAATTAAAGCAGAAGAAACTGGTGCTACTTTCAGCTTTCTATGTCAAATAGTTTTTGAACTAGATCAATTTAAAGATTTAAAAATTTGTTGAAAATTTAAGGTTTTCGACTTTTTGAAAATTTATAATTAAAACAATAGAAGGCCAAAAATTTGAAAATTTGTTTTTTTTTTTAGTTTCCACCAGAAGAACAAATATAAAAAAATTATAACAATCGGAGGTGGTGAGGTCCAAACCATTGGTTGGTTTGATATGGAATGACCCGGTTGTAATATACTTTTTTTCATCTTCCAAACATTGTTTGCAGTATATGTATATATTTACCGGCTCAATATTTAACTGTTGACAAGGATAAACGGATAAATCCTGTAATTACAAGTCCGAGACTGAATTCCTTCTGTCATACGTTTTCCCTGAAAATTGACTTGGCATGAAGCCTTTCCTCATTTTCATTAATTGAAGAGTTTTCAAATAACAAGGAAGGTATTGAACCTATTTTTAATTTGTTTTTACCAAAACAATTACAATCGAATTGTTTTGAGCAGACGTACGATTTTTTATTGTGGGCGGGGATTTAATTGTACCAGCATTTATGAAAAACACTTATGTGCTTTGCAGCTTTGGGTGATACAAACAACTCTCCAGGTTGTACGACTTTGTGGCATTTTTTATAAAAAATGTGTCCAAAAATCTACACCCACAATATACCTACAACAAAACCAAAACCCAACATTTTAAGCCAATAGCGAAAATTCAGCTAAAATAAAATAAAGAATAATTACCTAAATTCGTTTCTAAAATCAATCGAGTTAGTCAATACCGAAATACCAGAAAAAAAAGTCGTAACCAAAACCTCAACCAAGTACCTATTTTAAAAATATCGCAAATCCTCACACCAAGAATTTGAAATCAAGTGAAATTGATAGTGAATCTCAGACAGTCATTAAAAAAAATACACGGAATGTTCTAAGAAATAATTAAAATACAAAGCATCAGGGAAATCCTTCAATGTAGCGCTAGAGGCAAACGTTTGAAAGATGAGAAAGAAAGAAAGATGTTGCGAGAAACATTCTGTTTGCAGTTCCTTTCCTTGCCCCCCTAAAATTCTAGCTTCCTTATCGACAAACTCACCGCATGTCTTGTGCTGCGGACCATGACCACGTTCGCCTCCTTGTGTAGCTAGAAACTCGAATATGTTGCATGTTGCTAAGGGGGAGGCAATCTCAGAGGCCTGCCGAGGCAAAAAGCGTTCGGGTTTTTTGTTCTACCTGTCGCATCTTTATACGGAGTATTATGTTATCTCTGGTTTGGGGCTTACATTCCCGAGTCAAAGTTGTTGCTGAAATAACTGCTATTTTTAATAAAATTACCTACTTGTGAAAAAGTAATTTTTCAAAAATTCAACTCTGAATAATGTTTTAAACGGTGACCAACGGCTAAATCCAAATGAAAGGCGTTCAGGTCAACCTTCCTTACACCCTTTCCCCCTGTGGAGGTGAGGTTGTGGAAAATAGGTAAAAGAAAGAATAAAACTCGATTACATTAATAACGATAAGTTTATAATAAAATCCCGTTGAACAGAAAAACGTGTTCGCTCTATGAAAGTTATAAGAAAACTTAACAAAAGAAAAAGTGACAATTACAATAATTAAAATCAAGGACTACTAGCTAACTACAATTTTCTACAGGGGTGATTTAGTAAATAATTACTCAAAATTCTAAGAATTTTGGTATATATATTATGCTCATGTATATACCCCAAACCACCACCCATTCATAAAACCCTCTCGCTTACTTCTGATAGCATCAAATTTTAAAAGTTAATGAAAATAATGCAATTGGAAGTAAAAACACTTAAAATTAGTAAAAGCAAACCAATCTGGAATCCCTATTGAACTGGAAGCCTGCCATAAAACCCCATAATAATTAGTAACCTGGTCGAGGGATTACAAATTTTTACTTGTTTTGTGATGACAAAAATATTGCAAACAAGTTGGAGTTCTTGATGTTCAGGTTGCAACAACAGCCATTATTAAAGAAGAAAGTCCTAGATGTAGACGTATTGTGTAGCTATAAGCATGCTTGGGACGAACAGCTTTAAAGAGAAGGCATGGTGTTAGTACTAGAAAGCACAGACGAAGAAAAATCTAGAATAGAAAACTCTAGTATGTATAATTAGTATTAAATTATTATAACTTTGAAAGACTTTCATGGTATTCAATATCATCGCCGCTGGAAATGTACGCATAAACATTCCGTCGACATTGTCCAAATCAAATAAGACGGATAAAAGCCTCTTTTGTGTAGACCCGCCATTTAACACCAAATCTACAAAATCTTTTTTTAATATTTTCTTTGGGTTACAGGTAAAATTTTTTTTAAATGCTTATCATTTTATTAAAATTTGTTACTTTGAAAATTACCGAATTGATTGAGTGGATAGAAAAGCCGCCCCTCTTTAAAACTACATGCAGAAACTTGAGAGTAGAGTTATACGCGCAACGGAAAAGGTGGAGCATTCGACGCCTTCTATAAAACTGTAAAATTAATTTACATCTCGTGGTTTGATGGCTCTGTTTCTGGCCGTTCAATTAAGGTAGTACCGAATGGCGTAGAATCTCGGCCGGCGTTCCCCAAGGGTCGATTCTCTCACCTGATCTCTTTCTAATATTCATTAATGATCTGTTCTCAATCTGCTTCAACCCACGTTACAAGTTTTGCCGATGACACTCTGCGTTACTCCTACGCCTTCGTCAATATAAGACAAGCACGGATCAGACCTTGTCTTCTAGAGCGAGAGCTTTTATCCCTATAAAAACTTGTACCATCCTTCCGTTTATCTCAATGGGCAAAAGCAATCCACCAAGGAAAACGAACATTTGCTTGCGGGCCAAATGGCGTCACCAATAAAGTGCATATCGCAGCTGTGCATATCTGAAACATCATGTTTTTAGGACATTATGACGTCAAAAGCCTGCGAGCAAATGCCTTGGGGGATTGTTACCTTTAAGGGCTAAGTACACAAGCGCTCCATTCAACGCGCTACGCCAAAACAACAAAAATTATAAGTGCCTACACGTGCCTAGTGTTTTGGCGTGGCGTGGTCGCATGGAGCGCTCGAACATTGGGCCCTTTAGACGTATTTTATTTTCAGGGGCCCTATTCTGTATTACAATATTGTTAAATCCTATCCGAAAACAAAACAGCAAAAATTTGCCAATTTTATTAAATTGTAATAAAACAATACTGTTTCGGCTAATTTCGTTAAATTATGACAATATTGTAATAGAGAATAAGGCCCAAGATATGTGATGGAGTAATCACATTCCAAATCGCCAAACAAGCTAATCAATGCTTGAGATTCCTCAAGAGATGCAAATCCCTCCTTCAGCCAGCTGCAATCTTCAAGTCCTACATTCCGCCTTGAATATAACTCGTACATCTGGGCGGGCACCTCAAAACAAGCTTGGCTAGGCTGAATAAGGTGCAGAACGAAGAAGGTGCATTGGCGATAGCACACTTCTGCTCCTCTATAAACCCTTCAATCCACTGTAGCAATGTAGCAGCCCACTTTTTTCGCTTTTACCTACACGCACCTTTTTTTGCCAAAACTAGCCAACTCGGCCATTCCCGGCCCGCTACGTACCTCCCCCTCGTTAATAAATAGAACACACAGTCGGTGTTGTTGAGCCCAAATTGTTGACGTGACAAGTCAAAATAAATGTTGACTGATAAATTAATTAATTTTGAGATGACAGGAAAGCAAAGCATCCTACATATGGCAGTTCTAATACTATAAAAATTATAGTAAAAGTTATCAAAAGCTCGCCTACTAGAATATTACAGCGAGCTTGAATCAAGGAAACAGTATAAAAGGCGAAGTCCAGGACATACGAATCATTCTTTACCTACAAGTGGGATTCACCACACCGGGTAAGGAATCCAACATATAGGGGTAGATACGGTTTGGGGTTTACCAAATCGTAACAGAGGTTTAGAAACAAGAATTAAACAAGAATTAACATCAAGATTACGCGTTTCCATATTTATAACTTCATTGTTCGAGTATTAGTGTTTTGTTAATAAATAACAACCGTTCCATTTAATATCTTCTTTTATTTCATCAATATCAAATCATACTTACCAACACAAATAGTGATTATCCGTAAAAAGAGAAGTCACACGCAAAAACATTGGCCCTTCGAGCCGGATCTGGCCAGCAACTTATCATCAACAAAAGCAATAAACTTGGGTGGCCAGTGATCACAAGACTATTTTCGTGAATCAACTTACAAGAAGCGAAAATGGCCGAACTAAGCAAATTGAACATGCAACGGGCTTATATTATTTCAACCATAACAATTTTAAGAAATATTCTCGACAAATGGGATACAGACGCAACCAATCGCAGCATTTACCTAGTGAAAACAACCCTTGATACGATGGAAAGGGCTATTGAGAAGTTTGAAGAGCTACAAACTAACATAGAAGAAATTGATGAAACGGAAGAAGGTCGTCGTGTTGAAATTATTGAGAGTTATAATTTGGAAAGAAGTCGAGTACTACAAATACAGGAGAAATGTGTAGAGAAAACCAATAACGCTGAAACATCATCAGGTTCATCTATACATAAAATCAATAATTCTGCAGTGATTTTACCACCGATCCCATTACCGACTTTCGATGGAACGGTCGAAAAATGGGCTTCATTTTATAGTCTCTTTAGTACGCTCATTGACCAAGAAGATTTGCCAGAAGTAAAGAAATTACAGTATCTGCGCTTATCTCTTACAGGAAGAGCTGCTAAAGTAATAGAAGCTTTAGAGACTAATGAAGAAAATTACAAAACCGCCTTGAATATTTTGAAAGAAAAATTCGAATGTACAAGTAGAACATTGCTTCGCCATTGGGCAATATTGCGAGAATATCCGAAGCTACAAAAGGATACACCTTCGGCTATAAACAGTTTAGTTGACACTTTCCAACAGCATACTAGAGCCTTAGAAAATTTAAAGGCACCAGTGTCTCATTGGGACATACCGTTAATTGATTTAATATTATCGAAATTGAACACTAACACGGTATTACAATGGCAATTGTCGTTTACTGGGAAGGAAATGCCTTGATATATCGAATTGCTCAAATTTCTAGAAAGGCGAGCTACTTGCGTAGCAAATGTTACAACTGAACAACCAAGCTACAGGTCTTCAAGACAAGGAAATGAGGCCAATGGTACAGCTAAATTTCGTGACCGTTCGCAAACCTTTACGACAATAGATAAAAGCAATAAAAATTTAGGTATCATGTGTCCAATGTGTAATGAATCCCATAGGATTTACACATGCAATAAATTTCGTCAGTTGACAATAGAAAAAAGACAAGAGGTAATTTCTAAAGCTCGTTTATGTTTCAATTGTTTTGGCAAAGGGCATGGAGTAAATCAGTGTAAATCAAGCACATCTTGTCAAAGGTGCAAGAGACGTCATAACACATTACTACATATCGAAGTTGATCAGAACAAAATGAATACCATCCCACCAGAAAGGTGCAAATTAGAGTCAGAAACATGACTAATGCGGAATGCTATGCCGAAGCAAAGAAACCCAACTAGTTTGGTTATAAACTCGGTGGCAAACGATATTATGGTAACGGTATGTATCTTGCAGATACTCCTTTTCAAACCTAAAGTGTTTGCTAAACTCCCTGTTATAAAATTGGTGGTGGAACAGGTGTCCAATAAAGCTCGGCATTGAATTGGTTGAGTGTCCTTGTCCAGAATGTTTAGCATAGCCGTTAACATAATATCGTTTGCCACTGAGTTTATAACCAAACTAGTTGGGTTTCTTTGCTTCGGCATAGCATTCCGCATTAGTCATGTTTCTGACTCTAATTTGCACCTTTCTGGTGGGATGGTATTCATTTTGTTAGGTATGCTACAACGAAACGACAACATATGCAAAGGAGATGGTAATCACAACCATTCAATCATGTAGAAATAATTATGAAAGAACATTGACCTTCTTAATTATACCGACCATTTCTCAAGCAATACCAGAACAACAAATCAAGATCGAAACTGGTTGTATACCAAAGAATCTCAAACTAGCAGACCCTAAGTTTTACCAACCAGCACCAATCGATATTCTCTTAGGAGCAGGAACAACGCTCTCAGTACTATCAGTAGGGCAAATACGAATTCAACTACCAGAGAAGCAAGAGTTCTTATTACAAAAGACATTGCTTGGTTGGATTGTCGGAGGCGCCGCACCGACTATAAAATCATCACGCAAACATCATGCCTGTCATCTCACGACACCGTTACAATTTAACTTGAGCAAATTTTGGGAGATAGAAGAGTGTCCAAGGGAAAACAAGTTCTCTTTGGAAGAAGAGCTATGTGAACAACATTTTCAAAAACACGTCAAACGAGCATCTAACGGAAGATATATTGTAGCATTACCTTTCAAATCACAAGTTACTAACTTAGGAAGTTCTTACCAATGTGCACTAAAGCGACTTGAGAGTGTCGAGCGAAACTTGAGTAAAGATACTAGGCTTCAGAATCAATATAATGATGTTCTGAAAGAATACTCAACATCAGGAGCATTTATGGATATATCAGAACTAGTTCGACGAAAACAAGAAAGTGAAAATGATAACTATGAGGACCGAGTATCGGAAGTTTCAGTCAATGATTACAATAATTTCAACAATAAGAAACCAGTCATTACTCCTGAGCAACATCAGCGACAGCAGCAACAGCCTTCAGTTCGTCCAGAACCACCACAACAATCACAGCAGCATAATCAACAGCCAGAGCATCATACTATAGATCAATATTTGTTATCCTGGAATAATTTTCATGGCAATATGTGTAAAGGTTTCCACAGCTTGCAAAAGGATGAGAAAATGGTCGATGTGACTATAGCAGCTGGTGGAAAAATATTTAAAGCTCATAAGCTGGTCCTCTCCGTGTGCAGCCCTTATTTCCAGAAAATATTTCTAGATCATCCATGTAGTCATCCTATCCTGTTTATGACTGATGTCGATAGCAATCATATGGCTGGACTTCTAGATTTCATGTATAGTGGCCAGGTCAATGTGAAATACGAAGATCTACCACACTTTCTCAAAGTATCCGAAGCAATGAAGATCAAGGGATTACATAGCGAATTACAGCAGAGTACACAAGAGATCGAACAAGATCTCCGGGTACCAAAACCTTCAGAAGATGGTGCAACCAGGTACAGTAGCCAATCCTTTAATGCAGGACAAACATCATCGATTTTCTCTAATACATTTAGCACACATAGCATTTCCGGGTCTATTTATGCTTCAGTTATTCGTTATGTTATGGCAGACAACTGGTGGTGGTGTTATGGCAGACAACTGCTTTTTCGCAAGCTCAGAAAGTATCTTGTTGTCAATGATTTGCGACGAGAGAAGTAGTAGATTTTGGATGCTTCTGGCTCACATTGATTATAGAGTAAGTAGATATGGACAAACATCTTTCAGGTTAGCATGTTAGATGGCGGTAGTTACACTGATTTAAGTTTTAGGGTGGCGAATTTCTGTTGTAAACCTCTAAAATTAAGGGGAATGGGTTTTCAACAATAGTTTAATAACATTATTTTTTTATTAGTGCATAATAATCATAAAATAGACAATTTTTTTAATTTTGTTATTTTTTAGTAAAACGTAAAAAAACTGGTTTGCGCCTGAATTTAAAAAAGCATTTCCAAGCCCTTGACGCATGTTAGAAAAAAAGCCAAAAGTTTCGGATCTAAAAATAGATTCTTGGACCGGTTCTAAACATTCAACTTTGCATTCCACTCTGCAATAAATATAGTGGAAAGTCTGTCGGATCTATAGTACGCTTGAGAAAAATCAGGCCAACGACAGATGCAGGAAGAATAGTGACGAATCTATTGACGGACTTGATACAAATACTATTTGAAAATATCAATATTTATGAATTCCTATTTACATTAAAACCTAAACGTAACCGAGTAAAAATAATTTTTATGGTCTAATTTTCTGAAAAGCATACACGCGGTGCATCTAGTACGAATAGCATATACGAGGTGTGACAATTAAGTAATGAGACTGATTATATTGCCGCGATTGTGGTAACCCTGCGACCTTGAAATTCCCTTTCCCTTATCTTGGCATCCTTCCCCTCTCCATTGATATATTTGCCATCGCCCTAGCTTGTTTAGTTCGCCTGCTCTGTCGTGTTGAGTAAACGTGTGTTCGTGGTGCTCGTCACGAAAATGGAAAATCTAAATCAAGAACAACGCGTCGGCGATAAAATTTTGCGTCAAATTGGGCAAAACAGCTTCGGAAACGTACGCTAAAAGTGTAAAAGTGCATGGTGATAGTGCTCTTAGTCGTGCCCAGGTGTTTCGATGGCATAAAGAGTTTAAGGAGGGTCGTGAAAGCGTGGAAGACGAGGCGCGGAGCGGGAGATCAGTCGAGGTGCGGACTGACGGCAGCGAGCACTAATAACAAGAGTGATTAGGTAGAGCTCAAGGACAAGTAAAAGAGTTAAACATATTGTAACAGCATAATGGCGCGACTAAAATATTGGGCGCCACTTATGCGAGGTATTACCCCCTTAGCCATAAGCCCGGAAAAGCATGACCAAGGAGCCAATACCATACATAAGAAATGAAACAAAATTCCGGAACTCCTACGCCGGCCACACGGAGTTATCTAGCTCGCCGGAGGGGTCGTCACCACTTACCTGTGACTAGGAAAATTCTTCTTCAATTCCCATCGTCCTTCGGGCCTCGCCTGAGCCGTGTCATTGCCATCAGTTTCCTTGACAGCTCATAGTATTGAAGACTATCAGCTTCAGGGAAAGGCACTATTTAGGACACCCTGAAAAGAAATGTCACCCGCCCCAACCATTCCACAAAAAAAATCTAATACACGGACATTATATTTATATTATAATCATTTAACATTCCTGTTTATTACAGGTCAACAACGCACAAGAATACAACAATTTAATAAAGAAACTCAATATTCATTAACACTGCAATACTAATATTATCAGATACAACAATTCAAAATTCTCAACTACACGAAACGGTAATCTATAATCTTCTATCTTCTATCTTCTATCTTCTATCTTCTATCTTCTATCTTCTATCTTCTATCTTCTATCTTCTATCTTCTATCTTCTATCTTCTATCTTCTATCTTCTTATATTAATAAAAGAAAGTGTGTGTCTGTAAGTCTGTGTATCTGTGTGTCTGCTTGTGCGTACCGTCACGCATTGTAGCCAAACTAGAAGAGATAGAAATCTGAAATTTTTTTTGTAGATGCATGGATACCCCAGAAGGTGGAAGTAAGTTTCCGTTTTTCGCTATTTTGATTAGTTTTTTTTAACTTCGCAGTATAGGAAGTTATTGTAATCGGTCCGAAAATCGAAATCGAAAATTTCAACGTATTTTCATCTTTCAAGGTCCCAGGAGCATTTTAAGCAAAAAATTGGGAGGAAGTATGTGTGTGTATGTGTATGTGCGTACGGATGTGGTCATTTTTTCCTGCACGATAACGCGCGAACCAAAACTGATATCGACTTCGTTGAGGTGTTGTTCGAAGCGTATTAACCGAAATATGATCTGAAAAGAATTTCATGAAATTCGGTCCAGCCGTTTTTTTGTTTGAGCGACGTAAGTGATTTTTGTACCTGCACGATATCGCCCGAACCATGAAAGATATTGACTTACTTGAGGTGCCGTTCGAAGCGTATTAGCGACAATATTATCTGAAAAGATTTTTATAATATTCGGTCCAGCGGTTTTTTGGTTTAAATGACTTAAGTGATTCTTGTACCTGCACGATATCGCGCGAACCATAAAAGATATCGACTTAGTTGACGTGCCGTTCGAAGAGTATTAACCAAAATATGATCTGAAAAGATTTTCATAAAATTCGGTCGAGCCGTTTTTTTGTTTAAGCGGCGTAAGTGGTTTTTGTACATGCACGATATGGCCCGAACCACAAAAGATATTGACTTACTTAAGGTGACGTTCGAAGCGTATTAGCGACAATATAATCTGAAAATATTTTTATAATATTCGGTCCAGCAGGTTTTTGGTTTAAATGACTTAAGTGATTTTTGTACCTGCACGATACCGCGCGAACTAAAAACTATATCGACTTCATTGAGGTGCCGAAAAACATTAATACATCAATTTTATATACATTTTCGTCATCCTAATCTTGTAAGTGCGCACATTTAGTTTGACATTTTAGCGAAAATATTTATAAACAATTGTGACAAATTCTCGGTATTATGCATATATTCTATATTGCCTTTTGTTCACTTATTATTGAAATATCCATTCATAATATCCAACATCCATCTTACTGGGAAGTTGATCGTGTGGACCGAAAGGGTCGAAACCACACCCCAACTAGTTTAATTAATTAATTAGTACGATTTGTCAGCATTTTTTACGCTTTACGCCTGGTATCTCGGCTAATGTATGTATATCGTAGAACATTATTAATGCCACCAATTGAAAGATTAGACAATTCTGGTTTAAAATTATTTGTTTCAAATCTCAGAAAGGCGATTTTTCGAAATTCATCTCCTAAGGGGGTGAAATGGGGTTTACCCAAACCGCTGGAGCTATAGGGCTGAAATTTTGACAGTGCATCCCTATAATGACGTGGACATCCACTAGCAAGCGATTTTGCGAAATTCATCCCATAAGGGGGTGAAATGGGGTCAACCCAAAACCGCTGGAGCTATAGGACTGAAATTTTGACAGTGCATCCCTATAATGACGTGGACATCCACTAACAAGCGATTTTGCGAAATTCATCCCCTAAGGGAGTGAAATGGGGTTTACCAAACCGCTGGAGCTATAGGGCTGAAATTTTGACAGTGCATCCCTATAATGGCGTGGACATCCACTAAGAAGCGATTTTTTGAAATTCATCCCATAGGGGGGTGAAATGAGGTCAACCCAAAACCGCTGGAGCTATAGGACTGAAATTTTGACAGTGCATCCCTATAATGACGTGGACATCCACTATAAATCGATTTTTCGAAATTCATCCCCTAAAGGGGTGAAATGGAGTTAACCCAAACCGCTGGGGCTGAAGGGCTGAAATTTTGACAGTGCATCCCTATAATCACGTGGAAATGAATGACTCAAAATTCACTTTATTTAGGATTCCTTTGTCACTTCTCTTGATGACATATACACACCAATCTCTGCTGCAAAACTTGCAGATTTGTTGAGCAGGGGTGATATACGCAGCAATTTGTTTACCATGTTTATTAAAAAAATGCTCTATAATAAACCTTTTTTAGGGATAATAACAACCGACTTTTTTGTTTGTTTTTTTTTCAAGGAAAACAGTGCACATAATAAACAGTTTTTATTTAAAGGCGTTGCAAGGCACGCGGGTTTTATGCTAGTTAAAAATATCAAAAGAAATTGTGTTTTTATTAACTAAAATTGTGTTTCTCTTAACTGGCGCAGTCGTGACGGATAACTTTGTTTGTTGTTAATTTAAGCGAATAATCGAAGGTTTATCGATAATTAACGCTGTACGGTTTGCAACTTTAACACGGATCGAAAATCGAAGTTTTATCGGTTATTTGAAAAGTGAAAGTGAGTGATCCAAAGCAACAAGCAGAAGAACCAGCACCAGGATTGTTTTGCAACGAAGGAACATCGTCAGGACAATCACACCCACAACGAGAGTACATCGTTGGAATATACAAAGAAGGAAGATAAAAAATATTAAGATGATCTTGAAATTGTTGTGCATGTAAGTAATTTCTGAATTTATTGTTAAAATCCTTATGCCCTTTTCCAAAAAAAGATCATCCTCAAACCCATACCCACTAAAAAGTAGCCTTAGTTTTATTAGTTCAAGTGATAGTGAAGATTTGGATATATATAAGATTGAAGATACATTCAATCGTAGTGATCGTTTTAACATAAAAAATTCTCTCAAACGAAAATTTTTCCATATTATTCAAATTGTGCAAATCTTGAAGAAATTTTTAATAAAAATCGAAGTATGACGTCACCTAGTGAACAAACTCCCCAAAGTACGACCATAACAAGTGTAGACATTTTCAACTCTTTAAGAGTTCCGGACGCTATCAAAGACTTACCGAAATTTGACGGGAATCCCCGTTTGCTTTTCGATTTCCTCGATAATGTCGATGAAATGCTTTCACTAATTTCAATTGTTAGTGGCACACCCTACGGTCAATTATTACTTAGAGCAATCAGAAATAAAATAACAGGACAGGCCAATGAAGTTCTCAATATGTACGGCACCCCGTTGGTCTGGGATAATATTAAAGAAAACCTCATACTACATTATTCTGATAAAAGGAACGAAACTTCCTTAATAAAAGATTTGCATAGAGTTAAACAGAGTAATAATTCGTTAGAAAAGTTTTATAGTGAGGTAGTCGAACTTTTAGCAAGTATGAATAATCACGTTAATATTCACGAAATAGATAGAAACGTAATAATTGCGAAAAGATCGTTATATGCGGAAAT
This sequence comes from Thereva unica, assembly GCA_949987705.1. Classification (NCBI taxonomy): domain Eukaryota; kingdom Metazoa; phylum Arthropoda; class Insecta; order Diptera; family Therevidae; genus Thereva; species Thereva unica. Next base: position 43,383,893 of record OX465285.1, read on the forward strand.
GTGTTTAAACGCTTTTTTGACGGGATTAAAGGAGCCCTTGGGATCAACTATTTGAGCAATGAAACCCCAATCACTAGCAGAAGCCTTCGCATTCTGCATTAAAGAAGAAAATATATTCTATGCTAAGTCGGCTATTAATAAAGACATAATAACGCCAACATTTCAAAATCCCTTCAGTAATCATGGGATGCAAATCCCACAACCGAAACAAAATATGTCCCCAAATAGGATTTCTCCCAATTTTGTATTCACGCCAAGATATAATCAATCAAACTTTACATCAAGATTTAACCAACCAAATTTTACATCAAGATTTAATCAGTCAAATTTTGCATCAAGACCCCCACAAGCTTATAACTTTCCACAAACGAAACCACCCCAATTTAATACACCACAGAGACCACAATTCCCTATTCGTCAAAATTTTCAAAATTCTTTTCAAAAACCTGAGCATTCCAAGCTCAAACACAAAAAAGATACCCACAAAATCCTCAACCAAGGTTCATTAGCAAGGAATTATTTAATATAAATGAGGATATAGTTCGTAACAATTCAAATCCGCTTACAGTAGAAGAAAACATCGAGAACCCCCACAATTTTTACATAGACCCTAGAACATATCAAAACCTTGAAGATAGCAATGAAGAATATGAAACTTATCAAAGCATTGCCGAACACCTTGAATCGATTAATGCTATAGACGAAAATTTTCAATCACTAGCCTCGACGAACCAATCGGATATTTAGATGTTAATAGACATGGATTTATCCTTCCTTACATAAATATTTCTTCACCTTTCGGACGTCCCTTGAAATTCTTAATCGATACAGGTGCTTCCTCTTCGTTTATAAATCCAGAGTATGTAAACCCCAATGACCTCAATGGAATAAAACCCATCGTTATAACAACGGTTCTGAATAACCATTATCTAGACAAGGAAATAGTCTTATCAAATTTTTTTGAATTCAATCAACCAGGAGAAACTAGATTTCTAGTCTTTCGATTTCACGGCTATTTCGACCGTCTTTTAGGACTTGATGCATTAAAGAAATTAAAGAGCAAAGTCGATCTTGAAAATGACATATTAATAACTGCCAATTCCATTATTCCCATGCATTATAAACCAAATTTAATGTCAGAGAAATATATTATTCCTCCTAACTCGAGAAAAATTGTCACATTACCAGTCGATGTACAGAATGGTGACATTTATATTACGACCTTAAAATTATATTCCAACATATTAATTTCCGAAGGACTTTACAAAGCTGAAAACTGGTACAGCCAAATCGAAGTCCTTAATCTTTCAAACAATAACCAAACCCTTCTCGTAGAACATCCTATAAAAGTTGAGAAATTCTCCCCCGAAAACTATATAGAAATAAATAACTTTAATATTAGCAATGGTCCACATGAACAAACAACTGAAGAGACTACCGGTATTACAAAGCTACTTCGTACTGACCATTTAAATAAAGAAGAAACTAAAAAACTTCTTAAAATCTGTAAGCAATACGACGAGATTTTCTATAGAGAAGGACAAAAACTTTCCTTCACAAATAAAATCTAACACCAAATAAAAACTTCAGACGATACCCCTATTTTTACTAAATCATACAGGTACCCATACGTCCATAAGGACGAAGTTCGTCGCCAAATCAATGATATGCTCAATCATGATATAATCCGCCCTAGTTATTCTCCTTGGAGCTCTCCAGTTTGGATTGTTCCCAAAAAACCCGATGCAAGCGGCAAACAAAAATGGAGATTAGTCATTGATTATAGAAAACTCAATGAGAAAACCGTCAGTGATAGGTACCCCATTCCGAATATTACAGAAATCCTAGATAAACTTGGAAAATGTATGTATTTTTCTACATTAGACCTAGCCAGTGGGTTCCATCAAATCGAGATGGGACAAGACGACATACAAAAAACAGCTTTTACCGTAGAAGGAGGGCACTTCGAATACATTCGTATGCCTTTTGGCCTGAAGAATGCCCCCGCTACGTTTCAGAGAGTTATGGACAATGTCCTAAAAGAACTGCAAGGAACTGTCTGTCTAGTTTATCTAGACGATATTATCGTTTTCTCCACCTCTTTGCAGGAGCATATAGAAAATCTTAAGAAAGTCTTCCAAAAACTTAGGGAAGCAAACCTAAAAGTTCAAATCGACAAATCAGAATTCGTCCGAAAGGAAATAGAGTTTTTAGGACATATCGTAACCACAGAAGGGGTAAAACCAAACCCAAGCAAGATCAGGGTTATCAAAGAATTTCCTATTCCCAAAACACCTAAAGAAATAAAATCTTTTCTTGGCCTTTTAGGCTACTATCGTAAATTCATTCGAGACTTCGCGAAACTTACAAAACCGCTCACAAGGTGTCTAAAAAAGGGAATGAAAATCACATTCGATAATGAGTATGTAAAAGCATTCGAAAGCTGCAAGGATCTTTTAATGAATGACCCAATTCTTAGCTATCCAGACTTCCAAAAACCGTTTGTCCTTACAACAGACGCTAGCAATTACGCTATTGGCGCAATACTCTCTCAAGGACCTATCGGAAGTGACAAACCTGTGTGTTATGCAAGCAGGACACTGACGGATTCCGAAATAAATTATTCAACTATCGAAAAGGAACTCCTAGCGATAGTATGAGCAACGAAATACTTTCGACGGTATCTGTTCGGAAGGAAATTTCAAATAGTCACGGATCATAAACCTTTGACATGGATCATGAGCTTGAAAGATCCAAACTCCCGGCTAGTACGTTGGAGACTCAAGTTAGAAGAGTTTGACTACGAAATAACCTACAAAAAGGGGCCACTAAACTCAAATGCGGATGCCTTGAGTAGAATCAGACCCAAAGAAACCGAACATAATCGAATAGAAGTTAATATCTCTGAGTCGAATTCTGGAGGTATCAACACCTCGATACTGACCAATAACGGATCAACCATTCACTCTGCGAGAGAAAATATGGATGACGGGATCCCTATCTCCGAAAGACCCCTAAACGAATTTTGCTTACAATTAATTATAAAGATTTCCAATAGCATACCCCAAACAATATTAGAGATGCCCTTTAAAAATAAACAGAGAAGAATTCTGCAGATAACTGATCTGTCCGAACAAACAATTACCGAAATACTAAAAAAGTACCTTCCACCCAACCGTTTAAGTGCTATTTACACCAGTGACGACATATTCGCAATTGTCCAATCAGTGTACTCAAAGTACTTCTCGCAATCTAAGACCTTTAAAATAGTCAGATGCACAGAACTACTTACCGACGTTCAAGAGAATGACGAACAAGACAGGATTATCAATGAATACCATCTTAATTTCAACCATAGAGGTATAAATGAAACTCTCCAACACCTTAAAAGAGAATACTATTTCCCATTTCTAAAGAACAAAATTACTAAAGTTATTAACAATTGTGAGACTTGTCAAATTCTTAAATACGATAGAAACCCCCCTAAAGTAAAACATATGATACCGGAAATTCCTAACAAGCCTTTTGATATCCTGCACATCGATATATATTCCATAAACGGTAAACAAATTCTCACTATTATAGACAAATTTTCCAAATTTGCAGCTGCATATACATTACCCTTTAGAAATAGTTTAACAATCATAAAAAATTTAAAACACTTCTTAAGCCTACACGGCATTCCAAAAAAAATTATCACCGACCAAGGTACTGAATTCACGGCAACGATCTTCAAAGATTTTTGCAAACAATATAGCATTAACCTTCACACTACATCATATCAACAAAGCAGTAGTAACTCACCTGTTGAGAGACTACATTCGACATTAACAGAAATATAAGAATTATCTATAATAAACATAAAGAAAGGGATCATGACGAAATTATCAACGAAACCCTTATTACATATAACAATGCCATCCATTCTGCAACAAAATTGACCCCTTATGAAGTCTTTTACGGCAGAACATATAAATTTGGTAATAATGTAGAAAATAGAAATGCACATGAATACTTAGCTAAGCTCAATGAATTCCAAGAACAAATATATCCTGCTATAAAATCTAAAATAGAAAAGCAAGCCATTAAAAATATAGAGAAAATTAACAAAAATCGGGAAGACCCAGAACCATATAATGAAGGTAGTGTAGTTTACAGAAAAGAGTGTAGAAGAAATAAATTAACTAATAGGTTTAGCAAACACAAGATCAATAAAAATAATAAAGTAACTGTTATTACTAGTGCAAACAAAAAACTTCATAAATCAAAACTAAAAAGACCTCGTAAATTTCAGGATCATAACTCTGACATCAGGACAGAGAATAGAAATCCAAGACCTAACGAACAGCAAGGGAATTCTCCCAATGAACCTAGGGACTGCTAGACTTATAAAAGGACAAAATAATCTACTACATATAGTACAACTGGACAAATAAAACATAAAAAAGATAACAGACTCACTAAAGACTTTCTCAGACTCAAACGAAGCTGTGGAAATGGCAGACTCCTTACAGATAACCAACCTGAAGTTAGACGAACTAAAACACAGATTTAAAACTTTAATGCCTAGAAACAGAGTAAAAAGAGGATTAATTGACGGTTTAGGTACAGTACTGAAGACTATTACGGGAAATATGGACGAAAATATTTTGAAAATAGAAATTAATGATCAAGTAAAAATAATTAATAGGCAAATGATTGCACGATTTGAGAACATAACAAAACATATTAATACCCAACAGGAAACGATTACAGACTATCTCAAGAAGACCCAAAGTCAATTTAAAAATACAATCAAAAATGAAAATATACATTTCAGATACTTCCAATTTCTAAATCAGATAAACTACAATATAGATTTGCTCTCTAATCATTTAAACAGTATATCCGAAGCTAAAGTTCTCGCAAAATTAAATATTATCTCCAAACAAATTTTAAGTCCAACAGAGTTATCACAGTTATACCTGATTTTTAAAAACCAGAAAATAGAAATTAAATCTTTTGAACACATATACGAACTACTAGAACTACAAGCTTACTTCAACAACACCAATATTATCTTCAATATCCAAATACCTATATTATCCAATGAAACATTCTCCCTATTCCATGTCATACCATTACCAATAAACCAGACCAAAATCATCCAAACAAAACCTTATATTCTCCTTAATAACAATAACATTCAGTATTACGACACAAAATGCACTAAAATTGAAGGAATATATTACTGCCGAGAATCAATACAACAGGAAGAAATCCTCGATTCTAATTGTTTAGGCAACCTCATAAATAATAAACCAGCTAATTGCGAAGTACAAGAAAGAAGAACCACTCTAGACATTTTCCAACCAGAGCCAAATCACATAGTCCTGATAAACATCCCGAAGACAACTATATTCACCACTTGCGGACCCAATCAACAAGTAGAAGGAACAGTACTCATCCACTTCACCAATTGCGAGATCACAATCAACAGAATCACCTACATGGCAGCAGAAAACATCGTCTGGGATGAAGTTAACATTTATCCTACCACAACTTCAAATAATAGTATCTACCTGAAAACCCTGGACACTTACCAATTTGCAGAGAGGAGCGAAGTTACGGAAACCTTCCTGATTCAAAGAAGTCCTTACAAACCATCGGCCAGTTTCATCATAATTCTAATCCTCATCGTGATAATTATTTGCTACTTCATACGCCGCAGATTACAATCAAATCTCAACGCTCAGCAAGATCGAATCGCACCGATTATCTCAGCAGTGGCACCTATTAGTGAACCCAGGATAAAATTTCTTTGGCCCACGCTGACCTCTAGGGATGGAGGAGTTACGAACCCCGTTTAATTAAATGTAAACATGTTGCACAAATTGCATTCCCATAAGTATCCCTCAACATTTTTATTCCCACAACAAAAGTCATTTCCTTTCCCACAACCAAATTTCCCAGAATAACACCTGCATCCATCTGCATTCTTTTTCCCATGCAAACTGCACTCAAAAGCTTTCATGTAACAAATTTAATCTAAAATAAATCAGTTCAATTTTACATCTCAAACTAGAAGCACATTAAAGAATAATTAAAAATATCAAAAGAAATTATGTTTTTATTAACTAAAATTGTGTTTCTCTTAACTCGGGTATATTTTTGACAACCCAAAATTTCTTAAGCAATAATTCGAGTCACACGAAAGCACTGCGTGGCTCTTTGCAACGATTTTTGTTCAACAACAAAAACAAACCTGCGTCACCAAAACTTCGAGCAGAGATGATGCGACCAATGGTGTCTTTTCTTATCGCCAACTCCTTGCTTCGCTATTCCCTCTTCCTAGTAGATTCCTGGTGAACTTTATTACCAGCCGCTTGCCTTCTACATATAGCGTGCTTTTTATTACATCACCACACTATTTTTTCTCTAATCCTTTTTGGTCCTTTATTGAAATTCGTGCCAAAAATTCAGGCGAAAACTTTTGCCGCAAAATGCACGACCGACTCTTAACTCAATCACCGACTCCGTAAAAATCTCTTTCTGACTCACTGACTGACTCCCTCAAAGAAAAAACTGACCGCCTCCAAGAAAACTGACTGTCTCCCCGAAAAAAATTTTTCTTTTTTTTCCTTTTGTTTTCCTTTTTCCGCCTACTGTTTTGTTTCGAACCCCTTCTGAATTTTATTCCCGACAGTGATTTTTAGTCAAGTAATTATTTAGGGATTTTTGAGCAAAACTGACCGTTACAATATGAAAGAAGAGATTAGAAATAACATTAAGCAAAAATGTCAAAAAAATAATAACAAACGCGCGATGGAAATACATCTTATGCAAAAAATACATTATTACGAAAGAAACAGAAGATGTTCCTTGATTCTCCTACTGGAATGTTTACATTCAAATGGAAGCAAAACTGGAACAGAGCAGTAATTTGATGGGTAAACATTTCGTGTTGGTATAGCGATTTTCGCTTACGAATGCACATGTTTTGTTGATTTGGGCGTACGAATGCACTTGTATTGTCCATTAAAAAAGGCGGGAATCTTATAATATACATTCCAGCCACTTCCCCTTCATTTTTTATCTTTCTTTCACATACGCTGCGTTTAGTGGCTAAGTAATTCTGCATTCTTCTATCATAGATATTACTTCTTTGTTCATTTTGACTTTTTCACTCCTATTGAAATTTTTATCAGCTGATTTCAAGGGCAATGAAACATTTTTAAAAATTTGTTCTAGCTCATCACTCTTGTTATTAGTGCTCGCTGCTGACGCGAATGCGCAGCGTGTGCGCACCCCGATCCGTGAAGATCGGCATTTAACAGTTCGAATGTTGTGTCGGAACTGGGTATGAACCGTGAAACAGTCAGACAAAACCGACGATTTAGGGATGAGAAAGTTGTGCGCGAAGATGGTTCCAAGGAACCTTTCCGAGGAGCAAAAGCAGCATCGAACGACCGTCGCAGAAGACTGTTAAGAACAAGTGGAAAACGATCCCACGCTGCTTGATCGAGTTATTACAGGCGATGAGAGCTGGTTTTTTCAATACGACCCGGAAACCAAACGCCAAAGCTCACAATGGTTGTCTCCGCACGCCCCCGCCCGAAAAAAGCTCGTTGTTCCATTTTCGTGACGAGCACCTTGAACACACGTTTACTCAACACGACAGAGCAGGCGAACTAAACAAGCTAGAGCGATGGCAAATATATCAATGGAGAGGAGAAGGATGCCGAGAGAAGGGAAAGGGAATTTCAAGGTCGCACGGTTACCACAATCGCGGTAATATAATCAGTCTCATTACTTAATTGTCACACTTCGTAAGTGCGCATCCCACACAGGTATGCACGCTTCCGCCACAGGCATGGATACTACTGCCACAGGCACGAAAATCTAAACATAAGCTGGTGACATATGCAAGCGTACATGCATTGCATTCAGAGGTTCATAAAATTGCATGGTTTTTTTCCGTCCCGGCTTTCACAGATAACCCGAAAATCTAAGTAACGAGTGCATGCAAGGTGCATGTGTTTGTTGTGCATACTTGTGTGTGCTATTTTAAATGCGGCATTACAGAAAAAGTTAAAAGTAGTCCCACCTTTGTGTGGCATGCATTCCATTCATGGAACATTCCGTCAGGTCGCATTTGAATACACACACTTCTATATTATTTATCAACGCATTGAACGCATGTACGCTTGGATATGTCACCAGCTGTATGCATGGTCCGCTTCCGCTACATTCATGATCATTAATAATTACATCCGCATCGGCATAGACTATTCCAAACCCAAGTATTGTTTTACGAAGCAGTCCGCCAACCACTCCAATGAAGCTTTACCTACGCTAGCCGCTTTACCTACGCGAACGAGAGCCAGTCTACTTGAGTATGGTATTGGCACCCTTTATGGCCACCTAGCCAATTACCTGATTTCTTCGTTACATACAATCTTTTAGGGAGCCAATTAATTTCAAAGGGAGCAAAAAGAAATGCAAAAAACAATCAACCTTTTTAGTCCATTCAAAACGCGCGTTATGGTGTTCCAAAATAACACCGTTAAGAAAATCGAACCCTAAACGTTTTTGGGGTCGCTGATTACGAAAATCGAGGTCCCGTGGTCCTAAAATTAGGGCGTCACCCCTAAAAATGCAAAAAACACCCCTTTTTAGGGGGTTTTCGCGATTATTTCAATAATAATGAAAACTAATGCGATGAAATGCACTTTTTTAATATTTATTTGCGAAGGTGATTGATTTGTACTAAATTAAGGCCAACTTAGAGGTAAGGGGTACTCCTAAAGGGTTGAAAGTACCCCTAAATCGGCGAAAATGGCAAAAATTGTAAAAACAATTTTTTTAAAGTTTATGCTTCAAATTCGATTGTGGGCGTACTGTCAGGCAAAAATAAATTATTTTCAACCCTTAAGGGGTAAAAACAATATAGTTCATTGAAAACTAGGTGTGGTGTTCCAAAATAACACCGTTAAGAAAATCGAACCCTACACGTTTTTGGGGTCGGTGATCACGAAAATCGAGGTCCCGCGGTCCTAAAACATGGGCGTCCCCCTAAAAATGCAAAAAACACACCTTTCTAGGGGTTTTCGCGATTATTTCAATAATAATGAAAACTAATGCTATGAAATGCACTTTTTTAATATTTATTTGCGAAGGTGGTTGATTTGTACTAAATTAAGGCGAACTTTATGATAAGGGGTAGTCCCAAAGGGTTGTAGGGGTAGTTTTAACCCCTTAAGGGTTAAAAATAATTTATTTTTGCCTGACAGTACGCTCACAATCGACAGTACGCTCACAAACTTAAAAAAAATTTTTTTTTACAATTTTTGCCATTTTCACCAATTTAGGGGTACTTTCAACCCCTTACCATTAAGTTCGCCTTAATTTAGTACAGCTTTTCGTTAAATCAATCGTAGTAGTCACTGTAAATCATAAAAATTAAAAACAAAAAATTTATTAGAAATTCAAACCCGGAGCAGTCAAAATAGGAATTTGTATTGTTTAAATAAAATAAAAACTATAATAAATAAATCAAGTAAATCTAACACTCATCTTTGCCTGATTTGTGTGAAGAAAATATCCGTATCTAGAAGCAATTTGAAACCCAGGAAATCTAAAACTCATCTGGTGGTTTTAATTTGCTTTAGTTCCTGTTTTTAGTAATTATTTATCTCGCGTTTATGTTTTTTTTTTAAGTTGGTGCCGGTTTTCCGCGTTTTTTATTAGTTTTTAATAGATTGTGTGTTTTTCGTTATTTTATTTTTGTGAAATCAGTGATTTAGTGATTTTATTTTGCTATAGGTCCTGTTTTTCGTGGTTATTTATTTTGCATTTGTGGTTTTTTTTTCTTTTCATTGTGATGGTGTTGTCATTTGTTTTTTGTTGTTGTTGTTATTTAATATCAGTAACCACCATTTTGCAATTTTAATTTTTTATCTTTTTATTTTATTTTTTCTTATTTTTATGTGCAAGGCGGCAGTGCATAAAATAATATCTGTTTAATTTTTATCGGCATAACCTCACTTTTTTTATATATATATTTTCCTAATTTTAATTCGCCTGAGGTTATGCAACGATTCGAATTCCACGAACTTCCCTCAAACTTCATTTAAGTGTATTTATAAATTTTTTCAAAGAGAAAAAAAAAAAAATAAAATTTTTTTTTCTTCTTTCAAATTTGTTTTTGCAGTTAAATCGTGGTTGAATTGTTCCTTTTTTCATGGCTCAACAGGCATGCAAGTTATGCCTTTCGGAGATTGTCCGAGATTCGATTCCTTGCGATGGTGTTTGTGGTGGCGTCTTTCACCTCACTTGCCTTAACGCAGGCACAGTTCCAACACTTCGGCTCCTAGAGTGACAACTTGTAGGGAGTGTACAGACATCAAGCCCTGCCATGTCCTCAGACTGGTGAAGGACATTTCTAATGCTGTTTTCGACGGTCAAGAACTAGTCATGAGCCGTCTCGGTTCCTTCTCCGGCAGCATCTCGCATCTCCAGATGTTGTCGGATGACATTCAATCCATCAACGTCCGACTCGACTCTTTGTCCGACACCCTAAATCTTACTGCGACTAACTCCGGCTCATTATTGAGTAAATTCCAGGAAATTTCTTCCAGGATTGCAACGGCCTTAGACTCGATTGACGACATGCAGTCGTTAATCTTAAATCCTGTCGCCGCTTCTTCTTGCTCTTCCAACTCCTCGGTTTCTCTTCATCCTGTATTGGATGACATTAAAAGGAGTACGAAGCGCGTTCGAGCTGATATTGAATCGCTGTCTTCAGCAGTGGTTCAAAATCATAACGCCTTGAGCTCTCTAGCTTCAAAATTTGGTTGGCGACCGGTTGCCGAAGTTATAGTACCTCTTGAGCCTAACACTTCTCTTGTTACGGTTCCTAGGCCTCCGGAGACTAAGACGGAGTCTATCTGTGAATATCTGAGGAAAAAATCTATAGACCCCGGAACAGTTCGCTGTAGAAAGGTTAGCAAGGTCTCTAAGCCAGTTTCATCTTTTATTATGTCTGCACCGCCTACTACTGCCGAGATTCTCTTAGACCCGGGTTTCTGGCCCGCTGGGGCTCTTACCAAGCGTTTCGTTCCACGTACTCGTAATAGATCTCATCATGCAAACGCTTCAACTTCAACTTCGGGTGCTACACTGATATCAAAAAACTCGAGACGCTTTCCCTCTACTACCAGAATATAAGGGGGGCCAGGTCTAAAACTAAAGATATCCTTCAGGCAACGATTGCTAGTGGCCTAGATGTCATAGCATTCACTGAAACCTGGCTCCATTTGGGCATTCTCAATGCTGAACTTTCCGATTCCTCCTACCAAATCTTTCGGAGGGACCGTTATACTGACTCGGAAGCTCGTGGGGGTGGCGTACTTGTTGCTTGTAGAAGCCATCTTAATTGCACCCCAATTTCGCTTCCTAGCTTCTCTAACCACCTTGACGTCGAGCTTGTTGCTCTTAAAATCTCCCTTTCTAAAATGAATCTCTTCCTGCTGTGCTGCTATATCCCACCAGATATGTTAAGCACACTTGACGATGGAGGTAATAACCTCTATGATATTCTCATCCTTTGTGTTGACCACATTCTGACCTTGATGAACACTAATGATGAGCTACTTCTTCTAGGCGATTTTAATTTACCCAATATCCAGTGGGTATATGTTGATGATGATTCCTTATTTTCACTTGGCTTGAGTCAAATGAGCGGTGTGACTAATGTATTAGGAAGGCAGTTGGATCTTATATTCTTTACTGACTCAGTCAACATGACTGTTGAACCCAGTCCAATAGTCATGTCCACAGTTGACAATTCCCTCCTATCTTGCTCAATTACTGTTTCAATTCAGTTAATACTCCTTATCCGGAGGGGGTAACCTATTCCTTTAACTTTAAAAAGGCTAACTTTAATGAGCTGTCATCTAAACTTGCCATGGTTGATTTCAACAACTTACTTTCCGCAAACGAGTTGGATGTCGATGTAGCACGGTTTTATGGCGTACTATACGAAGCCCTCATTTCTTGCGTTCCCTACGAGCCTCAAAAATTAGCCAGTTCTTCTCCTCCTTGGTTCAATAGTGAACTCAAGCATTTGAAAAATCGAAAGAATAGGCTCTGGAAAACTTATTTAAAGAGAAAGGACTCTCCGAGTCTCAATTCATTTATCATTTGCTATAACCAATTTCGTTCTCTCTCTTTTACTCTGTATCGTGAATATCTCAGCAGTATGAGTAATAAAGTATTTACTGATTCCAGAAATTTCTTCAAATTTATCAACTCGAAGAAAAAAGTTGATAATTACCCTAATACTATGCAGCACAAGAACTGGTCTAGCTGTGACTCGCCCGCGATTTGCAACATGTTTGCGTCATTCTTTCATCAATCTTTCTCATCTGCAGACTTTCAGCCTGACGACAATAATTTTCGCCACATTATCCCCAACCGAGAGGCTCATTTTTTACCTCTCTCAATTACCATTGCCGATATCGTGAAACATATTGACGACCTTCCATTTGACTTTACTCCTGATCCCGACGGTATTCCTCCTGCTGTCCTTAAGGCCTGTGTGGAGGTTCTCCAGTCTCCACTGAAAATCCTTTTTCTAAAATCCCTGGATAAAGGGTACTTCCCCACTTTGTGGAAGAATTCGTTCATAATTCCTATTCACAAAAGTGGCTGCAAGAGTGAAATATCGAATTGTCTGCTATACCGAAACTTTTTGAATCAATTATCTATTCCACACTCGCTCCTATCTGCAAGAGGCTGATCTCAACGAATCAACATGGTTTTCTTGCAGCTCGTTCCACCACCACCAATCTTCTTGAGTTCACTGCTCATGCTGTCGAAGGCTTCGTTTCCGGTAGTCAAACTGATTGTGTTTACACTGATTTTAGTAAGGCATTCGACAAGCTCTCCCATTCCATTATTATTCTGAAATTAAGAATGTTAGGCTTTCCGCAAGCCCTTCTAGTATGGTTCCAGTCTTACTTAACTGACCGGACCTACCAAGTTCTTTTTCGTAGATCCAAATCAATAACCATTGAAGCGTCGTCCGGTGTCCCTCAAGGAAGTCATCTTGGCCCTCTCCTCTTTATCTTATCAATTGATGACATTGTTCCCTTACTAAGACACTGTAGAATATTGATTTACGCTGATGACACCAAATTGTATCGGCACATAAAGAGTATGGAGGATTGCAAACTTCTGCAGATTGACCTTGATACCTTTTACTCTTGGTGTGCTAACAACAACCTGGTTCTTAATATTGGTAAATGCGAAGTCATGACTTTTAGTAGGAGACGTGATCCTATAATTTTTAACTACACCTTTTCTGATGAGGGTATCCCTCGTGTTAATTTGGTTAAAGATCTCGGGATTAGATTTGATAGTAAGCTGGATTTCTATACTCACATCAACTATATCTCTTCCAGAGGTACTTTAGTCTTGGGTTTTATAAAAAGGTGGTCCAAGGAATTTAATAACCCGTTGGTTACTAAACACTTATATATTTCTCTTGTCAGACCATTACTTGAATATGCCTCCCAGGTTTGGTCTCCTCACTATTCTTCGCATGTTAGAACTATTGAATCGGTTCAACGAAGGTTCGTTCGATTCGCACTGAATCATCTTCCTTGGGAAAACCCAATAGTTCTTCCATCATATGAATCCCGGCTTAAGTTACTCAACTTAAGCTCTCTTCAAAAGCGTCGAGAGGTGGCCGATGTTGTATTTGTTCATCAGCTACTTAATGGAAAGGTCGACTCAGGTTTTTTAGGTCGCCGTGCGTCGTTTAGAGAGAGTCGTTATAATCTGAGAGGTCCACCTCTTTTACAAATCAACTCCTCTAATACTAATTACGGTAGATTTGAACCTGTAAACCGCATGTTCATTAATGTTAACAATAATATTAATGTCTTTAGCGTGAGCATTAGTAAAGATGTCCTTAAAAGGAGTCTTTTTAATCTCACGTGACCATCTTTGTTTCTTGTTGCTTGCGTGGGTTATACATATGTTAATTTGGATTTGTGTTTTTATTTAATAATTTTTATGTTACTAATATTTTATGTTTGCATGTCTCAGCTGAGCCACGGCAGTGGTAAATATTTCTCAGCCCTGCTGGGAAGTGTGCCTTCTGTGTTAGAAGGGAAACTCTATATATGTATATGTATATATATGTATGTATGTGTATGTATATATAGATTTTCATGCTTAGCTGAAAAGTGCGCCTTCTGTGCTAGAAGGGTTAACTCTTGCTGATAAAAACTTCTTTAGAGACGTTTGCTTAAAAAAATTTACATGAGAGTGAATCAATTTCATTCGCGTAACGCTCTCACACATGAAAAGTCGTCAGAACTTTCGTATAACGATGAGAAATGGGGCGGACGGCCCAGCGGGAAAAATAAGGCTTCAACTTGCGTTCTGTAAGTACTCCTGGTAATCCGTGGAAGCATTAGGTAAGGTGGGGATCATTGTTACACGGGGTACACTGTTACAATTAGAATATCTCTGTCTCTTTCTACAATTTCGCTAGTGCTCTTATGCAGATTTGACAAGCACATGAGCGGCCATAACTGTCAGTTGTCATTTTCGAGATTATTCACCCGGTGTGTAAAATTTTATCAAAAAAGAAATTTATTGTGTTAAATCGTAAAAAAAATTACAAAACTTTTCTCAGTTTCCATCGTGGATTTTGATATTAGGTAAGTGATTGTTTTTCTCTTGTAAACTATGTTTATTCAGTGTTTATCACAAGTGTAAAGTTTGTTGTAAACATAGCCTCAAAAAAATTATTCAAACTTTTATTCTTTCATATGGTATGGGGCACTATGTTACGGGGCACTGTGTTACACTGTAACAATGAACCAGATCAAGCACTTTATAGGGAAACTTCTGACAGATATTGAAAACAATGAGTATGATGTTAGTTATTTACGAAAAAGTGGAAAAGTTGACAATTCTTTCTACTTCCCTCTTGACTAAGCGTCAAGGAGATGTCTATTCTTTCACAGAGGAAATAATAAAAAAATATAATATTAAGACTTAAAAATATATATTTTAAAAGTTATAACACTGTGCCCCATAGCCTGTAACAGAGTACCCCGGATATGGGGCTCATTGTGACAAAAGACATTTTTTTTTAAATTGCAATTTTTAGTATGTAAATGATAATTATTGTTGATCTCAATGATGCCAAAACAAAGAAGACTACTTATAGATAACCTGCAAAGAAAAATTAAGTTAATTTAATAAATATTTTGCTCTCGAGATACTATTTAATTTTTTTTGTAACATTGAACCCCACCTTACCCTACTTTAGGAAACCCACTTCATTTCTTTTTTTACATTGATGTCCTAGGGAGGTAAGGTATAAGCCAGCTTTATCTTACCACTGCATTATGGTAAGGCAAAAATATGCACTAGCTTTGCTTACCTCTACGTTACTGGGAAGGTAAGGCAGAGGGCAATTGCTTACTTTCAGCTTACCCTTGCCTTCCTTAAGAAGCAGACCTCAAGTTGGTTGCCTACTGCTTACTTTTGCATTACAGATTACTTTCAAGGAAGGCTTACCCTATACCTTTCTACCGGAAGCATTACCTAATTTCCCGCTGGGGGGGGTACAAGAGACGAAGACACTCGGGGCTGTGTGTGCAACAGTTAAAATACACTCTGCCTTACTGCATAGATTTTCTGGCATGTTAGCTATGTTGTCGCCCAGACTTTGCTTTATCTCATTATAGGAATACAAATTCACCATTATGTAGTCCCGTTTCAAACATTCAAAATTAATTCTACATTATTATTTTATATGTATGTACTATAGTAATCTAAGTTGTATCCGCAGGCACGGCCTCTACCGGTAGCAAGCAAATCTTTGTCACAGGGCGCTTATATTCGCCATCACGCGTTTTCACAGTTACTACTCGGACAAGTTCATCCCGTCCGGGATGAGCTTGCACAACTCTTCCAAGTGCCCACTGGTTGCAGGGTAAATCATTTTTAATCAAAACAAGATCTCCGATCTTCAGGTTATCCGAGATTCAGTGGCGGTTCGTAAGGTTCAGGATAAGGGAAGCAATGCGCAAGGTGAACGATAAAAGTATCTAAGTCTTTAACTAAAAAAACTGAAAAATACCATATATTGGAGTCAGATAAGCAAAACATAAGGAATTGTTTGCAGTCTAAAAAATTTCGTTTGGAACATGTTAGTTACATCGAATACTATACGAAATGGCTAATTTTTAGCTCTAGCAACCAAGTTATCGACAATTTTGTGAAATAATTTTGGTCGTTCTTTCTAATTATAGATGCGTATATCTCGGCATGTGTAGTTATGATATTGGCTATCAGCGACTACAATATGAAATTTTTATCTGTACACAACCTCAAAAAAAGAAACTTAAAAAACTGCTAGCTAAATTTTAGTGTTTTGGTTCCAAAGTTATATTTTCAAGAAAATTTGTTTAAACTTCCAAAAAGTAAAAAAAAACTAATCCCATTTTTTCGTTATTTTTTTCGAAATATTTTCGCTGGTAGCGGGCGTTTTGCGCCTTTTTTCAGATTCTGTGGATAATTAAAGCCTCCAAAGAAAAAGCCATTGAAAAACTGCAAATACTACTTTCATCTCTCATTTTTCATACAAATCCATAATTTTGGGTTAAAATCTAAAAAAAGTAGTAATGATAACACCCTGCATACTTCGCATACACCCCCTACACCCACGCTTACAATCAATACATTCTTCCTGCAAAAAAAACTCTCAGGCAACCCGTGATCATAAAATTCATAAAAATATTCTCTATCCCTTTAAATCATCTTTAAAGAGAATCATAAAAAATATAATGGAAACTACATAGTCATCAGCTTATATTCAACACAACCCTCTGTTTTCCAATTAGAATCAACAATATATAAAGAGAAACTCCACCTATCCTAGATCTCTTTTTTCTTGACTCAATATACAAACGAAAATTCATATTTGAAGAAGAGTCAAAAACAAAATCTCGACGCAAAATTTTAAGAGAAAATGTAATATTGCTCGAAGCCAGAACTGATTAGCAGAAAACGAAGAGAATATAGTGTATACAGAAAATTTCTCTTGTTTTATCCCGCGTGAATGGGTTGGAGATTTCACATTGATTTTCTGGGCCAAATAAGCTGGAGATATTGCAGCTTCTCCATGTTGTGTAAGGCTGGTCGTCCACTGGAAGCGTATTCGAGCGGCTTCGCGCTACGGCCATACATATGAGCGGCTACAAGCGGCTCATTTGTATGGCCGAAGCGCGAAGCCGCTCGAATACGCTTCCAGTGGACGACCAGCCTAAGGCTTCAGCCACGAAAAGAGCGGCACCAGAAAAATTTAAAATTTCGAATTAGCAGAGAGCGGCACTTTAGTATTGTCACTCTGCCGCTCGCCGCTCATATCATGACCGTGGCTTTAGTGTTTCGAGAGTAGGAAATATATTTAGATATTTCTTGTGATTAATCTTGATATATTTAAATTTATTTTTTTAGGAAGTTGCCTATTTGGTCAAAGGAAGCAGTGCTTCCTTTGCTTCCAAAGAGGAACCGCCACTGCCGAGATTCGAAGCCACTTAGGTCTTTGCTGAAGCCTAGACAAGTATTCTGAACTCCAAGCTCGCCAGAAATCTTGTTTCAAACGTTGCAGGAGGTTCCGTCGATTTAAAGAAGTTAATTTGCATTGGGTTAAATCCTCTTCAGGAGGAGCTAATAAAGAGTCTCCTATCAAGAAATGGCCTGGGGTCAATACTCGAGTATCCAAAATATCATCAGTCATAGGACAAAGCGGGCGCGAATTTAAACATAAATCTATTTGAGTTAGAAGGGTAGAAAGTTCTTCGTACGTGAGTTTAGTGTTGCCTGCAATGCGTTTCAGGTGGTATTTTATAGACTTGACTCCGGCTACCCATAACCCTCCAAAGTTTGGGGACGACGGAGGAATAAAATGCCACTCGATGCCTTGAATGCCGAAAGTTTGAGCTGCCTGTATAGTGGCTTGCTTGATAGCTGCCTTAAGGTCTAGATCAAGCTTACAATGAGCACCTACAAACGTAGTTCCACAATCGCTATAAATCCGCTGACACATACCTCGGCGAGCGAGGAATCGCCGTAAGGCCGCAATAAAAGCATTTGTGGTGAGGTCACTCACTGTTTCGATATGAATTGCCTTAGTAGAGAGACACACAAATATCGAAACATACCCCTTATAAGTTCGACAACCCCTGATATGAGAAGTTCGAATGTGAAAGGGACCAGCGTAGAGCTACTTCTTTATCCAGAAATGGGTGAAGGTTAAGAAGCTTACTAGATTTATGTAAACGGTGACCTTTCAATAAACATTCCAATTCAGCTGAAAAATACTTTCTTTGCTCCTGCAATATCCAGAAACGACTAGCTTCACCTAGCATGTTAGCGCTAATCAAGGGTTGGTGAGCACAGCCACGACACCTGTTTGCAAAAATCTTGCACAGGGCGGTAACTCGCAGAAGTCGTGAAATTGAAGAGAAACGAGACAGAATTTCTAAAGGCTCTTCCTTTGAAGCTTGGGACAGAAACGTTTTCACGGGCTTAAGCTCGAGTATATCGGTGTCAAGTTCACAACCTTCAAACTTATGTGGCCAAAAGGGCTCAGATTGCGACCACCATGGGGGGCCGTGCCACCAAAGCTTGTCCTTTAGGGAATGGGGTGATGAAATCCCTCTGGATGCAAAATCGGCGGGATTATCGGCAGATGATAATGTCTCCATGCTATAGGACCCAAGTTGTTAACAATTTCGGAGATTCGATTGCTGACAAATGTCTTAAAGGTGTTTGGATGGCGTCGAAGCCATGACAGGACAATTGTCGAATCAGTCCACGCGAAAACTTTCACATTTGGACCTGACACAGAAGGTAAAAACTTTTTTATAAGCTGAGATAGCAACACGGCACCGCACAATTCTAATCTTGGCAAAGTTATTGACTTTACAGGGGCCACTTTGCTCTTCGCACTTATCAAATGGACCTTTATACTAGTGTTGGTTTCAGACCGTATATAGAGAACTGCGCCGTAAGCCCTTTGTGAAGCATCGCAAAAGCCATGTATTTGAATCATACTTTTGGGGTTTGCATCAATAAAACGCGGAATAGAAACACCTTTAATCTCATTTAGCATGGTGACGAACTCCAGCCATTTTAGGGAAATTTCGTGTGGCACCGCGTCATCCCAATCCAGAGCTTGCCGCAAGCTTTGGAGTAACAATTTAGAGGATATAATTATGAAAGAAAGCAACCCTAATGGGTCATATATCCTAGCAATTGTAGACAGAATCTTCCGTTTTGTAAAGGGTTGTTGAGTGCAGATAGGTCGTACTACATAGGAGAAGGAATAAGTAGAAGGTATCCATTGCATGCCAAGAGTTCTTACTATTTGCTCTTTATTCAACAAAACTGATTGAGCTGAATTGCATTGATCCTTTATAATGTCGTTAAGAATTTCCTCATGATTTGATACCCATTTTCGAAGTTCGAATTTTCCGCATTTCAGTAATGAGTCGATTTGAGCTCTAGCAACCATCGCTTCTTTCAAGGTGCTTTTTTTTTATGTGGCAGTGCTAAGCTCAGGAGTCACCCTTTGTACTACTAGTCCGTCATGTCATTTGTCACGTCATGGTGCAATGTCTAGCAGTAAGCTTAGTACGGGGGATGAGGAGGGGTATAGGTTAAGGGTTAAAAGGTACGGGGGGGGGGGTATTGAAGAAGGTGGTGATGAACCCTTCGTTTGAACTCTTGGATGTTGTAGGAGCTCGGAAATACTGACTGCGAGAGATTATTCCACAGTCGAGTTTTTCTATTAACAAACGAATTCATAATCTTGTTGAGTGCGTGAAAGGGGTAGTTGCAGGTGAAGGGAATGAGACAAGATTGCCGTGGAGGCAGGAGAGCATTTAACTCGGAGGAACAGTCGCTATGATAGTATAGATAAAATTTTGTCAGTGCTGCTACATTCCTACAGTGGCTCAAGGTCTCGATGGTGGAGCAGGCGGTGTCGTCATCAATTAACTTTAGTGCCCTTTTTTGCACCTTATCTAACCATGCTCAGGTGGTTATTGGGGCGCCGCCCCAAACTAGGGAGTTATATTCAAGAAGAGGCCGAATGTAGGATTTATAAATAACAGCACGGGCCGATGGCCGGAGGAGGAACTTGCACCTCTTAAGAACTCCGAGGCACTGGGATGCTTGTTTGGCAATGTGGTCATTCCATCGCAAGTCTTTGGCTAATGTCACGCCTAAGATGTGTAAGGATGGGTCGGCCATTAGTTGGACTTCATCCACTTTCAAGGGTGAAGAGGTGTTGAACTTCTTTTTGGAGATAAGACAGTACTTGGTTTTGTCGGGGTTGAATTCAACACGATTCTTCTTTCCCCACTCTAGAATGAGTTTAATGTCTTTATTAATCGACTTGGACATTAGTTCGCGATCATCAAGACAGGATCTGGCATGAGTCTGTCTTGTATCGAAGCTGTACGAGTACCGTAGAGTACCGTCGTCAGCGAAGCTGAGAAGTGGGTTGGAGGGGATTGAAAGAAGGTCATTTATAAAGATAAGAAATAGGGCCGGTGATAAGATTGACCCCTGGGGGACCCCCGCAGAGATCGGGTGGGATGCGGATTTGATTCTGTAGAAGTGAGTCGACTCCAATAGCTTTGAGTTTAGCTAACAGGGCTGGGTGCCAAACTCTATCGACAGCCTTGGAGATATCTAGAGCAACAAGACTAGATTCACCAGATCCATGCAGACTACGGCTGAGGTGTTCTGTAAGACAGACTAAAAGATCGCCAGTGGATCTTTTTTGTCGGAAGCCATACTGTCTGTCGTTAATGAGTAGGTTGGATTCTAGATATCCCATAAGCTTTTTGTTGATTATCGTCTCCATGGTTTTGGAGAGAATAGAAGTAATTGCTATTGGGCGGTAATTGGAGGGAAGGCTGGAATCACCCTTTTTCGGTATGGGCTGAACATGGGCAAGTTTCCAAAAGTCGGGATAAACTCCGGAGAAATATGACTATGAAATTTGCGCAGGGGTTTAGCCAAAGGTGAGGCACATTGTTTTAAGACGATAGGGGGTATATTATCGGGTCCAGTGGATTTGTTGACATCGAGCTCCTTGAGGCACCTGTACACCTCGCGAGTCCTGAAGAAAAACCTGTCCATTAAATGAGCGCTGTGCTCGAGGACCGGGGGTAGCGCATCATTTTGGGGTAGAGAAGAATTTGAAGCAAACAGAGATTCTAATAAATTGGCCTAAGATTTGCTGTCTGTTATTACCTTCTCATTGTGAATAAAGGAAGGGGTTGAAGTTGTAGTGAAATTCTTCTAGATGGAACTTACCAAGGACCAGAAGTTTTTGCTACCGGAGGTTGCATTTAGGAGTTTACTTCTCAATTTGTTGTCAAATAAGGTTTTGACATTCTTGATGGCGGTTTTACAAGAGTTTCTTTGTTGTATGTACTCTAAACGGAGCGATTCACTCGGGGAGCTCTTGTAAGCTCGAAAGGCGGCTTCTTTATTTCTGATTGCATTCATACACTCCTGATTAAACCATCTGTTGGGCCTAGGCTTCACAGATTGTGTAGAGTGGGGAATGAACAAATGCATTCCTGCCTGTATGATCCTGGTGATACGGATAGCCGCAGAGTTGGCGTTTCTATTCCGGAAACACAGATTCCAGTCTGTAGACTGGAAAAAATTAATAAGCCCCAGCCAATTGGCCTTCCCATAATGCCATACAGTTCTTCGAACTGGTTTGGGAGGGGTGGGAAATTCGAATGGGAAATTAGCGCTGATTAGGCAGTGGTCTGAATTGCCAAGAGGTGAATCAACTTCGACGGAGTAACGTGCTGGATGAGAAGTAAGGAAAAGATCAAGGAGATATCTTCCTTGACCAGCAACATCAGGGACTCTTGTGGGATGATCCACAATTTGTTGCAAGTTATTGATGTCTGCAAAAAGCTCGACGTCCTTGCCAGAAATACTGGTGCCATTTGAGTAAGTCAGCCATTTTTTTTTCAGCAAGAGAGTTAACCCTTCCAGCACAGAAGGCGGACTTTTCAGCTAAGCATGGAAATCTATATATAGACATACACATACATACATACATACATACATATATATATATATATATATATACATACATAGAGTTTCCCTTCTAACACAGAAGGCACACTTCCCAGCAGGGCTGAGAAATATTTACCACTGTCGTGGCTCAGCTGAGACATGCAAACATAAAATATTAGTAACATAAAAATTATTAAATAAAAACACAAATCCAAATTAACATATAACCCACGCAAGCAGTAGGAAACAAAGATGGTCACGTGAGATTAAAAAGACTCCTTTTAAGGACATCTTTACTAATGCTCACGCTAAAGACATTAATATTATTATTAACATTAATGAACATGCGGTTTACAGGTTCAAATCTACCGTAATTAGTATTAGAGGAGTTGATTTGTAAAAGAGGTGGACCTCTCAGATTATAACGACTCTCTCTAAACGACGCACGGCGACCTGCAACGATGATTTCACAGTCAGGATTGGACGACAGAAATCCCGAGATTTGTTCGGAAATAGTATCAAAAGATAAGGTGGAGGCTTCGTTACTTATGTTAGGACTTCTGTATAGGAAGCAGAAGAATATGACGTGGCTTTGTAAAATGATTTTAATCCAAAGATAATTAAAATCTGAAGTCGCGCTGGAATATATTTTATAATAAGCCATGTCGTCTCTAACATAAATGGCAATACCCCTATGGGGAGAGAGATTGTGCACTAAAGTGTATCCCGAAACCTGGTAATGACTGAAGTCATTATCGGGTGATATTTGGGTTTCACTAAGTGCGAAGATTGGGGGTTTATAATTAGATAAGTGGCACTCAACAAAAGAGAAATTCGCATGAAGCCCACGAATGTTACAAAAGTCAATACCAAAACTTGACTTGTAACGGGACTTCGGTTGCGCAGGCTCAATCGCCACGTTCTCGGTGATATTTTCCGGCATTACATTTGCCGCAACCATCAGAGTCAATAAAATTTGTCCTCGTCAAAGTGTTATGCCTTTTGAGACGGGGCAAATTTCATCAACCGACAGATTTTAGTCGCGGCACCTGCAGGACCGAGATGCGAGAGAGGGTAGGGAGCAAGGGTACTTACTTGTGCCGTTCGTCGGTCCGGTCGGTCGTTGAGTCTATTGAAGGGTGATGGGCCTTCGCGTTAGACCGCGCTCGAAAAGATCATCTACATAGAAATCCCGAACTAAAATCTTTGCGCCCACGGGAAACTTTAGTCCCTCGTCCTTTGCCAATTGGTGAAGTGAGCGGATGGCCAAGAAGGGAGCACTAGCGACCCCAAATGTGACTGTCCTCAGGCGATAATCTGCGCTTGGACCATTGGGTTGAGGACGCCAAATTATTCTTTGATAATCGCTGTCGCCATCTTCTACTAGTACCTGTTTTTACATGCGAGCGATGTCCGCCGTGAACACATATTTGCGCTCTCTCCACTCAGTGAGTAAAAGAGAGATGTCGCGTTGTAACGGTGGTCCTGGAAGTAAACGATCATTCAATGAATACCCGTTGGATGATTTGGAGCTTGCGTCAAACACAACTCGAGTCTTTGTCGTAAGACTTTCCTCCTTTTGTACGGCATGGTGGGGCGAATAAAAGATTTCACTCCCGAGATGATGATTCTTTGCATGTGGCCATCTTCTAAAGATTCTTCCATAGCTTTTTTGTAGTCCTCATATAATTTAGGATATCGCTTGAAGCGATTTTCGAGACTGTAAAATCGTTTAAGCGCAATTTCCCGCGAATCCCCGAATTTTGTCTCCCTACCGGTAAGGGGGTGAATGGTAATTTAACGATGTATCGTTCTTCTGAATTACGAGTATTAGTCCAGTAAATAGGTACTTTTTCTTTGCATAAAATACCGCACGCGATTTTTTTTACCAAATGTTTTTACATATTTTTATGAGCTTAAATTCAAAATGGCGTCATCCCCACCCTTATGTTTCACTTACAATGAAGGGAAACGCGTTTAATTCTATATCTCAGAAACTATGCGTTTTACGACAAAAATGTATATAATCTTTTCTGTAGATAAATAAGTGATTTAACTTTTTTGTTCAGAATTTTTTTTTGTAAAGTTAATATCTTCGGAGTTATAGTGCTTCAAACTTTATATATCACTTTCTTTGCGCTATATTTCGTTAACGGTTAGCCCGCCATAAAAAGTCCTTCCTAAGACTTATACAACACACAATTATCTATAATTTTTGCTTTTGTCATTTTTACATAGGGCTAATATTTCACGAGTTATAGCGCTTTAAATGTCGCAAAACATAAATTCATAAAAAAAAATTCCTAATATCTTTTTCTTTCCCCGTTTCATTTCAAAACTGATTATATCGTGTGTTGAGCTTATCATTGCCCACATTTGTTGCCTTTACTTTTTTCTATAAAGTTGATATTTATGGATTTATTACACCTCAAAAGTTAATTGTAACGACAGCAATACAATTATCTTCTAGGTTTGATTCCGTGGTCTTTGTCAGAGAAGACATACTATAGATCTCCTTGTTTTATGAACGTCCTTGGCAGGGTCTTCTAACAATATTTTCCTTCTAAAACCGGGAAGGGTCGTATTCCGCAGTGCTTAAAATTTCCAAATATTGTTGCAAACAATACTCTGTTTCTTTACGCTTTCAGTGGTTGTGACACAACGTCTTCAATATGGGGAATGGCATGGGGAAAGCAAAAGTTTTATCCATTTTTCAAAAAAATCCACAACTCATAAATTCAGTAGAATTGTTTAAAGAAAAAAAAAAAATAGATCCAGATATGGTTGCTGAAGCTGGAGAGAGACCGTTTCTTTATTGAGCTGTATGGAGGTAGCTCGTCAGAAACCAATATTAATTCACTTAGGTTCAAATGTTTTGGAAAATCGGCTACAAAAACCACAGTGAACTTATCAGCTCTGCTTATAACTAAAGATGCTGCTCGACTTCACTCATTTCGAGTATATCATCAAGTGCAAACTTGGCTTAATAGTTATCAAGACCCAGAGGAATGGGGCTGGAAGCGAACAAGATTTGGCTTACAACCAGTCCCAATGACAATTGCTCCGGCACCAGAAAATTTATTAAAATTGATATCCTGCAAATGTAGGAAAAATTGTGGCGGTTCCTGTGGATGCAGTGGATGAAGTGGAGGAAATTACGAAAATGTGACGAAGGATGCAAACCTCATTGAAGACAATGAAATAAGTAAATGAGAACATTTGCCAGTTTTAAAGTCTCCTAGATATATCATTCGACGAAGAAAACGTCAAGTCATTAGATGGCAGCTTCATTGGTCTATCCGATTGTCAACCGACATCTTCGATATGAGGCTAAATAACATGTTATAGCATCATTGTTTCGTTTTCTTGTGGATTAGGCCTACTGGGGCAACCACAATAAAAAAACGCGCCAAAAACTCGACCTCCATCCTGGTGTGGAAAAGGGTTTGTATCTACGCCAACAAAATTTCTTAATTATTTGTATGAACATTAATGTGTATCTATATGAAACATTTGGAGCTGAATTGCGGCTTAAGTATAAATGCTAGAAAAAAATGTTTAAAGTAAAATTTCTACGGAATTTTTTAACAAACAAATTTGTTGGTATAACTTGTCATCGTAAATAAATAGTTGACTAGATATTTGCAAAAAACCATTTTTAATGAACTTTTGAGGTGTAATAAATCCATAAATATCAACTTTATAGAAAAAAGTAAAGGCAGCAAATGTGGGCAATGATGAGCTCAACACACGATATGATCGGTTTTGAAATGAAACGGGGAAAGAAAAAGATATTAGGAATTTATTTTTTATGAATTTACGTTTTGCGACATTTAAAGCGCTATAACTCGTGAAATATTAGCCCTATGTAAAAATGATAAAAGCAAAAATTATAGATAATTGTGTGTTCTATAAGTCTTAGGAAGGACTTTTTTATGGCGGGCTAACCGTTAACGAAATATAGTGCAAAGAAAGTGATATATAAAGTTTGAAGCACTATAACTCCGAAGATATTAACTTTACAAAAAAAATTCTGAACAAAAAAGTTAAATCACTTATTTATCTACAAAAAAGATTATATACATTTTTGTCGTAAAACGCATAGTTTCTGAGATATAGAATTAAACGCATTTCCCTTCATTGTAAGTGAAACATAAGGGTGGGGATGACGCCATTTTGAATTTAAGCTCATAAAAATATGTAAAAACATTTGGTAAAAAAAAATCGCGTGCGAGTAGTAGAGCTAGGCCGGTTCTGGGCCACCTCTCAGGTGGCCCCGTAACCGCCTAGGATTTGGGGGGGTCTGAAAGCTCTTTATGTACGTGTACGAGGTGTTTTAGGTTTGTGTCTTGGATAAGGTGGCTTAGAGTTGGTGTGTGGAGATGGGTGAAAGCTCTTTATGTAGGTGTACGAGGTGTTTTGGGTTTGTGTGTCTTGGGTAAGGTGGTTTGAAAGCTGTATATGGAGGTTGGGTGTCTTGGATGGGGTGGCTTGGAGTTGGTGGGTGGAGATGGGTGAAAGCTCTGCATGTAGGTGTGTGAGGTGTTTTGGGTGTGTGTCTTGGATGGGGTGGCCCAGAGTGGGCATGGGATTTAGTGTGGGACCAGCGTGGGATTTGAATGCTGTGTTGTTGAGTGCCACCTGTGGGAAGCTAGTTGAATTTCGGTGTTGATTTGGTCCAGAGCTGGCATGGGATTTGAGGTGTGACTTAAAGCTCTGGATGTATGTTTCTTGGATAGGGTGGCGCAGAACGGGCATTGGATTTGGCCCAGAGCTGGCATGGGATTTGGGGATGTGACGGAAGGCTCTGGATGTATCTTTGCGTGGCCCAGAACCGGCATGGGATTTTGGATAAAAAGTTGGTGCGAGATGTGAGCGCCAGCTGTGGGAAGCTAGTTGAACTAAGAATTAAAGAAGCTCTTGAGGGATCTTTTGTAATGATCTTTGATTCAATTATTATGTATATAAATCCTTGAAAGGGGAATGTTAGGTTAGTTTTCTTCCGGTTGCGGTGATGAACAGTTATAAGGATTCTACCAGATTGCTTGAGGAAAAGGGTGATAAAGGAAGCAAAGTAAAAGAATTAAAATATCAACTGAATTCTCTATCAATTAAATCGAAGCAATCATCATCATCATCATCTGAGAGTAAAGATACTTCTTCATCCATAAGATATCAGCAGATAAAAGATAAGTAAATATGAACATACCAAAATTTCTCGAAGAATATTCTAGTATACTGTTGGAGGAGCATAAGGGTAAAATAGAACAACTCTATAGATATGTTCAAGAATACGAAAATGCTGGAAAAGTTTATTCTATACATGGAGCACATTACAAGAACTGCCCATGGTCGAACGATAAAACAACTTGTGGACCAGATACATGTGGATGCTGTTTTGTGGAGCGGTACAAACGGGAAGTTCAACGCCTAGTAAATTTTTATGTCCGGATCACCAAAAGCAGCTGTAGAGAATGCAGAAAAGGGTTCGATTTACACTAGCGCCTGAATTACACATTATGCATGTATGGGATTTCGCTTATAGAGCTAGCCGTATGGGACAATGGCATATAAGTGCCCTTGATAGATGCAGATTTCAACAGAGAGTCATCAATACAGGCAAAATCCTAGAGCCCATATTAAACCAACATCATCGTGAAAAAATATATAGCACAAGATTTGAAAATAAAACAAATTTGTTATAAAAAAATGTCTTTTTATTTAATTTATAATACATCATTAGCATTTATCCAAGAATTATGTTCTCGTGAGAACCCCAACCATTTAACATAAACTTTATCACCGCTCTTTTTCAATATTTTTTCAACTAGGTAGAGATCTGAGTGTTTAACTTCCTGCAATTCCTTTTCATAGAATCCACCTTTAATGGGGTTGCCCTGGTAGTCCTCAAGTTGATATGTCGGTGGATTAGTCAGTTGAACCTTGGAGATTTTAAAGATTTCAGTTGTCCAGTTTGGTGTGTAGCCTTTTTCTAATAGATGTTTATATTTGCTTATGCGGACGCGGTCTCCTATTTTATATGCAGGTGAAGGGGCAATTTTGATGTGATTATAGGCTGTAGCAAGAAGTAGCTTTTCATTTGTCCTATTAACATCACAGGGACGCATTTTAATTGTTCGATGTTTTTTTGCATTGTATTGTGATAGCAGTTTTTTCATCATAGAAATCCATTTGTAGGATCCATTCATGCTAAATTCCTTCCACATCATGCTCTTTAAAGTTCGGTTGAATCTTTCCACTATTGATGCCTTAAGCGATGTATATGTTGAGTAGTGGTTGATTTTATATTTGCTCATTAGCTTTTGAAAGTGAGAGTTGTAGAATTCCTTACCATCATCCGTTTGCAATTTGTTAGGTGTGCGCCCATCTTTAAATATTGATTGCATCGCTTCTGTGACTTCTGGACCGGTTTTTCTTTTAATTGGCATAGCCCAGGCATATTTAGAAAATGCATCAATTACAGTCAGTAAGTAGCGGAATCCTTTGTTTACATGTTTATATGCATCCATTTCCACCAAGTCAGCCTGCCACAAATCATCCAGACCTTTAATGATAACTCTCCGCCTAGAAAAATTTCGACGAGCAGGTTTGTGAAGCTCATTTACTACTTGCCTCTTACTCAGAGATGCCATTTTCAGCCTTCTTATTAATTATGTGTGAGAATATATAATTTTCGATCTTCGCAATTTCGCGATAAATGAACATCGTTAGATTCTCTACTGCTTTGTCAATGCTTTCCCGTATTTCTTCGTCGACATAGTTTTTGGTTGCAGCGTCAGCATTTTCTTTTGGATCACCTAGGTTTTTGATTCTTTTCAAGGTAAGATCATAGTCACCATCTGATGTTAAATTGAAACCGTTTCCTTTTGGTCCAGCAGGACCGTCTTTTCCAGGAATTCCAGGTGGACCGCGATCACCCACTGCTCTAAATTTTTGCCGTTTAAAAGATCGACCAAACTTGTCAACGCTCATTTCCGAAATGTTAATAGTTCTATGTGGGTGGGAATATTTATACTATAATGTCAGCTTCCCGCAACTCCTCAATGATTGACACTATTTCATTACTATGGCTATTATTTCCAGCTTGCTGCGATGCTATCAATATTCGGAGCCTATCAACTAGCTCATTGGGGTCATCCCAATATATGTAATCGATATTTTTCTTTGGAATTTGCATTATTCCCGTTCCAGTATGAGGAGTGTGAATCAACTTTTTTATTATGTTTCTATATTTGAAGCTATTTGTTCCTTTTATTTGCTGGTTTTCCTTAAAATCACGTCTGTGGGTGCATGTATCATTTACAATTTTTTGATAATTGGACAAGTCTTCTTTTGAGTAGCCTCGAGGCTTTTTCATAAAAATTAATTCAGCTAGACCTTCAGTTATCTTGTACAGCTTGCCATCTATAAGAAAGTATTCTTTATCAACTTTTAATCTCGAATTACCAATATTCCACATATCGTTCTTATAGTATGCTCCATACGTTTTATCAATTCTCGTGCTATCATTTTCCAGTAGTTGTTTATATTTGTTTAGTATCTGGTCTGCAGACTCTAATTTTGGTTCTTTTGTAGGTGTGACAAACTGATCATCATCATCATCATCATCCTCAGAATAACTCGGTGGCTCTAGCTTTAAGTATTTACGTGGTGGTGGTGGTGGTGTGTATGCTTCTTCATTGCCCTCGTGCTTAATTTCATCTTCTTCTTCTTTTGGTTCAAGTTTCACTGATGCTGCTGTTGTTGTGAGCTTTTTCAGCGTGTTGGTTATAGGTTTAAATGTTTCCTCTAATTGAGCTTCAGATTCAATTTTACCAGTCTTGAGAGCTTTATATTTTCTTCGTATAGCCTCACGTGTTTTTATAATATCCTTCATCAATTTTTCATTCATGTTGCTACACGTGTGGTTACAGCTAGAATGATATACAGCTATGCTAATAAGCATTTATATAGATCCAGACGTACCAGGCAGGTCAACCAGATAGATCAGCCAGACAGACCAGCCAGACAGACAGACAGACCGACCAGCCAGACAGACCAGCCAGACAGACCAGCCAGACAGACCAGCCAACCAGCCAGACAGATCAGCCAGACAGACCAGCCAACCAGCCAGACAGACCAGCCAACCAGCCAGATAGACCAGCCAACCAGCCAGACAGACCAGCCAGACAGACCAGTCAACCAGCCAGACAGACCAGCCAACCAGCCAGATAGACCAACCAACCAGCCAGACAGACCAGCCAGACAGACCAGCCAACCAGCCAGACAGACCAGCCAGACAGACCAGCCAACCAGCCAGACAGACCAGCCAACCAGCCAGACAGACCAGCCAGACAGACCAGCCAACCAGCCAGACAGACCAGCCAGACAGACCAGCCAACCAGCCAGACAGACCAGCCAACCAACCAGACAGACCAGCCAGGCAGAGCTGAAAGACCTGGTCAGCTGATTAGGTGGGCTCCTTCATAGGCTCATGAATACATCAAAGCCTTTTCGATATCGACCTTTGCCCATGGGGCTGTCCTTATCAATTACTAAGAATCCATATTTGTCTTTCCAACAGTTTGCACACGCTTTTCTGAACTTTGCGAATTTCATATCACTATTCACATGATCATTGTATACATGCTTCAGGTTCAAATCATCTTGTTTGAATATGATCAGAAAGTTTGCATTATCTCGGATTAGATGCTTTGGTATATGAGTATAAGTTTGACAGAGGTAAAAGCTGTCAATGTCGTTATGCCTCCCCATACAAAAGTAGGCTCTAATATTATTTTGTTTATCGCAGGCTACATCATCAAAGATGAAAATTGAGTTTGGCTTTGCTTCCTCCGGTGGTATAACATCGTGGTTGTTAGAAAACGTATAATAGCCCAAACCTGATATGTGAGCTACAACTTCTCCTAAATACTCGTATTTCGGCTGACTTAGCGACTTTGAGTAAATGTATATATTCTCGAATCTCAGACCGTTAGGATGCTCCAGTAGACTTAGCATAACATTTGTCTTGCCACAATTCGACGGTCCAACAATAATACCTCTTATACTGTTTGGTAGCAGCACCCCATGCTTCTTTGATGTACTTGTAATTTCCACATCAGTATTTCTAACTGGTAGACACGCTTGTTGCTTGATAAACTTCATGTTGCACACTAACCCAATCCCTATAAATACCCGTACTTTTATAGGTTTTAATCAGTCTTACAGTAAACCTATAAAATGATTGACCATAGTAAGAAACGCACCATTCATCGAAGAGCTGCCAAGGAAGGAGGACTGTTAAACACTGTTATAAATAAGTTACCGCTTGAGCTTCATCTACCGGGATATCAATACTGTGGTCCAGGAACAAAGTTAGCTAAAAGACTAGCCCGCGGTGATCCTGGCATCAACCCACTAGACGCAGCCTGCAAACAGCATGATATTGCATATCGAGATCATAAGGACTTAAGCGACCGACATATAGCTGACCGTATTTTAGAAGAAAAAGCCTGGCAACGAGTAACATCTAAAGACGCTAGCTTTGCAGAACGTGCTAACGCGCTATTAGTAACAAACGCCATGAAAGCTAAAATTAAAGTTGGAATGGGTGTCAAAGCAAAAATTACCTGCTCGAAGAAGAAGAAGAATACGTTACGTCCATCATTCCGCGAAGCTGTACGTAATGCTAGAAAAGTGTTAAAGCTGAAAAAGCCGAAAGACCTGTTGGAAGCTACTACAATTGCCCTAAGTGCGGCAAAGAATGTTATCAAGGGGAAGAAAAAATCTTACACTACGCCTAGAGTGATACCAGTACCTAAAGTAGGAGGAGTTTTACCGTTCCTCATTCCACTTTTTGCAGGTCTTTCAGCCGTTGGAGCGCTATCTGGAGGTGCAGCAGGTATAGCTAAAGCTGTAAACGCCGCAAGTGTCGCACGTCGGGAGCTGCAGGAAGCGAAACGTCATAATGAGACAATGGAAGCTATAGCGCTAGGAAAACCTGGACAAGGATTATTTCTAAAGCCATATAGGAAAGGACTGGGACTTTTTCTCAACACCCAACCAAAAAACTAATAAAGTCGCTACCCAAAAGAGCACTCAATGAAAATGATCTGCGTAAATATGCACAGCATATAGCCCACTTTAGAGGAGTATTTATGCGCGATCAATTACCTAAAAAACCATGGGAAATGAGAGCGGAATTATAAATCTAGATGTTTCATCTGGACCTGGAACGCATTGGGTAGCGTATAAGAAGAATGGAGATATCATAAATTACTTTGATAGTTTTGGAAATCTGCAGCCACCTCGGGAAGTTGTAAATTATTTGGGAGATGCAGTCACATACAACTATACAGCTCATCAAAATTTCAACTCAGTGATTTGCGGACACTTATGCTTAGAATTCTTACATAATGTATAAAT